>CP092877.1:37597252-37681014 GCA_030710605.1 Cordylochernes scorpioides | reverse complement strand
GACATATTTTGGATCAAAGGATAATTTATATACCAATATTTCAGTTGGCTAAATGCCAACCTTTCTCAAGGTATAACAATATATTAATGTCAACAACAAATTCAGCGTCACATAACGTCACTAGAATAAGTTTAAAATTTGTTTTGTCTATATTCAATGGGGAGGGAGAAATAGAAATAAAATATATATATTTTGATCCAATATATGCCTTTTTAATTAGAAAGATATATTTATGGATTTTTTTTCTATTTACCAAACTTCTATTATTGTAAATATTATTTTTAAAAAAAGAAAAATTAAAAGTTGACTATTATATAAATCACCATATGAATCATTCATCGTTAAGAAATTAAACAAAATAACCTATCTTCAAATTAAAGATACTTCGGCCAGTAAATATTTTTATTGTCTCAACGTTTCGACAAAAATCTTTTGTCCTCGTCAGGAGCGAACAAAAATTAAAACATTTAGCAAAGCGTTAAAAATTATTCTAAAAAATATTTACTGGCCGAAATATCTTTAATTTAAGGAACTATGAATGCCGGGCCAGGCAGCCTCTATCTTTACGAAAATAACCTATGGCATAAGGTAAAAATACGTTTAATCTTAATTAAGAATTCCATTAAATAGAGTTCAAAATGTTATATACCTCAAATATTTCTCTCTAGTAAACTACCATCTTAAAAGAGAGAAAGAAGATGAAGGTTTAAGAGTGAGAGATCTCAAGCTTAATCAGAAACATATGCCGTCAGCAAATCTCTGATATCTGCTGACAATTCTTTGAGATTTCGGCGTGAACGTATGATTGCATATTGATTAGGTCTAGCCTATTTAGTTCCATCATATTGTCACTCAAGATATTTCTACTTTTTTTTTCTGTTAGTTTGATGATATGTGTGATGATAATAAAGTGTCATATTTTGACCGAAATGTATTCAACGAGTATTTATATTGTCCTCAAAGCTTATCTCCGTAGTTTGCTTAAATATCTTCATCAGGAATTCCCCAATATATAAGCTGAGCTGACTTATTCAATGTTTTTGTTGTTGTCGTGTCAATTAAGAGCCTCAGATGTCTCCATACATCTCTATCACAGATGTCACAATGTCCTCTATCTTGTTTGTGTAAAGCTGCTGCTCTGGGTCCACGTTAATTTTCTGCAAGGCTGCGGCCATTGCTGGAAATGAAAATATGTGGATAGGTGTTAGTTCCACATCAGGACAATTGTTACATGTCCTGTAGGTTTTTGTGCTATCTGGATGTTTGTCATTCCCTCAAAGAGTTTTTTTTTCTGAATCTTGTTATAGTTTTAGTAATTCTTCTCTCAGAGTTTATTTCGGATATTTGATCTTTCCTTATCGTTTGTTATCTGTTGTGAATGTACGGACCGAGTCCTTGCCATAGTAACATTCCAATATCCTGCATACTAGCTCCTGGATGAATATATACAGCACCGAGTATAAACTTGAAGCTAGTATTAGCGGCGAAGCAAGTAACTTCAGTCATGCACATGTCACCCTTGGTTTTAATGACACGAGTTACGTCTGTAATCGCAACTTGGAACACTTCCGCCGTAGATGTCGATGATTATTTACGATAGATCGCCACTCCACCAGCCGCGTTGGTATTTGAAAATCAAAACACTTATTCAGATCGAAGGTTCAAATTTTTGCTAAATAAATTTGAATTTAAATAAAATTTGTAATTGTAAATGATGAAATTGAAAATTAAAACATTTACTTAAATTAGATGTTAAAATTCTTGCTCAACACAGTTTAAATAAAGTTTTCTTATATCTGCCACTTTTTCTTAATATTTGTAATTTTAAAGAATCAATTCGAAAATCAAAACATTTATTCAGATCGAAGGTTCAAATTTTTGCTAAATAAATTTGAAACTATTTAAAATTTGTAAAATAATAATTAATTAATTTTAAACTAATAATTTACAGAAAAAGACAGAGACAAGCATGCGCCGATTCAATGCGCCTAATTCTCTAGCGCTGCGCGCGCAGCTGCGCGCGCAGCACTCTCGTTCGGTGACTCATCGTAACGTTACCGGGCGTTACACTTTTTCATAAGTGACTCCCAGCCGCAACCTAATTTAAGACGTTGTCACGTCAAAATTCTTCAAATGAAAAAAAGAAATAGCCAAAAATACTAATCAAAATGTAGCCGAAAATTTCCTCAGGTTTATAAAAAGCGACATGCAAAATTTGGTACCAATTGGTTCAGTAGTTTTTGAGTTTATCGCGAAACAGACAGACATTGACTTGTATATATGAAAAAACGAAAGAAAAAAATAAAAGATCAGGTGTTGAAAAACGCAAGTTACGCAAGTTTGGCCTTAAATACCCATTTCTTGGTTTTTCGGGAAGCCACTGGGACCAAAAAATATTTTTTGTTCGCAGTGGTTCAGCCTACTCCACGCTGACGAGCGCCAAAAAGCGCGAAACGCGTTCGTGGATGGCTTTTCTTGATTTATCAAGAAATTGGGTTGGCCAAATATCAGGGAACAGGCTAAATCAATGTTTAGTTGATTTCTGTTCCACCAGATGGCGCTCTGCCTTCTGTAAAGCACATGTGCTCTTGGTCAGGATATGCCATTTTTAATATATATATATTAAATAATAAATTCAGATCCAATATATGCCTTTTATTTATTTATAGATATTATTATGGATTGCTCAATCTTTAATATATATATATATATATATATATATATATTTTTTTAAGATGCATATATTGGATTCATAATTATTTCATTATTCCAATATTTCGAGGGGCAACTCGCCTCTCTTTATCGAGGATGTTTGTGTTTTTTTACTAAAACATGCGAGCACGCGTACACCACTCTTGCTCTATAAGGCCGAAGAAAGAATTGTATCTTTGATTTAAATATTGCATTCAGTATATATACAGCTAAGAATTATATTTAATATTATAGATAATTATTTTATCTATGAAAGAGAGAGAGAGAGATATTTATATACAACAGTGTAATTGTATATAATTTTGTGTATACATATTGTATGAAAATGTGCAGTTGAATAGACTTATGGTTTTCACTTGTTGCAAAATGAATCAATGATGTTTCCTTATGCTTGAATTGAATTTAATATGACGCCTTATTCCAATTTAATTTATTGCTTAAAAAAGGGAACAAAGCAAAGAATGAAATCTACTGTTACTAAACCTATTTGCTAACTAAACTATATTCATAATGTAAACAAAACTAAAGTGATGATGATAAAAAGATTGAATATGCATGCTAGAAAATGCTTCTATGAATTTAAGATAATAATAATAATTACAAAATCAAAATATAAATTTAAACACATATTAATTCTAAATTAATGATAACTATATATATATATATATATATGTGGTAATGTAGTAGTAGTTTATGCTGTTGGATGAATGCAGTGTGGCATGTTGGCTAGAAGCAGTCGTGGTTGTTGAGCGATGGGTGGTAAGGACACACAGGAGACAGGATCCAGAGGCAAAAACCCGTGAGGAAATAGATCGGGGAGGAAAGATAGAAGGTCCCAGAACAACCCCTAGAACAACTGGCGTCGAGGCCACCTCGGTGAGAACTGCACTTTGATCATCCCGTCTAGCCGCTTATAAGCCGCTTTAAGTAAGATAAGTCCCCTAGGGGAGATAATGAAGTCGTGATACTTGTTTACCAAGGGGGTTGTTTGTTAACCTCGCTATCTTCCCTCTTTCCTTGTACTCCCACACAGGCCATTTTATTTTACATATTTCCAAATATTATGACAGATGTCCCCCCCCCCCCCCCCTTCAAAGAAGAATTTGTGCAGGGAATTCTTTGAGGGTGGGAAATAATTTGGCTATGTACAAATTAATTTTACGTGTAGGTTAATATGGTACAGAGTGTAGGTATGGACAATCATAGCTATGTACAATATGGGTACGTGAATGAGGAGGTGAAGAGAATGGAAAGTAAGAGAGCTGTAAAGTAAGTGGTTCAACATTCTAAAATGAACAAAGGAAGCCATTAGAAAGAGGCTGGAGCAAATAGTCATCTCTGCAGCATTCGTCAACAAAACGTATTGAGACATTTTACAGAGATACTTTAGAATGAAGGAGATTGATTAGGCAGACAACTTATGTGCGGTTCTCTTGATGACACTAAAATTAATAAATTTAACAAATAATGGACATGCACGTACGTGAAAAAAGACCTTCGGGGTCGAGTGAGAAAAAAAAAGTGGACCTTTGCGGTCAATTGACAAAAAATAAGACCTCTGAGGTCGAATGGTTGAAAAAAAAAAAAAAAAAGCCTTGACTTTCAGAACCTAAGTTTCAATGTAGGAATAGATACACTGCAGAAAGACTGAGAGGTTCAGCGAAAATTTGGTCATTGGTTCATAAAAAACATAAGTTGATATTCGAAAAATTAAAAACAAGAGTTTTTTTTTTTTTTTTTCAAGAGCGATGGTGAAAGATAAGAAAAAATTTCGAGAGAACATGTTATTGAGAAGAAAATAAGGCATTATAAGCTTGAAAGGTTGTGGCACGATATCTGAAAATTGTCCATTAATTGAATTATAAATGGGAGATATGTATGTTAAATATAAAAGGCAAAGTTTTTAAAACACCACCAACAAAAAAAAAACATAAGTAAAAGTGACATAAAAGTTGAAATAAAGTTTGAAATTTGAAAAAAAGTGTGTGTGTGGTGGGGATTAAATTAAAAGAGATTTTAAAATTAACAATAAATAATAATAAAAGATAAAAGTTGGTCGAGGTGAAATTCTGAAGATCATTAAGACTGGGGAACTCTACACTTTAAGATATTTTTCAGGCGGACATGGCAAGGGGAAACTTGTCATGGGCTTTCTATGCTATAAGTGTAGAGTACGAGAAATGAGATTGAGGTTGACAATTGTGTGAGCTCAGGACTGAGGTAAATATAAAACTACATACAATGTTAGAACCTCGGCGAACAGAGCGAGGGGAGACTTGCCCTGGGCCAATCTAACTTATCTATGTAGTTACTTGTGTAGCGAGTCCGAGGGGAAAAGTCCCGTGTGTAGGTGAGGAAGTCGAATGGACTTATATTTAATTTTCGAAGATAAAATAGTTCTAGATGCAAAGGTAGAATATAGGCGGACAGAGCGAGGGGAAACTTGCTTTGGGCCACTCTACCTTAATTATTTAGATACTACTGGGTTCGAAAAGTCTTGTTGTCAGGTTAGTAATTGGTAAAGATTTCAGGGGATAAGTGGTTCAAATATCTTTGATCATCTTGATTGTAAGTGTAGTCATGTTGCTTTAGTGAGTTAATAGCCGTTTTAGTATAGATTAGAGTGTGATTGAAGTGTTTATATGGGAAATTGAAGGTATTTTTGGGTTGGTCTCGATCATTTACGGGCGGTGAAATAAATTGTTCGTTTTCCGTATAGTGTTTTAATTTGTTGACATGAATTGTATCTGTCTCACGACTTAGAGGTCGGTTGGAGCGGTTGATCCGTACGATTTGAGGGGAAATTATCTCCAGTATTTCATAAGGTCCTGAGAAGAAAGGTGCCAGTTTACCAGTGTCTGGATGGTGGTATGTTTTTGCCAAAACGAGATCGCCTACTTCAAAATCGGAAGCTCTATGTGTTTGGTCGAATCTCGCTTTGTCGCGTAAGTGTCGTTTGTGTGTCCTTTGATAGGCCAATTCTCTGGCGTCGTCGATTTTTGGGTAGTTTTGTACATGCTCGGATAGTTGTAGCGGGAAACTACCTAACAAAAGGTATGACGGTGGAAACCCGGTCACCGAATGTGGGGTATGGTTATAAGCCTGAAGGACCTGAGGTAGTAGTTTGGTCCAGGCCGTCTTAGGTTGTTGGAGGCGCAACAGTTTAAGTTCGCCAGTAATCGTGGCGTTTAGTCGTTCACTTAATCCGTTGGCCTGAGGGTTGTTGCTTGTCGTGAGATGTTGGCCAATGTTATGTCTAATCAAAAATCTACGAAATTTCGGAGAGGTGAAGGCAGGAGCTCTATCCGTCAAAAGTCGTTTAGGCGAACCAAACTGCATCACCTTTTTAATCACTTGGGTATAGGTGAGAATGCTGGTGGACCGCGATGGAAATGCCCACGCGTACCGTGTGGCATGGTCCACTACGACATGTAAGAAGGTCTGAGAATTCCCATATTTCGCGAATCCAGAAATAGTATCTAGTGACACTAGTTCGTACGGCAGGACCGCTGGGGGGAGTTGTCCCAATTCTCCGTAGATAGGTCCTTTTGGTGGTTTGACCAATTGGCATACTGAACAGGTTCTTACATGTGTCCTGATGTCATTTGTCATGCCGTCCCAATAGTATTGGGCTGCGATCAGTCTGGTCATCTGCGAAATGCCGGGGTGATTGAAATCGCGATGGGCTCGTTGTAGTAGGGTGCCACGGAGTGATGGTGGAACAATTATTTTAGTGACACCCCGTCGTATAATGGTCATAAGGTCCTTGTCATTGAGGATATACCTTGTGTCCCTCCGTAATTCGCCCTGATGATCTTTTATTTGACCTGTGGATAGGAATCCGCAGAAAGGGTTACGGGAGAGTAGGTCCGCCTCGTACTGACGCGAGCCCTTGAGGTATTTGACCTCATAGTCGTAAGCTGAGAGTCGAAGGCTCCAACGAAAGAGGCGTCCAGTGGGGTCTTTTATGGTCTTTAGCCATTGTAAGGCGTGATGATCCGAGTAGATGACAAACCTTGTACCTAGGAGGTACACTCGGAATTTGTCAACGCACTCTACAATGGCTAAGCACTCCAGTTCAGATATAGTGTAATTACGCTCATAGGAACGCAACGCGCGACTGTAATATTGTACAGGGTAGATGTTACCGTCAGGATGTACTTGTTTGAGTACACCTGCGATGCCCTGCGTGGAAGCGTCGCAATAGACCTGGCATGGGAGCCCTTCTTGAAATAGATGTAACACAGGTTGTGTTGCGAGGTGTTGCTTCAATTTATCAAAGGCTTGTTGACAATTCGGGCTCCAAAGCCATTTGGCGTTCTTTTTTAGTAATTGATTTAAGGGGTGGCGAAGTCTAGCATATTCTGGGATGAATTTATGATATACGTTGACGGCTCCTAAAAATGATTGTAGGGTTTTAACGTTGATAGGAGTTCTAATAGCGTTGATGATTTCGGTATTTTTAATATTAGGTGTGTAAGTCCCTGCGGTGATGTGGTAGCCGAGAAAATCTATTTCATTTTGATAAAAATTACATTTTTTAAGGTTAAGTTGGAGATTTTCCTCTAAACAGAATTTAAAGAAAAGTCGAAGGTGCGTAAGGTGTTGTTCTGAGGAGTCAGAAAAAATAACGAAGTCGTCATAATAATGGGCTATGAAAGAGAGGTGGTGTTTGTGGATCAACTGGGTAATCACACGTTCGAAAATTTGGGGTGCTGATTTGAACCCAAAGGGTAAGCGTTTGAAATTATATTGCCCTTGTTGAGTCACGAAAGAGAGTAGTGGTTGACTCTCCTCCGCGATGGGGATTTGATAGTATGCATTGCTTATGTCAACGGTGCTAAATACTCTGGCTTTCGACAGGTTATCCAGTACCGTTTCTATCAATGGCAAAGGATGCAAATCCGAGGGTACTAGTTCGTTCACGCGACGGAAGTCAATGCAGAGACGCATGGTGTTATCGCGTTTGCGAACGAGTGTCACAGGAGAGGAATATGGGCTAGAGGAGGGGGTGATTATGTCATGTTTTAGAAGTTGAGATATCTGGTCCTGAATTTCCTTCTGGTAGGCATAGGGAGTTCGGTATGGTCGGAGGGAAATAACCTTATCAGAAATAATTTTGAGTTTTACAGGGGTTATGTTGAGTGGTAATACATTGAATTTATTGATAGGGAAAATATCTTTAAAAGAATACAATAATTGCTGATAAGGGATAGTCAGTTCTGGGCGTTGTTCGATAAATTCTTTAATCATTAATTCTCTAGAGGCGCATGGGCTGGTAGGAATGCTATTAAGGTTGTAAGGGTGAGAGGGGCATTCAGGGGAAGGTTGATAATTATTACTAAGGGTTGTTTGTAAGTAAGGCTCACGTGGAGGTTGAAAATTGTCAACGCCTAAGTTAACCGAGTGAATTATGGGTCGTTTAGGGTTAGAAGTTATTATTCGCGAGCCGTGCTTACAAGTGGGAAGGTCACATACAAAATGGTACAAATGTTTAGGTACTGGAACACTATTTTGAAGTATCAATTGATTATGAAAATCTATTGTTAATCTTAAGAATTGCATAACATGAATAGATAGGATACCATGTTCAAGGGGTGAATTTAAAATATAAAATGTTTCATTAAAATTAAAATTATTAAATTGTATTGGTAAGGTAACTAATCCGATTGGTTTGGCATGACTAGATATAGTACGGAAAATAACATCATTGTTAATAGGGGTGGAACAAATGAAACTATTAACATTTTTAATATATTCAAATTGGTTTAAACTAATTATGGAAACATTGGCTCCAGAGTCAATTAGGAATGGCATCTTTAAAGAATGAATGATAGGGGTTAAAATAATTGCACTTACAGGCGTATGCTGGTTTAGGGTGCAGGTAGGTTCATTGAGCTTCGGAGGAGTTCTGTTGCCGAAGCTGGCATTACTTGGTTTCTCCCGAGCTCGTCGTTGCTGCGGTCTCGTAGACACCTGCAGGCCCAGTCGATCTTTGGGGTTGCTCGACGCTGTGGACCGCAGGTGTAAAGGTCCAAAAAGTCCGCTGGTAGGGCCCTCGCTGCTGACACTGTGCGTGCCAGTGTTGTCCGCCAGAGTAACGGCAAGGATATGGTGGGGTCTTGTCCACGGTGGTGGAAGGTGTTCTGCTCTGGCGCGGTGATCGTTGTTGGGCAGCTTTAGTGCTGGTGTTATCCCCTTCGTAGGTCAGCTGTTGGGCTAAGCACAACCATTCTTCTGGTCCCGAGGGTTGTGCCATCTTTAAAAGGTTGCCATAGTTACGTGGCACACCGTTGGATAGTGCTTGCACGATGGCACTCTTAGGGAGGTTGATCGCCAATCCTATTCGGACCTTGTTCTTGTAGTAGGTCTCGATCTCGGCCATCGACGTGCATTTAAGTTCATAGAACTCTTGAAGGGTGAAGCTAGGGCGTCGGGGATAGACGGCGCAGAGTGACTCTTTGACCTCTTCATAAGTCTTATTGAGTAGCGCTAAGTCTTGTGCAATTTTGCGAGGTTCGCCTCTGAGTGATGATAGAGCCTTTCGAGCTTGGCGTGCTGGCTCTAAGTTGTGGAAGTTCGGCTGAGACTCAAGTTGTGAGAAGAAGTGTGCGGCAGGTTCATCTCCGTCGTAGGTGATTGTTTCTTCAGACTCACGGTTTAAAAGTTGGTCGAGACAGAGGGTGAGAGTTCGAAGGGAAGCGGCTACAGTAGAGTCGGTCGTTGGTTCTTGTGGAACTTGGTTGTGGGTTTGTTCGATCATCGTGGTATTGCTTCTTGTTTTCATCATACTCTGGTATATGAGGGATTTGTTTCCCGGTCAGGTCTTATCCTGTCGGCTTTCGATGTGGTAATGTAGTAGTAGTTTATGCTGTTGGATGAATGCAGTGTGGCATGTTGGCTAGAAGCAGTCGTGGTTGTTGAGCGATGGGTGGTAAGGACACACAGGAGACAGGATCCAGAGGCAAAAACCCGTGAGGAAATAGATCGGGGAGGAAAGATAGAAGGTCCCAGAACAACCCCTAGAACAACTGGCGTCGAGGCCACCTCGGTGAGAACTGCACTTTGATCATCCCGTCTAGCCGCTTATAAGCCGCTTTAAGTAAGATAAGTCCCCTAGGGGAGATAATGAAGTCGTGATACTTGTTTACCAAGGGGGTTGTTTGTTAACCTCGCTATCTTCCCTCTTTCCTTGTACTCCCACACAGGCCATTTTATTTTACATATTTCCAAATATTATGACATATATATATATAGACGTTGACCGTGCGGCCACGCGTCGCACGAGCTCCGTGTTTTTCGCCTTTTTCATCCCGTAAAGTCAATTTTTATTTAACTAATTTCATATCATCTTGTTCGCCTTAATCCAGGCATCATTTCAACCCATCTCTCAAAGAATCTCATCAAATTTCATATTTTCCTATTTTTCATAATTTAGCAAAGCTACAAGTCGTAGCTTTGCATCATTACCATGGCAACGGCCAAGTTGGTCGTTGCGTCATCAAACACGTCATCTGCTGCGGTAGTCTCATTGGTCGCTCACCCTCATGAAGAAATCTCATTTACATCAAAGCCATCAATCGCTGAATTACCATCTCAAAAGAAAAACAAACAGCAAGACAATTTGCATACCCAAAGAAGACAATTTTCGCCTCAAGAGTGGAAAAAATTTGAAGAATCTCGAAGAGAAACATACGAAAAAAGAAGTAAAAACATAAACTCCACCATCCAATTCACCGCCCTCTCAGAGTGCAGTGCTGAGGAGCACCTATCCTCTATAGCCAAAATCATTGGACACGAAAACATCCACTCGGTTGGAAAGATGAATGGCCAGGCCGTTGTGTCGGTTGCCGATGGTGAACAGGCCCTACTACTCATTAATAACGGCTTTGCTGTAAGAGGCAACACCATCTACCCAACGCCCCTATTCAACCCCCCAAAGAAATATATTCTCTCAGGAATACTTGCCTTCATCCCAGATGAAGAGGTCACCAAAGCCCTAGCGCCCTTTGGAGAGATCCTTAGCGTCAGACCCCTGCCTTTCCCCACCGAGAACCCCCTTTTCAAACACCTTTCATCTCTTAGAAGAGAGGTCGTGTTGAAGAGAAAGGAATCGACTGACATGCCGGCTATCATCCCAATCGTCTACATGAAAAGGACTTTTAAGATCTTTGTGGGAGAAGATATCACCTGCCTGAGATGTAAGAGACATGGACATATTAAATCCAAATGCCCATTCAACCCGGAAATCAGAGCCAACATCACAAGAACTTATTCAGAAACAATCGAAACCCCACTTCCCAAGAATATCTCGATGAATACTGAAGTGAAAAGGATTAACGTCGCTAGTTCTGCTGAAACTGACAATCTCGAGACTCCCCCCAGCGAAATCCCTGTCGTACAATCCATTCTAACGAAAGACGGAAACGAGTCAGATGACGATGCTCTTTCCATCAAATCCGATTTATCAATGACGTCCTCGCAATTCGAAACCGAATTCCACGAAGAAACAAAACCAGTCCCCCCTGGTGGAGGAACAGCCATCCACCCGTGTTCTGAATCGAGGACCGACGCAGGAACCGAGGACTTTGACGAAGACACATCAGCCAGATGCTCACAGTGGTCGATGGACTCCTCTCAACTCCAGAGGGAGTTGATAGACTGCGAGCACAGAGACAACCCTAAAATGGAAAGGATCATCGCGTTGGTATTCAAAAGGACAGGTATTTCTAGACAGACCAAGGTCTGTCAACAGCTTGAACTGCACCCCGACCTGGAGTATAGGAACTCCTGCTACCTCAAGAAATGTGAAGATTTTAAGTCAAAAAACTTCAGAGACCTCAATACCGACCAAAAAAAGAGCACTCAACGATAAAATAGGCAAATTGAGGCTAATTCAAACGGAGATCGACAAGTATAATGCAGTATACGATGCAATCCTCGATGCAAAATACCCGACGAAGAAGAGACCGCTTAATGCGTCTCAACACGACTCTGACCAACAAGAAGACAGGAACCTAGATAAAAAACCTAAGCCCACTCCCCTAGAAGTGAAGACAACCCCTCCGCCATGTATAGAAATGGAAATAGACGGAAAGACTACAACAGATAGATCGACTCCTTCTTGATGCCCCTTCCCCTCTGACTGCCGACTGTATTTGCCTCTTTTAACTGAATAAAGACCGTTTTTCGCGTTATATATATGTATATATATATATATATAATAATAAATAGTTATTTATATATATATATATATAGTGTAAAAACTATATAATAAAAATATAACAGTGATTCTACATTTAAAACTCAAGGAGCAAACTGATAAGAATGATAAATCATATCAAGTAGATTTGGTTAGATTAGCAAGCTAAATCTAAATTAATTATAACAATAAATAGTTGTATAGTTTTATAGTTAAGTTTTCTATTAATAATAACAATTTACAAATTTTATAATTTGAATTTAAATAATCAAAATAATGAAGATAATTTTAATAGAAAACTTAACTATAAAACTATACAACTATTTATTGTTATAATTATATATATATATATATATCTTATATATAAAAAAAGATATTCTGCTTGTATTTAGAATTGTTGAGATTATCTTAATTTTGGTTATCTTGAGAATTAAGCAATGATGGTGCAGTCGTGGTTGAATAATCTTGAAAGTATAATAACAAAAATGGTTTTGATCAGAGTTTGTTTTATTTGAGCTAAAGTGATATATATGAAAAACATAATTTGATTAAAGTACTGCCTGTCTTAGGGCGAGTAGAATAAGGAAACAAAATAATATTTACATAATGTACAAAAGTTTTGGGTCGGCCAACGGGGAAGAGAGAAAATATCTTTATTTTACGGGGCTGCTAACCAAAATGAATGATTTTTGAGCCCCGGTTGGCCAACGGGGAAGAACAACAATGAGTATTTATAGTATAAGCGTGACCTCTGGCGGTCGATTAAAACAGAGTATTTATATCTATGAAATTATAATTTTAAATAAAATAACATTTTAATATATAACATTTTTAAATAAAATATTTCAATACAACATATATATATATATTTCATTTAAAAGGCATATATTGGATCAAAATATCATTTATTTCACCGAAATTTCAGTTGGCTGAATGCCAACCTTTTTCAAGGTATTACAACATATTAATGTGTGTCAACAACAAACTCAGCGCCACATAACGCCAATAGAATATTTGATTGCCGTTATGTGGCGCTGAGTTTGTTGTTGACACTCATTAAAATGTTAAAATACCTTGATAAAGGTTTCCGTTCAGCCAACTCAAATTATGGTAAAATAGATTATATTTTGATCCAATATATGTCTTTTAGTTAAAGATTTATTTATGGATTGCTCAATTTTCAATATATATATATGTCGTACACACTAATTGATTATATTTATTTTTATAAAACTCTATATTAAGGTATATGTGAGATATTCATATATCCAAATAAATATTCTCAATTAATTATTTCATTTAATAAATTATTACTATTACCATCATCGTTTTAAAATCCTAGAATATTATCTGGTAAATGATTGGGATTCCGTGTTTAGATGTATGATAGAGATTCTGTCGAGACCTTACTCTATATCTTGAGTTATATAATCGCCTAGAACAAATTCATAAAAAGCGTGAAATCATAAGGCGAATAGTTTCTTATAAAGTTTTTTTAAAAATTATTTTGCCTTGTAGAAGGGCAGTAATGCTCGAGAACGCTCGGCAAAATTATTTTAAAAAAAATTGAAGGAAACCTTTCGCCTTATGATTTCGCGCTTTTTATGACCTTACTCTATATTGCAGCAAGCTTTCATCTGGATAGGTCTAAATAAATTTTTGTAATAAATTACAAAATGTACATTAGCGCACCATCTGTTTTGAGAATTCGAAACTAATATTATAGACGCGTATGATTCTTTTACAAATTAAACAATTTCTACTGCCCTTACTGGAATAAAGTCAGGCCCTCCCATTAATTTTCCGTTGCAGTAGATAATTGTTTAATTTTTTAAAAGAATCATTCGCGTCTATAATAGTTTTAAATTCTCACATATCAATTTTCTGAAAGGCTGCGGCCATTGCTGGGCATGAGAGTATATGGTTCCTCTTCATTGGAAAATGGGTGCCGTTGTGACTAACGTGGCAACGGCACCCATTTTCCAATGAAGAGCAACCACATGCTCTCAAGCCCAATAATGGCCGCAGCCTTGCAGAAAATTGACTACCAAGAGCAGCAGCTTTACACACCCAAGATAGTGGACATTGCTGCTGCTGTGATAGAGATGCATGGAGACATCTGAGGCTCTTCATTGGACACGAAACAACAACAACAGAAAATTGACATGAACCCAGAGCAGCAGCTTTACACACCCAAGATAGTGGACATTGCGACTGCTGTGATAGAGATGTATAGAGGCTCTTCATTGGACACGACAACAACAACAATTCTCAGATACAACGCATTATTTCTCTAATTAATTCAGAGTAAAAAATAAATATCTATTCATGATGAAATTGTGAAAAAGTATTATAATTACAATTATATTCTCACAATGATTATCTTTTTTATTTAAAAATGCTAGCTTTCAAGCGTTATTCGTTCTTCAACGGGCTTACAAAAATATCGACTTAATCCCACTAGAAATATTTACAAAAACAAAAAACAAACGAACGCGCGCCGCGTGGATATTTATAACTGAAAATTTTGAATTGGTTTGTAATTTAACTATATTATATATTTAATGGAATATATCTATTTCAA
The DNA here is from genome assembly GCA_030710605.1 of Cordylochernes scorpioides. NCBI lineage: Eukaryota > Metazoa > Arthropoda > Arachnida > Pseudoscorpiones > Chernetidae > Cordylochernes > Cordylochernes scorpioides. The sequence goes on along the minus strand of CP092877.1, from coordinate 37,666,516 downwards.
TTTTTAGGGCATCCAGAACATATAAAATTAATCTATTGATTTCTTCTGAGATATCGGTATTGTGATGGTAAATCTATTTTTCTGTTTATGCTGTTGTATTCATTGGAAACAAGAGATTATAATAGTAATCGTTGAAATTTGCTCTTAATGTCTTTGTAGTGGTATTTCGTTTGTGTTATGTTAAATTGGTGACCGGTTTGTGCAATATGTTGATAGATCATAGAACGTTGGTCATTTGTTCTGATATTTCTGTTATGTTCGTTTAGTCTAACTTGTATCGATCTTCCTGTCTCACCTATGTAGGTAGAATTGCAGTCTTGGAATTGAATTGAGTAAATTGCATTGGTTTGAATTTTAGGTTCCAGTTGTTTTTCCGATTTAGTTATGGGATTTCTAAGAAGTTGACCTATGGATTGATGGTTACTAAAATACGTTTGAATTCCTTGTCTGCGAAGAATATGGGCTATTTTTTCATTACATTTTGAATAAGGGAGAATGCATTTGTTTCTATATATTTTAGCTGCTCTATGTGGCGAGGCGTTAAAAACTGTGTTTATTGATAAATTGTGAAGAATAACCTCTCAGGCTAAGGTTTTTGTGGATATTTTCTTTTTCCAGCTTCTTAAAAACAGGCAGGGAGCAATGGTTTTGGATTCTTTTAGTAAGCGTTTTGACAACTGTTATTTATGTCCTATTGGATTGTATGATCTGAAGTGTAAATATGAAGGTTTTAAATTTTGTTTATAATAAACTGTAGTATGGTATCTTTCAGAAGTTCTAATTACAATAATATCCAGGTATGGTTGTACTTGATTGCGTTCAGATTCCATAGTAAATTTAAGGTGGCTATTATACTTATGCAAGGTTTCTAAAATCAAAAGATCATCTTCGTGGTGATATTCACAAATTATGTGATCAACATATCTCCACCATATTTTTAGATTTTTCTGATCATTGATCCATTTATCCAGTTTTCTCATGACGACTTCAGCTGCTACAAGGGATAGTGGACTACCCATGGGAGACCCACATATTTGCTGATAAAGATTCCCTTCAAAGGTAAAGTTGATCATGTTCAAACAGGTCTGAAACATTTTAACCAATCCGTTAATCTCCGGAAAAGTTGAAAAACAACTGGAACCTAAAATTCAAACCATAGGTGAGACAGGAAGATCGATACAAGTTAGACTAAACGAACATAACAGAAATATCAGAACAAAAGACCAACGTTCTATGATCTATCAACATATTGCACAAACCGGTCACCAATTTAACATAACACAAACGAAATGCCACTACAAAGACATTAAGAGCAAATTTCAACGATTACTTTTATAATCTCTTGTTTCCAATGAATACAACAGCATAAACAGAAAAATAGATTTACCATCACAATACCGATATCTCAGAAGAAATCAATAGATTAATTTTATATGTTCTGGATGCCCTAAAAATTGAAATAGATATATTCCATTAAATATATAATATAGTTAAATTACAAACCAATTCAAAATTTTCAGTTATAAATATCCACGCGGCGCGCGTTCGTTTGTTTTTTGTTTTTGTAAATATTTCTAGTGGGATTAAGTCGATATTTTTGTAAGCCCGTTGAAGAACGAATAACGCTTGAAAGCTAGCATTTTTAAATAAAAAAAAATACTCATTGCGAGAATATAATTGTAATTATAAAAAATAAATAGCCTATTACACTTTCTGTACTTTTTAGACAGATAGGCGAAATTTCAATAAAACTAATTTACATGTATAGAAGCCGAATCCCAGAAACAAACAGGCATACATACATACACCAAGGTACTCTAAATTATATATAAAGTTAATAAAATACTAAGTTGATTATAACTCAGAGCGATAAAATGGAATAAAGGGATTTATCTCTATGTATCGCTATTTATATTTCTACTTTTCTGAAAAAAGCTTATGTACACGTAATAAGGAGTGGAGGGGGGGGGGGGTGCTCCATCTCATTATAAAATTAAAAAAAAAAGTTTCTAATAATGGAACTTAAGGAAGTTTTACCTTTTAGCATGTATATCAGGATTTATACAATAACTCTAAAATATACACTCATAGACAAAACTTAAGGAAGTTGTACCTTTTAACAGGTATATCATAATTCATACAATAACTATGAAAGATATTACAGTGACCTTTATTAAAGAAACACGCAATACAAGGTGTGAAAAAAATTGCCTCTGTATCCTTCAAAAAAAATTAACTTTATATCTTGTTATCTACCTCAAAAAATGTTTAATCAAAACCAGAATATTCCCAAAATCAAATATCCTTTTATATTAAATAAGTTTGGAATCTAATGAAATTTGGAATAAATTTCCAAGAACTGTGGAAACAATATTGTGATTTTTATATAGATTCAATGAAATTTCTTTTTTTATTAAATCATTTTTCTTTTCAAATTTCAATCTTATTCGATTTTTTGTGACTAATAAATAAGGTGTTTCAAGATTGTTATAAGGCTGTTGAAATGTACTTCTTACACTATGTACTTTATTGAACAGGATACGTAGCTACATCTGGATACTGAGAACGAAATCCTTCAGAGCCATTCCTATCAATCACACACATAGAACAAATTTCAACAACTGTCTTCAAATACTTTTAATGCAAAGCAAAATAAACTTAATAATATACAGTAGAACCTCTATGTGAAAGACAACACCTAAGTGCAAAACCAAAGTGTCCTTTAGGGAGAGATGCTAAATTGTAAAAATTGTAATTTTGTAAATGAAAACTGTCCTTTGTAGAAAGGTGTCCTCTCATCGGAGATGGAATTTTTGGGGAATTAATGGGATTTCTGAAAATTTTATGAAAACGATCATCCAATGTCACTCAACGAATTCTGGCAATTATGGTGTGTTTATGAATAAAGGACGACCCTATAGATGAGGGCATGATGACGCTCGAATTTTGAAGTTCGTTTTCATTTCTGATTTGCAGTTCATAAAAGAAGTTTGACAAACACAAACACGAGAGAACTTAGTAAGAATTACTTTAATATCCTAAGCGAAAAAAATATCTAAGACTAAATAAAGAGAGGGGAATAAAGAAATACTAACCGTTTACCTTTTATACGAACGGATAAAAAACTAAAAAGATAGTTCAAAGTTTCTCCGGAGTATATCTTATCATGTTCAGAACTGACAATAGAGGACCTATTTTCCAGGCCTTATAACTACCATCGCACAATTGAAGAGGAGAGGACTTCAGGAATTGGTTTACCCATGGAGATAAGCACCACCACCACCGTAATAAACGTATATAAATAATGAGAGAGATTTGTAAGCAGATTAATGAATAAAAACAATTAAATTTTAAAAATATGATACTATGATAGAATATATAAATTACAATATAAGAATTATGATGCATTAGCGCGCCATCTGTTATCAAAATTCGAATGGGTAGATGAACTATGAACATAAGGTTTGAAGACAGCAGAATTACATAAATTTATAAATATATAATGTGTTTCGAGCAATCGCTCTTCCAAAAATATCAATTTGTTTCTTCAATTATAACAATTATACACTGCGTGACATTGAAAATGGAACACCAAGAAATAGTGGCCAGAAAATTATGCAAATTTCAGGGTAGACGGGCCGAACCGAGTTATGCAAATGATGTAGAATGCGCAGCTCTCGTGCGCACATGGAGTAAGATATAAGGGAAGGAACTTGCAGAAAGGACAGTATTCGTGTCGTTATTTCTGCAAGGAAAATCATTGTAGAAATTTTGTTCTTGTGTCAAAAGACACGTGTAATAACAGAGAATGCCAGGTCATCGTAAACGGAGCCAGTTCAAGCAGACAGACGCTTTTACGAGAGGCATGGTGATCGGACTGAAAAGGGCAGGTTGGTCCATACGTCAAATCGCAGCTGATACACACCTTGGTGCGTCCACGGTGCACCGACTGTGGAGAAGATGGTTGGAACAAGGAAATGTGGCAATTTATAGGAATGTCGGTGCAACCAGAGTGACGTCAGCACGTGTGGATCGGCGTATCCTTCGACAAGCAGTGGCGGCCCCACAAGCCACTTGTACCGCAATCCTGCAACATGTGCAAGACACCCTAGATCATTCCATCTCGACCAGAACCATTTCCCGTCGATTGGTTGCTAATGGCTTGCACTCATGCCGTCCGCTAAGAAGACTGTCATTGACCCCACCGAATAGGCGCCAACGTTTGGAATGGTGCCGGGCTAGATCGACGTGGATGACGGAATTGCACAGGGTCGTGTTCTCAGATGAGTCGCGTTTCTGCTTGTCCAGTGATAGTCGCCGTGTACGCGTGTGGCGTCGACGTGGAGAAAGGTCCAATCCGGCAGCAATTGTGGAACGCCCCACCGTGCGACAACGTGGAATCATGGTTTGAGGCGCAATCGCGTATGATTCCAGGTCACCTTTACTTCGTATTCAGGGCACTATGACGGCCCAACGATACGTTGATGATGTGCTGCGACCGGTGACACTCCCCTACCTTCAGGGGGTACCCAATGCCCTTTATCAGCAGGATAACGCCCGACCGCACACTGCTCGCATTAGCCAACAAGCTCTGCAAGATGTACAGATGCTTCCCTGGCCACCGTACTCTCCTGATCTCTCACCAATCGAGCACGTCTGGGACATCATTGGACGCCGTTTGCATGCCTTGCCACAGCCGCGTTCAGAAGACGAACTGTGGCAAATGGTTGAGAGGGAATGGAGAGCCATCCCTCAGGACGCCATCCGTACTCTGATTGACTCTCTACCTAGACGTGTTGCTGCGTGCATCGCCGTCCGCGGTGGTCCTACTTGCTACTAAGCCGACGCCGTTCTCGCTCTGTATTATGACTATCATTTTGAAATAAAGATCACTTATTGTTCGTCCCTGTCTCTCTCTGTCTGCCGAGTTTCATCACTTTCTGGCCACTATTTCTTGGTGTTCCATTTTCAATGTCACGCAGTGTATTATGATGCATTAGCGCACAATCTGTTATCAAAATTCGAAAATATTATAGACGCGCATGATTCTTTAAAAAAAAAAAACAATGACCACCCTTCTTACTGCAATATAAAGATAAATGAGAGGGCCTAGCTCATCAGTAGTGAACCCTCCCATTAATTTTCCCATTGCCGTAATCGCAGTAGAAATTGTTTATTTTTAAAAATAATCATACGTGTCTATAATAGTTTCGAATTTTGACAATATAAGTATAAATAGTAATATTAAAAATATATATAAGTTGGTTAAATAGAGGAAAAATAAAGAATATTATAAAGAATATGTTTCTGCGTCAATCCAAACGTAATCCTTCCTCAGAACCAGGATTTCTCTTCCATGAATATCTTCACGACACTTCAGAAAGACTCGCAGGATGCAAATTTCAAGCGAGGAAGAGGTTCATCTCTTTTACAACTCACCCAATCTGTCTCATTCAGCGCTTTCTAAATGTCTGGACTTTTCTGTACTCGAGGATCTCTGCTGCTGAGAGAAATATATGATTTGCTGGACTTTTTATCAATATATATTGTATGGAAATCAAGATTTTTATATTGGTGACTAGCCGAGTGACCCGGGCAACGCCCCGAGTTTACCCAAAGGGCCCGCAGAGACAATAAGAGTATAGATAGTGGCTTAAAATTGCAATGGGTATAATCTGATTTTCTAGAAGCATAATTTCAAGTAAAAGGGTGAGTAAAAATACTTTCTAAGTATATACATTCGGGTAGATCTTATATATTTTCATGTCAAAATGAGAATGGAATCATATCATCAACAACAAACCTTATAATTAACAAAATATTATACCGCACAGTGCAAAATGCAGAAAATTAATAAATAGAGCAGTGATAAATATATAAATAAAGAGAAGAAAAAGATGAAAATAATTGATAAAACCCTTTGAGGTGAGAAACTATAGAAATTGGTGAAATGTTTAAATAAATATATCTAAAGTAAAAAAAAAAGAAAAAATTAACAAATCAGAAAATAAAATTGCAAACAATACAACTATAATGCAGATAAGAGAAAATATAAAAGCAATAAATTTATTTAAAGGACCTCATTAAAACCTATATTTTTAGTTTTATATATACAGTATAGCTTCGTTAATTCGACACACAATAATTCGACCTTATTTTGATGTCCCGACCTACGGCCTATCATAAAACAAACTGTAATTCGACACTATCGATAATTCGATTCTTCCGATAATTAGACCATTTTGAAATTCAAATTTCGATATTCTATTGTTGATTAAATACAACTTTACCCCTAAAAAGGTATTACAAAGGCGAGCAGCGGCCACTAAAAATGTACAAAATTTATGCAGTGAGAAAAATAAATTAATAAAAATCGAAATAATTAATAATAAATAGTTTATTATAAAACAAATAGTAAAAAAAAATTCCTTTCAAGTGAGAAACTATAGGCATTGGTGAAATGTTTAAATGAAAATATTCAAAATGAAAAAAAAAAAAAGATGATAAAATAAATCAGAAAATATAGTTGTAAACTATATTGCAGAGGAAACGACTTATTAAAGGAATTCATTTAAAGAACCTCATTAAAAACTACATTTCCAGTTTTATATATACGTAGGTTCAATTTTACATGTATGCTATCCAAAGTTCGCACACGTGAAAAATCCACATAGAATAGTTCATGCGTGAACACAGGTTCTTGTAGCAAGAGACCCACTCTAGTGCAAAAGCCAACCTTAGTGGAAACTGATGCCTCTTCAGAATGAAGGTAGGGTTGATATATGAAGGAGCCAAAGATATTTTTGGCACCAATACAGTGTGTCTAACTTTGGTCTCTGTCAATATTTGTGCTTCAAGGACATGAGAGCACATGCGCTGTTTCACCATACATGTGCCATTGCAAAAACCCTGTTTAAAATTCAAATTTCTCAGAAGCATAATAATAGCACCAACCTAAAGGTTTAACCGGTGTGGAGGCATTCCTCTGGGAGTAAGGCTATTGAGAAATTCAGTAGGGCAGTTATTTTCTCCTTCACATTTGAACACTCGACTCTGTCAACACTGATTAAAAAAACTGACTCATTTTTTGCTAAGCAATTTCAGGGGAGAAATTTTATAGGCATTGGTTGTAAAGTTTAAATAAATATATTTAAAGTAAAGAAATCAACAAATCAGAAAAATATTGCAAACAACACAACTGTATTGCAGATAAGACTACATATAAAAGGACACAAGGTAAAATATCAAATCCAAATAAATAAATAGTGTGCGAGGTTTCGGTAACAGCGTTGTTACCATCTTCAGACAAAAGTGCTGAATGAGAAGAGAGAGAATATGGTTTTACGGGCTACTAACCAAAGTGTGTGATTTTTGAGCCCAAAAAGTTGAATGATAAAAAATATCACAGCATGTTTTAAATGGTTTCTTTTATCAGGTTTGTAAACAAGATAGCAGATAAGATGAAGATGATTTTCAAAGAAGCCTATAATATTTTTCATAGAAAAAAAAAATTGGAAAACCCCACCATTTAAAAATATATAATTAAAATCATATTTGTTAATATCATTTATATTTACTCTTTCTTCATTCTGTTAATTGTAGGACTTTTGAATGCTTACAATCCTAATTGAATAATCAACAAATGATTGAGAAAAAAAAATCCAAAAACATTAGGAAATATCCTGCAAAAAAGAAAACCAGACACAAAAATAGGGCTAAATTTAAATCTAAAATTATAATTATAATAAAGCAATTATAAATAAAATAAATATAACAATTGAATCAGAAATACGGAATATATATTAGAAATTAATTAAAAATGACAATACAAAAGAACGTGTTTTTAAATAAACAATTTGATGATCATAAATAAACAAATAAGATAAGCAACATTTGAAGGCAAAAATTCTACAATTGTAAAATAGAATAAATTAAAAATATATATAAATCTATTAATATTTGGAAAATAAAAATAATACGTTCATGTGAAGCAAAAAAGAACGAAAATTTTGGTATATAGGTAGATGGCTATTTATAGTTAAGTATATTTGGAGGAGATAGCTTCTTTAGACTTGAGAACTTTAGAACTGATAACTCTGTTAGCCTATTATCTATATAGATAATCTAAACATATCTATAATCTATTGTCCTCGTCAGGAGCAACCAAAAATTAAAACATTTGGCATGGCGTTAAAAATGATTCTAATTAAAATGATTTTTAACGCCTTGCCAAATGTTTCAATTTTTGTTTGCTTCTGACGAGGACTAAAGATTTTTGTCGAAACGTCGAGGTAATAAAAATATTTACTGGCCGAAGTAACTTTATTCTAAGAAAAATATGAAGGCCGGCCAGGCAGCCTCTATCTTTACGATCTAAAAATATCTATATTGTTTCTCTCTTTCTCTCTCCAGATAATTTAGTAACTTGGGAGATGGTAAAAATTTGCACTTGAGAACTCTGTTGATACGTTGTTTATGTTCAAATCAATAAGCTTGAGTAACTAAAAAGACACAGCCTCCAATATACAGATCAATTTGCATAATGCCGTATTCACCATTATCCTCCACAATAGCAAGATTCTTATTGAAATTTGGAATCAAAACCTACTTCACCTGCGCACCTACCTCTGGATCCCTTCTCCGAAACCAGATTATGAAACTTAATGAACCTCACAGCACACCACGAAACGTTATTTACTCCATAGAATGTTTGAACTGTCCAAAAATCTACATTGAAAGATACTTATCCCTCAAGCTTATTGATTTGAACATTCTATTAGGGGATTAGCCTATTAATACGTTCTTTATATCACATTAGGAGGAATGGCGGTATATCATTTAAAGGAAGAAATAAAAACTTACAGAGATAAGATTCTTTGCGAGTTCTTAACGACTTCAACAGGCTGTAATAATTTAATTTCTTATATTCGTATTTCAGTCTGATAAAGGACGTTATTGTCCGAAAGCTCGCCAAGCTTATATATGTTTAATAAATAAACTTGTCGATCAAAGATTTTATTCGATTCTTAGACATTGTATACAGTAGAATATCCTTATAAAGGACACCTAATCGCAGAGCCAAAGTGTCCTTTAAGGAGAAGTGTCCTCTTACCGGAGAGTTGCAAAATTATAAAAATGGTAATTTTTGCAAAAGAAAACTGTTCTTTGTAGAGAGGTGTTCTCTAGCGTGAGTGTCTTCTCATGGAGGTTCTACTGTATATATAGATACATTTAAAATCCTAAAACAATAATGCATAGCGTGGCAAAGTGAAATGTGTGCCTTAAAAATGTAAAATATTGATGTATTTTTTAATAGTTTTGAGATTTACTTCGGTTTATATATACTTCAAATTTATCCGTGGCCTTTAAGATAGATTAATACATCAGTCAAAATATAAAATCGATACAGTTTTCTATCCAAATATTTGAACCGAGAGTTGAAATTGTATTGAAACTTCTCGTCATTTCGAAATATATTGAGCATCAGTAAGTTGACAAGGAGTTTATTAAAAATATGATTTTTCATATTTGAGATATAGCATAAGCTATCACTTTGATAAATTCTATTTTAGGTTATTTGCAATTTTTAATATATGCAAGATTGATATGAAAATCGAAATTATTTTAAGAACGAATATTTGGTTGTATATATAGATGACAACTCTTTACTGAGCCACTTCTGCGTTGAAAAAAGGTTGTTTCATTTATTTAGAAAATTTGAGCTGAAAATTGTTTGAATTTATTATATAGGTGACGCACTATCAACATATATAGTCACGACCGTCTTTCCTCATCGCTGTCACGGATGCGCGCGCATCATCATTATGATCATTATCATTATCTAATGATAATTATTATTATTATTATTATTATATTATTATTATTATTATCCCTATATATAGTCACGACCGTCTTTCCTCATCGGCCTCAGTCACGGATGCGCGCGCATCATCATTATGATCATTATCATTATCTAATGATAATTATTATTATTAGTAGTAGTGCCGATAGTCTTAACATGGGATGGAATAGTAACCAAATATAACAAACAATACAGGAAGGAAATAAACATAAGAAAAAGGGACTTTGCATATATTCAATCCCTAGTGCTAAAAAAGACGATGGAAATTATCTCAACAGAAAAGAAGAATGAACCTTACGATAAGTTACAGAGAAATAAAGAAATGGAAGCCATGGATAGATTGTTGGAACGATGTAGGGAGCTGGCATGTGATGACGAGGAAGATGGAACACCGGACATGGAGCACAGGGATACGACGACCATAGAAGAGATCCAGGAGAACGACATAGAGCAGATGACAGGAGACCTGACAGACAAGAATGGATCAAGGCCAGGGGACCATCTTATCGAGGAGCCACTAATAGAGGCCATAGAAAAACTGCTGGAGAGCTGCAGGACATCAGGGGACTATAACGGCAAGGGCCACAGCACTGACCAGGAGTCATGATAGCAAATGTAAATATCTTTGTTTACTTTTACTGTTGTCATTTATTGAAGTTGTAAATATAAATATGTAAATAGACTGACCATTCGCTACACTTTTTAGAGAAAAACTTGTAACCTTTTTGAAAAATAAATTTTGAAAAATAAATTTATTATTATATTATTATTGTTATTATTATTATTATCCCTATATATAGTCACGACCGTCTTTCCTCATCGGCCTCAGTCACGGATGCGCGCGCATCATCATTATGATCATTATCATTATCTAATGATAATAATAATAATTATTATAATTATTATTATTATATTAATATATATAGTCACGACCGTCTTTCCTCAATTCCTCAATTCCTCATCGGCCGCTGTCACGGATGCGCGCGCACAGGGAGGTCACGTGCTCTCCGGCAGCCAACGGGCGCGCGCCGCCGGCATTACGTCATAGATTATAAACACAAGGTAATAAGGCCAAATAAAAAAATAGTGTGTGATAAGGCACAATTTGGATTATCTACTTATATAATTGCCTTATTCTTTCTGTGTGAAGTTCACTGTGTGAAGATCACGGATATATTTTGGTCAGAATGGATAAAATAAAAAAAGTGTCAAGGGATGGGAATCGAACTCACGACCTTCCGCTTACCGGGCAGATGCCATGACCACTAGGCTACCCTGGACATATTTTTCGTTCACATTTTTATTTTTATATTTTCAAGACACACACAGTTTGGGGCGGGAAGTTTCACAAAAGAGACATCCACGGCGCCAATTTATAATTGTAACGAATAGTATTTTAATTAAAACATTTTTAAAATATATACGCACTCGGGTAAAACCCGGGCGTTGCCCGGGCCATTCGTCTTGTTAATATATATAGTCACGACCGTCTTTCCTCATCGGCCTCAGTCACGGATGCGCGCGCATCATCATTATGATCATTATCATTATCCAATGATAATATTAATAATTATTATTATTATATTATTATTATTATTTTATTATCAACATATATAGTCACGACCGTCTGTCGACCTCATGTCACGGATGCGCGCGCATCATCATTATGATCATTATATCATTATCTAATGATAATAATAATAATTATTATTATTATATTATTATTATTATTATTATCAACATATATAGTCACGACCGTCTGTCGACCTCATGTCACGGATGCGCGCGCATCATCATTATGATCATTATATCATTATCAAATGATAATAATAATAATTATTATTATTATATTATTATTATTATTATTAATCAACATATATAGTCACGACCGTCTGTCGACCTCATGTCACGGATGCGCGCGCATCATCATTATGATCATTATCTTCTATAGAAGCTTCTATCTTTATAATTATGTATATTTACAAAAAGTCAATTCGCTCGCGCCTCTAGCGGTGAAATTGAGGGGTAATACCAGCTGACCTAATGTACATGTAAAGTTTGGAGCGGGACGTTTTACAAGAGTGACATCCACGGCTCCAATTTATAATTGTAACAAATAGTATTGGAATAAAAACATTCAATCGGGTTAAACACGGGCGTTGCCCGGGTCATTCGTCTAGTAATATATATAGTCACGACCGTCTGTCGTGGCCTTTGTCACGGATAATATATAGTTATCATCGTCATGCGTTCTTAATTCTGTCACCGTTTGCTTTTGGTTCAGTGGTAGAATGCTCGCCTGCCACGCGGGCGCCCCGGGTTGGATTCCCGGCCAATGCATTTTTTTTTTTTACAATTTTTAAAACTCATTTATATATTACTAGCGGATGTGTACCCGGCTTCGCCCGGGTTTTATCCGAGTGAAAGTTTGCCTAACGAATATTATATATTATGAAGTATAATAAACAATGTTAAAGAATAGTTGTAATTATTAATCAAGATTGTGTGCGAATATGTGAGAAAGATGTAATATCGTTGTTGTTTTCTTGGCCGACTGTTTTACATATGGTGTTATCTTAAAATTGCTTGTTTTGAATATTTTTTTAGATTGAGTTGAATGAATTGCTGATTTTTTTTTTTTGTATTTATATATAAATAAAATTAACTCTGTTGATTTTTTTTGTATTTAATCGATAAAAGCGAAGTTACGCATGTTAAAGTTAGGAAAAATATTTTGATGTTAAGCCAAACCTGCTTCATCTCGTTTTACATAAATGTTGAAAATTTGGTCGAAATTGATGCATTGTAACGAAAGTTTTTAGCGAACACCACTTATGAAATTTGCATTTTATTAATATAGATACAATAATGACATCCACGGCGCCAATTTATAATTGTAACAAATAGGATTTGAATAAAAGCATTTAATCGGGTAAACCCAGTTGTTGTAGATTATAAACACAAGGTAATAAGACCACATCCATGATAAGGTACAGTTTGGATTATAGATTATAAACACAAGGTAATAAGACCACATCCATGATAAGGTACAATTTGGATTATAGATTATAAACACAAGGTAATAAGGCCACATCCATGATAAGGCACAATTTGGATTATAGATTATAAACACAAGGTAATAAGGCCACATCCATGATAAGGCACAATTTGAATTATAGATTATAAACACAAGGTAACACGACCACATCCATGATAAGGTACAATTTGGATTATAGATTATAAACACAAGTTAACAAGACCACATCCATGATAAGGTACAGTTTGGATTATCCCAATATATAGTCACGACCGTCTTTCCTCATCGGCCTCTGTCACGGATGCGCACGCACAGGGAGGTCACGTGCTCGCCGGCAGCCAATAAAATTTTTTAAAAAAAGCTCCCTCGAGCCGGATTTGAACCAGCGACCTAAGGATCACCGTTGTAACATCTACAGTCTTCCGCTCTGCCAACTGAGCTATCGAAGGATACAAACTGTATGAATAAGTTTACCTTATAAAGTCAACTAATCCTATTTCTACATAAAATGTACTCATACATATATTATATTATATTATATTATATATATATAGTCACGAGTGTCTTTCCTGATCAGTCAGTCATTTGCCGGCCGCCTCTGTCACGGATGCGCGCGCACAGAGAGGTCACGTGCTCGCTGGCAGCCAACAAGCGCGCGCCGCCGGCAGGGGGGGGGGCATTACGTCACTCAAGGTCACCTACGCGCCAACGATGACACGTGATCGTAGCCGTCCAATAGGAGGGCGCCGGCCATCCGTGACAGAGGCAGCCTATGACTGATTGATTAGGATATGCATTTATTTAAGGCGCCAATTTATAATTGTAACAAATAGTATTTGAATAAAAACATTCATTCGGGTAAAACACGGGCGTTGCCCGGGTCATTCGGCTAGTCAACATATATAGTCACGACCGTCTTTCCTCATCGCAGTCACGGTTGCGCGCGCATCATCATTATGATCATTATTATTATCTAATGATAATAATAATAATTATTATATTATTATTATTATTATTATTATTATTATTATTTTATTATCAACATATATAGTCACGACCGTCTTTCCTGGCCTCTGTCACGGATACGCGCGTATCATCATTATGATCATTATCATTATCTAATGATAATAATAATTATTATTATTATTATATTAATATTATTAATATATATAGTCACGACCGTCTTTCCTCAATTCCTCATCGGCCGATGTCACGGATGCGCGCGCATCATTATTATGATCATTATCATTATCTAATGATAATAATAATTATTATTATATTATTATTATTATCAACATATATAGTCACGACCGTCTTTCCTCAATTCCTCAATACCTCATCGGCCGCTGTCACGGATGCGCGCGCATCATCATTATGATAATTATCATTATCTAATGATAATAATAATAATTATTATTATATTATCATTATTATATATATATAGTCACGACCGTCTTTCCTCATTCCTCATCGGCCGCCTCTGTCACGGATGCGCGCGCACAGGGAGGTCACGTGCTCGCCGGCAGCCAACGGGCGCGCGCCGCCGGCATTACGTCATAGATTATAAACACAAGGTAATAAGGCAAATAAAAAAATAGTGTGTGATAAGGCACAATTTGTATTATAGATTATAAACACAAGGTAATAAGACCTAATCCAAATAAATAAATAGTGTGTGAAAAGGCACAATTTGGATTATATTTAATACAGTTATCAGCGTCATGCACAATTCTGTCACGTTAAGTGTCAAGTTACGGTAAGTAGAAATTTAAGAATTAAAAAAAGATGCCGAAACCCGGGATCGAACCAGGAACCTTTAGATATTCAGTCTAACGCTCTCCTAACTGAGCTATTTCGGCTTATTTTATTTATTTCTATAGAAGCTTCTATCTTTATAATTATGTATATTTACAAAAAGTCAATTCGCTCGCGCCTCTAGCGGTGAAAATGAGGGGTAATACCAGCTGACCTAATGTACATGTAAAGTTTGGAGCGGGACGTTTCACAAGAGTGACATCTACGGCTCCAATTTATAATTGTAACAAATAGTATTTGAATAAAAACATTCAATCGGATAAAACACGGGCGTTGCCCGGGTCATTCGGCTAGTTAATATATATAGTCACGACCGTCTTTCCTCATCGGCCTCAGTCACGGATGCGCGCGCATCATCATTATGATCATTATCATTATCTAATGATAATAATAATAATTATTATTATTATATTTCTACAGGTAAACTCCGTATAATTGGTACAATTGTATAACAAATCACAAGTTTTTACGAATAAAAGAAGCTCCTTCGTAAAAACTTGTGATTCGTTATACTATTATTATATTATTATTATTATTATTATCTTTCCTCATCGGCCTCAGTCACGGATGCGCGCGCATCATCATTATGATCATTATCATTATCTAATGATAATAATAATAATTATTATATTATTATTATTATTATTATATATATATAGTCACGACCGTCTTTCCTCATTTCTCTTCGGCCGCCTCTGTCACGGATGCGCGCGCACAGGGAGGTCACGTGCTCGCCGGCATCCAACGGGCGCGTGCCGCCGGCATTACGTCATAGATTATAAACACGAGGTAATAAGGCCAAATAAAAAAATAGTGTTTGATAAGGCACAATTTGGATTATCTACTTATATAATTGCCTTATTCTGTCTGTGTGAAGTTCACTGTGTGAAGTTCACGGATAGATTTTGGTCAGAATGGATAAAATAAAAAAAGCGTCAAGGGATGGGAATCGAACCCACGACTTTCCGCTTACCGGGCAGATGCCATGACCACTAGGCTACCCTGGACATATTTTTCCGTTCACATTTTTATTTTTATATTTTCAAGACACACACAGTTTGGGGCGGGACGTTTCACAAAAGAGACATCCACGGCGCCAATTTATAATTGTAACGGATAGTATTTTAATTAAAACATTTTTAAAATATATACGCACTCGGGTAAAACTCGGGCGTTGCCCGGGCCATTCGTCTAGTTTTATTATATTTAACAGATCGATAATCAAGTGCATATTATTATTCATGATAAAATTGTTTAAAAAGTTTTAAAATTACAAAATATTTCCTCACAATGAGTTTCTTTTTATTAAAAAAATGCTAGCTTTCAAGCGATAATCGCTCTTCAACGGGCTTAATAAAATATCGACTATATCCTACCAGAAATATTTACAAAACCTTTTGTTTTAATAGTTTTTGTAAATATTTCTGGTAGGATATAGTCTCGATATTTTATTAGGACCGTTGAAGAGTGAAGATTAACGCTTGAAAGATAGCGTTTTTCAATAAAAAGAAATTCATCGTGAAAAAATATTTTGTAATTTTATATCTCATTATCATTTTATTATTATTTTATTAATCAACCAGGTGCAGTGATGGAAAGGCGTTACATACACCAGCCTTCTGTCACTGTCATCATCTGACCAGAGATGACATTCTGAGACATCTAACGGTGAGAGAACGCGGCATCAGGATACATCTATCTCCATAAACCTGTAGGTTAATCGATCATTATTCTTTCAATTATATAGCCAATTCCGCAATAATTGTAGGAGATATTGTATACAATCAACCATTGTAGGAGATATTAATCAACCAGGCGCGATATTGAAATAGTTGCGCCTATTACAGAGGAAACAAGCACGAATCTACATGTATTATTCGATAGAGTTCACAAAATATATATTGTAACAAAGTTTTTATTAATTTTATTATTTTTATTAACAGAGTGGTCATTTTTATGTTTATATTTTGCGACTCTGTAAATTTCCCTCGTGGCTTATCTTTTGTTCACCATTCATAGTTTGTTCTTGCCTGAAATAAATTGCTGTCTTATCCCGAAGTTTGTCTTCCCTAATTTTCCACGTGGCATTTTGGTGGAGATGCTGGGCAAATTAGGGAAGACGAACTGAAGATCGCCGAAAAGACCTAGAGGCCATGGGTGCTGTGATCTACATTATCGGAGACTGGCTCCAGGATTCCACCGCCGTGTCAAAGCCAAGACTTCCCTCCAAGATGACGATGTCCCTATAGACGATACGACGACAAAGCCGCCCTTCACGCTGCAAGAAAAAGGACGCAAAGGTACTAGGGACAAAGTTCCAAGACTTCGATTGAACCCTTGGCAGAAGCACGTCAGATCCATGTTAGTATCTACAATAATTGCTAGCTGTGGGTCACAGCTCCCATAGGAAGGAAGCTATATAACGAAGTATTTATTAATTTTATTATTTTTATTAACAGAGTGGTCATTTTTTTATGTTTATATTTTGCGACTCTGTAAATTTTCCTCGTGGCTTATCTTTTGTTTACCATTCATAGTTTGTTCTTGCCTGAAATAAATTGTTGTCTCATCCCGAAGTTTGTCTTCCCTAATTTTCCACGTGACAATATAGACAAAGTGGCCAATTTAAGTAAAGTTAAATAATTTAGTTCAGGGAACAATGTCTCACTTCTGTAAAATTCGGATAGTCATTAATAAGGTGAAGAGCAGTTTGATTATCTAGTGTTTTAATTGATAACAAATCATCTATAATTATCCTTAAGAACATTTAATTGAATTTGTTAATTTTTTATGAATATAATTCATAACATAAAATTACGCTTAAAACTCTTTCGTCTGTTACAAATATATAATTCACGGATTGAATTCTCCCATTTAAAATAGTAAAATTAAATTCAACTATCAGTTATTTAAAGGAATTATTTTTAATGTTATGATTAAAATAACATTATTTTTTTTCAAACATCATATATACTGAATTTATGCATATTTAAACGAAATTCAATTTATATATTCAACTAAAAATATTCAAAAATAGTTTTTTAAAATAACCCAAAGTTTGGTTTTTAATTCTATAATTTTAAATTCTCTCTCCGAAAGCTGACACGCCATTTAAAAATAAACTTAGATTTTCACACATAAATATAAATTATTTGTTTTATTCCAAACCAAAAGATATTTTGGGAAAATTCTCTGATTTATTTCTTAGCAAAATTCCAAGGGGACCAGATAAAATCAAAGCAACTTAAGCCTATTTGTTCCCTAAGTGAGAAGAACAAAGAATATTTTTTAAGATCCGTTAACATAGATTTTTCTAGAATAGGGTGTCCGCCATTTTTGTGTGAATTCTCGTCTGATAAATCTACGCCAGGTGTCATCCATCTTCTGCGTTTATATTTAATGTTGGTTTTTATTCGGCAACCCTGGAGGTATTCATTATTCAGTTCTCTTCGAGGATATTATCTGCCATTGGAAGAATTTAACCTGCAATCTATGATTAATTTTTTCGTTTATTCTGTGGTTTTTATTGTTATTTTTTCTTCTTTTATACTATTCTTCTGTAATTTTTTCTAACTTTTCTCGCTTTTTGAGTGTGAAAATATTTATAATGTACAAAACATTTATTTTCAATTAATTAATTTTAACATAATAATATATTTTTTTAACCTCATACCTGCTTTTTAAATATCAAAATGCAGTTTTTGAATATTTTTACTTCGGTACTTATTTTATGAGGATATATATCTTATTTTTTATGTCTCCTCATCTCTCGCTCAATAATTTACACATTTTTTTTTGTGTAAAGATTGATTTAAATTGAAACTTCTTTTTATAACATTCAGATAATAATAAAGGTAGATGGGGTTGAATTAATAATAAATAAATAAACGTGACTGAATAGATATAAAATTAAGATACGAACGATATATAAAACAGAAAAATATTATAAATGTTAATATATTGTTAATGAATGATTAGCTGTTAGTTTATCATCATAAATATTTGCCTAGTCATTACCTCTTACCATGCTTGTAGATTATCACTTGTAAGATTAATTAAGACATTTTTCAATCTTTAGGTTTTATTTATAAATGATTTTATTAGCTTAAACCTTTGGAATACAAGTCTTCTCTACTGTGACAGTTTATTAGAAGAAACACAAGTTTGGGAGAAGTGCTTCTTCTATAGCGAATATGAAGATTATCGTTGTCTTAAATCATATATTATACATATATTGTCTTTACAGGGTGTACCAGGTAAATTGGGACTAACTTTGACAGTCCATAAAACAAAAACTACTTGAGATTAAAAACTTGTTTTTTTTCATTACGTAGCCATATTCATGTAAAATGCAACAGTACATGTGTGCGCAGTGTAGTGATGAAGAGTAACCGAGAATTTGAAAATCGAGCTGCCATCATCGTTGCTCTGCGCGCCGGAAGGAGCCCCAAAGAGATAGTGGATTTTCTTAAGTTGCCCAAAACCACTATTTATCGTGTCAAGAAGCAGTTTGATGAGGCCGACAGTAACAAAGAGGGGATAGCTACAAGGAAAAAGCACTCGCGTCGATCGGACAGGGTAAGAGGCGAAGAATTTGTCAAAAATGTCAAGGAGAAGATTGATGGAAACCCTGGGAAGAGCATGAGGGCCATAGCCAAGGAAATGGACGTTGGCTCTATGACAATTGTCAGAACTATCCATGAGGACCTTGGTCTCAAGTCTTATGCCCTTCGGAAAGGTCAGTTGCTGACTGAGAATATGAAGAATAACAGAAAAGGAAAGGCTGCTGCCCTCCTCAACAACCTGAAACACGACTCTTTTGGTATGCTAAGGTTCTTCTCTGACGAAAAGAACTTTGACGTGGACCAAAAGGTAAATCCCAGGAATGATCGCTGTATCTGTAAAGACCCCTCAGAGATACCTGTCGTGATGCACACGAAATTTCCTGCCTCCGTAATGGTCCTTGGCGTTATCAGCAGTGAAGGTGATGTCATGCCTCCCCATTTCTTTGAGAAGGGCCTTAGGATGAACGCTGACACCTACATCAATGTTCTGGAGACCGTTGTGAAGCCTTGGATGGACATGGTGGCCGCAGGAAGGAAGTATGTCTTCCAACAGGACTCAGCTCCAGCCCATAAGGCAAAAAAGACACAATCGTGGCTGACACTTAACGTCCCTAGTCACTGGGGTCCTGATATTTGGCCCCCTAATTCTCCAGATTGCAATCCCCTCGACTACTATGTATGGGGCGTTGTTGAGAGAGATGTCAACAAAGCTCCTCATACCACCATCCAGTCTGTCAAGAAAGCAGTTCACACGGTGATGACCCAAATGGACAAGGTCATCGTCGCCAAGGCCTGTGCTTCATTCCGCACTCGCCTCGAGACTGTTGTAGCTAATAATGGAAACTACATTGAATAAATAAAAACTATATCCTTTTATCTACTACTGTGTCAAATTTCATTCGGATATTTTAATTTTTACTTGCAAAAAATTTCAGTTAAAATACCATTGTTGAAATTCCCAATTTACCTGGTACACCCTGTATTTGTGGCTCCCACCGTGAGAAGGACTTTACTACCGATAGACTGTCAGAGGTTGTTTCCTAAAATATGGGGCAGGTTAATGAGGTGGCTGGCATTGCCCACCTCAAGCTCAAAATGGTACTTATAGATGGTAGCCTTCGCTACTATGCTCTTCATTGCCTAGGGATGGATACCGACATTGAATAGATCCTGCAGATCCAGAGGCATGTTGCAGTTGGTGATCATTCTTACGGAGCAGGAGTGGCACGGCGCGGCACTCCAGTATCTGTAGATCAGCGACCTGTCTCTGGTCTCACAGGTGGCAGTCCTAATGGCAGAATGGTCAGGATGGGCAGGGATGTGAAAGGGCAAGCCGTAGGGAAAGTGCGTCGTGACTAGAGGACCTGTCGCGACGAAGGTAGGCTAAGGATAGAGAATTACATTTATTAAAATACCCTTCTGAGAAACAAATTGACCTTTTTAAATAAATTCTGCAAATTTAGGGGCATATCGAAGTAGGCGAGCATCTTCTGTAGCAAGGGTCGCACGGCTCGGCACTCAAGTATCTGTGGGTCAGCGACCTGTCTCTGATTTCACAGGTGGCATTCCTAGAGACACGATGAGGTAGTTGGAGGGTCAGCCGTAGAGAGATGACTTCTACGTCCCCCTAGACGCAGTTGCGACATAGGTCGTTTAAGGAGATAGAGAACTACATTTATCAAATACATTTTTATACAACAAATTGATCGTTCGGAATCAGCATTGTGGGTTTGACATCAATACGCTCGGTTCAGCACTTCGGCAGACTGATCATGTTGATCGGCAATGTCTATTTGGTCGGCCGACTAGGTTTCAGAATGCTTTCTTCCTATGGTTAATTTGTATAAGACCAGTGGTCTTAATAAAGCTTTATGTGTCTCTGTGACTAAGTCGCAGTTTATAGGTCATTGGTAGAAAATGTTGCACCCAGAAGAAACTGCTGGAATTTCATGAAATGTAGCAATATATACAGTCTATTTCAAATACCAATTTTTCAAAATTTTATTTGACATATCGGACGCTATATCCCAGCTTGGGATACCTGCGCCAAAATACATTTTAGCAACTTATTTTATAGAAAATTAAAAATAACATACCTATAGTAAATATAAAAAACTCGGGGAAAATATAGCTACATCAATCAATGATTTATTTAATTATTTTGATTGTACATATTTCAAGACATTTATTTCTTTTGTACATAGTTCTCAGTTCTTGTTTTTTTTCTATCCTTCTCATTGTTAATATCATATGGCTATTCTATTTGCGGCCTGAATTACTGTATATAGCTGTGGTAACCGAGGGTCAAACCAGTAGTAACCGAGAGGGACAGTCAGGGCGTGGAGAGTTTTCCAGTACCTCTCTGCACCCTGGAGGACCTTTAACAGTTCTCACAGAGTACAGGCAGTCGTGGTCGAGGCAGAGGGGAAACCTTGGGAATGTCCACACACAAAAAATGAAGAGACACAGTTGTAGTAGGAAAGTGCGTGAACAGATAGGAATCGAGCTAAGAGCAAGATGGAGATAGAAGAGTTCTTACTGTTTTACATGGTCAATGAGGTGGACCTGGCTACAACCGACGAGGGCTCACGCCGATGGTGAAGTGACTGTAATTTCGGCTAAAACAGAGGTTTTATATACCTTTGCCGAGGGGAAAGACATGCGGGAATTTGGACTTTGAACGGGTGCAAAGGGCGTGGGGCGTCTGCGATAGTCTGCACCTTTTGACCTTGATGGCAACGACTTGCCAAATTCCTCTTCAGGGTTGTTGGATTTCTATCTCGATCTCTTTCTTAGCTCAGCTCTTAATCTATTACATAGTTTTATTTATTCATCCTCAGTTTGTACAAAGTACATTACATATGGTGATGCAATGACACATGTCAACCATGCGTATAATTATTTATAGATGTGTTTCTATATACAACTTGACAATCTTGTTATAAGTATTATACAATATAGGGTTGTTGGTTCTCTTCTCAGGTGAATGTTTATTTTAGAAAGTAGAACTAGGATTCAAAATAACCATTCTCCTGAGGAGAGTGACATTAGGTTACTAAAAAATCGGGAGTCAAAATAAACTATTAGTTGGTGTGGCTTTGTTTTTTCTATATCTACTTCCAACCAACCAATGGTTTCTGAGAACTATAAAAACATATAACGTGTAAATATAATATAGAATAAGTATTTAGTGAACTTCTGATGGCAATTTTTCAAACCTTCTGTTATTTCAACAAGAAATACCCCGATCGCTTAAATTAACATTTTATATAGCAGCAAACATCTCGAAAACTAAATATCATTTAAACATTGACTTAGATTTATTTCATAATATTCGTTAACCTATTTTCTCGATGAATTAAGCCAACCACATACGCCTTTCGGTTGTTGGCCCTTGTCAGCATGATGTTGATTGTACATTAACGACAAAAATGGCTGGTCTAAGAAACTTCCTGAGAAGTTAAGAAATAGGTAGTTAAAGCTAAACTTGCCTAAATACGCTAAAATTTCATATTATAATGAATCTTTATCATTATATTGCGATATTTCACATATCATGGCTTCTAAATAATCAAAATTTTAATTATCAATTATGAAAGATAATATATAGTATACTACCTTTAACAATGAAGACAACAAGCCTTTTATTGGGGACCTATACCCTACACAGGATTCGTCTAGGTCAGTGGTCGGCAAACCTTTTAGTCGGTAGAGTAAAACATTACAATTTACATTACAAGATTTCAAAGTTTTTAAAGAGCCACAAAATGTTTTCTTGCCAACAATTTATAGTACTCTAATAAATAATATTTACGTATGGAACTATATAAAGAGCCACAGTTTCACATCCAAAGAGCCGCAGTTTGCCGACCCCAGGTCCAGGTGAATAATTGATTGGAAAAGATTAGTTATTTACAGGTGATCTTTCATTTACATATCTATTTACACACGGCTCTCTTTTCTCAATGTTATTTACAGGTGAGCGTTCATTTACATATCCATTTACACACGGGTATTTTTTCTCCATGTTATTTACAGGTTATCGTTTATTTTAATATCCATTTACCCACAGCTCTATTTACATTTACACACGCCTCTCTTTCCTCAATGTTTCTTGCGCCTGCCCTGTAAAACTATAATAAATCAAATAACACGCCCGTGTATTTGCCAAAATGTGCCAGATATTTTAATTAACAATTTTAAAAGATAATATATAGCATAAAAATTAATTAAGCAACAAGCCATTTATTTAGGGCCTATGCCCTACACAGGATTCGGCCAGGTGCATATAATTGCTTAGAAAAGATTACTTATTTACAGGTAATCATTCATTTACATATACATTTGTATACAATATAATGCGGCTTATGATTGTAAAACGACGTTTGACAAGTTTTACCGCAAATGTTTCTTTTGAACGAAAAATCGTAATTTATTTTAAGGAGAAATAACAATTATTTCTATCCTTAGGGATGAAGTATGAGAGGATGAACTGTGAAGAGTAATGATAAACGGTAAAATAAAAGTGTCCAGGGATGGGAACACAATTCATATTTTCATCCTTTCCTATCCCTGGACACTTTTATTTTTCCGTTCATCATTATTCTTCACAATTTATCTTTTCATGCTTCATCCCTAAGTATAGAAATAGTTGTTATTTCTCCTTAAAATAAATTATTAATTTTTGTTCAAAAGAAATATTTGCGGTAAAACTTGTCAAACGTCGTTTTACATATCCATTTATACATGACTCTTTTCTCAATGTTTCTTGCGCAGCGCCCTGTAGAACTATATTCTGTTAAATAACACGCAGACGTCTTTGTGTGGTGGCACTCACGGGTTTGTCGTGACGTGCTCTATATCGACCAACTACCACGAAACCGGTCTAATCGTCCCTGAATCGATATTTTTAATTTTAAAAGCGTGGCGTGGCTGTCCGGAACTTTCTTGGCAAGACTTCCCACTTTTTGTTTTTCACCTCCCACGGATTTCCCGGTGACACCATCGATCGTAGCACCATCTGCCAGTGTTGCCAGATATTCCCCCTCAATTTAATTTTCTGTGATATTCTTATTATAGATTTTATTTTGATTTTTTTTTATGTTCTAGATTGAATATATTTCATTATTTTTTATGAATATTTTATTTTTCGATTTTTATTTTTATTATATGATGAAAGAATATAAATAAATGTGTTTTTGTGTGTGTGTGAATTATCAATATCCACAAAACATATTTGAATTTAAAATAATCAAGGATACAATCATCTGGTAAATATTCTTGAGAATAACCTTTTCAACATTTTATTTGACTCCAATTTTTTTTGTTATAAAAAAAATTGCTCAAAATAATATAAACTTTTCAATTTAGGATTTTTTTTTTTAAATTTGAAGGCATATTATTTTTATTATTTCTTTTCTAATTAGATGAAATAAGAACTATATCAAAACGTCAATATATATTTCTATATCAATGAAACAAAGTATAGAAGGTATCACTCTCTCAGAATGACGTCTTGGTAGACTTGTGAGTCGATTTTAACATTTCCATCAATGAAAACCATCGGGGTCTTGTCTTCAGAAGTGACACCGGCTCAGACAATGACAGATTTCGGGAACTTGAGCCTCGTGTGCACCCGACGTTTCCTGGAAGCCTTGTTTCCTGGAGTCAGAAGCTGACAGCGGTTTTGGGAATTTTGGGCGACTACAACTTCTTCTCGTCCGTCCACATAATGTTGGAAAGGCGGTCCACTCGGATCATTGAGAGTAATTTCTTTACCTTATCCAAGCGATTCTTCATTGCAGCTTCGCAAAGGGTTTTCCCACGGTAAAGACGATATCTGCGAAGTCCCAGGTCGCGTTTCACGATATTCTGCACTCTCCCTAGAGATTCAGAGGTCATAAGTGATGCGATTCATGCTGACGCTGTCATTTCGGGCAATCCTCTTCTTTATGATCTTCCATGTTGCAGAAGTGTTGACCGTCATTGGAAAGCCAGATTTTGGAAACAATCCATAATGACATCGCTCCCGGTATTGCTTTACAATCCCCCTAACAATTCTGGCGTTGATCTTGAGCCGGCGAGTGATGTCTGAAGGACAAATATCTTCGTCGATCAGGTGCGCAATCGTAGCGTTATGAGGTGAAGGACGCATTAAAAAAAAAAAAGATGTTGGAACCTTCGATTTCTAAGAAAACAGTTCATTAACATTACCCTTTCTAAAAACTACGAATTCACGCGCCCACACGCTTTATATACTATTCTTAAGTTCATAAATATAGAGTACCATACTTTTAGCCACTCTGTATATTATAATAATTAGATTATAGTTCCAAACACTATATATATATATATGACTTTCTGTCACAATTTTCAACAACATCTCATAACATATTCATAACTCTTAAGCTTAGTTAATTATTTAAGTCTTAATAGTTTAATAATTAGTGTATCTCTGTGAAAAATAGACACTTCGGCCAGTTAGAGTTTTTTATTTTCTCAACGTTTCGACAAAAACTTTTGTCTTCGTCAGGAGGAAAAATAATTTTATAATTATAAATAATAAAAAATAAATAATAATACAAATAAAGCATTTGGCAAGGCGTTAAAAAAACTCTAACTGCCGAAGTGTCTATTTTTCACAGAAATATGTATACCGGCCAAGAAACCTTAATCTTCAGGATAGATAGTGTACCGTTGAAGTCACTGTTATACTAGGACCCAAAACCTACTACATTTACACTATATATATACTACACACTACATGTATA
Organism: Cordylochernes scorpioides; assembly: GCA_030710605.1. Lineage (NCBI taxonomy): Eukaryota > Metazoa > Arthropoda > Arachnida > Pseudoscorpiones > Chernetidae > Cordylochernes > Cordylochernes scorpioides. Next base: position 37,640,467 of record CP092877.1, on the reverse strand, counting down.
CTATATACTACACACTACATGTATACTATTAATACATACTACATGTATACTACACACCTCCCTGATACAATTACATGAGGAATGTCTAATTTAGTTCTATCTTTCCAATTCCTTGATGTTTCTCATCTTAAAATTCAACCATTTTCCTAATGTTCTTTAATAAACTAGTTGATAGGGAAATTATCTTACATCAATAAGGAGCTAAAAACAATAAATTTGTATTTAGCTCAAATTAAATTTTTGTAGAATGTAATGATTGATTAAATTTCGGACGCCATAAACGTAAAGGATTTTAGTTAAAAGGTGATATCCATTTGATATAATTATATATATTAAAAATTGTGAATTCAGATCTGTAAAATGAATAATTAATTGACGAAAATAGCTTTTTTCATATCGATAACACAGGCAAGTCCATTTTAAAGTTAATAATAGTTAAATTTGATTTCGTGTTTCATTATTTATTAATTTAGCCTTTGTAATAAACAAAAGTTTAACCATAGGTTTATTGTTAACATACATTTTATTAAACCTTTGTAATTTTCAGACTTAGATGTTCATGGCTAGGTTATGCTCCATACCATCGGTCGTCCTCTATACATATTTACCTCACTTATTGATATTGCTACGAAATTAGTTTATAGAAAATGTAAAGCAAATGTCTCTATTAGTGAATAGATATAGTCGATGTTTTATTAAGCCCGTTGTAGAACGATTATCGCTTGAAAGCTAGCGTTTTGATATTAAAAGAAACTCATTGTGAGAAAATATTTTGTAATTTCAAAACTTTTTTTTACAATTTTATCATGAATATAAATACGTTTATGTTTAAGGTTATGTAAGGAAGGTATGTAAATTCTATAACGGATATTTCTTGTTTCTAGTTTTGTTGTGAGGAAAACATCACTCACGAAGTTTATCAATTGATTAATAAAAAAAAAAAAAAATAGAACTGTGTGCCTCTAATCTGAAATCGCGAAAATATTCTTTTAGTAAGCTTCAACGTTTTTTTTTTCTAACACTTTAATTCCAATTGTATTTAATAGAGAGTTGAGCTATAAAATGCATAGTATTCATATTGTCAAGGGTAGCCTAGTGGACATGGCATCTGCCTGGTAAGCGGAACACTTGGGTTCGATTCCCATCCCTGGACACATTATTTTTCCGTTTATTATTACTCTTCACAATTCATCCTTTCATACTTCATCTCTAAGGATAAAAATAATCGTTATTTCTCTCTCTTTTATTTCATATTGAAAATTTCATTTTATACTTAATACATTGTAATGAAAATTATCACGAAAATAAAGACACTTCATAACACTGAAGTAGATAAGTAGTCAACAATATCATTAAGAAAAATTCTTGAATATAATTTATTGAGTAACATTAATCAGGCCTTTAGGGAAAAGTATCTTTTCAAAACATTTTTATTCTCTAGCTTTCGGGGACGGACGCCCTTCTACAGAAGTAAACTTGGTATAATGATACACTAATAGAACACGAGTTAAATATAATCAGATACTATTGTACAAAATTTTATAAATTTCTGTAGATAAAAAAGTATATTAACTATTATACAAATGGTGATAAAATATTTTGAAATATATATCTAATAAAAGGACAAACAAATAAATAAATATAGGCCTCTATGGCATAACTAAGGAAGCAAGGAATACATATTAGGCTGTATTTTATTGATAAATCATTTATATATGGATTTAAAATGGTTAATTAAAATAAAGATATGATTTGGTTGAAATTTTGATGATAATATTTATTTAAGCGCTAATTTTAAATTTGTAAAAAAAAAATGAGTGTGATAGGGGCGAGAAACGGGGATTTTGAGATTGGTAGAAAAAGGCTCACAATCCGCTTTTTGTAGAAACAACAACAAGAAGTCAAAGATTTATTTTTGTTTCTATGGCGCTAGCTTGGAATATTCAAAGAAGGTTTGTTCCCCTTCTTGAGCACGGAAGTTCCTGGGATCGATTCCCACCGTGCTCTGAATAATTTAGCGGAGATACCCGCAGTCCTAGATGATATGTAGTACTGGCTGAAACCTGTATGTCCCATTGTTTTGTCTCAATAATATAATTTAGAGGAGACACCCGCAGTCCTAGATGATATGTGGTGCTGACTGAAACCTGTATGTCCCATTGTTATGTCTCAATAATATAATTTAGCGGAGATACCCGCAGTCCTAGATGATATGTGGTACTGGCTGAAACCTGTATGTCCCATTGTTTTGTCTCAATAATATAATTTAGCGGAGATACCCGCAGTAATGGATGATATGTGGTACTGGCTGAAACCTGTATGTCCCATTGTTTTGTCTCAATAATATAATTTATCGGAGATACCCGCAGTCCTAGATGATATGTGGTACTGGCTGAAACCTGTATGACCCATTGTTTTGTCTCAATAATATAATTTAGCGGAGATACCCGCAGTTATGGATGATATGTGGTACTGGCTGAAACCTAAATATCTCATTGTTATGTCTCAATAATTATATTTAGGGGAGATACCCGCAGTCCTAGATTATATTTGGTGCTGACTGAAAACTGTATGTCTCAATAATATAATTTAGCGGAGATACCCGCAGTTATGGATGATATGTGGTACTGGCTGAAACCTATATTTCTCATTGTTATGTCTCAATAATTATATTTAGGGGAGATACCCGCAGTCCTAGATGATATGTGGTACTGGCTGAAACCTATATGTCCCATTGTTGTGTCTCAATAATTAAATTAAGCGGAGATACCCGCAGTTATAGATGATATGTGGTACTGACTGAAACTATATAATTCATTATGAAAAATGTATCTCCTTATCATGCGACTAAAAGTTGCTGATGGCTTGCGCCATATATCGGAATAAATACCAATTATTCTCGTTGACTTTTGATTATTCCAGAATTGGCCAAATTTCCATTCTTGAATATTCAAGAAAAGCTAACCTGGGACAGGTTTCGGGCTGTTGGCCCTCATCAGCGTGGTGTAAGTTGTACCTCAACGACCAAAATATTGGTCATTCAGGCATCCTGAAAAATCCTGAAACGGGTAGTTAAGGCCAGAATTGCGTGAGATCGCGACACAATGTGAAAAAATAGTACAAATGTGATATTGTACTGGAATAAGGTGCATAAATTATAAAAAAGGCATCTTCTTATCGTGCAATAGATGGCGCAAGCCATCAGCAACTTTCAGTTGCACAATAAGGAGATGCCTTTTCCATAATTTATGCACCTTATCCCAGTACAATATCACATTCGTACTATTTTTCATATATAACCCATGTTACGCCATATATTTATATTTTAGGGTGTACATTTCTCCTAGCAGGCGCATTATTTATCTTGCTTTATATTATTAGGATGTCAGAGACTCTGATATTAAGCAGAAATGAACGCATTCTCAGATGATTCTCTAAGTTCTGGACCTAGTTGAATACCCTAAGCTTCAAACCAGATCCAGAAACATATATGATGTGATATGAAGAAAGCACTCCGTGATCGCCCCGTAGAAAGATCGATAACTACAGAGGGTCATAAAAAAGTATTAAAACAAGGTCGAAGTAAATAATTTAAGACTTTCATAAACCTACTTGCAAAATGGCATTTTCTACCTTTTTTATAGTGATCACATGTTTTAAATATATAAATACCCAAACACCAGACTTTCATTCGTCCATCCTCTAATTGCAATTATACATGGAGAATATGAATCAAGTCAAATGCTGTAGAAACAGCAATACTGATTCAAAGCAACATATCCTTAGTAAATCTAGGTAATCCTGTCTATATATATATACCTTAAAGTATATGAGACGCTGTAACTGCTATGCAAACTTCAATAATACATCTAGCGTTATCTCTATAAGATTGAAAGACGGTAGAATTACGCTTGGTGTCTCACAAGGGGATCTTCTACACGAAAGAAGAGTGGAATTCACCCAGAAACACCGCGGTTATTTTCATTTACTTTTTCTACAATTGAAAGTAAGAAACTTGGTATATATGCTTGTGTTTCCTACCACACCTGGACTACTTTTATATTTATATATACACTCATGAACAAAAATTAAGGCAGTTGTACCTTTTACCATGTATATCGGGGATTTAGACATTCAGTCAATAACTCTGAAAGATATTCGATACACAGTGACCTTTATGGAAGACACACGAGATAACCAAGTGTGAACAAAATTTTCTCTATCTCTTAAAAAAAAAAAGACAACCGGCGACATAAAGTTATGTACCTTCCTTAAGTTTAGTGCGTTAATTTGATTTTATCCCTTTATATTTAATTACGTAAATGTATTTATGAACTATTTAGAATCTGTGATATAAAAAAATGTAATCAAATATATTTTGAAGGAATTCTTTCTTTTTTCAGTTTAAAAATAAATTTTTAAATGCTTAAAAACTCTGAGCATTTTTCACAAGAAAACGTTAGTAATCCTAATATCTATAAAAATGAAATACAAAATCGATTTTTGTTATCGCGTTGCGCAAAATCTACAGAATAAATCATTATGAAATTTCGTATGTAGGTGGCTGAAGATTTCGTTTAACATATAGGCTATTAAAAAAATGAAAAGGTTAATGTGCTTTTTTTTAAATTGTAAAACCAAAAAGCCTTAATTCCAGCCTTGGCGCCGCACTGGTCGCGACGATAAATGAATTTGATTGGTTAATAATTTTACACGTTGTTTGTTTAAACGATGAATTTTAGTTTGTTTACGCGATGAATATTTTTGAAATGTAAGATTATATTCATATTGAAACTCTTTGTGAATAATATTAATCGATCGTTATCAAATGTATACGCTCCTGTAACCTGGGTTAATTAAAACTGTATTGTGAAATTTCGTGCGTAGGTAGCTGAGGTTTTGGTTTAGCATTAAGGCTGAAAGTGCAAAAATTGCATTTGAATAACCTTTTATTTTTCCTTTTTAGAAAAGATTTTATTTAGTTATTTAGTACTATTAGTTATTTAGTGATATTTTTCAGAGATTAAATTAATTGGAAATATTATTTATTTCGTAGCTTATTCATATTATTTTGTGAAGATGCAATTTTTGCTTTGTTTAATTTTAATTAGTGTAAATTATACGATCTACATTTTTAAGATAAGGTTTACTATTATTTCTCATAAGAAATATTCCTATTTTAAGACAAATTGATATTTAGAACAGTATTCTATTTTTTTCTTTCTAATATTTAGAGTAAGTATAAAATTTATTGAAGAAGGATTAAAAAGTACATTTATTGAAAAAAAGGTATGTTTTTTTTCTATATAACTTGCTACATATATTTTACTATATGTTTGTTTCATGTAATATTGTATGTTCTAATAGCGTTTATATTGTAAGCAGCAGCTATGCATTTTCAGTAACTGCTTTTTTTTTTAAGGGTAGGCTCAAATTTATTTTGCTGTCATTTGTTTAGGTAGGGTTTATATTTATATACTCCACAATATATAACTGCTCATAGATATCTATATGGTATAACCATATTTTTGAATATATGTATTTAGATATATAGATGAAAATATACCCATATTTAAATAAAGAAATATACAATCAGCAATCTGACCAATGAGGGAGCCAGAATATGTTCTACTCATATTTATTGTGCAGATATTTTCAGCAAATTATACTTTTTAAAAAATCTTCTTCCATTTTATTTTTTTAGTCAGTCAAAAAATAAATAAAATTGGAACACCATTTCGCACCATTTAATTTAATAAACGCCCTCATGTATGATTTTTAGAATTGCATTATTTTTAGGCATATTATTTTTAAAAATTTATGTTAGCAAGACATGGAATGTTGTTAAGTTAATGTACTATTAAAAAAAATTACCAACCCGTGAAGCGTTAGCTCCAGTCTTTTACCGCTGGGGGCAGCACTGCTAGAGCTAATAAATGATTTCGATTGGTGCATACTTTTACATGATGTTTGTTTTTAGACTAAATTTATTCAAACCACGATAGCTTTTTTATTCATGCTTTTGAAAGTTAAGATTATATTTTCAACGTTTCATAATACTTTTCAAATTAAAGTCTTTGGAAATAATATTGCTTTTTTCCCATCCTGCAGGTCAACATTACACTGCAACATTCTATCGTAACTCTGGCTTTTGGCATTGATATTTATGTATTATGAAAGTACTGTTTGCTACCTTAAGCTCTGGAGAGATTATAATGTATCAACAGATCCATCATGTGGAAATCACACCATAGTAAAAGAGAACGCATTTAGCTGGTAGCAAATTTTGTGCCCTGCGTGAAGCTAGCGTTCAAAATTTATTTTTAAAAAATATATTTTAATTGTTGGCCTTATATTTCACATGTTACTGTCCCATAACGCTGCTACATATAGGGTTAATTAATAACTCATCTGACATTTTACTTTTATTTAAGGTCTTGGAAATATATATTTTTAGGTAAAAAAAATTGAGGTATATTTTGAAATATAGATAAGAATCACAAGGAAGCAAGACCAAATAAATAAATTATGTGTGGTTTCAGTAACCGCATTGTTACCATCTTCAGACAAAAGTACTGAATACATTCAGTAATTTTGTCTTAATAAGATAACAATGCTGTTACTGAAACATCACACATAATTCGTTTATTTTTATTTGGTCTTGTATTTTTGGTATTTTAAAAATGGTCCTTGCCTATTAGAAAATGATGCTAAGATGAATTGTTTGAGCTGTTTGTACTTCTTGTTGAAATAGTATTTTAAATAAACTCGTGTGAGACAAAAGTAAGTAAATTTTAAAGGTTCTAGGCAAATTTAGAGCCTCTTGAAGAGTATGATTTGTCTGACTCTATGTATTTTTGTTAAAATAGTAATTTTGAATAAACCGGTGAGTCAAAAGTAAGTAACTAACACAGGTTCTAGGAAAATTATTGGGCCTCTTGAAGAGTAAGAATTGTCTGATCTGTTTGTACTCCTTATTGAAATAGTATTTTTAATTAAACCCTCGCGAGACAAAGGTAAGTAACTAGTATAGGTTCTAGACAAATTTTGAAATTTTAATGAGGATAAATTCTTTGAACTGTTTGTATTCCTTCTTTAAATAGTATTTTTAAATAAACTCGTGAGACACAATTAATTAGTAATGGTTCTAGGAAAATTTAGAGCATCTTGAAGAGGATCAATTGTTTGAGCTGTTTGACTCCTTGTTGAAATAGTATTTTAAAAAGAAACGCGTGAGACAAGAGTAAGTGACTAATATAGGGTCTAGGCAAATTTAGAGCCTCTTGAAAAAGATGAATTGTTTGAGCTGTTTGTACTTCTTGTTGAAATGGTAATTATAAAAGTAACCCGTGAGAGACAGAAGTAAGTAACTAATATAGGTTCTAGGTAAATTTAAAGTCTCTTGAAGAGGATGGATTGTTTGAGTTGCCGAAGTTCTTTGATGATCCTGATGCTCTCTGTCGTTACCACGGCCTCAGTTCTTGACATGGTCTCTCCGTAGCATTGCAGCTGGTTCCTGAGATCAGCATAGGTTCCCATGTAGGTCTTGGACAGCCTCTTTGCTCTCTCTCGCAGCAACTTCAGTTTGAGGCCTAAATTGATGAAACAGAGGATCATTCCAGCTTCCCACAAGACTTCAATCACTGGACTCACATAAGCAATCATTTTGTTGAAATATTGATTATCTTTGAATGATACCAACGCATTCACCGTACCATAAACCTTGCCAACAGCATTTTGAATTAGGCTAACACCTTTTAAAATAATGTCCCCTATTTTTTGGGGAAGATGTAGAATATGATTGAGAAAAAATGAATATACACCCTTTTCGAACGTTTTCCATTTGGTTTGTATTGTTTGAAGAGCTATTGATGGTTTTTCGACATCGAATACTTCGTTTTGTGGATCGAAGATATATGATGAAGTATCCCCATAGGATGGTTGTGCTGGTAAGGCTTCAGCTTTTGCAGAACAGAATTTACAACCACCTTCCATTGATGGTTTCCGTATCTTAGCAGCTACAGTAACTTCAGGAATTATTGGAATTAATTCTTTAGCTATGTAGGAAGGAGAAATATCTGGATTCTCAGAATCTGATGACAGCGATGAAGAATCAGATTGAGCAAGATATTCCTTAATCTCTGTCGAATCTCCTTCAATAGATGGTAGATTTTCATCAAGATGATCACATTCCAAGTTCTCATCATAAATGGAAAGATCATTTGCTTCTGATTTCTGATCAGTCAAGGCATTCTGAAATCTGTCTAGGAAGCCGTACTTTGAAGTTTTGAACACAAGAGATTCCCATACCGCGTTGGTGGCTAGGATTACCCAGGTGGTCAACTTTATTGTAACCATTGGAGTCAAATTCCAAGATAACAATGGTTACACCTTCACAGATAGTAATCCTTGAGTAGTCCATGAGCTGGGTGCCTTAACGTGGCGAGGGGGTGTTCCTGGTGGTGAATATAGGGAATTACGTCTGGATCTTAGGACCCTGGTCGGGCCACCCGAATCGTGAAGGCTCCTCCCGAGGCGTGGAGGTGAGTATGCCTCCCCAGCTAAATCCCAGCAGGTCTGTGGAAGGGACCCCACCATAGAATTCCTTTTCTTATGAACGCCCATTGTATCAATTCCAATACGTACAGTGGGCCACAACGTTCGATCGCGAATAAAATGATATTAGTCCATAATAATCCCGCTAGTTACCGGTATATGAATGTTACTGATAAAAGTGCAATTTGACGTAGATTTAGCTGGAAAGTCAGACAAGCACATATTTTACTGAGCTGATATTAATTTTATTTCCGCCGTTAGTTAAACCTCTTTTTAACTAATATTATATAATATATATACTTATCAATCATATTACTTTTCCTTTCTAATATCCCAATATGACAATACTCTAAAGTTTATCCAAATTATGAAATCGCAGCTTTAGTAATCTTGCTCTTAGGAATATTTCTGGCAAAAGACGATACGTCACGTCCTCTTCGGTCTTCAGTTCCCTATAAAGGAACCTCTGAGAGGACAAGAATGACGCCCACCAAGCTAAAAGTTGAGATGAAATAGATAGTGGATGAAAAAGGAGGAGGAGGAACAGTAGCAAGCTCGCTAAACAACCAGGGCTCAGCTCACCCGGCTGATAGTACCTTGTAAGGGCTTCTGATTCAGGGATACAGGATGAGTCTGTATTCCATGTTAAGAGCGGCTGCACATGAGGTCTGTTAATCATGTCAAAAGCGGCCATTTCTTTTGGAGCTAAGTCGGCCTGCCACTGAATAGTGATCCCAGTCTTAATGACAAAGGCAGATGTATTCTACTTCACCCAATTATGAAGGTTTTCAAGCCTCTACCCTAATATGATTTAGTGAAGATAAAAAGAAGAAAAAAATATATTATAGAAAGATTACCTTGATGGTACCGTGATTTAAGAGTAGGATTTCTCCACTTCCGCAGGTCTCAATGACGCCACTGTCTCTCGCTATCTCTCTCCAGCAACAAGTCTTGGACATGAGATCCTCTCATTTTAAATATGGTCTCCCCAGAATTCTCATCATATACACTGTATAACAAAAAAATCGACGCACCAAGAAGGAGTCGTCAGATTAGGACAAAAATTGGTGTATGTAAAGAGCATGTATAGGGGAAAAAACGATTGAAATTTCAGAATAAATAATTGTTTTATTTCAGAGTTTGATCGTCACAAATTGAGAATGTCAATATGTCGTTGGACTCCCATTGGCCTGGATGCAGGCTGCCACCCGGCGTGTCATGGACTGATAAAGATTCCGGATGGTGTGCTGCGGGATTTCTTGCCAAATTATCTCCAACTGTCGGGCTAAATAGTTAACATTCCGGGATGGTTGCAATCGCCTTCCCATCACGTTCCAGATGTGCTCTATGGGCGAGAGATCGGCGACCTTGCTTGCCACGGAAGAGTTCGGCAAGATTGAAGACAATCCATAGTAACACGTGCCGTGTATGTCCGGGCATTATCTTGTTGAAAAGTAAGCCCCGGGTGATGTGAGAGGAACGGCAACAAAACAGGCCGTAGAATGTCATCTACGTACCGTTGTGCTGTCAGGGAGCCAGGAATGACTAGCAATGGGGTACTGCTATCAAATGAAATGGCACCCCAGACCATAACGCCCTGTTGTGGACCTGTGTGGTGTTCGACAGTAAGGCCAGGATCCACACGCTGGTCAGGACGTCTTCAGACACGTTTGCGACGGTCGTCAGGACACAGTAAGAAACGGGACTCGTCACTAAAGACTATACGTCCCCAGTCAGCGCAATTCCAAGTTGATCGCTCCCGACACCACTGTAGTCGGACTTGTCGGTGCACGGGTGTGAGGGGTAGGCATCGTAACGGTCGGCGAGCTCTTAGATTCCGCTCTCTCAATCGCCTGTTGATGGTCATTTGGACACTTGTGTGCCGGTCACACGTTGGATGGTAGTTAATGTGGATTCCGGTGCTGCGACAGCCATTCTGACAATTGCTCTGTCTTCCCGTTCTGTTGTTGCCCTTGGTCGACCGCTGCCGTCCTAACGTTGCATACTTACGTTTTTGACCCACTTTTGCCAACATCGCCTAATAGCCGCATCACTTCGACACAGATGTCGCGCGATTAGTCGATTAGACCAACCAAACTCTTTCAATCCAATGGCACGACCAATTTCAAGCTCTGACATATGTTCGTAATGAGCACGAATCTTTCGGCGAGGCATTGATACAGTAGAAATAGGCGTACTGCTAAAATATTAACCCGAAATTCGGAAAATCAGCTCGTGCCGTGCCGAATATTGAGTCTAGAATGCTCGTGCTGGATGCGCATTTCAGATGCGCTGGAGCTCTTGCTTTGCATAATTCGGCCACCAAATTTCAATCATTTGCATGTTTGGTCGAAACCTCTTTGTATACGTATTTTCATATAAATCGGACAACTGCTTCTTGGTGCGTCGATTTTTTTTTTTGTTGTAGAGTATACCTTGATACCAGTCAGTCGGCTTCAAAGCCTACCCATTACGGTGGCAATATTAGTTGAAAAAAAGATAATGAACCAACAACCCCTTATTGATGTATATAATAAGATCATATGATGAAAAACGTGTTGTATAATAGAAACACCTCAGTAACTAATTATACACATGTTATACATGAACCATTGCATCACAATATGTGATGACTCTGTACAAACTCTAGATAATAAAATAAAGCTGTTTAATTAAAAAGGAGTTACGTTAAATAGCAGAAAGAGAGATATAGAAGTCCAACAACGTGTAAGAACGAGGCTTAAAGATGTCAGAAGATTCCAGAAGGTCGTAAAGAGGGTAAAATGACCTCTTCTTCTTGGTTTCCCAGTATTGCTTCAGACGGAAGTCCCGTAATCCCGCCTTTGAACTATATAAACTCATAAAAGCAGGAAATGCATCGCCACTTCCAAGTCCGCGTGAGCCCTTGTCAGTCGATTCACCGAAGCTGACAATACCACCATAGCCGAGTGACCAATCTTCCACTTAAAATATCTATCTTTCTGCTGTCTCAACATTTCCTGTTCACGGAACCTTTCCCTGTACAACTGTGTCCTTCGTTATTTGAGTGGACCATCCCAAGTCTTCCATTCTGCTTCGACCATGACTGTCTGTACTCTTTGAATGCTGTAAAAGTCCTTTCAAGGTGCAGAAGGTTTTTGGAAAGCTCTCCACCCTTGATTGTCCTCACGGTTTCAGCATATAAACAAGTGTACTTGTATATAGCGAAACCACTGAAAGAGTCCACCACTGATGAGCCAAACCTTCTCATTCAATAACTTTTATCATTGAAGTAATGTCTTTATAGTTAATATTTGATATATGTAAAAAGAAACACATTACCAAAAATACTTGTTACAAATTTTATAGATAGATGGCACAATTGAATTCCTAAATACTATTTGATATTTTTTCGATAAATTGCGCTTTTCCATTAATATTTTTAATTGCATGAATGTGTAAATAATTTGAAAAATCATTTTTTCATATTTTATTTTGTCGGTTTATATATATAGCATTCTAGGATTAATTTTGAAATTTGCACAACCTGGGCTGTTATCAGATATTCTATTATAATCGGGAGATTTAGAAAGTAGGTATACTATTGCTGCTCGATTCCAGACTGCTTCAGATAAAGTCCCAGAACACAACCAAAGACTATTGGATGCAAGAGTCCAATTTCAGTAAAATATCCAGGTTTAGATCCTTGTGATTAACACCGAGTCCATGGACCCAGGTCCTCGTAAATGTCCCAGATATTTATTAGAAGCCCTTTAACGCGAGACTTCCTGGTCTGAACGGATCATAACTCTTCATTAGTATCGACTTCTTGCGATATCGCTGATGGCATTGCCTGGATCGATCGTTCTTATAGGGTCCATCTGATTCCGTGGTTGTTCAGGCTTTACAACAGAGAGTACATTCTGGGTCACTTCTGATTCCGTGGTATATCAGCCTTCAGAATGTACAGTATAGGATTCTTGTACCATCTGATCTCATGGATGTTCAGCCTGCACAAGAGAGATGGAACAGTATAGGGCTCTTGTACCATCTGATCTCATGGATGTTCAGCCTGCACAAGAGAGATGGAACAGTATAGGGCTCTTGTACCATCTGATCTCATGGATGTTCAGCCTGCACAAGAGCGATGGAACAGTATAGATCTCTTGTACTATATTGGTCAATTCTGATTCCATAGATGTTCAGACTTCACAACAGAGAATGTATAGTTTAGGGCTCTTTTACCATCTGAATCACTTCTGATTCCATGGATTTTCATACTTCACAAAAGAGATTGTATAGTATAGGGCTCTTGTACCATCTGGGTCATTTCTGATTCCATGGACATTGAGCCTGTATAACAGAGAATGTACAATATAGGGCTCTTGTACCATCTGGGTCACTTCTGATCTCATGGATGTTCAGCCTTCACAACAGAGAATGTATAGTATAAGGCTCTTGTACCATCTGGTACACTTCTGATCACATTGATGTTCAGCCTTCACAACAGAGAATGTAGAGTATAGGGCTCTTGTACCATTTGGGTCACTTCTGATCACATGGATGTTCAGCCTTCACAACAGAGAATGTATAGTATAGGGCTCTTGTACCATCTGGATCACTTCTGATCACATGGATGTTCAGCCTTCACAACAGAGAATATATAGTATAGGGCTCTTGTACCATCTGGGTCACTTCTGATACCATGGATGTTCAGCCTTCACAACAGAGAATGTTTAATATAGAGATTTTGCACCATATGGGTTACTTTGTCTAAATTTGAATGAATAATAAAATATTTTTATATTTTTAGGTGTTATAAAAATGATTATAATTATTACTAACTCTGAATATAGGACGGAGATTTTTCCGGCATGTCCTGAATATAGGATTTATAATTATTGAATGTTTTATACATCATACGAAAACTGAAGATTTTTTTTTTAATGTTAGCGTTGTTTACAGGGTTTATATATATATATATATATAATAATAATAAATAGTTATTTAATTTTATAGTCCAGTTTTGTATTAAAATTATCTTCACTATTATGATCATTTAAATACAAATTATAAAATTTGTAAAATGTTATTAATTTGTAGATAGAGAGAGACAAAAAAAAAATCCATTACTTCTTTTACATCCTCAAGTTAATTATATATTTATAATTAATAACAATAAAAAAAATTAACAAAGTAACGTCTATTACATCGGCTTTTACACGTCATTCAGACATACTCTAATCCTATATATAGAATAATCGAAGAGATAATATATATAATAGTTAGAAAAAAGAGAGAAAGACAGAACCATGCACTTTTAATCAAACTAATAATAAGGGAAAAAAAAAAAAGAGTTTTATAAAGAAGGTAGATAAAATTGTTAGTATATATATATATTTTTTTTTATGATTTTATGTTTTATCCTTTTTTTTTTTTTTTTTTAAAGATTTTTAAAGGTTTTTTTATTTTATAATATGATTATAAATAGTTGTATTTAGTAATATATCTATAGTATGAATTAACATTTGTTATAAGTTTGGATATTATGTTTTGAAACCCTAATGGTAGACCAGACATACACAAAAAACTTTAAATTGAAATAAATTGGAAAAAGAGATCTGCTGAAACGGGGATCATCAGATAAAATTTCAGCGACATTTCAACCCCTCCTTTATTATGTCATAGATCTCTTTTAAACCGTATTTTATGTGTTAATATTAAGTTGTTTCATTGAAATATTTAAATGAACATATAACAGATACCAGTGTTAACAAATTCAAACTGTAAACCTACCTTGAACGCTGCGTCCTCCATTGTGTATATCTATTTCTGGCTTGCACATGTCGCGGGAGGGGAATGTCCCCCCACATTTCAAATTTAGACCATTTCTTCAGAATTTTTTTGAACAACAAGAAAATTAAAGAAGATAGGAAAAATAGTTAAAGGAAGAAAGCTAAGTTTTATAATCTTTACAGATAGTTATATCAAAATAACTGATTTAACACTTAATCATCTTTTAATATTCCTTTAAAAAGGCAAATTATAAGAGTTTAATAAAGCTATTAATTGTGCAAGTTCATCTTTATTTAACTTCCATTTTCCTCCCCAGAAATTGGAGATTAAACAAAAATGAAATATATACTTTAAAACTTTAAAAATCTTGTGAAAAAATCTTTTAATCAGTTATTTAATAAAAGTTTAATTAACTGTTAAAGATTATAAATTTGTTTTAGTTAATATTAAGAGAAATTATAGAAAGTTGATTTCATAAATGGATATTTCCATTTATTTTTTTTTTAATATTTTATAATTGATATACTGTTGAAATATTTTACTTGTTTGATACTAAATTTGTTTTTAATAAATTCCATGTTTAAATTTTTAACATCTTCTATGAAATTATCTAATATATTATTTATTCTATAAAATCTTAGAAACTGACCATAATATATACCTTTACAGCAATTTAATGATATATTAGAATTCATATTACAGTATTTTATAATATTGAAATTATAATTACTCTTTTTATTATAAACTCTAACAGCACTATTTGTAAGGTCTATATTCAAGTCTAAAAAGTTAACTTTTTTGTTTCTATAAATTTTTTCATTGTTCTTAAGTTTCAAGTATTTAGGATATATTTCAGGTATTAATTTTTTAAACAGTGGATTATTAAATATTATTATGTCATCTACATATCGGAATATTTGCCAATTAATATTATTTTGTAGAAAGTATTCTCTTTCGTACCAGAACAATATTAAATTTGCTAGTAACGGACTAGAAGAAGTACCCATGGGAACGCCTTCTGATTGAATATATATTTTATTTTTAAATTCTATATAGTTAAAATTTAAAAATGTTTCCAGTAGAGTTTTTGCTGTTTTAAGATCTAATTTAAATGTTTTATATTTGTTATGAATAATTTTAATGTAGAAAGTTTTGTCATTAATTAATTCATTAAATAAATTGGTTATTTTATTATTTAGATCTCTTAAATTTATTTTAGAATATAGGTCCTCAAAGTCAAATGTGTGTACTGTTTCAATATTTGTCCAATTGTTCATTAAATAATTAATGATTTTTTTATTTGAGTCGATAAATTTATAATTATATTTATTAGTTAATTTATTTATAATAAATTGTAGTGTTGAGGCTAATTGTATATCAATATTTTTTATGACTGAATTTATACCAGATGTGATTGTTCTGAAAGAAATAGGTTTTTTGTGTAGTTTAGGAATTATATAGCACTTTGGTATGTTTGGATTTTTGTGGTTATTATAAATTTTTAGTGAATTTTCAACATTTTTGATGTCTTTTTTGATTTTTGTGCCTGTAGTTCTAGCAAAAGTGTATTTATGATTATTATCAATTTCCTTTTTTAGTATATCGTGGTATAGATTTTTACAAATTAAAGATAAATTATTGGGACATTTATCTATAGGAGTGATAATATAGTCCTTCTGTAAATTAATTATATTTTCTTTGAAAGAAGGAATGTCTGAATTGGGTTTTGTGTATTTAAGTGTATTATTATAATAATTTAAAATTTCCTTTTTAATATTATGTTTCCATTCCAGAAAAGTAAATTCTGGAATACTGTATTTTATACTAGTTTTATTTATGAAAATATCTATATCTTTTAATATAGATTTAATTGTATTATTATAATTGTGTTTAATTTGAGGTATATATTTATACCCTTTATTTAAAATTTCTTGATATTCTGGATTTAAAAAAGAAAAGTTGCTAGTTAATATATGACCTGAGTACTTATATTTATCAATATAGTTGTTGCAATTACATTTAATTTTTTTAAAATTTGCCAAATTATTAATAAATTGGTTATAATTGCAAACTAAATTACCTATATTTTTATTGTATCTCCAGATTGTTTTAAAATTTAAATTTTTTATAGGGAAAAGATTATTGATGATTTGGTTATTAAAAATATCATTAAATTTAATATGATTAAATAAATTGTTATTAAATTTAATGATAATATTAATGTTATTAGTATTTTGTTTAATTTTTCTGTATTTAAAGATGTCGTGTGTGATATCTATTAATCTGTTAGTCAGATTATGAATTTTAATATATTCTATGAGTTTGATAAATTTATTATTATTTAGTTTAAATAATGTTTTAATAAATTTATCGACGAAGTTGTTAGTGTACATTTGTTTTGGGTCCAGTAATTCTTCAAATTCAATGTAACCTAATTTATTTGTAGTTTTACCTCTAGTTTTATTAGGTTTAGTTTTAAATTCATTTTTATATTTGCAACTGATTTCATAAGTTGAAATTTCTTCTGTTTGTGGTTTGTATGTGTAGTTTAATTCGTCGTTAAGTCCATAAGGGAATAATGTGTTGTGTTTATAAATGTAGTTGTTTTCTAATAATAGTCGTTGTTTTTTGTTTTGACATATGTCTAGTATTTCTATCTTAAAGTTGTTAAAAGTATGTAATTGATTGTGTTCTTTCATATATATATTACCAATTGATTTTTTAGCGTGGTTTCTATGTAGATTTATTCGTATATTTAATGGGTTACAAGTTTGTCCTATATATGATAGTTGACAAATTTGGCATGTTAATTTATAAATAGTATTCACTAATTTACAACTAGTTGTTTGAAAAGTGTCATGGTTCTTAAGAGAGGGACAAGTTTGACAATTTTTTCTTAGGCAATTCTTAGCGAGTTTAAATTAACATAAAAGAGGTGCTAACACTAATATGTTTGTAGTTTTTTTTAGTTTTTTTAGTTTGTTATTCTTATGAATTTTTTAAATATATTTTACTTAATTGTTTTTGTGGTGATAAAATTTGTAATAAATTGAATAATTAATCTATAAATATATAGATATTACTGTTTGTTATCTGTTATATTTTTAAGAATAACTAATAAAAAAAACATCTTTAAACTAACAAAAACACTGAAAAAAACAAAAGTTCTGAAATTATTTTTTTTTTTCTAGAATTACTTTTATAATTTAATTTTTAATAATCAAACAATGAAAGATAATTAAAATTTGTATGAAGATTTATTTATATTAGAATATCTAATATAATTTAATTTGTATATTATGTTATATATAAAAAAATATATCATAGAGCAAGCTCATATGAATTAATATAGTGTAGAAACTATATAACAAAATTATAACAGTGATTCTAATTTTAAAAAATTTTAAGGAGCAAACTGATAATAATGATAACTTATATCAGTTAGATTTGATTAGATTAGCAAGCTAAATCTAAATTAATTATAATAATAAATAGTTATTTAATTTTATAGTCCAGTTTTGTATTAAAATTATCTTCACTATTATGATCATTTAAATACAAATTATAAAATTTGTAAAATGTTATTAATTTGTAGATAGAGAGAGACAAAAAAAAAAAAAATCCATTACTTCTTTTACATCCTCAAGTTAATTATATATTTATAATTAATAACAATAAAAAAAATTAACAAAGTAACGTCTATTACATCGGCTTTTACACGTCATTCAGACATACTCTAATCCTATATATAGAATAATCGAAGAGATAATATATATAATAGTTAGAAAAAAGAGAGAAAGACAGAACCATGCACTTTTAATCAAACTAATAATAAGGGAAAAAAAAAAAAGAGTTTTATAAAGAAGGTAGATAAAATTGTTAGTATATATATATATATTTTTTTATGATTTTATGTTTTATCCTTTTTTTTTTTTTAAAGATTTTTAAAGGTTTTTTTATTTTATAATATGATTATAAATAGTTGTATTTAGTAATATATCTATAGTATGAATTAACATTTGTTATAAGTTTGGATATTATGTTTTGAAACCCTAATGGTAGACCAGACATACACAAAAAACTTTAAATTGAAATAAATTGGAAAAAGAGATCTGCTGAAACGGGGATCATCAGATAAAATTTCAGCGACATTTCAACCCCTCCTTTATTATGTCATAGATCTCTTTTAAACCGTATTTTATGTGTTAATATTAAGTTGTTTCATTGAAATATTTAAATGAACATATAACAGATACCAGTGTTAACAAATTCAAACTGTAAACCTACCTTGAACGCTGCGTCCTCCATTGTGTATATCTATTTCTGGCTTGCACATGTCGCGGGAGGGGAATGTCCCCCCACATTTCAAATTTAGACCATTTCTTCAGAATTTTTTTGAACAACAAGAAAATTAAAGAAGATAGGAAAAATAGTTAAAGGAAGAAAGCTAAGTTTTATAATCTTTACAGATAGTTATATCAAAATAACTGATTTAACACTTAATCATCTTTTAATATTCCTTTAAAAAGGCAAATTATAAGAGTTTAATAAAGCTATTAATTGTGCAAGTTCATCTTTATTTAACTTCCATTTTCCTCCCCAGAAATTGGAGATTAAACAAAAATGAAATATATACTTTAAAACTTTAAAAATCTTGTGAAAAAATCTTTTAATCAGTTATTTAATAAAAGTTTAATTAACTGTTAAAGATTATAAATTTGTTTTAGTTAATATTAAGAGAAATTATAGAAAGTTGATTTCATAAATGGATATTTCCATTTATTTTTTTTTTAATATTTTATAATTGATATACTGTTGAAATATTTTACTTGTTTGATACTAAATTTGTTTTTAATAAATTCCATGTTTAAATTTTTAACATCTTCTATGAAATTATCTAATATATTATTTATTCTATAAAATCTTAGAAACTGACCATAATATATACCTTTACAGCAATTTAATGATATATTAGAATTCATATTACAGTATTTTATAATATTGAAATTATAATTACTCTTTTTATTATAAACTCTAACAGCACTATTTGTAAGGTCTATATTCAAGTCTAAAAAGTTAACTTTTTTGTTTCTATAAATTTTTTCATTGTTCTTAAGTTTCAAGTATTTAGGATATATTTCAGGTATTAATTTTTTAAACAGTGGATTATTAAATATTATTATGTCATCTACATATCGGAATATTTGCCAATTAATATTATTTTGTAGAAAGTATTCTCTTTCGTACCAGAACAATATTAAATTTGCTAGTAACGGACTAGAAGAAGTACCCATGGGAACGCCTTCTGATTGAATATATATTTTATTTTTAAATTCTATATAGTTAAAATTTAAAAATGTTTCCAGTAGAGTTTTTGCTGTTTTAAGATCTAATTTAAATGTTTTAATAGAATTGAGGACCTATATTCTAAAATAAATTTAAGAGATCTAAATAATAAAATAACCAATTTATTTAATGAATTAATTAATGACAAAACTTTCTACATTAAAATTATTCATAACAAATATAAAACATTTAAATTAGATCTTAAAACAGCAAAAACTCTACTGGAAACATTTTTAAATTTTAACTATATAGAATTTAAAAATAAAATATATATTCAATCAGAAGGCGTTCCCATGGGTACTTCTTCTAGTCCGTTACTAGCAAATTTAATATTGTTCTGGTACGAAAGAGAATACTTTCTACAAAATAATATTAATTGGCAAATATTCCGATATGTAGATGACATAATAATATTTAATAATCCACTGTTTAAAAAATTAATACCTGAAATATATCCTAAATACTTGAAACTTAAGAACAATGAAAAAATTTATAGAAACAAAAAAGTTAACTTTTTAGACTTGAATATAGACCTTACAAATAGTGCTGTTAGAGTTTATAATAAAAAGAGTAATTATAATTTCAATATTATAAAATACTGTAATATGAATTCTAATATATCATTAAATTGCTGTAAAGGTATATATTATGGTCAGTTTCTAAGATTTTATAGAATAAATAATATATTAGATAATTTCATAGAAGATGTTAAAAATTTAAACATGGAATTTATTAAAAACAAATTTAGTATCAAACAAGTAAAATATTTCAACAGTATATCAATTATAAAATATTTAAAAAAAAATAAATGGAAATATCCATTTATGAAATCAACTTTCTATAATTTCTCTTAATATTAACTAAAACAAATTTATAATCTTTAACAGTTAATTAAACTTTTATTAAATAACTGATTAAAAGATTTTTTCACAAGATTTTTAAAGTTTTAAAGTATATATTTCATTTTTGTTTAATCTCCAATTTCTGGGGAGGAAAATGGAAGTTAAATAAA
This sequence comes from Cordylochernes scorpioides, assembly GCA_030710605.1. Classification (NCBI taxonomy): domain Eukaryota; kingdom Metazoa; phylum Arthropoda; class Arachnida; order Pseudoscorpiones; family Chernetidae; genus Cordylochernes; species Cordylochernes scorpioides. Next base: position 37,619,778 of record CP092877.1, on the reverse strand, counting down.
GATGAACTTGCACAATTAATAGCTTTATTAAACTCTTATAATTTGCCTTTTTAAAGGAATATTAAAAGATGATTAAGTGTTAAATCAGTTATTTTGATATAACTATCTGTAAAGATTATAAAACTTAGCTTTCTTCCTTTAACTATTTTTCCTATCTTCTTTAATTTTCTTGTTGTTCAAAAAAATTCTGAAGAAATGGTCTAAATTTGAAATGTGGGGGGACATTCCCCTCCCGCGACATGTGCAAGCCAGAAATAGATATACACAATGGAGGACGCAGCGTTCAAGGTAGGTTTACAGTTTGAATTTGTTAACACTGGTATCTGTTATATGTTCATTTAAATATTTCAATGAAACAACTTAATATTAACACATAAAATACGGTTTAAAAGAGATCTATGACATAATAAAGGAGGGGTTGAAATGTCGCTGAAATTTTATCTGATGATCCCCGTTTCAGCAGATCTCTTTTTCCAATTTATTTCAATTTAAAGTTTTTTGTGTATGTCTGGTCTACCATTAGGGTTTCAAAACATAATATCCAAACTTATAACAAATGTTAATTCATACTATAGATATATTACTAAATACAACTATTTATAATCATATTATAAAATAAAAAAACCTTTAAAAATCTTTAAAAAAAAAAAAAAAAAAAGGATAAAACATAAAATCATAAAAAAATATATATATATATACTAACAATTTTATCTACCTTCTTTATAAAACTCTTTTTTTTTTTTCCCTTATTATTAGTTTGATTAAAAGTGCATGGTTCTGTCTTTCTCTCTTTTTTCTAACTATTATATATATTATCTCTTCGATTATTCTATATATAGGATTAGAGTATGTCTGAATGACGTGTAAAAGCCGATGTAATAGACGTTACTTTGTTAATTTTTTTTATTGTTATTAATTATAAATATATAATTAACTTGAGGATGTAAAAGAAGTAATGGATTTTTTTTTTTTTTTGTCTCTCTCTATCTACAAATTAATAACATTTTACAAATTTTATAATTTGTATTTAAATGATCATAATAGTGAAGATAATTTTAATACAAAACTGGACTATAAAATTAAATAACTATTTATTATTATAATTAATTTAGATTTAGCTTGCTAATCTAATCAAATCTAACTGATATAAGTTATCATTATTATCAGTTTGCTCCTTAAAATTTTTAAAAATTAGAATCACTGTTATAATTTTGTTATATAGTTTCTACACTATATATATATATATATATATATATATAGTGTAAAAACTATATAATAAAAATATAATAGTGATTATATATTTAAAATTTAATGAGTAAACTGATAACAATGATAATTTATATCAAGTAGATTTGATTAGATTAGCAAGCTAAATCTAAATTAATTATAAAAATAAATAGTTGTTTAGTTTTGTATTAAAATTATCTTTATTATTTTGATTATTTAAATTCAAATTATAAAATTTGTAAATTGTTATTATTTAGTAGAGAGAGAGAGAAAAAAATCCTTTACTTCTTACATCATCCAATTAATTAAATATTTATAATTATTAACAATAAAATATAACAACGTAACGTCTTTTGCATCGGCTTTTACACGTCATTCAGACATACTCTAATTTGTATATAGAATAATAGAAGTGAGAACATATTAAATATTATAAATTTTAGTAAGAAGAGAAAAGAGAGAAAGACAGAACCATACACTTATAATCAAACTAGTAATAAGAAAAAATAAAATTTTTTGTAAAGAAGGTAGATAAGATTGTTAGTATATATATATATATATTTTTTATAATTTTATATTTTGTCTTTTTTTTTAAGATTTAAAAAAAAAATATTTTATATAATGAATATATCTAGTTGTATTTAGTGAAATATCTATAATATGAATTAACTTTTGTTATAAATTTGGTTATTATGTTTTGAAACCCTAATGGTAGACCAGACATATACAAAAAATTTTTTAAAATGAATTAATTAATGGAAAGAGAGATATGCTGGACCGAGGATTATCAAATAGAAATCCAGCTGATATTTCACCTCTGCTCTATTATATCATATATCTCTCTTAGACCGGACTATATGTGTTAATATTAAGTTGTTTTAGTGAAACATTTATATATAAATATTCAACATACATAAGTGTTAAGGAATTCCAAATGTTACCTACCCAGTCTGTGACGCGTTCCTCTGTAAACAACTATTTCTGGATAACATCTGTTGCGGGGGGGGACCCGTGCTCCTCTTTTCAGAAATAGATTGTTTTCTTAGAAATTTCAGATTAATAAATCAACTGAAGAAGAGAGAAAATAGTTAAGGGAAGAAAGCCAAACTTTATAATCTTTACAGTTAGTTATTTTAATATAACTGATTTAATTATTATTTATCTTTTAATTTTCCTTTAAAAAGGTAAATTATTAGGTGATTAATAAAGCTATTAATTTTGAAAATTCATTAATATTTAATTTCCATTTTCCTCCCCAGAAATTGGAGATTAAATAAAATGAATTATATACAATATTACTTCAAAAATCTTGTGAATTTTTTTTTAAATCAGTTATAAAATTTAAGTTTAATTAACTGTTAAAGTTTATAAGTTTGTATTAGTTATTATTGAGAGAAATTATAAAATGTTGATTTAATAAATGGATACTTCCATTTATTTTTTTTAAGTATTTTATAATTGATATACTGGTGAAGAGTATTTTACTTGTTTAATACTAAACCGCCAGGAGGCGAAACTGACCGGACGTGCGTCGCTAGGCTCCGCTAGTTCCGGTAAATATTGTTTTAAATATTCATTTTACTTATTGTATAATTTATAAAAGTTTTATAAATTGTTTAATTAAAAATATTATAACCTTTTTTTTAATTGGCAATCACTGTTTAAGAGTTTATCATTTTTGAAAGCCTTTTCAATTGTTGTTTTCGCACAAATATGCAAAAATAGAATATGGAAATAATTATTCAAACATTAAATGATAAGTTGGATGAAATTTATAACTATTTTGATAAAAAAGTTCAACAAAATCAAAAAAATCTAACTAAAAATGATATTACATTTTTGTCAACTATGGTTAGGCAAACCAAGGATGGTATTTCAACTTTAAAAGAAATAAATAACCAAGATATATTGGAACTAATGAAAACAACAATTACAAATGTTATGGACCAAAAACTGAAAGGGATCCAAGATGAATTAGTTAAAACAACTCCAACATATGCTCAAGTATCTCGTACAGAAACATCACAAGATTACATAAAAAAAAAAATTACATAAGGAGTTCACAATAGTGGCAACACCTATAAATGTGGAACTTACAGAAACCGCTAATTTTACTAAAACAATCTGCAGTATGAACCCCGAATTGAACGAAATGGAAAATGATATCCATGTTCTGTTTAGCATGAAATCGAACACGCCCCACCACAACATAGTTCTTAGGGTTTCTCCAAAGGTTTACCAGATCCTTAAAAATATGAATAATAAATTATATACTGACTTTGAACGCTGTTTTGTGGAAGATAAGATTCTGGTAAAACAATGTTAGAAATGCCTTCAATTTAATCCCAACCATAAATTGGCCGATTGTACTAACGTCGAGATATGCAAATTATGCGGCGCGCAAGGAATTCATGACTGTTCAAAAATTTGCAATTGTTATAACTGTCTAAAACATCCTAAATTTAGAAACTCGCCGAATCATAGAGCTAATTCCTCGGACTGTCCTCTATACAAAATACAGATAGACAGAATTATCCAACGAACGAGATATCATCCAACCGACAATTAGGCAAATTTCGCAGCTAAGATTATTGTTTATTTAGTTTGAATATCATGCAGGGAAAAGGAATTAAATGTTTACAACAAAATGTAAGAAAAAGTATCTTGGCACTGAATGAGCTTCAAGCTTCTATAAAAGACAACCCACCAGATATCATCCTAATACAGGAACCTTATCTGATTGATAGAGATGTAATTTTCGATTTGGAATCTCAAATAGTGCATTCAACGACAGATGAACAAATTTACACTGCAACGATCTTTATGAATAAGAGTTTAAAATTTAATAAAATCAATAAATTCACAAACTCCTTTTGTACAACCACTTCTTTAAATTCAGCAAAATCAAATACTATTATCGCAAACTTTTATATACATCCACATAGATTTAATGACACTCATCGAAAATTTATCCAAGAGCTTCTGGAGACCTACAATCAACAACCTATTAGACTATGTGGTGACTTTAATTCTAGACACCCAGTCTGGTTTGATCCGACAACAAACTCCAATGGTTTCAAATTCCACTCCATCATAGATGAACATAACCTATTTATTCATAATCTTAAGATACCCACCTGCCCCGAAATTCTAGCTTTATAGATCTTACGATTTCAAACAAAAAATCAATAAGTTTGGTACAAAACTGGAAGACGACTATATTGACGCACATTTCAGATCACGTAGCAATAACCTTTGACATTTATCACAATTTTAACAGGCAAAGGACAGTTCAAAACTCAACATGGAAATTTATAGAAAAAGATGCTGATTGGAAAACATTTACCGAAAAAATAGCAATACAAGACGTAGATAATATTATCACCATGATAAACCACGCGTCAAACATCAAAGATATTGACAACATTGTAAATACTCTCACACAAATAATTAAAGAGGCAGCTTATCTGTCACTAAATGTCAAGACAAGAAGCGGAAATCATAAAACAAATACATACTGGTGGGATGGGAAGCTGGAGAAAATGAAAAACGATTTCCACTATATTAGAAATTTGTATTACCGACATGGAAAGGTCCTTGAAGAGACCTATAAATCAATGAGAAATAAATATTTAAATAAAATTAAAAAGGCAAAAAGAGCGAGTTGGAGAAATTTATAGAAGAAAGTCATTCAAATAACTCATTTGGTAATGCTTACAGGATATTCAAGTCATTGAGATCGAAAAATAGAAATTTAGGATTACCACTAATAGATAATTTACCAGATCATTTAAAGACCGACAAAATAAAAAGTTTAATGAACGATCTATTTCAGGATGATATTGGAGGTTTGGATAAAGATGATCATATTTTGATTAGAAATTATACGCCTAAATATAAAAATAAAAGTAGTGTTTATATCGAATCTAAGGAAATAGAGGAAACAATTTTAAAAACAAATATTAAAAAAGCACCGGGCCCTGATTACATTAGTAACAATATGATTAGACAGGCTAAAATAAAAATAATCCCAATTCCGCATAAATTATTCAATAAATGTATAGAAATGGGATATTATCCGGATGAATGGAAAAAATCATTCTTAAAAATAATTCCAAAACCAGGCAAAACGAATTATGAAATAAATAAAAGTTATAGACCTATATCATTGACATCTAATCTATCTAAAACATTTGAGAATATAATAAAAAATAAATTAAGTAACTATTATTTAGAGAATAATTTAATGAGCTCAAGGCAGCATGGTTTTATGAAATCTAGATCAACAATTACTGGAATGGATAAAATTATAGAAACTATATTGAAACATAAACAAAAAGAATTGACTTCCTTGATAGCTATAGATATTGCGGGTGCATTCGACATGCATGGTGGCCTGCTATTATAAAAAGAATGGATAATGATGATGTTCCTTCAGATTTAATACGGATCATAAAATCTTATTTGAATAATGAAAGGGAGGTGAAATTTACATACGAATCAGAAACTTTTTATAAGAAACTAACTAAAGGATGTCCACAGGGTGGACCTTTATCTCCACTTCTATGGAATATTTTGCTAAATGATTTGTTGATAAATTTCGATTCAATGAATGCAGATATTATATGTTATGCAGACGACGTTACAATAATTTGCTGGAATAAGACTATTGAAGGACTAAAAACCGCAAGTGAATACACCTTAAATTATGTGATCCAATGGTGTAATAGAAATAAATTAACGATCAGTACAGAGAAGACTAATATGCTATACCTACATAACAGACAAAAAATACCTATTAAGGTTAATGACAATATAATAATGCCGGTCAAGCAAGTAAAAATTCTTGGAATGAAATTTTCTAATCACAAATGGAAAAACAAAGTTAACTTTACACCACGTGTTATTGATATTCTGTGTAAGGCAGGACGTATGAAAAATTTATTGTGTTCACTAAGTGGCAATATGTGGGGTTTAGACACTCAAAAGAGGTTAACTTTATTCAAAACAATAATTAGGCCTGTACTTACATACGGTTCTGAAATTTGGTTCAAATATTTAAACAATCGTTGTAAACAAAAACTGAACTCCATGCAGTACCAGATCATTTTATGGGCAGTTAGAGCATACAAAACCACTTCATCAAACTGTGTGCATAGCTTGGCAAAAATTCCACTCTTAACAGACTATATAGAATCCAGAATAATCAAATTTGATCTAGCTCAACTGTCCATTGAAGATCTAATTACTTACGAACCCCATGCTCCAAGTATAGTCAAATCATTCTTACACGCAAAAATAAATGAAATTTTTGAGAATACTAATGAAATTTTCAGAAGCTTTTTCGTATTGGGAATTCCAAGATTTTTCCGTCCAAATTTTTATAATATCCAATTCATTACAGATCATGGCAATTTTGGGAAATTTTTGGCAACTATCGGCGCCGTGAAGGAACCAGGATGCTTCTGCGGAGGTGAAATTCAAGACGCGAGACATCTACTTCTGGAGTGCCCAATTTTCCGGGATTTTAGGGAAAATAGATTTGGTCGTATTAGACAGCTTGATGAATTTGTAGACAAAAAAGAAAAGTATAAAAATTTTGATCAATTTTGTAAATACATATACAACTTTCTCTTGAATTGGAAAAAAGAGAAGGAATCTTAGAAAAAAAAGAACTGCGATGCTTGCTCTGTGTGTTTTGCTTTGTTGTTTGTTTTTCTCTTTGGACAATTTTCTTTAGTTAATTTATGTAAAATAATGAATTGAACAGGATTGTATATAGCCGAATTGCTGTAATGCAGTGAAATGTATTGACGCTAATATCCCTGAGTTTGGGATATCGCGTTTCATGATGTTAATAAAGTTAATAATAATAAAGTTAATACTAAATTTGTTTTTAATAAATTCCATGTTTAAATTTTTAATATCTTCTATGAAATTTTCTAATATATTATTTATTCTATAAGATCTTAGAAACTGACCAAAATATATACCTTTGCAGCAGTTTAATGATATATTAGAATTTATATTGCAGTATTTTATAATATTGAAATTATAATTACTTTTTTATTATAAATTTTAATAGCATTATTTGTAAGGTTTATATTTAGGTCTAAAAAGTTAACTTTTTTGTTTCTATTAATTTTTTAATTGTTCTTAAGTTTCAAGTATTTAGGATATATTTCAGGTATTATGTTTTTAAACTGTGGATTATTAAATATTATAATGTCATCTACATAACGGAATATTTGCCAATTGACATTATTTTGTAGAAAGTATTCTCTTTCGTACCAGAAAAGTATTAGGTTGGCTAATAAAGGACTTGAAGAAGTTCCCATAGGAACGCCTTCTGATTGAATATATATTTTATTTTTAAATTCTATATAATTAAAATTTAAAAAAGTTTCCAGTAGAGTTTTTGCTGTTTTAAGATCTAATTTAATTGTTTCATATCTGTTATGAATAATTTTAATGTGGAAAGTTTTGTCATTAATGAATTCGTTAAATAAATTGGTTATTTTATTATTTAGATCTCTTAAATTTATTTTAGAATATAGGTCCTCAAAATCAAATGTGTGTACTGAATCAATGTTTGTCCAATTGTTCATTAAATAGTTATTAGTTAATTTATTTATAATAAATTGTAGTGTTGAAGCTAATTGTATATCAATGTTTTTTATAACTGAATTTATACCAGATGTGATTGTTCTGAAAGAAATTGGTTTTTTGTTTAGTTTAGGAATTATATAGAATTATGGTATGTTTGGATTTTTGTTGTAGTTATAAATCTTTAGTGAATTTTCCACGTTTTTGATGTCTTTTTTGATTTTTGTAGCTGTAGTTCTAGCAAAAGTGTATTTATTATTATTATCAATTTCCTTTTTTAGTATATCGTGGTATAGATTTTTACAAATTATAGATAATTTATTGGGACATTTATCTATAGGAGTGATAATAAAGTCCTTCTGTAATTTAATTATATTTTCTTTAAAAGAAGGAATATCTGAATTTGGTTTTGTGTATTTAAGTGTATTATTATAATAATTTATAATTTCCTTTATAATATTATGTTTCCATTCCAGAAAAGTAAATTCTGGAATACTGTATTTTATGCTAGTTTTATTTATGAAAATGTCTATATCTTTTAATATAGATTTAATTGTATTATTATAATTGTGTTAATTTGAGGTATATATTTATACCCTTTATTTAAAATATCTTGATATTCTGGATTTAAAAAAGAAAAATTGCTAGTTAATATATGACCTGAGAGCTTATATTTATCTATATAGTTGTTGCAATTACATTTAATTTTTTTTTAAATTTGCCAAATTATTAATAAATTGGTTATAATTGCAAACTAAACTACCTATATTTTTGTTGTATCTCCAGATTGTTTTAAAATTTAAATTTTTTATAGGGAAAAGATTATTGATGTTTTGGTTATTAAAAATATCATTAAATTTAATATGATTAAATAAATTGTTATTAAATTTAATGATAATATTAATGTTATTAGTAGATTGTTTAATTTTTCTGTATTTAAAGATGTCGTGTGTGATATCTATTAATCTGTTAGTCAGATTATGAATTTTAATATATTCTATAAGTTTGATAAATTTATTATTATTTAGTTTAAATAATGTTTTAATAAATTTATCGACGAAGTTGTTAGTATACATTTGTTTTAGGTCCAGTAATTCTTCAAATTCAATGTAACCTAATTTATTGGTAGTTTTACCTCTAGTTTTATTAGATTTAGTTTTAAATTCATTTTTTTTTTTGTATTTGCAGCTGATTTCATAAGTTGAAATTTCTTCTGTTTGTGGTTTGTATGTGTAGTTTAATTCGTCCCTAAGTCCATAAGGGAATAATGTGTTGTGTTTATAAATGTAGTTGTTTTCTAATAATAATCGTTGTTTTTTGTTTTGACATATGTCTAGTATTTCTATCTTAAAGTTGTTAAAAGTATGTAATTGATTGTGTTCTTTCATATATATATTACCAATTGATTTTTTGGCGTGGTTTCTATGTAGGTTTATTCGTATATTTAATGGATTACATGTTTGTCCTATATATGATAGTTGACAAATTTGGCATGTTAATTTATAAATAGTATTTACTAATTTACAACTAGTCGTTTGAAATGTGTCATGGTTCTTAAGAGAGGGACAAGTTTGACAATTCTTTCTTAGGCAATTTTTAGCGAGTTTTAATTAACATAAGAGAGGTGCTAGCCCTAATATGTTTGTAGTTTTTTTTTTAGTTTTTTAGTTTGTTATTCTTATGAATTTTTTTTTTAAATATATTTTTCTTAATTGTTTTTGTGGTGATTAAATTTGTAATAAATTGAATAATTAATCTATAAAAATATAGATATTACTGTTTGTTATATGTTAAATTATTAAGAATAACTAATAAAAAACATCTTTAAACTAACTAAACACTGAAAAAAACAAAAGTTCTGAAGTTATTTTTTCTAAAATTACTTTTATAATTTACTTTTTCATAATCAAGTAATAAAAGATAATTAAAATCTGTATGGATTTTTAGTTATATTAGAATTTCTAATATAATTTAATTTGTATATTATATTAAATATTTATATTTATATTAAATAATTATAAATTTATCGACTCAAATAAAAAAATCATTAACTATTTAATGAACAATTGGACAAACATTGATTCAGTTCACACATTTGATTTTGAGGACCTATATTCTAAAATAAATTTAAGAGATCTAAATAATAAAATAACCAATTTATTTAACGAATTCATTAATGACAAAACTTTCCACATTAAAATTATTCATAACAGATATAAAACAATTAAATTAGATCTTAAAACAGCAAAAACTCTACTGGAAACTTTTTAAATTTTAATTATATAGAATTTAAAAATAAAATATATATTCAATCAGAAGGCGTTCCTATGGGAACTTCTTCAAGTCCTTTATTAGCCAACCTAATACTTTTCTGGTACGAAAGAGAATACTTTCTACAAAATAATGTCAATTGGCAAATATTCCGTTATGTAGATGACATTATAATATTTAATAATCCACAGTTTAAAAACATAATACCTGAAATATATCCTAAATACTTGAAACTTAAGAACAATTAAAAAATTAATAGAAACAAAAAAGTTAACTTTTTAGACCTAAATATAAACCTTACAAATAATGCTATTAAAATTTATAATAAAAAGTAATTATAATTTCAATATTATAAAATACTGCAATATAAATTCTAATATATCATTAAACTGCTGCAAAGGTATATATTTTGGTCAGTTTCTAGGATCTTATAGAATAAATAATATATTAGAAAATTTCATAGAAGATATTAAAAATTTAAACATGGAATTTATTAAAAACAAATTTAGTATTAAACAAGTAAAATACTTCACCAGTATATCAATTATAAAATACTTTTAAAAAAATAAATGGAAGTATCCATTTATTAAATCAACTTTTTATAATTTCTCTCAATAATAACTAATACAAACTTATAAACTTTAACAGTTAATTAAACTTAAATTTTATAACTGATTTTAAAAAACTTTCACAAGATTTTTAAAATAATATTGTATATAATTCATTTTATTTAATCTCCAATTTCTGGGGAGGAAAATGGAAATTAAATATTAATGAATTTTCAAAATTAATAGCTTTATTAATCATCTAATAATTTACCTTTTTAAAGGAAAATTAGAGCCAAGCCCTCTCATTCATTAAATCATATCATTGCAGTAAGGTCTGTAGAGATTTAAAAAAAGAAACGCATTGCCAGTAAATTTATTTGTGTAAAATTTTAACGATAGAGGGCAATAAAATTTAATTTACTAATATATAATGGCTATGAAAACATGTTTTGCGCGGAAGAGCTTTGCTCGATGCAATACCTTGAAATTTATATGTATGTACCTCTACAGACCTATAAGCTTATGCCCATAGTTCACTAAACACCATTTAGCTGCCTTCCATAGAAAATGCAGGGTATATAACAAAACCAGTCCAATACAATAGTAGAGCGGTCTAGAGATTAATTTGGCGAAACCGCTGAGAGGGTTCACTACTGATGAGCCAAGCCCTCTCATTCATTAAATCATATCATTGCAGTAAGGTCTGTAGAGATTTAAAAAAAGAAACGCATTGCCAGTAAATTTATTTGTGTAAATTTTAACGATAGAGGGCAATAAAATTTAATTTACTAATATATAATGGTTATGAAAACATGTTTTGCGCGGAAGAGCTTTGCTCGATGCAATACCTTGAAATTTATATGTATGTACCTCTACAGACCTATAAGCTTATGTCCATAGTTCACTAAACACCATTTAGCTGCCTTCCATAGAAAATGCAGGGTATATAACAAAACCAGTCCAATACAATAGTAGAGCGGTCTAGAGATTAATTTGGCGAAACCGCTGAGAGGGTTCACTACTGATGAGCCAAGCCCTCTCATTCATTAAATCATATCATTGCAGTAAGGTCTGTAGAGATTTAAAAAAGAAACGCATTGCCAGTAAATTTATTTGTGTAAAATTTTAACGTTAGAGGGCAATAAAATTTAATTTACTAATATATAATGGTTATGAAAACATGTTTTGCGCGGAAGAGCTTTGCTCGATGCAATACCTTGAAATTTATATGTATGTACCTCTACTGACCTATAAGCTTATGTCCATAGTTCACTAAACACCATTTAGCTGCCTTCCATAGAAAATGCAGGGTATATAACAAAACCAGTCCAATACAATAGTAGAGCGGTCTAGAGATTAATTTGGCGAAACCGCTGAGAGGGTTCACTACTGATGAGCCAAGCCCTCTCATTCATTAAATCATATCATTGCAGTAAGGTCTGTAGAGATTTAAAAAAGAAACGCATTGCCAGTAAATTTATTTGTGTAAAATTTTAACGATAGAGGGCAATAAAATTTAATTTACTAATATATAATGGTTATGAAAACATGTTTTGCGCGGAAGAGCTTTGCTCGATGCAATACCTTGAAATTTATATGTATGTACCTCTACAGACCTATAAGCTTATGTCCATAGTTCACTAAACACCATTTAGCTGCCTTCATTAGGAAATGCAGGGTATATAACAGAACCAGTCCAATACAATAGTAGAGCGGTCTAGAGATTAATTTGGCGAAACCGCTGAGAGGGTTCACTACTGATGAGCCAAGCCCTCTCATTCATTAAATCATATCATTGCAGTAAGGTCTGTAGAGATTTAAAAAAAAGAAACGCATTGCCAGTAAATTTATTTGTGTAAAATTTTAACGATAGAGGGCAATAAAATTTAATTTACTAATATATAATGGTTATGAAAACATGTTTTGCGCGGAAGAGCTTTGCTCGATGCAATACCTTGAAATTTATATGTATGTACCTCTAAAGACCTATAAGCTTATGTCCATAGTTCACTAAACACCATTTAGCTGCCTTCCATAGAAAATGCAGGGTATATAACAAAACCAGTCCAATACAATAGTAGAGCGGTCTAGAGATTAATTTGGCGAAACCGCTGAGAGGGTTCACTACTGATGAGCCAAGCCCTCTCATTCATTAAATCATATCATTGCAGTAAGGTCTGTAGAGATTTAAAAAAAGAAACGCATTGCCAGTAAATTTATTTGTGTAAAATTTTAACGATAGAGGGCAATAAAATTTAATTTACTAATATATAATGGTTATGAAAACATGTTTTGCGCGGAAGAGCTTTGCTCGATGCAATACCTTGAAATTTATATGTATGTACCTCTACAGACCTATAAGCTTATGTCCATAGTTCACTAAACACCATTTAGCTGCCTTCCATAGAAAATGCAGGGTATATAACAAAACCAGTCCAATACAATAGTAGAGCGGTCTAGAGATTAATTTGGCGAAACCGCTGAGAGGGTTCACTACTGATGAACCAAGCCCTCTCATTCATTAAATCATATCATTGCAGTAAGGTCTGTAGAGATTAAAAAAAGAAACGCATTGCCAGTAAATTTATTTGTGTAAAATTTTAACGATAGAGGGCAATAAAATTTAATTTACTAATATATAATGGTTATGAAAACATGTTTTGCGCGGATGAGCTTTGCTCGATGCAATACCTTGAAATTTATATGTATGTACCTCTACAGACCTATAAGCTTATGTCCATAGTTCACTAAACACCATTTAGCTGCCTTCCATATAAAATGTAGGGTATATAACAAAACCAGTCCAATACAATAGTAGAGCGGTCTAGAGATTAATTTGGCGAAACCGCTGAGAGGGTTCACTACTGATGAGCCAAGCCCTCTCATTCATTAAATCATATCATTGCAGTAAGGTCTGTAGAGATTTAAAAAAAGAAACGCATTGCCAGTAAATTTATTTGTGTAAAATTTAACGATAGAGGGCAATAAAATTTAATTTTCTAATATTTAATGGTTATGAAATCAGTTATATTAAAATAACTAACTGTAAAGATTATAAAGTTTGGCTTTCTTCCCTTAACTATTTTCTCTCTTCTTCAGTTGATTTATTAATCTGAAATTTCTAAGAAAACAATCTATTTCTGAAAAGAGGAGCACGGGTCCCCCCCCCGCAACAGATGTTATCCAGAAATAGTTGTTTACAGAGGAACGCGTCACAGACTGGGTAGGTAACATTTGGAATTCCTTAACACTTATGTATGTTGAATATTTATATATAAATGTTTCACTAAAACAACTTAATATTAACACATATAGTCCGGTCTAAGAGAGATATATGATATAATAGAGCAGAGGTGAAATATCAGCTGGATTTCTATTTGATATTCCTCGGTCCAGCATATCTCTCTTTCCATTAATTAATTCATTTTAAAAAATATTTGTATATGTCTGGTCTACCATTAGGGTTTCAAAACATAATAACTAAATTTATAACAAAAGTTAATTCATATTATAGATATTTCACTAAATACAACTAGATATATTCATTATATAAAATTAAAAAAAAAATTTAAAATCTTAAAAAAAAAAAGAAAATATAAAATTATAAAAAAAATATATATATATACTAACAATCTTATCTACCTTCTTTACAAAAAAAAATATTTTTTCTTATTACTAGTTTGATTATAAGTGTATGGTTCTGTCTTTCTTTCTTTTCTCTTCTTACTAAAATTTTTAATATTAAATATATTCTCACTTTTATTATTCTATATACAAATTAGAGTATGTCTAAATGACGTGTAAAAGCCGATGCAAAAGACGTTACGTTGTTATATTTTATTGTTATTAATTATAAATATATAATTAATTGGATGATGTAAGAGGTAAAGGATTTTTTTTCTCTCTCTCTCTCTCTACTAAATAATAACAATTTACAAATTTTATAATTTGAATTTAAATAATCAAAACAATAAAGATAATTTTAATACAAAACTAAACAACTATTTATATATATATATGTTTGAAAATAGAGCAATCCATTTATTATATTATTTAAAAATGCCTATTTTGGATCAAAAGGTTTTATTTCCGATATTTCGTGTGGCAACTCGCCAAACTTCTTCGTTTGTTCCCCGAAGAAGTTTGGCGAGTTGCCACACGAAATATCGGAAATAAAACCTTTTGATCCAAAATAGGCATTTTTAAATAATATATATATTATAGCGGCTGTATCCGACTTTGCCCGGGCTTAACCTAAGTAATCTACTGAATCGAATTTTATAAAATAAATAAATATTGGCTTTTCTATAGATAGATATATACACTATATTCTTAGCTAAAAGGTCGAGAAGCGATGTAATAGAGATGACTTGGCTTCTTCTGAATTCTGCTAAAGTGAATGTTTTGCTGTTGGAATTTTGTTCCTGACTACTAAAAATTATGATCAGGCTTCGCCCGTGGTCTGCTTTAAGGAATTTACCAGAAATAATTTTGTTTCTGACAATCAACCATGATACAGCAATATTGTCATAATCATTTTCTGACTAAAAATAACTATTTTGCCCAGTACTTGGTTAAATATATTTTTTTGGCTAAAAATGCAACAATAGACTCTTCCAGATTTAACTTTATGTCCTATTAGAATTTCAGCCAGATTAGGTACTTTTTGAGGACATGTATAGCCGAAAAACATACATACACTGACTTTTATATATGGTGATTACGCAGTTACATATTTTGTGTGCTAATTCCTCTGTTGTCTGAAACTATAACTCAACATTTCCTTGGATATTTACATACACAAATGGTCGAGTGGTTTAGCAGGAGGACCAATCAGGATAAGCGGTGGGCCAAACGAAGTCTACCCACCAACAATGGGTTACAATTGAGACTCCCCCGCATGCTCCGATTCAATTAATTAATCAAGTTTGATGTAATTAACTGGTTAGATGGAGTTGCCAGATTGTTAATAGCTCCATGGTAATTAAATTGTTATTGCTCTGCACGCATAAATATAAAATGGAATTGGAATTCACAATTAATCCCCGAACCTCTTAAGATCTAAGTAAATATGGAAGATGTCCTCTCAAACCTTTCTCTCTTAAGATTTGAAAATTGAATTATATAGAAACATATCTCATAAACAGCCCATCTGACAATCGAGCACCTCCCATAGAAGCCACCTCACTGAACGACCTACCTCCAATAAAAGCCACCTCCTTGAAAGACCATTCCTCATAGAAGCCACCTCCTCGAGCGGCCATATCCTATAGAAGCCACCTCGCTTAGCCACTACCTTTCTAATCGACCACCACCCGAAGAGGCCACCTCGCTGAGAGACTACCTCCATAAGCGACCATTCATCTTACCGCGCGATCACCTCCCAGAGCGAATATTTCCCATAGAATCCACCTCCCTGTGCGAAAACCTTCTCGAGAGACTACCTCCCTAAACAAACCTCTCATTGAGTGATCATCTCCCATAGAAACCATATTACTGAGCGACAACTTCCCTGAGACACCATCTCCCATAGAAGCCAGCTCTCTGAACGATCACAGCCCATAGCGACAACCATTGTAAAATCCAGAGTTGTACAAACGTGAGGGATATCCTAACCTCCAATGAGAGACCATCTATTGGAGCGTCTAAGTATCTCTTTGAAATTCATCCGCAAAATACATTTTATTGAGACATCTCGTCTTATAGAGGTTCTTTGTTCCGTAGTCCAACGATATAGGAAACAGCAGACAATAGGAAAATAAGTAATCAGCTATACACGGTCTCAATAATGACATAACAACAGAGTGTCTTCTAGCTCCGTTTCCCACCTTTAGTTTTATCCATATTCTTAACTTTTGGGCAAACTCTGATAGCGCAAGTAATTTCTCATCGACCAATATATTTAACTTGTTACGTTAATGTGACGATATTTGTCATCGCCATTGGAACCAGAAATAATGAAGAATATTATGGTTCATCCTAAGATAGCTTTCATTACCGCATAACTCCTCCCATTTCAAGCAACAGTCTTTCTTATAATATGTGATGGCTACAGTACAAAGAAACATGTAACAACATCAGTTCCAAACAGTATGTGATGGTTATAGTACAGAGCACAGCATGTAACAATATCAGTACAATACAGTTTATGATGGTTACAGTACAAAGCACAGCATGTGACAATATCAGTACAATACAGTATATGATGGTTACAGTACAAAGCAGTATGTAACAATATAAATACAATGCAGTAAGTGATGGTTACAGTACAAAACAGTATGCGATTTTTACAATACAGAGCTCAGAATGAAAAAATGTCAACGCAAAACAGTTTTTTAAAGGTTTTATTAATTTAAAAATCTTAAATGGTATTGAATAAAGTATCATATAATTAAGATATAGACTGTAACTATAGGGGCTACACATCAACTACATTTTGAAAAACTGCACAGCAAAATACACAACAGCTGTCACAACTTCGCTGTAACAACAAGAACTAAGCAGCGACTGCATCATAAAGTTTTACAGGGAACTGTACATATATAACATAGCCACTACAATAACGGAACAATAAATAAGCAGTGACTACAATAGGAAAATCTTCACAGGGGAGCTATACAAAATTATGCAGCAACTACAATTACTTACTAAACAGCACTCCAAGAACTATTCAGTAACTTTAATTTAAAATATATATATTTTTTACAGCGCCTACACAAGAACTGCACAGAAACTATAATACCTAAACAGTAACTACAAGAACTAAACACCATTTATACTAGAAAGCTTGTACAATGAAACTACACTAAAACTACAATGAATAAACAACTGCTACAAAACCTAAAAACATCTACACTAGAAAATCTGCTCAGGGGAACTATACAGCAACTACAAACCTAAATACCATTTATTATAAATGATGCAATGGGTAACTACACTACAACTAAAGTACCTAAACAAAATCTACACTAGACGAGCTGCAAAGAATAATTACACAGTATAGCTACACGAACTAAATGCAATCTACATTAGAAAGAATACACAGGAACTACAAGAACTAAACAGCAATTACAATAGCTACACACAGCAACTACAATAACTACACAGCACAATTATAAGAACTACACAGCAACTACAAGAAATAAACACAATCTACACTAGACAAGCTGCAAAGGGGAACTACACAGAAACTACAATAACTACACATCCCAACTACAAGAACTATATAGTACAACTACATGAAATAAACGCAATCTACACTAAAAAAGAACTAAACAGTACAATTATAAGAACTAAACGCAATCTAAACTAAATTAGATGCACAGGAGAACTACACAGCAAATACAAGAACTAAGCAGTACAATTACAATAACTAAACGCAATCTTCACTAAAATAGATGCACAGGAGAACTACACAGCAAATACAATAACTAAACAGTACAACTACAATAATTAAACGCAATCTACAATAGAAAAGATGCACAGGAAAATTAAAAAGCAAATACAAGAATTAAACAGTACAACTACAATAACTAAAGGCAATCTACTCTAGAAAAGATGCACAGGAGAACTACACAGCAAATACAAGAACTAAACAGTACAACTACAAGAACTAAATGCAATCTACTCTAGAAAAGATGCTAAGAAGAACTACACAGCAAACACAAGAACTAAACAGTACAACTACAAGAACTAAATGCAATCTACTCTAGAAAAGATGCAAAGTAGAACTACACAGCAAATACAAGAACTAAACAGTTCAACTACAATAACTAAACGCAATCTACACTAGAAAAGATGCACAGGAGAACTACACAGCAAATACAAGAACTAAACAGTACAACTACAATAACTAAACGCAATCTACACTAGAAAAGATGCACATGAGAACTATACAGCAAATACAAGAACTAAGCAGTACAACTACAATAACTAAACGTAATCTACACTAGAAAAGATGCACAGGAGAAATACACAGCAAATACAAGAACTAAACAGTACAACTACAAGAACTAAATGCAATCTACTCTAGAAAAGATGCTAAGAAGAACTACACAGCAAACACAAGAACTAAACAGTACAACTACAAGAACTAAATGCAATCTACTCTAGAAAAGATGCAAAGTAGAACTACACAGCAAATACAAGAACTAAACAGTTCAACTACAATAACTAAACGCAATCTACACTAGAAAAGATGCACAGGAGAACTACACAGCAAATACAAGAACTAAACAGTACAACTACAATAACTAAACGCAATCTACACTAGAAAAGATGCACATGAGAACTATACAGCAAATACAAGAACTAAGCAGTACAACTACAATAACTAAACGTAATCTACACTAGAAAAGATGCACAGGAGAAATACACAGCAAATACAAGAACTAAACAGTACAACTACAATAACTAAGCGCAATCTACACAAGAAAAGATGCATAGGAGAACTACACAGCAAATACAAGAACTAAACAGTACAACTACAAGAAATAAACGCAATCTACACTAGAGAAGATGCACAGGATAACTACACAGCAAATACAAGAACTAAACAGTACAGCTACTAAAACTAAATGCAATCTACTCTAGAAAAGATGCACTTGAGAACTACACAGCACAACTACAAGAACTACACAGCACAACTACAAGAACCACTCCGAATGCCGCGTTACTAGACAGTATTAACCTAATTGGTTTCTCCAAATAGAGCTGTGAGTCCCCCTCCTCTCCTTTAATTTAAACTTCTAATTAACGAATTAATTACCGGGAGATCTTCAATTTTTCCTAGGAACTCAAGTTCCGCCATCGGCAGAAACGACACAACAAAATTTCATAAAGTTTTAATTATTTCGTTATAACTTTAATTTCATAATTGGCATTCTGAAAACTTGCGCATATCATCAAATTTCTTATATATCTAACGGCTTTTCTATAAATTAATCAAAATATTAATTTAGAAATTGTTAAGACTTTTTTAATCCGTGAAATGATGAATAATTCATTATCTCTAAATAGATTTTGATAACTTTCAAAATATTGAAGACCTTAGGCTAATTAATATTTGCAGACGCCGTGATTTCTAAAGGAATTAATTAATTTGACCATGTAGTTCAAAGATATAGAAAATTGTCAACATAAAGTTGTGTATAATTTATTTATATAGTATATAATTAATGAGATCATTGACTCTATAAATGATTATCAGTTTACATAAACCATTAGGGGTTCGGTGGAAGGATGGTCTAAACCGTTGGTTTTCGACCGCTACGACCCAGGATCGAATCGCGAATTGGACACTTTTTTTCTGATTGAAAAAAAAAATGCTCAATAACCCCCGATTCTTGCAAAAATTCAACACCACCAGCGAGTGCAAGTAACAAAACGGGGCTCTGGCACATTTGTAAGTGCAAAGTCGAACTGCTTTTCACATGTGTAGACATATGGTATGCTTACAGTAAAAGCAGTCGCCTACTCCTACCCACCATGATTATCATGGCCTGTACCACGTGTACTAGGGATAAGCAAAAAAAAAAACATAAACCATTACCGTGATAGTATTTTTTTTTTAATTTTTATACATCTTTTGGCATTTACACTTATAGATAAAACTAAAGTAAAGTGTACCTTTTAGAATATATAACGGGATGCAGATAATAACTCTGAAATGTATTTGATACACTGTGACCATTATTGAAGACACGCGAGATAACCAAGTGTTTATATTATGATTGCACTAGCGTGCCATCTTTTATGAAAATTCGAAACTATTTTAGACGCTTAAGATTCTTTTTGATATTAAACAATATCTACTGCTCGTACTGCAATTGAAGAATTAATGGGAGGGCCTGGCTCACCTGGGAGGGTTCACCACTGATGAGACAGGCCCTCCCATTAATTTTTCCATTGCAGTACGGGCAGTAGAAATTGTTTAATTTCAAAAAGAATCTTACGTTTTGAAATAGTTTCGAATTTTCTTAACCAAGTATAAAAAAAAATCCTCGTTTCCTGCAAAAAAAAAAAGCAGACGACTGGCGACATCAAAGGCTTCTCACTTTCTAAAGTTTTATTTCCATGAATGTATGTAGTATATATATATATATCGTAATTTAAACAATGTGATATGTAAGTAATAAAGTATTACGTCTTTTCTAGTCGTCTCAAAGTGACACCAGCTTGCCACCGGACACCCGGGGGATCCAGAGAGGAACAAAGAAGGGGCGTTGGTCCGGATGTTGACAGTTAGTTAGGACAGTGGATATTTTCGGAGAGGCCCGCTCAGTGATAGGTCTCACGGCGGCCCTGTTGGCCGCCGTTTTGGCTCCTCCCTGCCTCCGCGGCTTCATGCAAGACGCCGAGCTTTCCTCAGTTAATCCTCAACTTTCCCCTGGTCCTGGTGCCACGTGAGACGTACTAGGAGAGCGTCTTTTGATCCCAAACTTTGTCCTTACTGTCGCGTGCGGACTTCCCACTCTGCACGCCTTGCCGCTCAACCCCGACTGCTTCCAACTCACTTGTTGGCTTACCCGGGTTTACGACAGTAGACCCGTATAAGTCGACGGGATAATGATGGCGGACAGTGGACAAAGGACTATGGACGAAGACGGGGAACACTACGTGGATGCTTCTGAGTTGCCCGCCACTTTCATCCGGCCCAGCTTAGCCAACTTGGTAAACCGACTCACCGAGGCCCTTCAAGAAGTGACGGCGTCACGTGCCTATGCCTCGCCTATGGCACCTTACGACGGGACTTATCCGGCGAAAAACTTCTTCCTGCAACTGTAAGCCGTGCGGAGCGACATCGTGTACAGGTCTGCGAGGCTCCACGAGCTTTTCAAAGGTAAGCCCCTGTTGCTCTTCAATGAGCTAAACTCGGCCTCCCGATCCTATTACCAGAACAAACAGTTTATTTATTTTATATTTTTATATTTTCTTTCATTTTTTCATATCAATTTATTTGCTTTATTTTATACCCTTTAATTATCATTGTGTGTTTTACCACTTTTACATAATTTAACCCCAGTGTGAAATATTTTTCTAAATTAGAATGCCATCTTTTAATGTTACCCTTATCTTTATTACAATCATCGTCGTCAATGCCATCCATTTTTAAAATCAATCAAGCTATCACCCTTTTTATATTTGTATGCTATATTTCTTTGTTTTATTTTTCTATACCTCAACCACTCAGCCATTATAAACCATCCAAACCCCACCATTATTATAAACATTTTATGTTACTATTATCATTAGTCATTATATCTTAGAATATTCAACCCTCATCAATCATTTATATTATTAAATTTAGAGTTTTTTTTTTCATCTCTGTCATCTTATATAGATTTTAAAACTTCACAACTTCGAACTTTTAAACATCATTTGAGTTTATTTCAACAGTATAATTTTTTTTATTACCTCAAGATCGTCTATTTTCTGATATCCTTATTTCTATTAGATTAATAGAATTATTCCCTTTTTGACGCCTCTCTCTATCTCTATCGCCCAAACCTTTCCTCCTATATCACTTACTCACACCTCCTTAACCAATTTCCTCTCAACCTCATACAGTCTTCCATAGGGTTCCTGTTGCCACCCATTTTATTATTATTTTTTTTATTAATTCATCTATTGGACCATCCTTCCTCGGTATACAATTCCCGATAACGAGTTCAGGAAATCCAAAGATTCTTTCTTTTTTTTTATCCATCTCACGACAACATCATTCATTACATTCAACAATGTCGAGGTGTTCAATCATCAATGACAACAGTACCCTTTACCTTCCACAATCCTCACCTTTCATATTTCCCGCAGTCAAAAGTCTCATGCTCGCCAACCAAACTTTTTTTTTTTTAATTTTGATTCAACCAGCTG
>CP092877.1:37526844-37597152 GCA_030710605.1 Cordylochernes scorpioides | reverse complement strand
GCTCAACCTTCCTCGCTGTACATTTCCCAACAGTGATCTCAGGCGACCAGTTCGAGTTTTTTTTTTTTCTCAACGCTCGGATCATCATTACAACCATCATTTTTACCATTTTATTACTATTTTTTTACATTTTCATCCGAGCTCAATCATCATTGGCAACAGAGCAACTCTTGACTCCACCTTTCCCATTCCTCCACTTTCAACTTACCTACCTCCACCGTCTGATCTAATGTTGATTATGGAACGTCTTGGGAGTTCGGTCAATGAAAACAATACCTCACTTTCACAGGCACGTATTGAATTGCTGAACGCCAAAAATCAACTCAGACTTACTCTCTTTTTACCACTGCGTCACTCTAAACCTTCAGATATCCATTATAAGTTTACTTGTAACATTTTACTATTTTTGATGAGTTCGTTTTCCTTTTTCTCTCTCTCACCATATGAGACGTCTCTGAATTTGTAATTATGAAAAAATAAAAAAACAAACCTTGATGGCATTTCAATTTATTATATACAAATCCTTACATTTATAAACGTGTGATTTTATTTGCTTATCTGCTCAAAATGTCATATTTATATCTGTGGCCGTCCGCAATGCAAACACCTTTAGTCACATAAGTCCAAGTCTATTCAGCTAGAAACCCATGTTAGAAACCTTCCTCGGATAAGTGGGAGAACGGACAGGTCAGATATCACCCTCGCACTATTTCAACTTGCTCCCTCGTTTGACAACGTTTTAACTTGGTGACAATTCTCGTCCTTTGATAGGATCTCTCTTCTGCGTACAACGTTCGATATTTCCAATAAAGCATACCTTTATCTTCCCCTAATTATCTTCACAAATTTTAATCTTTCAAAAATTTTAACTTCTAAATTCTTTATTTACCACTTTTGACTTTTCCCAAACATCGTCTAATTTGCGTTTATAAGCATTGCATCACGTGGGGAACACACTAACCTAAATACTTACTATATTTTTTAATCTTACTCATTTATATTTTTACGATCTTTGATGTGTGCCATTTTATATTTTAGAATCAATCTAGATATTTTTGAATATTTCTTTTACATTATGATACTTCTTTTCCTTCCATCCCTAAACAGTTAAAACCATTAGCCAACCTATATAAACATCACCTGGAACCTTATATTCTTTGACATCATTTTTTTAAATTATTTTCCATGACCTACGTCTAAGATAATTTAACTTTAAAAATTTTGTTTTAACAGTTACGCCTTTCTACCAAATGTCCCTTCTCATATCTTGATCCTTCCAACTCTACCTTCCATACTTCTCTCGTCTCTTGATCTTTTTCCTTAGGCCTTCTATACCTTCGTTCTAACCACCCCGCGTCCATCGCAGAGTTCCTGTTCGCCGACTTTTTTTTTTTGTTATTGATTTGCCCCAGTGGACTACTCCTTCCTCGCCATCCCATCCTGATGGTGTGTTCAAGAAAATCCATGGCTTTTTTAATTTTTTTTTTATTTACACCCGGGTCACCGTCCCAGCATTCTTCATTTCATTCTTTTTTCCTCAAACCCGGGTTCAATCAATCAATGGCAACAGTCGAACCCTGTTTTCACAATCTACCTCCATCCTCTAATCTCTTCAACGGTTCCTGAGACTCGTGCCCGTCAACAATTTTTTTTAATGATTCATTGACCTGGTACACTCTTTCTCCCCATGTTAACTCCACACGGAGAGCTTGGGTAAACAGCGAGATTTTTTTTCTCACGCTCGACCCATCGCCATCATCAGAATGATGCGCCCACTCATTTTTCTTCTACTTTTATTTTTCATCTGGTCGAGCTCAATCACCGACAGCAGCGCAGCTCTTGAGCCTCCATCTCTTTTTAACCTCTCTCAGCCAGCTTTTATTTCCCATATTCTCCCATTACCTACCTCTCCTTCGATCTTCACGCCTCTTGTCCATCTGATCTAATGCTACTTACAGGGCATCTTGAGATTTCTGATCCCTGCAAACAATACTTCGCTTCTAAGCTCGTATTGCAGGGCAGGACTCCTGAGATGTCCTTTGCAGAAATCAATTAAGACCCTCTTCCTTTATTCTTCACTGCGTCACTGCCTATCCAAAACGTATTGCTCCAGTCAATTTTATTTTATATTACTTTTATTATCTCTACTCCTCCTCGTTCCTGTATTACATCCCTGAAACTATGTTATAAATACTCATGGCACCTTAAGTAACAAAAAACTGTAAGTAGTATACCTAACTTTCCCAAATATTTACCCTCGCTATTGTGTGCGTTTACTTTAAATTTATCCTTCCTATGTACTCCTTATATATAGATATATATGTAATATTGTTGCAAATGCCGACGTATGGATGAACTGACTGTCGTGAACGTGAGGCGAGTGTTGGTGTTCTTCCTACACGCGGACAACAAGAAGCAGAGGCAGGGCTAGATGTTAACACCGAGAGTGATCGGGAGCAGCCCACGGGACAGAGGTAGAGGCCATGACCCAAACTTGGATGCTTATCCCCGAGACATGGAGGGAGAGACTGTGTGAGACAGAAGCCGTATGTCGATGGCCACACCCTAGAACCATCTGCTGCTGACCCCCTGCCAAAATCTGTCCTGTTTTCAGGGGTCGTCTATAAAGAGTCCCTGGGGGCCGGCCCCTCATGGGCGTTGGCATTTTCCTCCTCTCTCCCGAGCTGTCCCCAGCTGACCGTTCTTTGGATTTTTATTATGACGTCAACATTTTTAGTGTCACATACAAATAGGGATTTACAGGTATTATAAATAAAGATATAGCATATATACAAAATATGAGGGTGGTAGCAAATAGACACTATACGCTTTAATAGAAGGTAGGATATTTTAAGGCATCGGCTCTAACTAATTGGGAGATATGTGGCATATACTAAAAGTGTCATTATTATACAGTTTTAAAATATACGATATATTGTTGCATCATGATTAATCGTAAGGTGGAATCCTCTGGTGTATAATCAGCAGCAACACATAAAATTCCGAGGATAAGTTTCTTTTATTTCAAAAATAATATCTTGAGCTTTCGGGCGTAAACAGCCCTTCTTCAGGAATATTGGAAACAATTTCAAGTAGAAATGTTTGTACACAAATAGATGGTATCTTTCTTTGGTCTTGTATAGCGTGAGTGAATCTCATACCCACGTGATTTAGTTTTAATTCTAAAAAAGCCTTTATAAAGAAAGGCGCCCCGCCCCCAGAAACATTGACCGATTACATTGAACATATTGAAAGGATCACCTGTCCTTAAATGAATATTCCATGTCTGAATTAAATTTTATACACACAAATTAATCGGGAAATTGCTATTGTTTATCTAGAATGTAGTTTTATGTATCAGGATTGTGTATTAAGCTATTGTATATTTCTGGGATATCTATATGTCTATTGATGCTCTGGTGTTTTTTGGATACTATTGCTTCTAGGATTAGTCTTTTATGTTTAATTTTTATGTTGGTGTAGTAGGTTTTTGGTTCAGCTAAATTAAAAGTATGGCCTGTTGTTTTAATATGTTGAAAGATAAGTGATCTATTGTCTTTGTTTTTTTATATTTCTATTGTGTTCATTAATCCTGTCCTTGACTGACCTGCCTGTTTCTCCTACATATATACTATTACAATGGTTACATTTAACGGAATAGATGGCCTGTTTGTTGTGTATTGGTAGGATAGGGCTATTGTTTTTGGTGTTAGGATTTCTAACTATAGAACCAATGTTTGGAGTATTTTCATAAAAAAATTCTGATTCCGTGTTTTTTAAGTTCTCGGGCTATTTTGATGTTATTGGGGGAATAAGGTATGATGCAGGTTGATCTATATGTCTGGTTATTGTTGATTGTGGAAGGGTTATAAAAATGTCTTAGTATAAAAAATTTTGAGTATCCTGCTATGAGAAGGTTTTGCATTATATTTTGAGTTTCTATTGTTTTAAATGTTTGATTGGAACATTGGGCATGGATCCTTTTCGTGAGAATTTTTATGGTGTTTATTTTATGATTTAAAGGGCAATATGAGGAGTAGTGTATATAGTTGGGTTGGAAAGTGGGCTTATAATATGCTGTAGTGTTGAATTTCTGGCTTTGCCTGGTGATGAAAATATCTAAGAAAGGTAACGTGCCATTGGTTTCTTTTTCTAGGGTGAAGTCTATTTCTTTATGAAAGTCTTTTAATTTGGTTAAAATGCTATCTATTGTTTCTGTGTGGCATAAGCAGAATATATCGTCTATATACCTGCTCCATATTTGAATTTCTGTTGGGAAGTGGCTAGTAATCTGTCGGGCTATCTGTTGCATGACTATTTCTGCTAAAGGGGATGATAGTGGGCTTCCCATTGGGGAGCCTTTAGTTTGTTTGTAATAATTGCTATTGAATGAGAATATGTTGATATGTAAACATATGTCTATTAATTTAATTATTTTAGTGTATATATTGGAGGTTATATTGTGGTCTGAAAGGAAGTTTTTTGTACATTCCATGACTAATTGGTGTGGTAGGCTAGGGTAAAGGTTAACTACATCGAAGGATATCATACAATGGTTAGGTCTATAGGGAGTGCCTAAAATTTCGCTGATGAAAACACACAAGCCTGGTAACCCATTACGACCTATAGTAGCATACTATCTATCCCCAGCAGCTCCTTCAGCCAAATTTATAGCCAATCTCCTCATCCCCTTACTCAAAGATAATCCCCCCAAAACAACTATAACATCCACGCCAAAGTTTATCAGCGAAATTTTAGGCACTCCCTATAGACCTAACCATAGTATGGTATCCTTCGATGTAGTTAACCTTTACCCTAGCCTACCACACCAATTAGTCATGGAATGTACAAAAAACTTCCTTTCAGACCACAATTTTTACAAACAAACTAAAGGCTCCCCAATGGGAAGCCCAATATCATCCCCTTTAGCAGAAATAGTCATGCAACAGATAGACCGACAGATTACTAGCCACTTCCCAACAGAAATTCAAATATGGAGCAGGTATATAGACGATATATTCTGCTTATGCCACACAGAAACAATAGATAGCATTTTAACCAAATTAAAAGACTTTCATAAAGAAATAGACTTCACCCTAGAAAAAGAAACCAATGGCACGTTACCTTTCTTAGATATTTTCATCACCAGGCAAAACCAGAAATTCAACACTACAGTATATTATAAGCCCACTTTCCAACCCAACTATATACACTACTCCTCATATTGCCCTTTAAATCATAAAATAAACACCATAAAAATCCTCACAAAAAGGATCCATACCCATTGTTCCAATCAAACATTTAAAACAATAGAAACTCAAAATATAATGCAAAACCTTCTCATAGCCGGATACCCAAAAAATTTATACTAAGACATTTTTATAACCCTTCCACAATCAACAATGACCAGACATATAGATCAACATGCATCATACCTTATTCCCCTAATAACATCAAAATAGCCCGAGAACTTAAAAAACACGGAATCAGAATTTTTTATGAAAATACTCCAAACATTGGTTCTATAGTTAGAAATCCTAACATTAAAACAATAGCCCTATCCTACCAATTCACAACAAACAGGCCATCTATTCCGTTAAATGTAACCATTGTAATAGTATATATGTAGGAGAAACAGGCAGGTCAGTTAAGGACAGAATTAATGAACACATTAGAAATATAAATAACAAAGACAATAGATCACTTATCTTTCAACATATTAAAACAACAGGCCATACTTTTAATTTAGCTGAACCAAAAACCTACTACACCAACATAAAAATTAAACATAAAAGACTAATCCTAGAAGCAATAGTATCCAAAAAACACCAGAGCATCAATAGACATATAGATATCCCAGAAATATACAATAGCTTAATACACAATCCTGATACATAAAACTACATTCTAGATAAACAATAGCAATTTCCCGATTAATTTGTGTGTATAAAATTTAATTCAGACATTGAATATTCATTTTAAGACAGGTGATCCTTTCAATATGTTCAATGTAATCGGTCAATGTTTCTGGGGGCGGGGCGCCTCTCTTTATAAAGGCTTTTTTAGATTTAAACTAAATCACGTGGGTATGAGATTCACTCACGCTAAACAAGACCAAAGAAAGATACTATCTATTTGTGTACAAACATTTCTACTTGAAATTGTTTTCAATATTCCTGAAGAAGGGCTGTTTACGCCCGAAAGCTCAAGATATTATTTTTGAAATAAAAGAAACTTATCCTCGGAATTTTATGTGTTGCTGCTAATCAGCTAAACATGCTGCTAATGTGTTGCTGTTAGAACATAAAACAAGAGAATATGCAGCAATAATTGCAGTGGATATTAGTGCAGCGTTTGATAATGCATGGTGGCCGGCCTTGATGAAAAGACTAGATGAAGATGGTGTGCAGGCTTCAATGATAAAACTTCTACAATCATACTTTGATAATAGAAGAATAAGATTTAGATATTCCTCAACTGAAATTAATAAGAAATTAAGTAAAGGATGTCCACAGGGAGGACCACTGTCTCCCACATTATGGAATATTCTTGTTAATGAGATACTGAATAATAATCTGGATGATAATTGTGAAACAATAGGATATGCAGATGATATTACGTTAATATGTTGGAATAAAACTCCTGAACAACTAAGAAAGACAATAGATAATGTATTAAGAAAAATCAATAAGTGGTGTGAAAGTCGTAAATTAAAATTGTCAGATGAAAAAACAAAAATATTATATTTATATAAATGCAATAACGATATAATAGTCTCAGGTAGCAAGTTAATTAAACCGGTTGAAGAACTTAAGATCCTAGGAGTGACTATTAAAAATCACCGAGTCAGAAGCAAACTGGACTTTACGCCTCACGTTAATGAAATGATCATAAAAGTAACTAGAGCTAGTGGATACCTATTTGGCCTGACAAAGAAAGCATGGTGTCTAGATTTTAGACGAAGACTGATATTGTATAAGACATTATATCGAAGTACAATTACTTATGGTTATCCAATATGGTATCCATTCATAAACAAAAAGTCTAAGGACAAACTAAATTCTCTTCAATATAATATATTAAAACATTGTATACAGGCCTACAGTACAACATCATCGGATTGTACACATATACTTGCACAAGTCCCCAAACTTACTGATTATATTGAATCTAACATGTTGAAAACCGAAATAAATTACGACCGATTTGACTCTTCAAGTAGGAATATAATTTCTAATTATATAAGGGGAAAATTGCAGAAATACTATGAGAAGACTAATACCATTTTCAAGTCCTTCTTCACTGATTCCCAAATACCCAAATATGTCAAGCCAAATTTTTACAATGTCCAATTTTTTACTGGACACGGTAACTTTAGATCATATTTGTACAAAGTCAGAAAGACGGATTCGCCTAAATGCTCATGTGGTGCAGAAGAAGAAAATCCTGTACATATTCTAACGGACTGTCGACTTGTAGAGGACTTGAGAGTCAAAAATCAAATAAATATAAACTGTCTAAATCAAATAGTTAATAATAGATATATGTATATAAATTTTAATAGATTTTGTAGAATGTTTTTTAGTAATAGATAGCCTGGGCTGTAATAACTGATATATAGATATATGCTGTAAATAGCTCTAAATTTCTGTTCTTATCTGTGATGTTCACTAATATTAATTATAGGGTAATTAAATCGTTAACTAACTGACAAATATGTTAATAATTTCTATTATAATAACTAAAATCATATTAATAATTACTGTAAATAAGCTCCCAAACTTGTGTATGCATGCAAATATCCAAGACGGATATCGCGTGCTTTGTAAATGATAATAAATAAATAAATGATTAATGCACGTATTTTAAAAATTATTTATAATATTATTTTTAATATATTTAAAATTTAAATTATATATTTATTTATTTTATAAAACAGATTATTACTATAAATTATTATGTACTATAAAACATTTGTATTTTGATACACTAAAATACCCCACCTGCTTTAAACGTTGATATGATAAATAAAGTGAGATTCTAGGTGCTACCTAAATATATAGTTGTCTTATTATTGACTGGTGTAGCCTTGTAAAATGGTTGAGACACGTTCTGGAAAGATGCAAGACGCGTCTGAGGAGAGAATTAAGACTGAAGAATCTGCCAAACCGCAGCTCGGTGCAACAATTGGTCGAGATGCACGTGCCGACCCAGTTGTCTTGAACCCCAACATCGACATCCCCAAGTATGATGGAACAGAAGACCCTCGCCCATGGATTGAGTCTATTGAAGAAATTGGCTTCCGGTACCACTGGGCAGAATATATTATTTCTCGCTATGCAGCCATGAATATGATTGGTAGCGCCAAAACCTGGCTGGACCTACAAAAGATAAGTTTCACCAGCTGGGAACATTTCAAGAGCCGCCTAATTGAGGATTTTGCCTCAGACGCCAACAAAGAAGAAATGAAGATGAGGCTAAACAGAATGCAGCAGTGGAATGAACCTGCAATCAGGTTTGCAGAGGATATCCTGGTTCTGTGCAACTAGGTCGACCCCCAAATAGAAGAAGAGACTTAAATAAATTGGGTTATTGGAGGGTTGAAGAAAGACTACTCTTTTGCCCTCTACTTAAACCCTCCTAAGAATACCAACGAACTCCTAAGATTGTGTAAAAAGATGGATTTGTTTGAAAATAATTATCAAGAACGTGTAGAAAAGTCAAAGGCTCTACATAATGTACCACGCTCTCCTCGTCCACATCATCAAGAGCAATGGAAGAACGCTCCGTCGTTCAGAAGACCACACCAGAACACCTTCAAGCCCCAGTTTCCTGCTCCCAGACAATACCAGGCCAACCCCTCCCCCCAGGTCTCTGCCGCTGGACGACCTGCCTATGCAAATTCAAGTTTCACGCAGAGACGGACCCACCAAAATAAATTCTACAACAAGAGTCCAGCTACAAACAAAATCAGGACGGAGGACGGAAGAGCTATATGCTTTAAGTGCAATAGGCCAGGACACATTGCGCGTTATTGTAGGGTCAAGTTTGTGAGGATCGTAGAAGAGGACCCCTCAGTTTCCCAAGACAAGAGTCAAGAAAATCTTCAAAAGGACGAAAGAGTATACACGGCCTCGCCTCTATGCGGATGTTTGTAATGACACACGAACGAATATTCCTACACGGTGTCGCGCCTGATTCCTTCAATCAAAGCAAGTCGACCATAAATGGAAATAGAAAGTTGGACCCTAGGTACAAAATTAATATTAATGTGGACAAGATAGAGTTATGCGAAGCTTTGATTGATACAGGCGCCGATATTTCAGTGGTCTACCTAAGAACATCACTTTTTGCAGGCCGTAACATAAATAGTCTCACTAAAACGTGTTCAGGACCCGATGGGAAAAAATTAGATATGGTAGGTAGCATTATTTTAGATTTAAAAATTGATGACACTGAATTATCCCACGAATTTGTAGTAATGGACGCGCATCTACGAACTCTTATTCTTGGACGAAATTTCCTTTAAAAAATGAATGCTAAAATTGATTGTAAACGAGAAACAATAAAATATAATTTGACGAATGATCATGACGTAAACAATTATGATCTAAAAAAAATAAAGAGCACTACATATACCGTTATACCTGAACTATCTATTAAATTGATTAGAGCCTCAATAGAAGCAGAAGATGGCGAATATGTCATCGAAGAGAACAACAGAATGACTCAAACAAATGGTCTTCGATTGGCAAGAGGTTTGCTTACTGTCACGGATAAGAAAACCCATATCTGGATAACGAACCCTTATCCTCGACCTTTAAAAATCATGAAAGACCAAACATTGGCTTATGGAAGTCTTTCTGCAGAGGTGAATTTCATAGAAAATATAGAGAAGCAGAATGGAAATGACGAAATACAATTTCAAATAAACAAAAATTTATCATTTAGAGAACAAGAGAGGTTAAAACAAATTTTGGCCAGGTATACTGATTTGTTCTCATCGAGGTTAGGCAGGACCAATTTGGCAAAACATCAGATTCATACAGAAGACGCAAAACCGATAAAGCACAAGCCTTACCGGGTAAGCGCTAAGGGACGAACCATCATAAAGGATCAAATAGACGAGATGCTTGAAGAAGGAATAATTAGACACACACACAATCTTCAAGTCCCTGGTCCTTTCCCGTTATATTGGTCAAAAAACGAGATGGCAAATACAGATTTTGTGTGGGTTACAGGAAATTAAATGAAGTAACAGTGAAGAATGTTTATCCAATCCCAATAATTGATGATGTAATGGATACTCTCCAAGGATCCGAGTACTTCTCAGCAATAGATCTCAAATCGGGATATTGGCAAGTCGAAATTGAAGAGAGAGACAAAGAGAAGACGACTTTCACTACGGCACATGGATTATATGAATTCAACATAATGCCCTTCGGTCTATGCAACGCCCCTGCTACTTTTGAGAGGAACATGGACAACGTCCTCGGAAATCTGAGATGGCAGATTTGCCTTTGCTACCTGGACGATGTGATTATACACAGCTCGGACTTTCCAACCCACATTAAAAGACTTGAAGCTGTCCTCAGATGCTTTAGCGAATCTAATTTAAAACTGAAAGCCAAGAAATGCAGATTTGCTTTCGAGGAACTTGAGATTATTGGTCATATAACCAACCAAAAGGGTATAAAACCTGCTGAATATAATATCAAAACCGTTAGAGATTTTCCTCAGCCCAAGAAGGCCAAAGAAGTGCAATCATTCCTAGGAATGTGCTCATATTATAGAAAATTCATTAAATATTTCTCATTGATCGCTGACCCATTGACCAGTCTCATCAGAAAAAAATGTGAAATTTATCTGGACAGGAAAACAGGAAGAAGCGTTCCAAAACCTTAAAAAAGCTCTTATAAATCAGCCAATTTTAGGTCACTTTGACCCAAATGCAGCCACCTGCATTCACACAGATGCCTCTAACGTTGGCATAGGCGCAACACTAATTCAAAATATCGGTGGCGAAGAGAAGGTAATATCATATTTGAGCCGAACCCTTAGTAAACTTGAGCAAAATTATTCAACCACCGAAAAGGAATGTTTAGCTGTGGTGTGGTCAATATCAAAATTACGTCCCTATTTATATGGAAGGCACTTTAAAATCGCCACTGATCATCACGCACTATGCTGGCTTAAGAATGTGAAAGATCCGACCGGTCGATTAGCACGATGGGCACTGAAGATTCAGGAATATAATTTCGAAATCATACACAAATCGGGTAAAAAACATCTGGACGCTGATGGTCTATCTAGAAGACCCTTACCGGAAAACGAATGGGACGAAGATTATGAAAGACTATTTCTGAATCAAATAATAGACGAAAAGGGTGATTTTATTTAGAATGTTAAGGAAAACCTTAGTGGAAACAAGCGTTCAGTTACACAGAACTTTAAAGAAGAAAATGGGTGTCTCTACAAGAAAAATCCTAATCCTGAAGGTAGAGAATGGTTGCTGTTAGTGCCAAAGAAGAGAAGGAAGGAAATCATGAGTGAATACCACAACTATATGCTGAATGGTCATCTGAGCGTCGCCAGAACCACTTACCGATTGAAAAATAAATACTATTGGCCTTCCATGCTGAAAGATGTTTCCGAATTTGTAAAGACGTGCCATCTTTGCCAAAGTCGGAAAGGTTCGAATCAGTTGCCATCTGGACTTTTACAACCTATTCCCCCAGCTAACTACCCTTTTGAAAGAATCGGAATTGACTTTGTTGGCCCCTTGCCATCAACGAAAAGAAGAAGGAAATGGATAATTGTGTTGACGGATTATTATACCAAGTATGCTGAAACAAAGGCAGTACCAGAAGCGACAGTGAAAGAAGTCTCTACATTTTTAATCGAACATATATTTTTACGTCACGGGGCTCCAAGATTTCTTATCAGCGACAGAGGTTCACAATTAACTAGCAATTTGATGAAGGAGGTAATGAAAATGTGCAAAATTAAACATTGCTTCACGACGAGCTACCACCCCAGACTAACGGAACGGCTAAATAGAACTTTAATCAATATGATCAGCATGTATGTGAATACGGATCAGAAGAACTGGGAGGAAATTTTACCTTTTATCACCCACGCGTATAATACCACGATTCAATAAACCACAGGCTACCCTCCTTTTTTCCTGTTGTTTGGGAGGGAACCCATGTCCCTCTTAGACGACGAGAATATCCATACGGACAGTAACCTGGACGATTACAACGAATATATAGAAAATTACTCAGATAAAATAGCAAGGACGAGACAGGTAGTCATTAACAACACAGAGAAGACTCAGAAAAGAATGAAAAGAAACTATGACAAAAAATACAACGAGAGAATCTATGAACCAGGACATTTAGTGGCAGTTTGGACACCAGTCAGGAAAATCAGAAAATGAAAACTATTGAGAAAATATTTTGGCCCATATCGAATATTGAAGAAGCTATCTAACGTAAATTACTTAATTGAGCCGAAAGATAATCCTGGCCAAGACCCATTGATCGTTCATGTCTAAAGACTCAAACCCTATTTTGAAAGAATTGATGAGGTCACTCACGAGGACGTGACGACCTCTGGAGAGGGGGAAGTGTTGCACCATGATTAATGCGCGTATTTTAAAAATTATTTATAATATTATCTCTATATATATAAAAGTCAATTTCTGTCTGTCTGTTTCGCGATAAACTCAAAAACTACTGAACCAATTGGTACCAAATTTTGCATGTCGCTTTTTATAAACCTGAGGAAAATTTTCGGCTACATTTTGCTTAGTATTTTTGGCTATTTCTTTTTTTCATTTGAAGAACTTTTTTTACGCGGAGTAAATACGAGGCTTACGCGGAGTAAATACGAGGGAAAGTAACAACACGAGGCCAATTAAGCGACCAATGAGCGTTCTGCATTTCCTTTCAAGTTGCTTGCGTACTTTTTTTAGAATATCTTTTTATACGAGTGTCACTTTTTTTTACAAAAGTATTGAGAGAGAAATTAATATTACTAAGTTAAGGTAAGTTCAAACAATGCGAAATTTCACACAATTAAAAAAAAACTTTACAAAATTAGCGTTACTGTATGTAAACAATGGCTTTCTTATATTTTATTAATTTTTGTTCTGGCCTTTGTGTTTTTTTTTTTTTTACAGTCAATATGATAATTCTTAAAATTAAACAAACAATAGTCAATATGCAAAAAATACAGTAGTGAAAATTAAATATGAATTACTGTATCATTTAACAGCCAAAACATGTGTTTGTCTAAAATTTATATTGCTAAGTTAAGGTACGTTCACACAATGCAATTAAAAAAAAACTTTACAAAATTAGCGTTACTGTATGTAAACAATGGCTTTCTTATTTTTTATTAATTTTTGTTCTGGCCTTTGTTTTTTTTTTTTTTTTACAGTCAATATGATAATTCTTAAAATTAAACAATAGTCAATATGCAAAAAATACAGTAGTGAAAATTTAATATGAATTACTGTCTCATTTAACAGCCAAAACATGTGTTTGTCTATAATCCATATACCCTTTGGTTTTTATCAGCCTAAAATATTAACATGGCTATTTTGGCATTAGTTTTTTTTTTTTTAGTATTATTTTTTTTCTGACATGCTGATAGGGCACTACATTTTACAGAGTTACGGTTAGTAAACAATGCAGATTTGACAATATTTACAAACTTCTATTACTGTATATAAACAATGGGCTTATGTTTTTTAATTGTTGTAATGGCCTTTGTTTTGTTATTCTTTAAAAAAAATCATATGTTTCATTGATAGTTTAAAATTTAGTCTGTTGTTATCATTTATTTTATTCGCTTGCCATTTCTGTATATTTTGTTTGTGGTAGTTCTATTATGCTGCTTTCTTTTTGTCTACGCAGATATTAGGCTAGGGAAAAAAAATAGTTGAGCATTCTAAAGATTGACCTGTTTGACATGTTTTGCCATTAGTTTTTTTTAGCCTTATTTTTTTTTTCTGCTGAAATGTTGAGAGAGAAATTTGTTTTAGTTACCAAGTTATGGTTAGTGAACAATGTAGTTTTGATATTTACAAACTTAAAAATTTCTACTAGATAATCAGTTTTGTTCTGTAACTTATTCTGATACTTTGGATTTGTTTTGGGTCTGCACTGTTTTCCTTAAAAGCTTTTTTTTTTAATATATATACAAAAATATTTTTGGTACTGATTGTGCTATTTCTGTTTTTTTTAGGGCATATTTTCAAATTGAATCATCCCATTTGTTATGCCTCGCAAAAGATCTGCAATTGGAGTAAGAACTCCTGCAGCTCGACGCATGGCTGCCCGAGCTGCTAGAGGCCAAAGTAGCTGCATTGGAGAATCCCCAACAATCTCAAGCCCGCCTCCAAGGTCAGTCCCTCAAAATTGCTGGCATTGACTTGGAGCAACCCTGTTTCTCGCATAGGCAATTGTATGTTGCCTGCTCTAGAGTTGGCTCAGGAAGAAATCTTTATGTTTTGGCTCCAGAAAATAAGACTTCAAATTTTGTGTATTCTTCTGTGTTGTCATGAATAATTTTTTTTTAATGCTATTTTAGTCTTTTTTTGTTGTTGTTGTTTGAGTGGTATATTATTTTCATAATTCTTTCTATATACGTATATATTTGATGACAAAATATTGATGCACCCCGCCTTTGCAATGGTACCCGTCTCTGTGTTAAAAGATTGTGGCCTCATGTGGTAGAGGCAACCATTTTAACTGGTTGTTTTCAAAATGAAGAGGTTTTTATTCCCCGTATTCCTCTGATTCATGATGACAAGCATTCTCCTTTGCATTTTAAAAGATTGCAGTTCCCCATTCGAGTTTCTTTTGTCATGTCGATTAACAAGGCTCAAGGTCAGTCCCTCAAAATTGCTGGCATTGACTTGGAGCAACCCTGTTTCTCGCATGAGCAATTGTATGTTGACTGCTCTAGAGTTGGCTCAGGAAGAAATCTTTATGTTTTGGCTCCAGAAAATAAGACTTCAAATTTTGTGTATTCTTCTGTGTTGTCATGAATAAAATTTTTAATGCTATTTTAGTCTTTTTTTTTGTTGTTGTTTGAGTGGTATATTATTTTCATAATTCTTTCTATATACGTATATATTTGTATATATTTGAAAGGTAAAATCTCTAGAATTAGAATATTCAAGGACAGTTGCAGATTATTATGATTTATATTAATATTAGTTTTTTTTATTATTATTTTTCAGAAAAACATCTACGAATGTTTGACTGGGGTCTGAAAACATTAGATTACAGGCTGCTGGCTAGGCTTGGTCAATCATGGTCACTCTTCTCAAGCAATTTCAATCCTTATCCCTTTTTACCCAAAGAGTTTAATAGACCTACAGAGGATGCACCACTATATATAAGAGTTAACACGCTGGGGCGGGTACCTCGGAGGTTGGGTGGAAAATCTGCCAACTATTTGAACTATGTATTACTTTGGCGTTGCTATTCTATGTCTCTAATACTATTTATTAGTAATGTTCTTTCAGTATGAATGAAATTGCACTCGGGGGAATTCCCGGGCGAAGCCGGGTCATTCGTCTAGTTTTTTATATATTTAAAATTTAAATTATATATTTATTTATTTTATAAAACAGATTATTACTATAAAATATTATGTACTATAAAACATTTGTATTTTGATACACTAAAATACCCCACCTGCTTTAAACGTTGATATGATAAATAAAGTGAGATTCTAGGTGCTACCTAAATATATAGTTGTCTTATTATTGACTGGTGTAACCTTGTAAAATAGTTGAGACACGTTCTGGAAAGAGGCAAGACGCGTCTGAGGAGAGAATCAAGAATGAAGAATCTGCCAAACCGCAGCCCGGTGCAACAATATATATATATATTAGTTTTATATTATTATATCAGTGTGTCACCACTACTCTCTCCCCATTTTCTTTATTTTTATTCTAGTAACTAATTTGTGCCCCAAATTATTTCCCATTTAATAGGTTTGCTAGCTTTTCGCTCCATATTATTTCACTCCCTTAATCAAACCTTTCTCATCGGGGGCACATTCTATCGTAATTTAAACAATGTGATGTGTAAGTAATAAAGTATGACGTCTTTTCTAGTCATCTCAAAGTGACACCAGCTTGCCACCGGACACCCGGGGGATCCAGAGAGGGACAAAGAAGGGGCGTTGGTCCGGATGTTGACAGTTAGTTAGGACAGTGGATATTTTCGGAGAGGCCCTCGTGGCCGCCGTTTTGGTTCCTCCCTGCCTTCGCGGCTTCATGCAAGACGCCGAGCTTTCCTCAGTTAATCCTCAACTTTCCTCTGGTCCTGGTGTCACGTGAGACGTACTAGGAGAGCGTATTTTGATCCCAAACTTTGTCCTTACTGTCCCGTGCGGACTTCCCACTCTGCACGCCTTGCCACTCAACCCCGACCGCTTCCAACTCACTTGTTGGCCTACACGGGTTTACGACAAATATATATATATAATTATACTAGCCGCGACTGGACCCGGCTTCGCCAGTTAGTATAAGGGGGTATAGAGGGTATTGTTCGAGTGGGGTTTACTCATGAATGAATAGAGGCCCCAACTGTTTGTAAACTCAATGTAATGAATTTTCTTTCAGCAAAATGGAGATAAACTGCAAACAGCAATATCGAAAATGCTTGTAAAAAAATCTGAAATATAGGATCCATTTCACAAACACATCTAATGAATAGAGTGCTGTTTGGAGGAGTGGTCTAAACTGTTAATTTTTTAAAACCATGACCCGGGATCATCGAATGCAGATTCAGACACTTTGTTCTGAAAAAAAATAAATTGCCCAAATGGCTCCTGATTCTTGAAAAAGTCCAACCCCTCCAGTGAGTGCAAGTAACCAAACTGGGCTTTTATTCTTAAAAATTAAAAAAAAAATCTAATGATTAGTGTGAATAAAGGAAAATATATCGGCACAACCTGAAAATTTCACTTTGTCCACTTCACTCTCGGCTGTCCAAGAAGAAACAGCCAGAGCAAACATTTTAAGGGGCACCTAATACGGCATTTACATATCGAAATAGTTAAACAACTTTTATAAATGTAATATATTTCTGCAATATTGAAATACCTGGACTTGGAAGAATTTTTTATTAGTTATTGTTGCAGTTTTAGAAAAGTGTGGGAAATTGGATATTTTAACAGAAGAATGTACTTTTTAAAATGGTATATAAAATAAAAAGGAAATTTTCATAATTTTCTAATAGTCAAGGGCAATTTTTAAAATACCAAAAAAGCAAGACCAAATAAAAAATAAAAAAATTATGTGTGATGTTTCAGTAACAGCATTGTTGCCATATAAAGACAAAATTACTGAATGTATTCAGTACCTTTGTCTGAAGATAGCCAAAATATAACTGAAACCACACATAATGTATTTATTTGTATTCGGTCTTGCTTCCTTTTTTTTTTAAATTATCCCTAGTACACGTGGTACAGGCCATGATAATCATGGTGGGTAGGTAGCGACTGCTTTTACTGTAAGCGCACCACATGTCTACACATGCGATACATTGCTACCAGCTAAATGCATTTTACTATAGTGTGATTTCCACATGATGGATCTGTAGACACATTATAATCTCTCCAGAGCTTAAGGTAGCAAACAGTACTTTCACAATATATAAATATCAATGCCAAAAGCCAGAGTTATGATAGCATGTTGCAGTGTAATGTAGACCTGCAGGATGAGAAAAAAGCGATATTATTTCCGGCTTTAATTTGAAAAGTATTATGAAACGTTAAAAATATAATCTTAACTTTTGAAGCATGAAAAAATGCTAACTTGATTTGTATCAATTTAGTCTAAAAACAAACAGCATGTAAAATTAAGCACCAATCGAAAGCATTTATTAGCTCTAACAGTGCTGCCCCCAGCGGTAAAAGACTGGAGCTAACGCTTCATGGGTTGGTAAAGTTTTTGTTAATATTACATTAACTTAACAATCTTCCATGTCTTGCTAACACAAATTTTTAAAAATAATATGCATAAAAATAATGCAATTCTAAAAATCATAAATGAAGCATCATTAAATTAAATGGGAGAGAAATGGTGTTCCAATTTTTTTTTTTGTTGTAAAAAACTTTGACCTTTATATTTTTACAAATTCTTAATGTACATAACCCAAACCAATTTTTTTATAAATACTGCAAACAAATATAATTATATAGAGTCATGAAAATACTAATGGTGTAAAATTCAAAACAGCAAAGTTATCCTGATAAATGCAATGAGCTATGATAAGGTGTGTTGCAGGCTAACAAAAACCTTAATTGAACCAGAAATGTTGACACCATAAAAAAAAAAACAATTTTCAAGAATAGAGTTATGTAAATGAATTAAATGTGAAAAAAATAAAGTAAAAAAATCTTTTTTGATGAAACTACAGTAGATCAATAATGATGAACAAATTATTGACAAATTATGTATTTACAAAAGTCAAGCTTCCCAAAAGCATTATTCGAAGAAATCTCTTTCAAAATTGTCAAAATTTAGATCAAATCCCCCTGATAAACAATATTGCGTGTCTTGCTAAAAGTATAACTAAACACAAATATTTTTTTGGGCTGGAAACACGGGAGCATGCTACATAGAGTTGCCCATGCGAGAAACAGGGAAACTCAAGATGCACACCAACTACTTGCAATGTTTGACCCTGAGATTTATTAATTGTCATAGCAAAGGCAGCCATAACTAGGAATTGCAAGCGTCTAAATTTAAAAGGCAGAGAGATCATTTGGAATAATAGATATTCTAGGAATAAGGACCTCTTCCCCTCGAAAAGAGCCAGTTAAAATTCGAGCCTGGAGAACATTAGTGCCCATTCGAGTGATGCATAATCTAGTGCCATTGCAGAGACGGGGTGGATCAAGGTTTCGTATTAAAATTACTGGCACACCAACTTTTAGTACAATTTTGTGT
This sequence comes from Cordylochernes scorpioides, assembly GCA_030710605.1. NCBI lineage: Eukaryota > Metazoa > Arthropoda > Arachnida > Pseudoscorpiones > Chernetidae > Cordylochernes > Cordylochernes scorpioides. The sequence goes on along the minus strand of CP092877.1, from coordinate 37,578,167 downwards.
GAAGGTGTACCAGACAATTCTAGTGAATTCAAAAATTCAGGGGGATACGACACAGATTCATCAGGATCAACCATTGTATCAATTGATCTATAGATTTTGCTTTCACCCGGGATTAAATTTAATATTGTATCATTTATTTCTAGCACAGTGCTATTTTTGGGGGCTAAAATAGTGCGGGCACATAGCCATTCTTCAGATAAATAGTTTACACCTATATTAGGGAAAACTTTTTCATACAGACTTTCTGAAGATTCCACCACTTGGCAAAAAGTATTTGAAAACTGGATGTTACCCTCGGAATCAGTTTCTAGTTGACCTTCTCCTATCTTTAAGAGTTCGTCTGCAAATTGTGCAGCAGTGGTATCATCATGCAGTTGAACTCTCATGTTGACTGTGAGGTGCATTTTCACAATATGGCTCCAAAGATAAGAAGACTTTAAACAGGCATTCAGCTCATCAGCAGGTGTACCTCTAGTGACTACTGGAAGAGTCTGTCGGAAATCACCGGCCAAAAGCACTACTAAACCACCCATGGGTTGTGGATCATCACGGATTTCCTGTAATGTCCGATCAAGGGCTTCCAAGGCAATTTTATGGGCCATGGTGCACTCATCCCAAACCGGCAACTTACAGCTACGTAAGAGTGAAGCTTTATCACTATTTTTTCGTATATTGCAAACAGCAGTCTGGCCCTCTGCAAAAGTCAGAGGTAATTTCAGCACTGAATGTGCAGTTCTTCCGCCCGCAAGCAATGTTGCAGCTATCCCTGAGGAAGCAACAGCAATGGCAATATTTTGTTCCTTCCTAACCATTGCTAATAGAAGATTCAAAAGAAATGTTTTACCTGTTCCCCCCGGCGCATCTAAAAATATAATTATGGGTTGTGACAAATTAAATTTTGCTAAAACAGCATCAAAAACTCTTCTTTGTTCTGGCAAGAGTTTGAGCATCATGGATGCAACATTGTCTTCAAGTTCTGCCGTATCATACGCAAGTTCTCTCAAAATGTCAGAATTTGTAACCACATTTCTCCTGGGTGCTCCTAAGCCTAATTCCTGCAGTTTCTTCCCACATATAGATACGACACGATCCTCAATGTTACACAATGTTTCATTATATATCAGATCATCATACCCCTGATGGAGGAATCTAGAAGCTGATAACGATGAAGAATATCACTTGCCATCTCATCTCTATAGGTAATCCATAACTGCTGAGGGTTAGAAATTGTGCACGTAGAAATTAATATGGCAAACAATTGCCTTACTCTTGTAGGAGCCTGACAAAGAACGGCCTCATCCATTGTGACAACCCAATGGTTATCATTCTCCAATAATCCAAGAGCTGCGCATGTTTCTCTAAATGTTTCGTATTGACTACCATTAACAATTTTCAAATATGCGAAGGAAGTTGGTCCCTTGATGTTATGTAGTAACATACGTAAACAAAAGCATTCAAAGTTACTGACATGCACAGCGTAAACCCGTCCAATAGTTAATGATCTCTTCACTCCAGGCCGTCCTTCGACCAGTTTGCCTTGAACTCGCCTTCTCCATTCGTGGGCAGAAGAATTCCAAGTGTAGTATTGGGGAACATCTGGATAGAGCAGGGTCCTAGCAAAGGAATCAGTTTGGCATAATGAAAAAAATGCAGTCAGGGTTGTCCTTGGTGGATTAAGCATTCGATGGGAAAGAGTGTTTTGATTGAAATATATCCGTTCTCCATTCTCAAGATGCACAGCTAAATGGATAACAGCTGGATGGCGTTGGTGTAAAGGGAAGCTAAGAAGACGCCAAACAGCTTTATTGCTGCTTATGTATCTGGCACACTGATACATTCGCACCTCATTTTGAGGGTCAGGACCTCTACCTTCTCTGCGTAAATTAATAAATGCTTGATCTCACTGCCCTTATTGACATATTTGCAAATATATTTTATTGCCTTAACAGAACTACAGTTCTCAACATTGATATGGGCACAAAACATCTTCGATAGCAATGGAGAATAAGGCACCACCCAACGATTGTCAATTGTGACTTATTCGCGTCCACGTATTTTAACCTTTGAAGTAAAGCCACCTGCTTCAGGTGCACGTCTCCTATATAAAGGATGACCATTCTCATTAGTCTGGGTTTCCAGCAAAAACTGTTTCGGATATTTTTTAGAACAGCTACTATTCTTCATACAGGGGGACACAGGGTTGTACTCACCGCAAGGTCCATGTATCATATTCTTAACCACAATGTTATACAATAGCGGGTCTTGAATAGGATCTGGAAACTCAGCACATATAACAGAGTATATCTGAGTGGGACGGAGCTTATGTGCTAGCCAAACTAATATGTGAGCATGAGGAAGTCCCCTTTTCTGCCATTCAACAGAATACATCAACGCAACTGTTGCTCCATACAATTGGCCTTTTGTTAGAGCCCCAATAAATTTAACTAATTTTTGCCGAAAAACCCGAGCTGTGATATCATGCCTATCCAGCTGTTTTTGTCCTGGTAGCAACGCTGCAGATAGCTCTTCCCAAGAGGGGTTACTTGTAAAAGTAATAAAAAGATCTGGACGCCCAAATTTCCGAACATAACAAAAAGCATCGTGCGTATATTCTGCCAAATACCTGGGACTATTGACAAAACTTGATGGTAAAATGATCCTTTGACCCAAGCTATTAGGGTTAATATTTGCATCAGTTGACAAGGCATCGCGCAAATGAATATAACTCTCTGCACGCAAGTTTCTCTGGTGCAGCGTAATATAGCGCAAACGTTCACTTTCTACCTTAGCATACATATCGACCAGGAATTGATGAAAGAGCTGGCCAAATTGAACAATGACATTTGGACTATTTCGGCGAACCATAATAAAATAGCCATAAAAATCCATAGAAGACACTTTACTTGACAAAGGCTGTCTAGTGTTTGGGTCGATCTGAGGAATATGAAAAGAATATCCTTCTTGGCCTTTCCAGAAAATTAAAGGATATTGAAGGGCATCATAAAAGCGATGTGTGTCGCTAACATGTTGCAGCAAATTATCTCGCTGACGTAAAACAATGTCACGTGAGCCAAACTGATTACCAGCTAAGACAACCGCAACCTCATTAGCTGTAGGAGCATTATACCGTCTAGGATGTTGACCAGGAGGTGTCCGATCAGCATACAACTCTGTATGTATCACTGGGGAGATTTTCAAGTGCAGTTTTAAACTGTTGAACCAGTAGATTGTGTTGGTGCAACATGCGCTGCAAACCCTGTACAATATTACGACGTACTCCCTGTATTTGCTGGCATCTTCGATCAGTCTGAATATCATCATCATCATTGCCCATAAAATAGATCTGAAGAAATCTACTTGGCTGGTTCTCAGATGGCATAAGTGAACCTATTCTGTGGTTAACCTGGCCTTGGATAGAAAATGTGGTTGGAAAGTAACAGAGTGGGTTTGTTTTCCAGCTCCAAATGATGTCATTTGAAAGCAGGAATTATATTTGCGAATATTACGCAAAATATGGACTGAATCAGAATTCTCTCCAGATAATGGGCTGCGAAGTGGCTCGGGAGGTAAGTCAATTAATGGCAAAGGGACTTTCCCGTTTGAACAGCACATTCCAGAAGACTCATCTTTCCATCTTAAGGCCCCACAAAACCTTCATGTAGTGTCCATCATCCCAAGGGAAATTAAAGGGTTCTTAAAGTATTCAACAGCAACAGAATAATTAAAACCTGCATTTTCCATAGAAGACCAAACGCCTCTGAAAAAAATATTTGTTCTAGTATTCCTCCGAGTAGAAGAATATCTCTCTGAATGCGCCTGTAAGCGAGAATGGATGGGATCAGGTGTCTCTAACGACCGCACAGCGGCTTGACGCGCGGACTGTTCACGCAATCTTCGAATATTCTGTCCTCTGGTTTCGCGCAGTCTGTAAGCATGCTGAACCATAGAGCTATTGGAACGCTGAGAAAGATTGCTTCTCCGATGGCTTGGCATACCTACAAACACAAAGCATTAGAAAAAAAATAAGGATAACTGAAAAATGTAAAACATCAAGGGCTGAGAATGAAGAAAAAAATAAAAAATAGTGTATTAAAATAAGCTCGACTCATGACTAAGGCCAAAATAAAAAAAAAATGCATAGAAATAATCTGAAAGGAGGGGAAAATGCATAAAACTCAGTGAAAACTTAAAACAACTGATAAAAAAAAATAAAATGGAAGAAGACGTAAAAAAAAAAGTATAATTTGCTGAAAAACTATGCACAATAAATATGAGTAGAACATATTCTGGCTCCCTCATTGGTCAGATTGCTGATTGTACATTTATTTACTTAAAGTTAATTGTACCTATATATTCAAAAATATGTTGTATCATATAGATATATATGAGCAGCTACATAATATGAAGCAGATAAATATAAATACAACCTAAACAAATGACAGCAAAACAAAAAAAAGACAATGGAAGTAGACCTAAAAAAAAGTCTAATTTGGTTGAAAAAACTGCCCAATAAATTGAGCCTACCCCTAAAAAAGCAGTTATTAAAAATGCATAGAAGCTGCTTACAATATAAATGCTAATAAGTATAAAACTATTGCATGGAACAAACATATATAGTAAAATATATGTAGCAAGCTATACATATTAAAACATAATTTTTTGCAATAAATATGAAAAAGAAAAAATTATAGAATACACTGCTCTAAATCATAAATGATTATATGAATATATAATATAATATGAATATTCCTTATGAGAATCAAACAGTATACCTCATCTAAAAAATGTAGTATCAATTAAATTAGAAAAATATTTCTAAACAATAATCTAAATCGTAAATGATTATATGAATATATAATATAATATGAATATTCCTTATGAGAATCAAACAGTATACCTTATCTAAAAAAACGTAGTATCAATTAAATTAGAAAAATATTTCTAAACAATAATATTTCCAAAGAGTTCAAATAAATATATATAATCTTACCTTTTGAAAAATGCAGCGTGTAAACTAACAAAATAAGTGTAAAATTATTAACCAATCAAATTCGTCGCGATCAGTGCGGCGCCAAGCGGCAAAAGGCGGGAACTAATCCATTTCAGTTAAACATTTTTTAAAAAAGTACATTAACCTTTGTAGTTTTTTGAATAGCCTATATGTTAAACCAAATCTTCAGCTACCTACATGCGAAATTCCATAATGATTGAGTCAGTAGATTTTGCGTGAAGCGATAACAAACATCGATTTCGCATTTCATTTTTATAGATATGAGGAAGGATATATATATATATATATCATCAAAACAAGCTGTGATAATAGAATTTTTTAAATAATATGGTGTTGTGTTGGACCAGTGTTGTTAATCCTCTCAGTGGTGTTTCGCCAAATTAAATTTGTTGGAGATTAATTTGGGGGACAGCTGAAAGGGTCTAGTAGTGATGAGAGTCAACCTTCTCATATAACATTTTCTATCATCGCAATAAGATCTTCAGAGTTTGTTTAAAAGATTTATATAAAAATAAACATAAATGCCAAAAGATGTGAAAGATCTACTGAATAGATGTTATATTCTATTATTTTGACAAATCAATAAGGAATCTAGGGTTTGGTTTCTTTTTACAATTATTTTATTTCTCAAGCTTTCCGGCTAACATGCCCTTCAACACGGATATACTGAAGTACTACTTCTAGCCATTATAACACTCTCTATTGGTGTATTATAATTTATTAGAATTAGTACTTCTGGGACTCCGTATTGAAGAGCATGTTAGCCCGAAAACTAGCCTTAGATTCTTTATTGATTTTGTCAAAGTATAAAATCAGGGAACAATTTTTATTATATCCTATTATATTTTCATTATATTTTACATCTTTATAGTCGATTTTTGTTTTAAAACGATGCCACTAGAGTAACCCAGCATTCTTGTCTTAAATCCGACTATTTTAATACGATTATCCCTATCACATATCATCACCGATTTGTAAGTTAACCATCAGTCGTTGTTCAGGAGCCAGAGTCTTATAGGACGATATGGTGTGACAGTGGTCCCCATCTATCTATTATTGATTTACTGAATATAATTTAAATTTAAATCCAGATGATATTAGAACTCGCGTGTCCTCTATTGGTGATTTATTGTATCAAGTTTTCTCCAGTAGACTTTCATGCCTGATATCCAGAGATATGAATTAAATTCTTTTTTATTGTTCCCCTAGTATACGTGGTACAGGCCATAATAATTATGGTGGGTAGAAATAGGCGACTGTTTTTACTGTAGGTGCACCACATGTCTACAAATGTGAAAAGCAGTTCGACATTTGCACTTACAAATGTGCCATAGTCCTATTTGGTTAATTTCATTTGCTGGTGGGGTTAGACTTTTGCAAGAATCGTGGGCCATTGAATAATTTTTTTTAACTATAAAAAATTTCAAATGTGCGGGGTTCGATCCCGGGTCATAGCGATCAAACCCAACGGTTTAGATCACCCTTCCAGCGACCCCCGGTTATTATATTTTTTAAAAAGAAACTTATCTCTGGCAGCCTGATGATTTTACCTTAAATATTATTAAATTTCTTTCGTCGTAGATGTGACGAGCTCTAGCATAATTTCTTATTGTCAAATACGAGTTCTATTTATATATATATAGAGAGAGATAGAGATAAAGAGATAGAAAGATGTAAGCCTAAGATAATCCAAGGCTGTTCCCACTTGACAGCTTAAATCTGGAAGTATTAAACTAAGCTTAGAGATGTCACTCAGTCCCCAGAAATTTCTAGAAATAGCTTTCTCCATTTCTAGCTCTTAATGTCAAATAGATTCCGTTTGTTTTATTTCTCTTCTTCTTCTTTCTTATCTCCACTCAATCATATTAGGGTATCAAGTTGTGACCCTTGATGGTTGTCACATCATGACTGGGTGAAGTAGAATACGTCTGCCTCTGTAATTAAGACTGGGAGAACTACTCAGTGGCAGGCCGACTTAGCTCCAAAATAAATGGCCGCCTCTGACATGAGGAACAGACGCCATGTACAGCCGCTCCTAACATGGAGTACAAACGGTACTATCAGCCGGGCCAGCTGAACTCAGGTTTTTTAGCGAGCTTGTTACTGCTCCTCCTCCTCCTTTTTCATCCGGGCTTGGGACCGGCAAAGGCGGAGTTTTTATATTTCTATTCAACATCACAGCTCATCGCACACGTAACGAAAAATGCATGGAGATCTATATCCGAATTGTTTGAGGTATCCATGTAACTTTTTTCTAATTATTATAAACCTATTTAAAATATAGAAAACTGTTGAAATTTGTAGAACACCAATGCTTAGTTGTCATATTGAGCTAAATTGTAACGGATTATCCATTGCGCAGCTATTTTTGGCTGCCATCATTGGGGTCAGATAACGCTAGGAAACTAGAGATAACCATTCAGTGAACATTATAAAACCATTTTTTAACGTTTATAGTATTTAGAGCGAAGTACATAGGTAGTAATATATGTCAATATACACAACATTTTCATATGTACCATAATTATAAATATTGTAACAGCCCTAAAATGTAGATGAAATTTGAAGCGCCAGCTTGGTCATCATGTAATCACAAGACAATAAGGTTTTATTGAGAGTCCGCCGCACCCTGACAAGGCAAGGTCCAGTTTCGTCAAGATTACGTGATTTCCTCCAGTAGAACTTCCAGTGATTGTTAGTGAGTTAACGATCAGCATGGGGATGGCTGAGGAGGATAGCGAGGCAATAAGACTGTCTCAGGACAAGAGTATGACAGCACGAAGAGGCGTTTGGAGTGTCGCAGAGCAGACACAGGATAGCAGCTATGGGGAAGATGCCCTAAAGGTGGCCAGGCAGGGTTGACAGAGCAAGACAATACGACTGGACTGTACGGAGCGATTAACTCTGTGGAAGTGGACACCGGTACAAGTTTGTCGGTCGGCAGCGGAGCAGTCTACAAGTCGGTGTCGCCCAGGGACATGTACTCTGTGGACGCTTGGCAAGAGTGACATTCATAGCACCAAAGATCCTTGTAGCGGCAGATGTTAAATGCGAGTTCCTTTTAATGTGCTTATCTAATTTCATAACACTGTAGCAAAGCTAAAAATATAGCTGCATCCCTTTACAAAATCATGTGTCATCTTCGAAACACCCTGACAAGACAAAAATACGAACGGTGGCTTTAATTAACGTAACAATATTGTTACAAGGAGAAAAATCTTCGCATCGACGTGGTGGTAAGCAGGGTCAGTTTGGCCACACGTGTTCATTTCCAAGAATAACTGATGAGGACCGATGAGCCAGTCAAGAAGGAAGAAATCCAGCTGATGGCCAGGGCTAAAGTTTTCATTCCTGTTGTAGACGGCGGTTTTTGAATGATGCTCTCTGCATGTTACTTTCTTTTTTTTCCATAATACACGAAGGTGAATAAAAAAAGATTCGAACATAGATTCTTACCGATCCCGAATGTTTATTTGACCATCCTCGACCCGACAGCGCACAACAATTAAAATAACTATTATAGACGTGAATGATTATTTTAAAAATTAAACAATTTCTACTGCCCTTATTGCAATGGAACAATTAATGGGAAGGCATTAATGCCATAAATATTTCCATTAGAAATGTTCCAGTAGAAATTGTTTAATTTTTAAAAGAAGGATTTGCGTCTATAATAGTTTCAAATTCTCATAACAGATGGCGCGCTAATGCGTCATAATATTGAAGCGATGCAGCAAAGAAGTAGAAGAGAAGAAGTGGGCAAGCAAAGAGAAGAAGGTATGCAGGGGCCCCTTCAAGGAAGTGTTGATTGACAAATTCCAGAGGAGGGGGCGGCAGACGGAGAGTCAAGCTGGTGTCGTCGTGAAGGAAGCAGCCGAGTTAGCGGCCGGCTTGCCGGGGGTTTGTGCACCGAGAAGACCTGGCAGTCTGAGGAGAGAAGTCTGTCTGGTGACAACGGAGCCTACAGCAAGAAGAACGGCGGTGACAACAGACGCGGCAAGTTGGCTACGGGAAGTGGGCTCCGGGACCGTGTGGATCAATAAGAGGAGGACGGTGCAAAAGAGTGACGAGGAGGAACCTACCTGGGGCGGCATTGAAGGCAAGTTCATCATCTACTGTATATAGCTATTAATCTACTTTTTAAAGCTCTGGGAATAAATCCATAGTACTAAGCTGTATTCAAAACGAACCCACATTGTCTTCTCAGAAACCTTGCACGCAAACATCGACGGCTGAGAAGAGTCGTAACAATATTAATAACTACTCACCTTTTTGAACAATTTGTATAGTTCTTAGCAGATCGACACATGATCCTGTCGTATTAAAATTTGATCCCGGTTATATCAGTGCTCTTGCAGTCTTCGTCCGATGGCCTACGTCACATGGTTTGCTGATGCTGTGCCTTGTGTCTCTACAGATTAACTGTGGTACCATTAAAGCCGAGAACACACTTCTGCCCTAACTGAAATCATCCTCCCTACGTTTTTACCATTTATTACAACCTACCACCGTATTCTACATCAATTTAACATGAAAACATATAATTAAATTACATCAAAAAATGTGTTTGTACATGTTTATTAACGAAAATTAGCATTCTACGCCATTTTAATAAGCTTGAGAAAATGGGGCAGACGATAATACAATTACTTTGGCGCCTTTTTTTAGTGTTCTCTAATTTAATTTCATTGAAATTTCTTCTGCTCCAAATTTAATTTGTAGAAAGCTGTTTTTCACTTCGGAATAAATAATAATTCCGTGATAAGAAACATGAAAATATTTATAAACAATTTCTTCTCTTTTTTCTTTTTTTTTTCCAGCTGTAGCCGAAGGAGGTTAGAACAAATTGGGTATTTCGTTATTTTTAAATTATGTTCGAATTTTTGTGACAAAGATAAGATTTTTGAAAAGCTATTCATATATTTATAAAATTTTTATATCAACCTGCTTATTTATGAAAAGAACGAATACAATCAATTATAAACAAGATGCATTAGCGCGCCATCTATTTTCGAAAATTTGAACTATTTATGAGGCATATGAATCTTTTTAAATAAAAGACAATTTTCTTCTGCCATCACTGCAATCATAAACATAATGGGAAGGCCTGACTCATCAGTTCTGAACCCACCCAGAGTTTTAACCAGTTAATCTACCATACCGCTATAATATTGTATTTTGCTGATAAGGCACTATTTGGATTATAGATTATAGACACAAGGTAATAAGACCAAATCCAAATAAATAAATAGTGTGTGACGCTTCGGTAACAGCGTTGTTACCATCTTCAGTACTTTTGTCCGAAGATGGTAACAACGCTGATACCGAAACATCACACACTAGTTATTTATTTGGATTTGATCTTATTACCTTGTGATTGTATTTTACAGTTTTTCTTTTATACTAATACTGGAGATCAACAAAATTCAGACAATTCATTCAACTTGTTAAAAGCAATTGCTTCACTGATGGTCAATTTTTTGTAAAGGTCCTTTTTTGGGTTAGATATTACTCTTTTGGGTGAATTTTTTACCACCCTCCCCCCTCCAAGGCTATTTTTTTTTCAACTAATATATATTTTTCTACTAGAATTTTTCGAAGCATACATGTACAATGGTCGCGCCCTTCAATTCGACCACGACGGATACGACATATATACATACATATAATATTCGGCTTTTAAAATTTAAAACGATTCTTTAGAATCAAAAGAACTACCAGGTCAAACGTTTCTCGCCAAAATGATTATCAATGAATATTTAAATAATTGGGTATTTAATCATTTAACACTGCACTCTGTATCGTTGACTAGAGGTCAACAACGACTGATGTTAATGCCCTAACAGATGGTGGACCAATCAGATAACGATTCATCAGGAAAGCAGACGAGGAAATGATGGGAACCATCAAACATCAATTACAGGACGTTAGTCGCTTGGTTGTATATATCTGAAAGGGGATGAAGGGGGGAGTTATTGCCCTATTTTATCTTCTGCATCTATTTGTTTTTGTCTATTTACTTATTTATTTATTTGTATTACTCTTTTAGCTTTGTTTACCATTTCTATCTATTTTTCTTTCTAATCGCTTCGTCCAATTTGGAAAATCGTCATTTTATTTCTTTTTTTTTTTTCGAATGCTTTCTTTTTATTCAACATTACACAATAATTCTAAAAATATTAAGTTTTATAATTTATTTTTTTCACAAAGTGGGAATATTTTATTTTAAAGTAAACATTTTATATGTTTTTTTTTCTATATTTACAATATTTTTAAAATATTGAGAAAAATGTTCTTCAGTTTTATTCTATTTTTAAAAAAGAATATCCATATATATAAAAACATTATTGTAAAAATATTAATTTTAAAAATATTAAATTTCAAAATGATATATATAAAATAATATTCAGAATCTACTTTAAGCCTTAGAAACTAACGCCATTGTTGAATATTATTCAGGATATCAATGGCCCTAGAAACAAAATAGATTAAAGACAAGATTTCGATTGCGGAAATTAATTTTATTCACTTGAAATAAAAAATGAAAAAAGGTCCTTAATAGTCGAAATATTTTGTCTTTAATTCTGTAATTTTATGCATAGTATACATAGATTGATACCAAAAGCATTATTGAAGACCCTTTTAGTTTTCCAGTCCCAAATTACAAAAGGGATTGTAAAAATATATAATTCAAAATGAAACAATTATATAATTTATATACGAGGGCCATCCAATAAATAAGTTTCCCTATTTTTTAACAAATAAACGACATTATTTACAATTATGCAGTAATTTTATTTTCATTATACAACTCATAGACTACCTTTCTAAATAATCACCATTTCTGTCCAAACATTTTTGGTACCGTTGTAGCAATTTTTAGATACCACTGTTGTACCAAGCCGTGTCCTGTCTTCGTAGCCAATGGTTCACCTCCGCCTGCACTTCGTCATCATTCGCAAAGTGCTTGCCTCCAAGGTGCCACTTGAGTGCTGGATAAAGATGGAAGTCGCTTGGGGCAAGTTCCGGAGAATAAGGTGTATGTGTGAAAATTTCCCATTTGAAGTTTTCCATAGCCATAACTTTGCCTGCAGAGATTGTGACCTTCGCCTTTTTGGTGCACTTTCCTCAGGCTTCTTCCACACCATGCTTTGTCGTTTTGTTTCTGGAGTTGAATGATGCACCCAGCTTTCATCTCCAGTGACAATACTGGAAAACAGTTGATCTCCATCTCTTTGATGCATTTCCAGGAAAGCTCGGGCTGCCTCCATCCGTTGGACCCATCTTTTGCAGACTTTGAGAAATTTCAAAACATCTGACATGATTGTTCCAATCGAAGAGCGTCTAATTTCGATTCCAGGAGGCAGTCGAATCATTATTTCGTCAATGATGACTCGGTGATCTGCTTCCACCACATTCCGGACAGCAGCAACGGCTGCATTGTCCGTGGCAGTAACGGGGCTGCCGCTTCGCTCGTCATCATGCACGTTTTGCCGTCCTTCTAAGAACCATGAACGCCATCGGCGAACCATTTGGATGCTCATACATTCTTCACCATACACTGACACTGAATTGCGATGAATATTGACCGCAGTTTAATTTTTCGCCGTGAAAAAACGAATTACAGAACGGAGTTCGCAAGTGGACACGTTCACCAGTGGTAGCTCCATGGAAACTGAAGCGCTACGGACTTGCGCGTACGAGTAGCGTGATTTTGAAGGTCACCAGCTTCCAACGCATCCTAGTGACCATTTCTTCTATACTAACTAATTTTTACAACGTTTCGTTCGCAGAAAAAAAAAATAGGGAAACTTATTTATTGGATGGCCCTCGTAGGTTACTCATATAATTTGATAAGTAATTTATATGATTTGTATAAGTCATTTATATAATTTTTATCAACAAAAAGTTATATCAGAGAATTGTCATTAATTTTGAGAACTTAGAAACAAATGAAATTATTAAAGAAACCTATCATAGAAAAAGAGGGATTTGTTGAAACTTTACAGCTTTCCTGATTAAAAAAAAAACAGTTACTATTGAAGTTTTTCTTTTTCAATAGTAACTGTTTTATTGAATCAAGAAAACCGTGATGTTTCCACAAATCCATCTTTTTCTATGGATAGGTGTACTCTAAAGATTCTTTAATAATTTATTTTGTTTATAAAGCCTCAAAATTAATGACAATTCTCTGAAAATTTTATATATAGTATATTTTAAACTGTATAATAATGACACTTTCTATTTACTACCACCCCATGTTTTGTATATAAACTATTTGTATTTTAACCCCCTATTTGTATTTAAACTAAAAAATGGTGAGGTCCAAATAAAGATCCAAAGAGAGAGCGGTCAGCTGGTGGTAGGGACAGAGGGGAGTAAAAAGGCAACGCCCAGCCCATGTGGGACCCCCAGGGACTCTTTATAGACGACCCCTGTAAACAGGACAGATTTTTGGCGGGGGGTCAGCAGCAGATGGTTCTAGGGTGTGTTTCTCGGCAGGCCGCTTCAGTCTGGCTCTCCATGTCTCGGTGATAAGCATCCAAGTTTGTGTCATGGCCTCTACCTCTGTCCCGTGGATTGTCCCCGATCACTCTCGGTGCTAACATCTAGCCCTGCCTCTGCTTCTTGTTGTCCGTGTGTGGGAAGAACATCAACACTCGCCTCACGTACACGACTGCCAGCTTATCCATACGTCGACAGGTTCACATATGCAACAATTTTACATATATATGTTATATAAAAATATTATTTATATATATTTTTATATATCATGGATTCAAATATTCTGTTAAATCGACCGCCAGAGGTCGCTCTTCCCCTATAAAAACTCATTGTTGTTGTTTCCCGATGGCCGGCTCAAACCGTTTGTACATTATGTAAATAATATTTTGTTTTCCTTGTTCTACTCGCCTTAATCCAGGCAGTACTTTTATCAAATTATGTTTTTATATATCCCATAAGCTTATTAAAGCTGTGTTTCTAATCTTTACTATTTTTATTATACTTTCAAGATTTTAACCACGACTGCATTGACATAGCATAATCCTCAAAATAATCAAAAATCAACAGAAAATCTTTTTATTACATAATAAACAAAAACCATAACAAGACTTAGAACAAAACACCATAAAGGAATGACAATACATCCAGATGGCACAAGAACTTATAAAGCGTGCAACAACTGTCCTGGTGTGGAACTAACACCTACTCACATATTCTCATGCCCAACAATGGCCGCAGCCTTGCAGAAAGTCGACTTAGACCCAGAGCAGCAGCTTTACACACCCAAGATAGTGGATATTGCTGCTGCTGTGATGGAGATGCATGGAGACATCTGAGACTCTTCTTTGGACACGACAACAACAACATATATATAGATCATTTCCTTCTTCCAGGAAACAAAATTAGGAAGGTTAAAGAAATTCGACCAATATCTTCCTAGAGATAAAAATGAATGAGCTAGGCCAGGGTTCGGCAAACTGCGCCTCGCTAGCCACATTCGGCTCTTTGGATGTGAAGCTGCGGCTCTTTATATAGTTCCATACGCAAATACGAATATATATACGAATATATATATTATTTAAGTGAGTATAAAAATTGTAGCTCTTTAAAAACTTCGATATTTTGTAACTTGTAAATTTTGACTCTTCCGACTCAAAAGGTTGCTGATCTTTGGGCTAGTTGAATACTCTTCCTTAAAAAAAATTCAAACTATTTTTGACGCATATGTTTCATTTCAAAATAAAACATTTTTCTACTGCTCTTATTGCAATGATAACATAATGCGAGGGCCTATCTAATCAGTGGTAAACCCTTTCAGCAGTTTCGACAATTTAATCTGACATACCGCTGTAATATTGAATTTGGCTATTAAAACAGCCAGGCCTTCCTCTTAGTTTATCGTTTTAGTAAGAGCTGTAAAAAATTAGTTCAAAATAGTTTAACATTCTTATTACAGATGGCGCGCTAATGCATTCTACTCTGTTTAATGTATATAAAAAGGATTTTTCATCGATGGAGGTTCTTCCCCAATTTACATATTTGCATATTGTGAATGATCCTTTACTATAAATTCACTTATTTCCTTTTAGAAAACTTGAATGACATTCTTCGGTATATAATATAAATATATATATATATATACATATGTCATAATATATGCTCTTACATGAATAATAAAGTAAATCTGCAGTCGACCAGAGAGAGAGAGAGACGTAGTTAAAGCCGGTCACTTGATATAGCAGTCACATTCCAAGGGGGCGACCGCAGGGCCTTTTCTTGGAACCTCAGTTCTATGTTTACTCAGTCGGGGGGGGGGGGGGTGGTGGCCACAGAAGACGTGCATTGTCCGCGGTGACAGCCGCTCGCTACCTCCCTCTCTCTCGGATGGCTTCCAGGTTCCATCTTCCAAATTTGTTGTTTCCTTATTTCTCACTCACCACATTATTATCACTATAGTGCCTCATCGAAAGTCGACAGGATCATATCACAGAAGAGTCGACAGGATCATATCACAGAAAAAGTCGACAGGATCATATCACAGAAAAAGTCGACAGGATAAGACCTGGCCGGGAAGCAAATCCCTCATATACCGGAGTATGAAGAACAAGAAGCCAAGCCAAGATGATCGGCCAAACCCAACTCAACTGTAACCACTCCTCTTCGAGCCCTCAACCCCTTCTTCGCCAACCTTTGAACCGTGATCCCGAAGAAGTATTCACCTACGACGGAGATGGAGCTGCCACGCACTTCTTCCAGCACTAGATCTACCCAAGAACGACGACCGTGCCAGAGCAGGACACCTTCCATCATCATGGACAAGTCTCCGCCATATCCCTGCCGCTACTGTGATGTACAACACTGGTACGCTCAGTGTCACAGACAGAACTCTCCCGAATCTCAATGAACTTACCTGCTCTCTAAACCAGCATAACCTGTAAGTGAAATTGTTTTACCCCTTCCATTCATTCTTTAAATAAGTCATTCCTTGTAAATTGTCCCAATATTTACAAAATTAGCTCCATTTATTCTCTCCATGCCTATTAACAATAATTTTATGCTCCATACTATTTATCTAGATATTTGTAACTCATTTAATTAGTTACCTTACCAGTAGAATTTAACAATCGTTATTTTAATTAAATAATTTCCATTTTTAACGTAACTCTTTAAAAAAAAAACTCTTAAAAAAAAAATTGGAATTCTACCTATTAACGCTTTACGATTTTTACTATTAACAATATATTTTTCATAATCAATTTATTTATAAAAATATGCCTCCAGCACCTAAAATTTTGTATATCTATTTGTATAGACCTCTTCTACTTGTAAGCACGGCTCAGGAAAAATAATTTCTTTCCCTAAACGACTCAAAATTCACCCTGTATGTCAGGCGTCGAAGAATTTCAACCATCACGTGAGCCTTGCTTACAACCAACCCTTGGTGACTCTTATCTATTTTCCCCTGAATGCCTCTCTCATTCTTACAACTTTGTTAACCTTATACCAGCTCGGGACCTTTTATAGAGAATTATTGATTAATCAATTATCAACTTCTATATTGTCATTTCAAAATCCTAACCTTCGCCCTTCATTTATGATAATATATTTCGCAGTTCATCTCTAGCATATCCACCGACCCACACCATCTAGCCAATGGTGTGTTCGTCACAGGATGCAGATTGACTAACTGTTAGATATTTATCAACTCCTTTTTGTTCGCACTTGAACAATCTGCATCGAGCGACACAGTTCGCCTCTTCTCCTCGCGCCACACGTTCGCCACACGGACCCTGTCTTCAAATCTATGTTTGTCCATTGTCCAAACCAGCAAGATATAGCCTACCTCCGATATTTCCCACGGAGGTACTTTAAACATCGTCGCTGATTCTGTCCGGTCCGTCATCATTTCGCGCAGACATGGGTCTTACTTTCAACCCACCGCGAAATCATCGCCTTGCACAAGCTCCCACGACGGTTCAAACACCTCGTGTCCGAGCAGCTTGTCACTTGTAACGGACAACGCAGTCCTCGTCCCAATTTTCGGCACTGTGCGCGCATACTTCCCGCAAATTAAATATAAGTCCATCCGACTTCCTCACCTACATACGGGACTTTTCCCCTCGGACTCGCTACACAAGTAGCTGCATAGATAAGTTAGATTGGCCCAGGGCAAGTTTCCCCTCGCCCTGTTCGCCAAGGTTCTAACATTGTATGTAGTTTTATATTTACCTCAGTCCTGAGCTCACGCAATTTCCAGCCTCAACCTCATTTCTCATACTCTACACCTATAGCATAGAAAGCCCATGACAAGTGTACCCTTGCCATGTCCGCCTGAATAATATCTTAAAGTGTAGAGTTCCCCAGTCTTAATGATCTTCAGAATTCCATCATATGTATGTGACCCTTCTTCCCCTTGTTCACACTCCTGAATAACATTTCCCTTATAGTACATTAGATTTTGTTGTAACCTTTTATAACCTTGATATTTTCAAAGATTTCCTTAAATGTCAAACTCCCCGGTGTTGTAAAACTGCTTGTAAATAATATTTACTAGTGTACTGTACAATATTTTATTTAAATAAAACTATGTCACCATTACCTTAATTAATTTTAACTGTAAAATTATTTTCTCTCTTCCTGGCTTCTCCAGCTTTAAATATACTTAAATCATGTTCAGCCTTCTTCAACGGGGGCCATATGTCATAATATATGCTCTTACATGAATAATAAAGTAAATCTGCAGTCGACCAGAGAGAGAGAGAGACGTAGTTAAGGCCGGTCACTTGATATAGCAGTCACATTCCAAGGGGGCGACCGCAGGGCCTTTTCTTGGAACCTCAGTTTTATGTTTACTCAGTCGGGGGGGGGGTGGTGGCCACAGAAGACGTGCATTGTCCGCGGTGACAGCCGCTCGCTACCTCCCTCTCTCTCGGATGGCTTCCAGGTTCCATCTTCCAAACTTGTTGTTTCCTTATTTCTCACTCACCACATTATTATCACTATAGTGCCTCATCGAAAGTCGACAGGATCATATCACAGAAGAGTCGACAGGATCATATCACAGAAAAAGTCGACAGGATCATATCACATATATATATATATATATGGTAATTTAAACCAACAACCCCATACTGTGTATATAACTTATAATAAGATTGTCATGTTGTATATAGAAACACATCTATAAATAATTATGCGCATGATTAATCTGTGTCATTGCATCGCCCTATGTAATGTAATTTGTACAAAGTGGATAAATAAATAAAATCTGTAATAGATTTAAGAGTTGAGCTAGGGCAGAGATCGAACATATAGTATTGCCAAAACAACAGAATCTAAAGATGGAAGTCATAAATCAGGTAGATTCATAATTCCCACGACAGGCCACCCACACTGTCACATGTGGTGGAATGCAGAGACCCCTCTCACACCTGGACAGGTAAAGGCGCCCTTTCTCAAACGCCCCTGTCACATAAGGTCCCCCCGTCTTTTAACCTATAAATACATCACTTTTACAGGGACTTGACAGTTCAGTTCAGTTCAGTTTAGTTTAGTTCACCCTTAGTGCAAGCCGCGTCGGTCGTATGTCATGTCGATCTTATCCATCATGTAGACGAGTCAGAACGTTTCTATCTCCATCTTTTCGCTCCTAGCTCAGCTTTTATCTGTTAACGGAACTTTCTTAGTGCAACTGTGTCTTCGTTTTTTGTGTATGGATATCCCCAAGCTTTTCCACTCTGCCTCGACCACGACTGCCTGTATTTTGTGAGAACTTTTAAAGGTCTTCCAAGGTGCAGAGAGGTACTGGAAAACTCTACACAAGGCTTACCAGAACTTCAACATTATTTCAGTAATCGACAGGACATATCTTATATCAACTCATTACATGAGCCGACAGGATTCTACAAGAGTCAACAGGATCTCAACATTATTTCATTAGTCGACAGGATGACCAAAACGAAGGATGACACAACGAAGAGGTAAGAAGACCGTTCAGATAGGAAGCGAGAAAGAGCAAAGATGGAGGAACAAGCCCGCCATACCAACGAAACGACAAAGCAATCTCTCCCCCCAACAAGAGACGATATTTACGGAAGAAAAGCCGCCCCAACGGACTTCCGCATACCCTCTAACCGATCGCCAACGTCGGGAGCAAGCTGACCGCGCCAACGACAGCCCCGATATTCCCGCAAGTCATGGAAACCGAGCAGCGATGTGGCCCAAACCCTGTGACAAGTTCCACACCTTCGACTTGACATCGTCGAGACAATGCTCAAGGCAACAAGCCACAATCCACTTCACAGAAGCTACAAGCGTCTACAAGCTCTACATGGAGCGTCTTCAACGTCAGCAGGAATACAAGCCAAGACCAAGTTTCCTGACTGAACTTTCACACAACTGTAAGTTTTTAAAAAAACCTACCTTAACTTTATCCTCAAGTTCAAAACTTGATTCCCTATAAATTTTGTATTTATATTTTCACTTTAAGCATTTTAAAATCAATTTTCACCTTTTTTATACCATTTTTTAATTCAATTTTTAAAACTTTCACATTTTCATTGATCAAATTTACTTTAATTTTTAATCAGATTATAAATTTCAAGTTATTACTCTCAATTTTACTTAAAAAAAAAAAAATTCGCCCATCACGCATTTTTACTAATTTACTAATCTTACATGCCTTTCCTAAATTTACCTAAAATGGCATTATCCAAAGCTACGACTTGAAAAAAAAATTCATTATTATTATTTTTTTTTAAATCTCATTCATCATAATTCTCAACTTATTTTTGTTTTACTTATTAGTTATCTTTATATCAAAAGACCAATATCTTTATCAATTCTTAAAATTTGGTAATGTTCACCATTTTAAGTAAGCGTCCAATTCAAATTATTTGTAATTCTCACGACATTGCCCTTTTATAAGAATCATTTTAATTATCATAATCAACAATTTAAAAAGTATATTCAAATTTTAAATATAAATTAACATAGGTGAAACGCATTTTTTTTTTAATTGCAAAAATCGGAAGATACAATATCTTCAAAAACACCACTAGGGAAAACAACTATCTTTCCCAAAACAAGTTAGGAATAAAGATTCACTCCACTTCACCGCCAGTGGCTAATTTAAGTCACAGCCTTCCAAAACGATTACAATCGTTAATATTCGAGGATAAATACACTCCCTCGTCTTTTCCTTTTTACATGCATGATTGGTCATCAACACATTTCTTTCAAAAAACCTTACAACACCCTCGCATCACTATCTCAAATTGGCAACAATTATTAGTGCGCGACTCAACACACAAATCCAATTTCGAGCTCCACTTAGCTCTATATCGTCGCCACAATAAAATAATTTCACATTAAGCGTGCCACATCCACTAACAGTCAAATATTCTCTCGATGTGTTTCATACAACAACCACCCATGACTTTATTAAATTTGTTGTTCCTGGTGAAACAGTTAGATTTGTACCAAACTATGACTTCACGTGACACCTTTTTATTCACATTTCTCACTTCGTGTCACAGTGCCACACCACAAAACTTTTTCACTTTTCAGGCCAAAGACGCCCTTCACGCCTGTGACACTTCTCACCTCAAAGCGTGTCCACGTCGAAAGTCATATCTTTCACTCACTTCTAGCCTGAAATCATCGTATAACAATTTTACTAAGTCTAAACTGATTTCGAGACACAACACTTACGAACATCGAGAAAACTATATTTTCAAATAGGCAAAAAAATTGCCAAACTTCAACAAAAGAAGAGAGAGAAAAGCAGTTTCAAGTAAGACAGAAAATAAACACCCCGCACGTGTGACCACCCCAAAAATAGAATTTCCGTGAAAAAAGGAAGTGACCGCCCTTTATGACGTCACTCCCCTGGTCACTACTACCTTTTGAGAATATCTTCTCTCCCTCCTCAAGCAGTCATCTTGACCGCTAGCTTCATGATCGCCATTTTTAACACATGTTTCACACTAACCATTTAGGTTTTCTTACACATCTCACCAACGCCTTAAACACAACATACATTAAAAATTTTACATGTTAATTAAAAACACCAATTAAAACAATTTGGTTAAGTCTTATATAGACTTTTTAACGCGAAAGAGAAATCATTCTCTACATACCAGCATTGAGGACAAACGAAAAGATCATTTCACGTATTCCCAGTTTCAGAGTCATAGAAACACCGATGTTACCAAAGGGATATAATCTAGTCACACACCAAAACTGTAACTTTTCGTCAAAAGAGACAATTTTTGTTCAATTTTACACTACTTAAAATTTATCCAATCATTAATAACCTTCAATTATATTATAAATTTTGTATAAAATCTTGAATAATTATTCTTATTTTTACCTTTCAATTATATAAACAAATTTTTAATCCAACGTTGAACAAAAAAAAAACTTTAATCAAATTTACTTTTATTTTTCATGATATTATTTTAGTATTGTAAAACATCTAATTGTTTCAAAAATTATTTTTATTTTATTATTTATTATATATTTTATATATTACAGGTTTAATTTTATCCACTTACACTTTTTGTACCCGCAATCATATTTCTATATTTCTATTCACTATATTTTATATTTGTTTAAATACCTTTATTATCTGACAATGTTTATCATCCATTATCGGGCATCTACAACAATCGTTTTCAACAATCATATTCTTCAACCAATTCCCTATATTTTTCATCACTATCTTTTCAGTCATTGCGTCACATCAACGTAGAAAAACGACAGCACTGCTTGACAATTTATTTTTTGATTTCGTAATTCAACAAACTCTTTGAGGACACCGTTCCCCAGACTTACAAATCCAAACTTCTCGCCTGAACACGTTTCAAAAGTTTATTTCATTTCATCCGCAGAGCAAATCACCAACGCATACACAAAGCGTTCACTTTTTTCAACTTTCAACTTTTTTTTTCAGCTCTAGCGGACCACATTCAACCTTTGATTTCGAGTCAAGTCAGATCACCTACTGTCGCTTCAATTCTACTTATCGCATGACTCTATTTCACTCCTTTCTCAATCATATTAATAAGCAACTTTTCTTCAACAACTTTTAACCCAATAACACTACAATTGTGACAAAGCACTGTTACCCTATACAGGATCACAGGTGAAACATTGCCTAGGAAGACGCTCAAGTCCATATCCTCGCTTTGCACCTGGACCTAAGTATTTGATTGCATGTGTAAATCTCACAATTGCTTATTCTTTAACTATTAACCCTGTCCAACGCCCACCAATATTCTCTTAGAATGTGAATTTTTATGTCATCATTTTATTTTAATCATCTTTTTTGTTAATCAAACAAAATGTCATTTTTATTTCACTTTTATATATCCAACAAATATCATCTTGTTATAGCCCTTTTTAACCCTCACAGTTTAAATTAATTAAAAGAAATTTTAATTACTTACCTGTGTTAGAGAGGCTTTACCCGCCTAAACCCGGATAAACCCTTTCACTCCCGGGGCCCATCTATGGTAATTTAAACCAACAACCCCATACTGTGTATATAACTTATAATAAGATTGTCATGTTGTATATAGAAACACATCCATAAATAATTATGCGCATGATTAATCTGTGTCATTGCATCGCCCTATGTAATGTAATTTGTACAAAGTGGATAAATAAATAAAATCTGTAATAGATTTAAGAGTTGAGCTAGGGCAGAGATCGAACATATAGTATTGCCAAAACAACAGAATCTAAAGATGGAAGTCATAAATCAGGTAGATTCATAATTCCCACGACAGGCCACCCACACTGTCACATGTGGTGGAATGCAGAGACCCCTCTCACACCTGGACAGGTAAAGGCGCCCTTTCTCAAACGCCCCTGTCACATAAGGTCCCCCCCGTCTTTTAACCTATAAATACATCACTTTTACAGGGACTTGACAGTTCAGTTCAGTTCAGTTTAGTTTAGTTTACCCTTAGTGCAAGCCGCGTCGGTCGTATGTCATGTCGATCTTATCCATCATGTAGACGAGTCAGAACGTTTCTATCTCCATCTTTTCGCTCCTAGCTCAGCTTTTATCTGTTAACGGAACTTTCTTAGTGCAACTGTGTCTTCGTTTTTTGTGTATGGATATCCCCAAGCTTTTCCACTCTGCCTCGACCACGACTGCCTGTATTTTGTGAGAACTTTTAAAGGTCTTCCAAGGTGCAGAGAGGTACTGGAAAACTCTACACAAGGCTTACCAGAACTTCAACATTATTTCAGTAATCGACAGGACATCTCTTATATCAACTCATTACATGAGCCGACAGGATTCTACAAGAGTCAACAGGATCTCAACATTATTTCATATATATATATATATTACATATAATTCTATATAAATATATGTCATAATTTGTATATAATTGTATGCACCCCCGACCCACTATGCATGTACAATGTATGATTTTCAAAGATTTAATAAATAATAAGGTAACTGGAGGAAAGAAAGTAGCAACAAGACATAGGAAGCAGGCTTCAAGCGGGCCCAATTATAAATAACTTGTACAGTCAATACTTCCTGACAGGGCCGGACGTATCTGGTATCCGCAGAAGTTATAAAAGTTTGAGAGACGCCCAATATTTCCGGAGCAAGACCGGACGTATTTGATAACCGCGGAAGTAATAAGAGTCGAGCTAACACAATACTTCCCGACCAGGCCGGACGTATCTTCCATCAAAGAAAGCCGCCGGTCCAATTAGGAAGCAATAACTAAGTAGGTCAACCAATAGAAAAACGGGCACGTTCCATCCTTCGACCAATGGGAAGGAAGACAACTCGTGGTGTTAAATCGAGAAGCAAGAATTGTCAGTAGTGATTTCGCTTCCAACAAGGTAACATCTACTCTCTCCCTCTGCTCATCCCGTAGCTAAGTACAATCACCACCATGTGATCAGATAATTAACAATCAAAACCCGCTCCGCCTTCTCAAGCTTTCTTTCTTCCAACCCAGTTGCCTTTTATTTTCAAACCCCATCACGTGTCCTGATTATTCCTAACTGTATGCTTCACTTGCCACTCAGCGACTGCGTTTCAACCAATCCTCACCATTCAAATCGAACAACAAGAAATTCCGCAACGATATTGTCACAGAACGGTTAAGTCGACAGGATTCTACAACAGTGTAATACATCAAATATTGCAGTGTAATAACTTTGGATATATTACATATATTAGGTCCTACAGAGAGAATCCTGTATGGCACGTGTGCCCAATAAAGGCTATTGTTGTTGTTGTTGAAATAAATATATTAGTACCTAAGGCAATAACCCTCCATCTTTACACAAGGAATAAATCCATTATAGCACGGAAATATTTCTCAATAAAATGAACTTCTACTGTTCTTACTGTAATATTGGCTCATCAGTGGTGAACCCTCCAAGAGCTTTCGTCAATTTAATCTACCATGCCGCTTCTTAGTGATGTTAGAACTGTTACGTCGTACCTAGACGTTCTTCGTGTTCTTTGTCTAATCAGGATGCCACAAAATACACACGTGAGTTCGAAAGGATGTAGCAAAAGTTATTGCTTTATTATACGTGGCACTAAACAGAAGGAATACAATCAGTGGGACTTGCCTTCAACCTTCCTGTCAGGAGAATCCTTGACGCCATGGATGTCACTCTTGTGAAACGTCCCGCTCCACACTGTACATGTCCAGCCTGGACTACATCGCCTTGTAGGCTACTCCGATGACAGGCTCTCCTGGCACCGTTTTGCAGGATCATCCACACGCCCCGGTGACAACTCCCCACATCTTCTACTTGCCGCAGATGTAACCAGATTGTCCGTTGTCTTCTCCCACGTTGGAATGTCGTTTTTAGCGCCTCACACTTGGCAGCTGGAGTTCACCCCTCTTTCCCCAACTTTACTCTGGAATTTTAGTCTCTCGAATAGATTGTCATCCATTTACAATATATATGTAGTTTATTTCCTAGGTTATCAAACATAATAGACATTTTTATTTACCTTAATTTGTGTGATTTGTGCTAAATCTTTCATTAATGAATTGTTTTATTATTTTTTTGGAGCGAAAGATTTTCCTTTAGAAAATAGTTTTGTTTGTATACTTTTGTGTAGTTTATTTTTCTTTAAGGTGCTGAGTATTATTCATTGAATGTAGATTAAAATAAAGAGAGATAGTTAAAAATATTTCTCTCTAGCTAATAAATAATTGAATCGTTTTAACAGAGTCATTATCTAAATTTGAAATCTTGAATCTAATTCTTTATAGATCATGTTAAATTTTCGAACCTTTCGGTTTATCGTACGGTGTAAAATTAAATGGAAGAACTGAAAACTTTTAAAACTATTTATATTTGAAGAAACTTTTCATCTTCGCATTTTTTCTATTCTAATATAACATGTTAAATTTATTTTTTTAATACAGTAGAACCACCTTTTAGCGGACACCCCGCTAGAGGACACCATTTTTACTATTCAGCAACTCTCCGGTAAGAGGACACTTCTCCTTAAAGGACACTTTGGATCTGCAATTAGGTGTCCTTTACAAAGATGTTATACTGTATTTATATATAAAAATATAAATGATTATAGGATTTAAATGTATTTTATCTCTATTTATGAAAATATAGGATACAAATATAAAATAATGCGTACGTATTTTCAAAAATATTTTTGAAAACTAAGTTTATATTACAAGAAAGAGAACAAGAGAGCACACACACATTTTCTAAGATAAAAAAAATATATATACTGTTTAAACAAGATATATATATATATATTTATAAAAATAAACTTTTCTATAATGGATAAAAAGACTATTAAAGAAGTTTTACATTAAGATTTCAAAGAACGATGGTCAAAACTGACCATTTCAGGATAAAAGCAGCAGGACTCTGTGAGTGGAATTTAATAAGCCGACAGCAGAGCGTACAAAGCATTCCGCAGCTATTTCTTCTTTCCTTTTCACCTTCGCAGAAGATAATGGGAGAAGTTCGTCTGGAAAACGTTTTTATCTGAGGGCTTTGAATAAGATTTTTGTCTTTTAGTTTTTTTTTTTGTGTTACTGGAACATGACAAACAACAATGGAATATATATCCTTAAAGCTTATTAAATTTAATAAATACATGTAGTTTACTTTTATATTATGGTAGTAAACAATAAAATTAATTATAATACTATTTCTTTATTTATTTTAGCGAACATTTGCCCGTTTCATATGCGATGAAACATTTAAAGAATAATTGAACTTTAAAATGTTTCAACTCAATAAAATCGATCTATTCGCAAACATCAATTTTTTACAATTAATATTAATAAAATCAGTCATCATATCTCTTTATAAAACCAAGAAAAATGTTTAATATCCAAATAATGCATACACTAGAATATACACTGCGTGACATTGAAAATGGAACACCAAGAAATAGTGGCCAGAAAGTGATGAAACTCGGCAGACAGAGAGAGACAGGGACGAACAATAAGTTATCTTTATTTCAAAATGATAGTCATAATACAGAGCGAGAAGGGCGTCGGCTTAGTAGCAAGTAGGACCACCGCGGACGGCGATGCACGCAGCAACACGTCTAGGTAGAGAGTCAATCAGAGTACGGATGGCGTCCTGAGGGATGGCTCTCCATTCCCTCTCAACCATTTGCCACAGTTCGTCTTCTGAACGCGGCTGTGGCAAGGCATGCAAACGGCGTCCAATGATGTCCCAGACGTGCTCGATTGGTGAGAGATCAGGAGAGTACGGTGGCCAGGGAAGCATCTGTACATCTTGCAGAGCTTGTTGGCTAATGCGAGCAGTGTGCGGTCGGGCGTTATCCTGCTGATAAAGGGCATTTGGTACCCCCTGAAGGTAGGGGAGTGTCACCGGTCGCAGCACATCATTAACGAATCGTTGGGCCGTCATAGTGCCCTGAATACGAAGTAAAGGTGACCTGGAATCATACGCGATTGCGCCCCAAACCATGAATCCACGTTGTCGCACGGTGGGGCGTTCCACAATTGCTGCCGGATTGGACCTTTCTCCACGTCGACGCCACACGCGTACACGGCGACTATCACTGGACAAGCAGAAACGCGACTCATCTGAGAACACGACCCTGTGCCATTCCGTCATTCACGTCGATCTAGCCCGGCACCATTCCAAACGTTCACGCCTATTCGGTGGGGTCAATGGGAGTCTTCTTAGCGGACGGCATGAGTGCAAGCCATTAGCAACCAATCGACGGGAAATGGTTCTGGTCGAGATGGAATGATCTAGGGTGTCTTGCACATGTTGCAGGATGGCGGTGGCTTGTGGGGCCGCCACTGCTTGTCGAAGGATACGCCGATCCACACGTGCTGACGTCACTCTGGTTGCACCGACATTCCTATAAATTGCCACATTTCCTTGTTCCAACCATCTTCTCCACAGTCGATGCATCGTGGACGCACCAAGGTGTGTATCAGCTGCGATTTGACGTATGGACCAACCTGCCCTTTTCAGTCCGATCACCATGCCCCTCGTAAAAGCGTCTGTCTGCTTGAACTGCCTCCGTTTACGATGACCTGGCATTCTCTGTTATTACACGTGTCTTTTGACACAAGAACAAAATTTCTACAATGATTTTCCTTGAAGAAATAACGACACGAATACTGTCCTTTCTGCAAGTTCCTTCCCTTATATCTTACTCCATGTGCGCACGAGAGCTGCGCATTTTACATCATTTGCATAACTCGGTTAGGCGCGTCTACCCTGAAATTTGCATAATTTTCTGGCCACTATTTCTTGGTGTTCCATTTTCAATGTCACGCAGTGTACATTTGTTATTTAAAAAGTACAGATAGGATGACAAAAATATTTTTAGTATGACAAAAAAAAAAAGACAGAACTTCCGAGAATCGAACCCACACCTTTATATTTAATATAGAATATATTTGCTCGATGCAACCACTGTACTAATAAAGAACACCTCACTCTGATTGGCTAATGAAATCAACGTGATTGGCTGATTGAGATCATATGATAGTTGAGAACCAATCAGAACTAATAAACTGGACACCCTATCACTGTACATCAATACATATGAACCAATTTCAGGCAGGTATATTTTATACACACACAGCTTTATTAAGACCACCGGTTTTATACAGATTCACCACAGAAAGGAAGCATAGATAGAGCTCTTATACTCCAGGTAGCACAGAGCCCAACAGCCTCCAGATCCGACTCATGTCTAGCGGCCATAGAATTCACCGTGCTTAGGTTAGCGTTTCACTGAAAAGACGGTATATTTTATCTTACATGTTTCAGAAGGGGTCATTTTAAGAGAATAACTTCTTATAATAAACAGAGCTCGGAAATCTTTTTCTTCCTGGCCTTGAATAATGACACATTGACCTGGTGTAAATGAATTTTCAGTTAGGCGTTCTGAATTTTCTAAAGCTAGTGTTGTGGTACCAACCCGATTATGCAAGATTGGAGAGACAATCAATATTTTGACGTGAGACATAGTTCTTCATATTCAGGATAGTGGGGTCTTATTCTTCCTATCGAGTAGAAGGGATGTTTTTGTCTGGACAACACTTCCTAGCTTTCTTAACAAATTTAAACAATTGGGACATTCATCTGTAGATGTTCTAGAAACCTTTGAACCCAAGAAACAAGACCATAAAGGTTTCATAATATAAGCATATAAGCATTAACGGCAAATAGATTTGGGTACATTAAAGTCTATTTTCAAAAGTACAAAATTGTGATGGATATACCACAATATTCCTGGAGTGTAACTAACACCTACCCACATATTCCCATGCCCAAAAATGGCCGCAGCCTTGCAGAAAATTGACGTGGACCCAGAACAGCAGCTTTATACACCCAAGATAAAGAACATTGCGACTGCTGTGATAGAGATGTATGGAGACATCTGAGGCTCTTTATTGGACACAACAACAACAACCAAATCGTGAGGCGAAAGGTTTCTCGTAGGTTTCTTATTTAACCGAGCTTTCGAGAATTTATGACCTTCTACATGAGTAAAAATGAGATTATTCCTGTAGAAGGTCAGAAATGCTGAAAGCTCGGCTGAATAAAAAACCTTACAAGAAACTCTTCGACTCATCATTTTGTTCTTTTGATAATATATTTATTCAGGTTAATATTCAACTTACATTAAATTACAAAAGAAAGAATCTCCAGATATCATTTCTAAGAAGGAATAAAAACTAACGGCTTTTATATTTGTGGATTGCTCTACTTTTAAAAATATATAATATATATAAATATTCATTTCAAATATTATTAAAATGCATTTATATAAGAAAATAAATATGTGTGATGTATATTCAAAGAATAATAGAATGTTTAAAATTGACTTAAGACCCAGAAGTACAAATTGGCGCAGACGAAACAATACACTGGTGGAATAACAAATGAGCATATTAATTAGGTGATAGATATTTGTCAAGTTCAAACTCTTTCCAAATTTCCTAGAATATTTAATTCATTTTAACTCTCAACACACAGAATAAATTTAGCAACGCTGTTACCTACCGCCATCTGTTGTAAATTTTTGAAACTATTCATATTTAGAAAATGTTCAGATTTCATATAGATATTCATATTTTAGATTTCATAAAAATATCCATATTTTATATTTCATATAGGTATTCATATTTTAGATATCAAAAAAATGGTTTATAAATTTGTAAATTTATTTTTATTTATTTATTTACCTATAATTTCTAATATACCTTTTCGATTTTAGTTTAACTTGTAATCAGCATTTTTAGAAAGCTATATATAATAGAATGATCGTAATTGAAAAGATATATTATAAGGTGATATCAATCTATAAGAAATGGAATCATTAAAGCACGAATGTTTATTTTTGAATTTAAAACAAACCACTACTCTCCTTACTGCGATGAGGAAAATATTGTAAGGACTTGGCTCATCAGTGGTTAATTGAAGTCCAGAAATTAAAGAAGAGCAAGGCAGAAAAGAATTAAACAATTATTAAAAAACTGTATCCAAGCTATTTTGTCATGGTCAAATTTTATAAAAGATTGGTTGAGATTATAAAAAAATAGTTTATATTCTAAAAATAGCACTTCTTATTTCAAAAATGCATTTGAACAATGCATTTTGGTTTATCTCCCAGTTTATAACATGCTGTTGGTGATAGATAATATGCCACAAAACAGGTTATGGAAAATACATACACACCAAGCAGTATACCATGGTTTCGGGATATAGCTCTCATAAGTTCAGAGGTGAATTCGATTTTATAATTTCTCCCGTGAGATGTAGGAGCTAATTAACTAAGAAGTAACTAGAACTGTCCATTGTTTACACTTCCTAAAGAATCGAAAACAAAGAAATCTACAGCGACACGTACATCTACGACATGAATACAAAGTAGAGGTCTATAGGGTGTTCGAATATACCTGATTATTTCACAGATCTTAAAACTACTGGTGGTGGGGGCCAAGGAAGAAGAGGAAGGGCTCAGGTCTTAAGGGGCCAAGGGAGGAAGAGAAAGGGCCCAGGTGTTGGGGGCCAAAGGAGGAAGAGGAAAGGCCCAGGTATTGAGGGGCCAAGGGAGGAAAATGAAGGGACCAGTTTGTGTAGACCAAGGGAGGAGGAGAAAGTGCCCAGGTGGTGGAGGGGCCATTTGCTGGAAATCAGCAATAAAATAAGGCTGTATATTTGATTAAGGCATTGGGAGCACGAAGAAGGGAAGATGGTGTCAACCCTTGGGTGGATCGAGAAGAAGAAAAGCTCGGTTGTTGAGGGCAGAATGTAAAGGGCCATCATAGGTGCTCTATAGGAAGAGGAGGGTTCATTACTCGGCCTCCGGGATGGTCACTTGAAGAAGTGAGGAATTCTACCAAAACTTCTTTGGCGCCCTCAGCTTCTTGACGGCCTCCTTGGACATCTTCTTGAAGATGGGCTCCTCGTTGAGCTTGTTCTTTGCTTCCTCCATCTTTGCGTCAAGCGCGTCCAGTAGCAGTTGGTTGCTGACCATTTCTCAGTACAGATTCCTGAAGTCTTCATTCAGACTTCTGATGAGGTCATCCTCTAAATAATTATCCATTGCGATATATTTGCTTCACTTCGTTGATCAACCTCAAATCTTATTGATCTCAAACAATTGAATGGAAACTTAGCGCCATAGAAACTTGAATAGAGAGAGGTTGATATTTAAATTAACGATTTTTACATAGTAAATTATTTTTTTAAGATTGATACAAAAAATATATATAAATGAAGACGTGTGTATAAAATATATGATAAATCTCTATTGGATCTAATATTAACCAGTTCTCAAAAATAACATACACTTCGGCTAAAAATCATTTTTTTTTCTCAAATAAAAACAATTTATGGTTGAAATTCCTTCAACTGTCTAAAAACTAATATCCATAGTTTTCTCAAATATAATTTCCAATATTCGCAATGTCACATATTAGAGCAGAACCGTACAATACAATATTAGATATATAAAAGCCATCTGGTATATTTAAAAAATTGGTGAAACCATTTAAAGAGTTCACCACTGATGAGTCAAGACTTCTAAGTATTGTTTCGCCGCAGTACAATTTGTTTATGTGAAAATTTAAAAAAAAATCGTGCTTTATAGATTATATGATTTTTTCATATTAGCGACTAATGCATTTAAATTATATTTATTCTCTACTCTCTCTAACGGTTATCTTAGACCTCTAGAGTTCCGAGTCTTTTTATATTAGAACTAGAAAGATATGGAAAAAACTTTTTTTGTGATGCCGTAAATTCAAAATATTCCAATCTTATTCAAAACATATTGGAATGAATAAAAATTTCTAAAGTTACACCAAAACACAATTACAATGAGTAAACCTTTGAATACAGACTATATACGCAAATTTATAAATGTTTATTCTCGATATAAACACAAGCCAGAGGACCAGACAGAGAGATTGTTGCTTGTAATATCTTTTTTTTAAACATTTAAAATTTGTATACAAAATTCAGATATATAAAGTTTGTTTATTTATTATTTATTTATTACCATCAAATCAGACGCAATATCCCCACAAGGGATGTTTGCGTCAAGAAATAACACTAAATTCAGAGACTATTTTACATTTAAAAAATGGTCATTTGGTTCGAGAAGGTTTGGAAAGGACTTTAATATCATGCTTGATTCCACATCCTACCCAGGAAAAATTACAATGAAAAAATACAAATATACACTGCGTGACATTGAAAATGGAACACCAAGAAATAGTGGCCAGAAAGTGATGAAACTCGGCAGACAGAGAGAGAGACAGGGACGAACAATAAGTGATCTTTATTTCAAAATGATAGTCATAATACAGAGCGAGAACGGCGTCGGCTTAGTAGCAAGTAGGACCACCGCGGACGGCGATGCACGCAGCAACACGTCTAAGTAGAGAGTCAATCAGAGTACGGATGGCGTCCTGAGGGATGGCTCTCCATTCCCTCTCAACCATTTGCCACAGTTCGTCTTCTGAACGCGGCTGTGGCAAGGCATGCAAACGGCGTCCAATGATGTCCCAGACGTGCTCGATTGGTGAGAGATCAGGAGAGTACGGTGGCCAGGGAAGCATCTGTACATCTTGCAGAGCTTGTTGGCTAATGCGAGCAGTGTGCGGTCGGGCGTTATCCTGCTGATAAAGGGCATTGGGTACCCCCTGAAGGTAGGGGAGTGTCACCGGTCGCAGCACATCATCAACGTATCGTTGGGCCGTCATAGTGCCCTGAATACGAAGTAAAGGTGACCTGGAATCATACGCGATTGCGCCCCAAACCATGATTCCACGTTGTCGCACGGTGGGGCGTTCCACAATTGCTGCCGGATTGGACCTTTCTCCACGTCGACGCCACACGCGTACACGGCGACTATCACTGGACAAGCAGAAACGCGACTCATCTGAGAACACGACCCTGTGCCATTCCGTCATTCACGTCGATCTAGCCCGGCACCATTCCAAACGTTGGCGCCTATTCGGTGGGGTCAATGGCAGTCTTCTTAGCGGACGGCATGAGTGCAAGCCATTAGCAACCAATCGACGGGAAATGGTTCTGGTCGAGATGGAATGATCTAGGGTGTCTTGCACATGTTGCAGGATGGCGGTGGCTTGTGGGGCCGCCACTGCTTGTCGAAGGATACGCCGATCCACACGTGCTGACGTCACTCTGGTTGCACCGACATTCCTATAAATTGCCACATTTCCTTGTTCCAACCATCTTCTCCACAGTCGGTGCACCGTGGACGCACCAAGGTGTGTATCAGTTGCGATTTGACGTATGGACCAACCTGCCCTTTTCAGTCCGATCACCATGCCCCTCGTAAAAGCGTCTGTCTGCTTGAACTGCCTCCGTTTACGATGACCTGGCATTCTCTGTTATTACACGTGTCTTTTGACACAATAACAAAATTTCTACAATGATTTTCCTTGAAGAAATAACGACACGAATACTGTCCTTTCTGCAAGTTCCTTCCCTTATATCTTACTCCATGTGCGCACGAGGGCTGGGCATTTTACATCATTTGCATAACTCGGTTAGGCGCGTCTACCCTGAAATTTGCATAATTTTCTGGCCACTATTTCTTGGTGTTCCATTTTCAATGTCACGCAGTGTATATACAGGGTGATCCAAAAGTCCCGCACAACTTTAAAAATTAATAACTCCGCGAATATTTGCGCTAGAGCAATGCGGTAAACACCATTGTGTTCAGGATGCAATGGGATATTTTATGGCAAATAATGAAAAATTAGAAATTGATTTAGTTACAACTTTATTCGCTAGATGGCGCTCTACCAGAATCAGAGATTCAGCGGCCAAATTGTTTGATAAATTGAAAAATATATCTGAACGACACGTATTTTTCCTTTTTAAATACCAGGAAAGAACCCTAATAATATCAAATGATAAATTAATAAAACGCCATTTCGCCAAAAGTTAGAAGAAATGGTTAACGATTTTTAAATACAATCTGAGATATGTAAAATAGGTATAGGCAAATTAAAACATGTAGCAAAAATATTTATATTTTAGATGGAGTTTTGTGAAATAGATTGAATGTTTGAAAATAACTACTGATATCAATACACGATTTTTGAAATGTTAATATAGTACCAAAAATTATGATGGCACTAGTAATAGGATTTCGTGCTATAAGGAATGTATAGTTTCTTGACTAATTGGCGACACTTGACTATTTAACTGGATATTTGTCAAAATCCAAAAATGAAATATAGAGGGGAGTGACAAAATATATTTGTCGTACTTTATTCCAAATATCCTTTGGGTTTGTCAAATGTTATCATTGTTTATTATACTGTGCATAATTTTGAAAATGTATCCCCTAAAAAAATCATTTTTAAATCGACCTTTTGTGTTGAAAAACGTGGGGGGGGGGATACAGAAATTATTCCTTATGCTATTTCTTCTAATGAGCGAAAAGCGATAAACTAAAAATAAGGGGTAAAATTGGCCTGCACGACATAATATAAAATGTGGGCAAATGACAAACAAAAAAATTACTGTTCACAGAAAAAAAAGAGTCAAGATGTGAGGACAGCATTTATTATTCCCATAACCCAAAACAAAGAGCTGCAAAATATAACACATGAGGTAACTGCCTTCTCTCTTGTATTAGGTCACAATCCTTGCTCAATGTGGCGCCCTTCATTCTCAAACACCGCCTGAGACGATAGATGACAGAATGGTCACAATTAAATAGTTGAAATTTATAAAACGTGCCATCTGATAGAAGCCTTCAACATGGCCAATGTGGTAGGCCGGCATCGATAAAAACGCGACTTAATGTACCCCCATAACCGAAATTGTAAGGCGCAAGTCTGGTGATATTGGAGGCCACTGGTATATAAAGTGGCGACTTATCAACGAATTCCACCGAACGTATCCTTCAGCAATTGTTTGGCACCGCGGGAGATATGAGGAGGTCCTCCATCTTGCATGAATGTTATTTCGCTTAGTGCTTGTCTGTCCTGCAATATGGGAATACCCTTTTCTCTCAAAAGTTGGACATAACGTTCACCAGTTACAAAAACGGTTTTAAAAGTTCTTCCATTGATTTTTTCAAAGAAAAAATGGCCCAATAATAAAAGAAGAAGTGAACCCACACAAAACTGTAACTCTGTGCCGATGAAGTGGTATTTCTGTAAAAATCCTAGGGTTTTCTGTTGCCAAAATGAGGCAGTTTTGAATGTTAAATTCTCCCTTTAGATAAAAGTGCGCATCATCTGTTCTTAGAACATTTGACAGCCAGTTTTCATCAATATCAATTTGCCGGAAAACCCATGCAGCGAATTCTTGACGCTTCTCAAAATCGCTGACTTTCAACTCGTGAAAACTTTGAATTTTATTAGGATATTTTTATAGAAAAATTCTAAATGTGTGTTCTCTCCAAACTGTTCCATACGAAATCCCCGTTTGTCGAGAAACTTGTCTAGCACTTACTTCTCCATACGTGGATAACGTTTCAATAGCTTCAGCATTCTGCAAAACCGTAACAGCCACTGACTTGCATGTCGATGGACTTCCACTCCGAGGTTTTGCTTCCAGAGATTCAGTTTCCTCAAAACCTTTAATCAATCGCTTTAGAGAGTAGCAACTCATTGGTTCTTTACCGCTTCGAATATCTTTAAAGGAACGAAACGCTCGTAAAGCTTCAGTGGCAGATTCTGAATCACAATTTAAAAAATTCACCAAGAGTGCTTTATCCTGTAGTGACGGCATTCCAGGGGGAAGGGGAGAAGTCCGACCACACCTCCTTGCGGTCCCCCCTGGACCCTTGGAATATTTGACCAAATTCTGGTTCGTTTCCAAGATGACTAACATTGCAACGGCACCCATTTTCAAATGAAGAGCAAAACTGATATCTCCAGTAATGCTACCGCGTCCGGGGTAACCGCCGCGTCAGGAGCTGCAGCCCGGGCTCCTGATGAGAAATCTACTACGAGGACACAATTCAATATACTATAGCTCAATATAAATGGTACCCAGAGGAAAATAAAGAGCTGACTTGTCTTCTCTGTGACAACAATGTACATATTACATGTCCTCAGGAGACAAAATTGAATCAGAATCTGAGATTCAATATCAAAGATTATACAACACTACGAAAGGACAGACCGGGAAAATTCGGAGGAGGACTTTCCGTTTTGATTAAAACTCTAGAAATCAAATTTAAGGAAATCGTCTATAATCAGAGTAAGCCTAGAGAAAGCACGACAGAAGTTCAGGCAATAGAAATCTATCTTACAGATAAAACAATTCCAATCATAAATGTTTATCACCACGATAATACTAACATCAATAGAGGCCTGATAGAGACATTAAGTGAAGTGTCTTCGGATATCGCAATCATACTT
Source organism: Cordylochernes scorpioides (assembly GCA_030710605.1). Classification (NCBI taxonomy): domain Eukaryota; kingdom Metazoa; phylum Arthropoda; class Arachnida; order Pseudoscorpiones; family Chernetidae; genus Cordylochernes; species Cordylochernes scorpioides. The sequence goes on along the minus strand of CP092877.1, from coordinate 37,541,747 downwards.
GGTGATTTTAACGCCGGAAGACCAACTTGGGGATCACCTGTCCAGGATAACAAAGGTCAGCAGGTTGAGGACATGCTAACCGACCTCGACCTTACACCGTTAAATAACGAAAAGAACACCTATCTATCCAAGTCCACAGGCACAGAATCCGCAATAGACATCACAGCGATAAATTGCAACATCGCACCCACAACACAATGGAAAATTCTGAAAAGTGCAATCAGTGACCACAGACCAATTTTAACAACCCTAAAATTCAAAATTGAGAATTTTCAACAGAATAAAAGAACACAGGAAAAAAATTTACAGAAAAGCTTGAAGAACTGTTCAACGAAGAATTAAATCACAGAACGATTGACAAAAAAAAATGGAAAAATTATCTTTGAACATATCCAAAGCTGCAAAAGTATCGATACCTAGAGGTAGACGTAAAGACCTGTGAATACTTTACCGGAAGGACCACAATATCGAAATAATGATTGCAGAGAGAGACAATATCAATGAACTTCTTAAAACAAATAAAACAGAAGAAATCATAAAGAAACTCATTGAAATTAGTCACAAAATAGAACAAGAAATTTGGATATTCAAACAAGAAAAATGGGCAGAATTCTGCGAAAAAAAATGGATCCAAAAAGGAAAGCCATCACTGGAATATAATTACTGTTATAAAACAATCAAAACCAACACTAATCCTCCAATACTCTAACCGATATGAACAGCGAGAACGAACAAACAGATGGCTGAAATAATTGCTGAATATCTTTCAAGCACTCCCAGACTCAGCTATACGAATGAAGACAGAGGACTCTAAAAAATAATATAAACAAGTTAGTTAAACTATTTACTCGAGAGACTTCACACTGAATGAGCTAAATTCATCAATAGGAAAGTTAAATCCAAGATGTCACCTGGAGATGTTCAAATCTTTGGTCAAATGATTAAACACTTTGGAGACGAAGCTAAAAATCAACTCCTACGAATATTGAAAATTTCTAGGCAAACTGGTAAACTACCAAAGAATTGGAAGATATCAATTATAGTGCCAATACTGAAACCAAACAAAGATGCTAATAAATGCAAGAACTATCGGCCAATTTCTCTTACCAGCATACTTTGTAAAATAACAGAATGAATTATCCACTCTAGGCTCATAGTCTGGCTCACTAACAATAATAAAATAAACTTCTACCAAACTGCCTAAAGATTCAGACACTGTACAACTGATAAACTGTTCTACTTCTGTCAATCAATAATATATTTCTAGGAAAAACCGACAAAGAAGACAACGGCCGTATTCCTGGATATGACATTAGCTTTTGATCGAGTGTAGAAATTATTTGAAAGACTGCACAACATCGGAGTAAGAGGAAAACCCTTAATCTGAATTGCAGACTTCTTAAGGGGAAGAAGGATAAAGGTTCGGGTCAATGGAACATTTTCCAAGGACCGAAGAACATGGGCTGGTGTACCTCAGGGATCTGTGCTCAGTCCTCTACTCTTCTCGCTATATGTTAACTGTTGATTATGTAAATAGATGAATATTATTTGTATTATTTAAAGCCTCATTATGTAAAATATATGTATATATAAATTGGACATTTGTTGTTGGCCATGGTCAAGTTTGAGCTCTTGTACGTCTAATTACGACACAACAAAAGTGGCGACGAGGATGCGCGATCTACAGAGCCAGTAAAAAGCTGAGGAAAACGGCGTCTATGCAAGTATAACAACTACATATTTTAAACTATCTGGATCAAGAAAACAAAGGAGTAGAAAAGATCAGCATGACAAGTTCAAAGTTAATAGTACCTTTTAGATGCTATAGCCCATTGGAGGACACTTCGATCTTTTGTACAAAAATTTGAGGCTTTCTTTTTGGCATCTGAAGGAGGAGATTAAAGTGCTGATTTTTACCTTGCTACCAGATTCTGAAACTTTGAAGCAGGGAAACCACATTTTCTTCCTGGTCTAATGAAAGATCTACCCTATGATACTATCATTCAAAGAATTAAGCTGCATTTGGATCCAAAGAAGAAAGTGATACCACAGCGATGCAGATTTTTAAAGAGAATTCAACAGGAAGGAGAATCAATTTCGTAATATCTTAGAGAATTGAAACATTTAGAAATAAATTGTAATTTCGGAGATATGCTGGGAACCATGATGCGAGACCGTTTTGTGGCTGGAATCAAGTCGGAAATCCTGCAAAAGAAGCTACTACAAGAGGACGACGATGTCACCCTAGATAAAGTTTTGCAGTGGCGATCTCGTTCGAACTGGCGGAGATAAATACAAGAGAATTACAAGATAAATTAGTGGCCAATATATCCCCTGTGAATTGAAAGGATAAAAAGGGTGAGTACAATAATAGTACGGCGCAGTATAGGCCTTTGAGAAAAGTGGCAAAGGCAAAATAGTGTGTTATAGATGTGGTGAAAGACATTGACACGTGGCATCTGTTTTACCTCATAGAACAAAGACTTGTTTTGAAATGTAATAAACTGGGTCATTTAAGTAGGGTCTGCAAAGCTAGTAAAAGAATGTGGGGATGTAAATTTGTACAAGAGGACTCTATATATTCTGTAAAGGGCGAAACTGATGCCACAATAAATTTAACAGTAGATGATTATTCTTTGTGCTTTACAATAGATACAGGAAGTCCAGTTACGTTAATACCTAAAGATATTTATAAGAATTATTGGCAAGGTAAAAGATTATATCCAACAAATTTAAGATTAAAATCCTTTTGTGGTAAATCAATAGAGATTATAGGTCAAAGAAATGTTTTTGTAAAAGAAGCCAACCAATATTTACGATTAATAGTTGTAAATGAAAAAATCCAGGTAATTTTATTAGGAAGAGAATGGCTTGAACAGTTGAAACTTGATTATTCTATATTGTTTAGCATTTTTTAATAATGAATATAATAGAAATATATTTAAATATATAAAAATTTGATGATTAGGTATGCAGATTTGTTTAATAAAGATTTGGGCTGTCTAAAGGATGTTAGAATAAATTTTAATTTAAAAAAGGATGTGACTCCTGTGTTTTGTAAGGCCAGAAGTTTACCTTTCTCTCTAAAAAACAAAGTAGAGAATTAAATTGATCGTTAAGTGAATTCTTGCATTTTATAACCTATAGTTCATGCATATTAGACCGCTCTAATAGTACCGGCATTAAAAAAGGATGGTAGTGTAAGGATATGTGGTGATTTTAGATGTACAGCTAATAAAGCAATAGAATTAGATAGGTATCCCATTCCATCGATCGATGAGATCTTTTCAAAATTATCTACAAGCACCGTACTTTCGACTCTAGACCTATCACAGGCTTACTTACAAGTAATGTTAGCGGAAGAAGCCAAAGCTGTTGTTGATATAAACACAACAAAGAGGTTGTTTTCTTATAAAAGACTACCATATGACGTAGCGGTAGCACCAAATAAATTTCAGAGGATTATGGAAGGTCTATTTGCTGATTTTCCAGGTGTGGCCTGCTACATAGATGATATTTTGGTTGCAGGAAAAGACTTTGAAGATCATGAACAAAAGTTGGATCTAGTGTTTAGATAATTGCTAGAAAAAGGTTTGAAGTTAAACAGATATAAATGTAAATTTAAAAAGAAATCGGTGCAAAATTTAGTGTTTAAAATGGATAAATATGGACTGCATCCCTTAGAAAATAAATTAAAGCAGTGATAGAGGCGCCCCTGAACCTAAAGAATGTTTCGCAATTAAGATCTTTCATACGACTCTTAATTTATTATTATAGATTCATAAAGAATATAGCAAACATTTTAGCGCTATTCTATCAACTTTTGAATAAAAATTGTAGATGGAATTGGACGAAAAAATATCGAGGTTATTTTAAAAATGTAAATAATTATTAATGGACTAGGGACTAGGCGTAATTCTGAGTCATAGAAATGATAGAAAGGAAGAATGCCCTATAGCTTTTGCTTCTAGAACATTAACTGAAGCGGAAAAACGTTTCTCTCAACTAGAAAAGAAAGCGTTGAGCATAACTTTTGGCGTTAAGAAATTCAGACAATACTTACTGGGACGAAAATTTGTATTGGTCATAGACAACCGACCCTTAATTAATATATTTTCACCTCATAAACCAATTCCCATATGTACATCATCCAGAATTAAAAGATGGTCCTTAAAATTAGCTGCATTTAATTATACTGTGGAATTTCGAAAAACTAGTGATAATTCTAATGTTGTCACGTCTTCCTTTAGAATCGAGTGTCAGGGAGTCTCTTGATGAAGACCAGGTACTTCTTCTTAGGAAGTCGAATGAGGTACCGTTCTCTTTTATGGAGGTGGCATATGAGACGCCCCAAGATAAAATACTGTCTATAGTATTAAGGAATGTTAGAGAAGGCAACTGGAAATTCACAAGGGTACCGAGAGAAAACCCACTAGCTCCTCAATATAAGATCAATGAGGAATTAAGTTTGGAGTTTGGTTGTCTTCAATGGCGTGAAAGAGTGGTAATTCCCAAAAATAGGATCTTTAATTTTAAATGACTTGCATGAAATACGCATGGGGATTGTTATAATGAAGATGATTGTCAGACGATATTTTCTAATGGCCAGGCATAGACAGTAACATCGCGGAGTTAACTAGAGAATGTAGAGTATGCCAAGAATCGGCAAGCATGCCCCCGGCTACCATCTCGGAATGGACTTGACCCGAAAAACTGTGGCATCGACTTCATCTTGATCTAGCGGGTCCGTTCATGGGAAGAATTTTTTTGGTTCTCGTGGACGCATACTCAAAGTGGATAAAAAAATTTATCATCAAAGATATTACCAGAAAAACGATTATAAGTCATCTTAGAGAAATTCTCGCCAGAATTGGATTGCCCTAATTTTTTGTTACAGATAACGGAAGACAGTTTGTCTCCGGTGAATTCGAGCAATTTACCAAAATAAATGGTATACGGCACACTAAGACCAGTCCGTATATTCCTAGTACAAATGGTTTAGCTGAGAGATATGTAAGAGAGTTTAAAAACCTTTTGAGAAAGAATAATGGGAAGGATGATTTAGAGACGAATCTACAAAGTTTCCTATTTGCTCATAGAGCATGCCCCCAAACTGTAATAAAGGAATTCCCCGGCGGAACTGCTAATGAAGAGATGTTTAAGATCAAGATTCTCGAATTTAATACCAAGTTGAGAAATCCGCGAGAGGTATTTCATGAGGCCGTAAGGTTGCGAGGTTTATTTCCGCAACTATGCAACTGGACCTAAACGGTAAAAAGGTACCATTTTGGAATTATTGAGCTACCGTCACTACCTTATAAGTTGCGAGGGCGTCGTGTATAAGAGGGATATCAATCAATTGCGACCTGTGAGAAAGAAACAAGTGGAGACAAGAAATTTGATACTTCCGCGAACATCAGGAGAGAAGCCTGTAGGTGGAAGTCAGAAATAAAGTTAAGAGGAGGTTCCAGAGGTTACATAAGGAAACAAGGAGGAGATTGCTTCTGTGCACGTACCCTCTTGCACTCCTATACCAGGGCCTGTAGCTGTGCATGTGCCCTCTTGCACTTCTAAACCGGAGGCTGCCGCTGTGCAAGTGCCCGTCCGCAGTCCTAGACCTCAGAGAGCCAGGAAACCCCCAGACCGACTGGAGTATTATTAAGGGGGGGAGATGTGTTGTGTATGTAAATATATGAAGATTATTTGCATTATTTAAAGTCTCATTATGTAAGAATATATGTGTATATAAATTGGACATTTTTTGTTGGCCAAACGAAAATAATCTGAGGCTCTTTATTGGACACGACTAAAACAACAACGGCATTCCAGAGTAAAATAAATCATCAGAGATAGATAAATATTTTTTAAATGAATTAAAATAAATATAATCGATACTGAGAGAGAGTTGAATTAAAAAAATTAGAAAATTATTATTTTCGAAATATAAATAGCTGAGAGGATTCCAGCAAACCGTATCTAAAATATCAGGTTTTTTTTTTTGCTACATGTTTTAATTTGCATATACCTATTTTACATATCTCAGATTGTATTTAAAAATCGTTAACCATTTCTTCTAACTTTTGGCGAAATGGTGTTTTATTAATTTATTATTTGATATTTTTAGGGTTCTTTCCTGGTATTCAAAAAGGAAAAATACGTGTCGTTCAGTTATATTTTTCAATTTATCAAACAATTTGGCCGCTGAATCTCTTATTCTGGTAGAGCGCCATCTAGCGAATAAATTTGTAACTAAAATCAATTTCGAATTTTTCATTATTTGCCATAAAAAATCCCATTGCATCCTGAACACAATGGTGTTTACCGCATTGCTCTAGCGCAAATATTCGCGGAGTTATTAATTTTTAAAGTTGTGCGGGACTTTTGGATCACCCTGTACATAGTTTAGCAATAACGGGTATTTTTAACCAAGATATAAAATCATAGATATATTTATAGAATTTTATAAATTTAAAATATGAGTCCTACTATTTATTAACATAAAAAGATCCTTGTATTAAATGTTTTCCCGATTTCTGTAGTTCTGGAAGATTGGACACACTCAATAAGCAAGTGACTGGAATCCTGCCTTCTCTCTCCACATAAACACCCTGGATCGTCTATAGCTCCTATTCGAAACAGAAAATCTCCGAAGTTTCCATGATTAGTAACGAATTGCACATTGTAAAAGTCAGGGCGGAAATATAAAGTTTGTTCAAATTGGTTTCACAAAGCAAAATTAAAAAAAAAAAACATTTCAAAGGTAATAAAATAAGAATCTGTTATTTTTATTCTAATTTTGATATTTCGTTCGTAAATGCGAAAAATATAGGACATTATAGGAGATTAAAGGAAAAAATATAGGAGATATAGGACACTAAAAATCTACTCTATTCTATAACAATATTTGATTGGAGATCTCACATTACCAGTCAAAAGATGTATCGTACAAGTAAGAATACTCTTTCACTGTTTAAAGAAAACCACACTAAAATATTTAGCTCAACTGACCGAATATGTCCATTAATTAAAAAACCGGCTCAGAACTGGGAAGTACCACATTTTTTCTATCTAAAGTGAAAGGGAACTTCTTTTGCGTAAATATAAACGGCTCAAATAATCTTGCTTTGGAATCTCTGTTATTTAGGATGGCAAATAATAAATCCAATGTATTGACCCTGTACAAGTTTTACAAGGCTACACAAGAGAAGAAAAATTGATAAAAGAGAGTCGTTATGTAAATATATATGCAAATGAAAGATCACCTGTAAATAATTCACTCATAATTTCTAAACAAAATATGCACCTAGAGGAATTCTATGTAGAGAATAGGTCTACCAATAAAAGGCTTGTGGTTGGATATATCTATACTTTATATATCAAAAATACTCATATATATATATATACTAGATCTTGGAGATTTGGTAAACATATATGAAAAGGGGGATCGGCTGATCAGTCATAACACCTCTTCAAAAAATCATTCTACGCACTGTTCTAACTATTTTATAGGTCTGGCTTTCTTATTTGTGTAAATTTGGTTGAGAAGATAAACAATCTATCAAGAACATTTATTAACCTTCAAAATAGATGCGGCATTTCTGAATCGTCTATTAATCCTTTCTTCATATATGTAGATTCGATTGGTGACCCAAATTCAATTCTATCAGATATGTAGCAATAACCTATTAAACATTGCGGGATTAAATGGAATATTTTGAACGAAATTTAAACTTTAAGTTATGAAACTTCCCAAGGACATTATATATAAAAATTAAATACATTTTAAAAATATTTTATTTAAATTCACTAAAAAAAAATTAAATATTTTATATTCTGTCATTGAGCAATTAGATATATCTGAGTAAAAATAAAAGCGGTGGGGGACCATTATTAGGAATTTCAAACTTAATATGATTCAATATGTAGCAACTGATTAGAGATTTTTTACATTCTTACTGAAATTTTATTTCTTCTCTAAATATTGCAGCAAAGTATTTATTATATTTGATGGACGGATTATTAATTATGATATTTATATTTCGATTTATTATTCCGCCGCTGTATTAAAGCCAAGACTTCCCTCAAAGAGGAAGAATATCCCTATAGACAATAAGACGACAAAGCAGTTCTTCACGCCGCAGGAAATAGAAATATGAAGTACTGTGGACAAAGTTCCAAGAATTCGAGGGAATCCTTGACAGAAGCAACTCTGTCAGTATCAACAAGTTTGAAAGCTGTTAGTCACAGCTCTCATAGGGAAGGAACTATGTAGCGAAATATAAATATCATAATTAATAATTTGTTCATAAAATATAATAAATGCTACAATATGATCGTTCCCTGCCGCTTTTATTTCCACTCATAAAAATCTAATTTGAAAAATAAAAATAAAATCAGGTAAAAATTTATTTTAATATTGGTTTTGCAAGCCCTCGAGCAAATATACTGCTCTTCAGCGGGTAAATAATTTATGTACAATATCTAAATGATCTTCATACAAAAATAATTGAAAGATTTTTGTTAATACCACATGTAATTATCACGACATAAAAATCAAGCAACAACGATTATTCCTGCAAGCACTGGTATCATCAGAAATAAATATCATCAATAGAAAAATAGACCTCCCAACTCAATATAACAATATCCCTTACAAATTATCTGTACGTATAAAATAAAAGGATTTAAAAGCGCGAATGTTTCTTTTATAATAATACAAACTTCTACTGTCCTTACTGCGATGAAAAAATATATTGGGAGGGCTTGGCTCATCAGTGGTGAACCCTCCCAGCGGTTTCGCCAATTTAATCCACCAGACCGCCTCTCAGAGCTCCAATACTGTATTGGACCATTCTGCTTTTATATGCTACACTGAAGTGGGAATCTTAGAAATGGTTTTCAAGTAAACTACGGACATAAGCTTATAGGACAGTAGAATTACATTTAAATATTTGCATCGAGCAATGCTCTTCCGCAAACTATAAAGACAAGGCTAGTTAGGCATAAATTAATAGAAAGCAATAACGCGCCATCTATACATATAAAATAAAAGGATTTAATATATTTTTCATCGCAGGAAGGACAGTAGAAGTTTGTATTATTATAAAAAGAAACATTCGCGCTTTTAAATCCTTTTATTTTATACGTATAGATGGCGCGTTATTGCTTTGTATAAATTATCTGTACATTAATAATTGTTTGTGTATATATATTTCATCCCATTATAATAGCCATTATTTTAGCTGTAAACAGCCTGATGCACGCCGGCAAGAGCACATGCCAATAACAAAGGTTTTTCAATTATTTTTATATAAAGATCATTTACATCAAGTACATAAAGTATTTGCCCGTTGAAGAGCAGAAAGTTTGTTCGAAAGCTTGCAAAACCAAAATTAAAAGAAACCTTTTACTTTATTTTTATTTTTCCCTTTTCAAATAATTTCAGGGTAACTATTGCTCATTTTTATTTTATTTCAATTTAAATCGCTAAATCCCACTAGAGACACAATAGGGTAACTATAGCTCATATAAATCTAATTGCTCAATGGAAAAAATACAAATATCTTTTTTTTTTTTCCTTTTTAGTGAATTCAAATAAAATCTTTATTTGAATATATTTTTTATTAATTATTTATTATAAGTTAGTTTTTTAAGTCGTGAATTTACAGAAGAGAATCAAAAGTTACAATATATACGAAATATCATCAAAATATTCGAAAATGAATATCAATTTTAAACCCAGTATTGTTATATATTGTAACAAACTATTTATTATTTTCTTAGCAGAGTATTATTTTTTATGTTTATATTTTGCAATACTCTGTACACTTCCCTCTTTTGCTTATCTTTTGTTTATCACTTATAGTTTGTTTTTGCCTGAAATAAATTGCTGTCTCATCCCGAAGTTGGTCTTCCCTAATTTTCCACGTGGCAATATTGAAAATCCCATTCACAGACTATGATATTAGAATATATATTTTATAAATTATATATAGGTGAAAAATAATTTTAAAAAGGCCAGGTATTGGTATCTGTTTAATTTAGTTAGAATATTTATGTTTATATAAAGGTTTAATTTAACTTTTCTATGATTGTGTAAATATTCATTGAATTTATCATCATCACCTTTGTTGTTTACAAAAATGTTATATGAAAAATAAAGTAATGTAAAAGAACGAAATGGTTGCCCTCATGTTTACTGATCCAATGTTTTAATAATATAAGGTTTATGTTGTAAGAAAATTATACATTGAGAAGAATTATACAGTATCAAAATCAAAAAAAGGCATATCCTGATCACGAGCACATGTGCTTTTTAGATTGCAGAGCGCCTTCTAGTGAAACAAACGTAAACTAGAAGTTGATTTAGCCTGTTCTCTGATACTTGGCCAATCTATTTTCATGATAAATCAAGAAAAGCCAACCACAAAGACATTTCAGGCTGTCGGTCCTCGTCAACGTGGTTCAGTCTGTACCACTGGGACCAAAAATGTTTGGGCACACGGTTCTTGAGAAACCAAGAAATGGGTATTTAAGGCCAAACTTGCATAAATACGCTTAACATGGGAAAATTATATTTAAATAATAAAAAAGGTAAGGTGTTAATCAAAATCAAGAACCTTGTGACCAAAACATTTTGGTCGCTATGATACAGCCTGCGCCACGCTGACGAGGGCCAACAGCCCGAAACGCGTTCATAGTTTGATTTTCTTGATTCATTGAATTGGCCAGATATCAGAGAACAGGCTATACAACGTTTAGGTGATTTCTCTCCCACTAGATAGCTCTCTGCCATATAAAAAGCTCATGTGCTCGTGGTCAGGATATGCCTTTTTTAATTTTAATATATTGTTGCACCAAGTTGCAGCTTTTCAGGGTCGTCGATCTTGGTTTCTTCCTTCTTGGTGTTATACACGTTTCCCGAGCGGGTTTTCATATTCAAAGCAAATAAATAAAGGTAAAATTAAATAAATAAAAGTAAATAAAAATAAATTACCTTTCAACGTTATTGTGTTTATTTATTCATGGTCTTCCTCGTAGGTCGTGATCCGCAGTTTTCGTCTAGGTCCTCTCTCGCTCCAATAACCAATCAAGATATATCTACAATAAATATTACAAAAGGAATGATGATAATCTAAATATTCTGTTTTAAATAAATATTCAATATCATAGAATATTTTGAATAAATGTGAGGCCTATTAAAATTGATGTAACAATATATATGTAATATTAATCCAGATTCCTCTTAGAACTTCAAAAGATCTCTCTAGTTACTCGTGCTGACAGTCTTTAGTGTCAGACTTTAAGTTTTTGGTTTTATTAACAATGGCTGTGGAAGTAAATGATAATTAATTCTAAGGAGATTTTTCATTGATGCTAGGTTGAGATGTATATTTCATAGGAGAGTGGCCGTTTGAATTATTTGTTATCAGAAAGCTGAGTAAATAAAGAGGAGATGATCTACTGTTTGGTCTTCATTCTATCAGTTAGGTAAAATAAGATCCTTTTTTCAAAATTTCACTTAGTATGCTTGTTGTGGTGCTTATCTCCATGGTTAAATCAATTCCTGAAGTCCACTTCTCTCCAATTTTGCAATGGTAGTTATAGGCCTGGAAAATAGGTCCTCTATTGTCAGTTCTGAGCAGGACAAGATATGCTCCGGAGAGGCTTCTGTACTATTCAATATCAAGAAGTTATTGATGCTTTTTTGTCCATTTTGAAATTTTAAGGTTTTTATAGACTTGCTAAAGCTGTTTGTTGAATTCTTTTGAGTTTTTGACGTATGCTTGTGTGGCAATGATCAGTTAGGATGGTTGTTTATGTGCACTCATGTTAGATTCCTTGTAGCGTGGGGATCAAAATTCTTGGCGTGGTTGTGAATCTTCTGAGATTGCTGGTTATATGATCCTTAATGTATAGGTCTATTTATAGATGCTGTGTTAGCTGAGTTCTTTTATTATGATCAAATATTTATGGAAAGATTTTGAAAGATAGTATATAAGTTAGAAGGTACCCAAGGCTCTTCGGGTCTGCAGGTTCATATACAAGAATACTTCTGTATGCAGAAGAATTCAAGTCGCTACTCTCACCAGTTATTGAGTTTAAATCGTGCAAAGGTAACTTGTACACTTGCATTTATTGTGAATTATATTACAAAGTTACAGACACGCAATACATTTTTGTTGGGGGATAACTGGTAAAGAGATTGAATTTGTGGATTATGATTATTCAATTAATCAATTTTAGTTAAAAGTAACAAAATATTGATTAAAGAGGAGAACCTATTTTACCGGTATCGTGAAATATTATAACATAAATAACAATATACATATATTGAATATAAATATATTTGACTGATGTAATATTCAAATTAGATTATTTTTTGGTTATAACAGATATTTTGAACCCTTCCGTTTCCTCTCTTTGCCCCCACTACCTGACCCTTTATCATTTTCCTTTGGCCCCCAAACCACTAGGCTCTTTCATCTACTCCTTTGGCCCCCACCATCTGGGCCCGTTTTCATTCTCTGTTAGCCCAAAACTATTAGGACCCTTCTTTTCCTCCTTTGGCTTCACACCACCTGGGCCCTTTCTCCTTCTCCTTTGGCTCCAAACCACTAGGGCCTTTTATCCTCCTTTCTTGCCCCCCACCAACTGGGCCTATCACCTTAGTCCCAAACCACCTTGGCTCATCCTCCACATCCCATGGCCCCCACCACCTGGGCCCTTCTTTTTCTACCTTTGGCCCCACACCACCTGGGCCCCTCTTCCTCCTCCCTTGGCCCCCATCACCTGAGCCTTTTCTCTTCCTCCTTTGGCCGTCACCATCTGGGCGCTTCTTTTTCCTCGTTTGGCCCACACCACCTGGGCCCTTCCTTCTCCTCCCTTGGCCCCCACCACCTGCATTCTTTCTTATTTTCCCTTAGCCTTAAACCATTAGGGCCCTTACTCCTCCCTACTTGGCCACCACCACCTGGGCCCTTTCTCATTTTCCATTAGCCCCAAACCACTAGGGTCCTTCCTTTTCCTTCCTTGGCCGCAACCACCTGGGTCCTTTCTTATTTTCATTTGGCCCCAAACCACTAGGGCCTTTCCTCCTTCTCCCTTGGCATCCACCACCTGGGCTCTTCCTCCTCTTCCTTAGCCCCTACCAACTGGGACCTTTCTTATTTTCCTTTAGCCTCAAACCGCTAGGGCTCTAACTCCTCCTCCTTTGGCTCAAACACCTGGGACCTTTCTTATTTTCCATTGGCCCCAAACCACTAGGCTCTTTTTACTACTCTCTTGGTCCCCACCATCTGGGCCCTTTCTCATTCTCCCTTAGCCTAAAACCACTAATGCCCTTCCTTTTTTTCCTTTGGCCTCTTATCACTTGAGCCCTTTCTTATTTTTCTTTGGCCCCATACCTTAGGGCCCTTTCTCTTCCTCCTTTGGCCCCAACCATCTGGACGTTTCTTTTACTTCGTTTGGCCCCACACCACCTAGGCCCTTCCTCCTTTTTCTTGTCCCCCACCACTTGGGCCCTTCTTTTTCCCCTTTGGCCTCACATCACTTAGGCCCATCCTCCTTCTCCCTCGGCCCACACCACCTGGGCCCTTTCTTATTCTCCCTTAGCCCTAAACCACCAGGGCTCTTCCTTTTTCTCCCTTGGCCCAAACACCTGGGTTCTTTCTCAATTTCCCTTGGCCCTACATATTAGGGCACTTCCTCCTCCTCCCTTGGCCCCCACCACCTGGGCCCTTTCTCATTCTTCTTTGGCTTTAAACTACTAGGGCCTTTCTCCTCCCCTCTTGGCCCCCACCACCTGGGTCCTTTCTCATTTTCCTTTGGCCCCAAACCACTAGGGCCCTTTCTCCCCCTCTTTTGGCCCCCAGAATCTGGGTCCTTTCTCATTCTTCTTTGGCTCAAAATCACTAGGGCCCTTCCTCCTCACCCCTTGGCCCCTCACCACCTGGGCCCTTTCTCATTTTACTTTGGCCTAAAACCATTAGGGCCCTTACTCATTCTCCTTTGGCCACCACCATCTGGGCTCTTTCTCATTCACCCTTAGCCCAAAACCACTAGGACCTTTCCTTTTCCTCCTTTGGCCTTACACCACCTGAGCCCTTCCTCCTCCTTTGGCCCCACTCCACCTTGGGCATTTCTCATTTTCCTTTGGCCCCAAACCACTAGGGTCCTTTTTCCTACTTTTGGACCCCTCCATCTGGGTGCATTTTTTACTCGCTTGGCCCTACACCACCTCTTTCTCCTACTGGGACAAAGTCTTATCCCCCACCCCTTTGCCACTTCTTTTTTCCATTGACTCGTTCCTCCTAGGTAGCTTCTCCTATGTCTATCATTGAAGATAGACATCATCATAACAATGTCTGGGATCTTGGACTCGATTATTAAACCAATTTGTTGCTGAATGTTGAAAGTTATGAGAAATATACATTTTTAAATGAAAAAATCTGCATTACTCTCTTTATTTTCAATTATACAATAATACCTATATCACACATTCTGTTAAATAAAACTATTTTTACAATTTTAATTTAAAGTTTCATAGAGATTGTCTTCTATTTTCGAATATAAAAATTGCAAAATTTTGAATATTATTTATATTTATCCAGTGTAAAATATTTCAATTTCATCGTTAGTATTTCACAATTCAGATGTTCATGTGTAATATTGATTTTTATAATATTAAAGAATAAAGTTTTATAAAACTTTCGTCCAAGATCTACGTTTCTTGTACTGGGTCAACCCCCAGTACCTGTATGTACAAGTTAATAAACAAGACTCTGGCAACATGTAGACATATAATTCACTTACAGTTAAACAGTTCACTCTAATCATCATGGTTACCATGGCCAAGTGAACATTGGATAAGTCGCATCATAAAAGCTCAGTGATGTAACTAA
>CP092877.1:37500798-37526744 GCA_030710605.1 Cordylochernes scorpioides | reverse complement strand
ATTATGGGAATTCCATTCTTTACATTTGAGGATCTTAATTTATTGAAGAACTTATAAGCATTACCAAATGGATTATCTGTGTAATTTTCTTCAATAACGTTTCGCCAGTTAGTTCTTTTAGCTTTTCTTATTGCATTAGTGTATTTGTTTCTTGCCAACTTAAATGTATAGTAACTGATTGTTTTATGACGGTAATGCTAGTTTCTAATATAATGAAAATGATTCTTATTATTTCCTGTTCATTAGTCCACCAGTCAATTCTGGAAACATGTTTATTAATGGGGGATTTAACCTTCGAAGATTTATATGCTGCTTCTCTCAATAAATCCATGAGTGCGTTCACTATCCCATCAATGTCTTCCTCATCTTTCACTCTGCTTATATCAATTACCAGTTTTTTGTATCTTGTAATGATATGTTATTAGAAAAAATTGCCCAATTCGTTTTTTTTTCAAAGTGGAAATTTGATTATTGAATAAATGACCATTCTTTAACCTGATATCAAATTTAACAGCAACATGGTCGGAAATATTAGTCAAATCAGAGGTATGCCAGTTGTTTATTAAACTTAGTGAGTGTTTATTCGAGATTGTGAGATCAATTATACTTACTCTCCGCGGCAGGTGGGTGTTTTTTCAGGTTATGTATAAAGAGGTTACATTCGTCTATAATAGGTTGTAATCTATATCCATTAGAGTTTATAACAAACCATATAGTAGGTCTTGAATTAAAATCACCGCAAAGGATTACAGGTTGATTTATATACGTTTTGAGCAGATCTCTAATGTATGTTTGATGAACAGGGTTAAATGTATTCGGATGAATGTAGAAATTAGAAATAATTAATTTTGCTTTAACTGTAGAAATAGAAATTGTCGTACAAAAAGAATTTGTGAATTTTTCCTCTTTGCTGAACTTTATATTTTTATTTAAAATTATAGTTGCCGTATATTTTTCCCCAGTTTTATTCGAACATATAATTTGAGAGTCCATATCATAAATAACATTTTCATGTAAAACATATGGTTCTTGAATCAAAAGAATGTCAGGTGAAGGATATTCACATATCAAACAAAATGTTAACGCGGGATTCGATCCCGGTTCATGACTGTCTGGAAACGAGGGTGTTACCCACACGTCCTTGTCAGGTGGGTCATCTCTAGTGTTGGCCTGTAGTTTACTTATCGCAGTAAAACTTTTTCTTACATTTTGTTGAATACATCTCACATTTTCAATCATATAGGATATTAATCTATTTAAGATTAAGCTTTAAATTGTATTTGCTACATCATTTCCCTCGTGTATTTGTGAATATTGTGTCCTTTGGATAATTTTGTCTATTTGTGATTTGTAAATCGGGCATTCACTTGAATTTGATTTATGGTTTGTAGAAAGGTTTTTAAATTTAGGGTGCTTAGAGAAATGGTGACAATTTGGCGCTTCAGTACAGTTGTGGCTACCCTGTACACCGCATATTTTACATATTTTAATGTTTTGGCAGTCTTTTGTTTTGTGGTTCGGATTAAATTCAAAACAATTTTGGCATTGTCTTACAAATATTCTGTCTTGTGTAGAACATCGCTCAAAATAGGTGTATATCTCATTACCCATTTTTCTTAAAATTTGGTAAACTTTAGGAGTTACTTTTAATACTATATTGTGATATGCAGAGTTAACCCTTCAGCGGTCGCAATGGGTAAAAATTACCCAGAAGGAACTTTTCGAAAATATTTCTATATTAAAAAATATATATATTTAAAATATATTCTCAGTACCTTTCTAAATCTATCTAAAGAATATTATAATAAACCTATAATTTTAATTTTATGACATATATTCATTTTATTAGCATGTTTGGGTCAATTTTACCCAGTGCGACCTTTTGAGTTCTCGTCAATGGGTAATTTTTACCCAGCGCGACCTTTTAACGCTTTTGGTTTGGGTTTGCGTAAATAAGTTTCGAGTTACTTTCTGGCTTCTTGTTGTTTGGTTTTGCTGCCCCAAGTGCAATAATACAATCATTTCTTCCAACAATAAGGTAGGATTTATATTTTATTTCCTCTTTTTACATTATTTCACATAAAATGCTTTCAAATGCTGATTTTCTCCGTTATGATAATAATATTCCAAATCCCGATGATGAGGAATCAGAAACTGATGATCATATAGAAGAGAGGAATTGGAGTACAGACACTGAAAAGTATACATTATCAGAAGAAGAAAACAATGAGGATCCAAGCTTCAATTACTATATAGGAAAGGACCAAAAGACTAAATGGAAGAAAGCTCTTCCCCCAAAAAATGTTCGAACTCGCAGTGAAAATATTATCACCCATCTACCAGGGGTAAAGGGTGAAGCAAAAAATGCTAAATCGATATTAGATTGTTGGAATCTCTTTATAGATGACAATATACTTGAATGCATAGTTACAAATACTAACATTTACATTAGGAATATTCAGCAGAACTATAGCAGAGAAAGAGATGCTAATTTGACAAACCTACATGAAATTAAAGCTTTATTGGGAATTATTTACTTTCTTGGGGTCATGAAAGCGAATAAATTGAATACAGATGATGCATGGGCAAGAGATAGTACTGGATTTGAATTGTGTAGAATATCTTTGAATATATTTGAATTGTGTAGAATGTCTGAAAACAGATTCCGTTTTCTTCTCAGAGTAATTCGTTTTGATGACAAAGCTACAAGAAATGAAAGACTTCGTCAAGATAAATTAGCAGCTGTGAGATTGATTTTTGATACTTCTGTAAAAATTGCCAAAAGCATTATTCTCCTTCGGAATATACACTGCGTGACATTGAAAATGGAACACCAAGAAATAGTGGCCAGAAAATTATGCAAATTTCAGGGTAGACGCGCCTAACCGAGTTATGCAAATGATGTAAAATGCGCAGCTCTCGTGCGCACTTGGAGTAAGATATAAGGCAGGAAATTGCAGAAAGGACAGTATTCGTGTCGTTATTTCTTCAAGGAAAATCATTGTAGAAATTTTGTTCTTGTGTCAAAAGACACGTGTAATAACAGAGAATGCCAGGTCATCGTAAACGGAGGCAGTTCAAGCAGACAGACGCTTTTACGAGGGGCATGGTGATCGGACTGAAAAGGGCAGGTTGGTCCATACGTCAAATCGCAGCTGATACACACCTTGGTGCGTCCACGGTGCACCGACTGTGGAGAAGATGGTTGGAACAAGGAAATGTGGCAATTTATAGGAATGCCGGTGCAACCAGAGTGACGTCAGCACGTGTGGATCGGCGTATCCTTCGACAAGCAGTGGCGGCCCCACAAGCCAATTATACCGCCATCCTGCAACTTGTGCAAGACACCCTAGATCATTCCATCTCGACCAGAACCATTTCCCGTCGATTGGTTGCTAATGGCTTGCACTCATGCCGTCCGCTAAGAAGACTGCCATTGACCCCACCGAATAGGCGCCAACGTTTGGAATGGTGCCGGGCTAGATCGACGTGGATGACGGAATGGCACAGGGTCGTGTTCTCAGATGAGTCGCGTTTCTGCTTGTCCAGTGATAGTCGCCGTGTACGCGTGTGACGTCGACGTGGAGAAAGGTCCAATCCGGCAGCAATTGTGGAACGCCCCACCGTGCGACAACGTGGAATCATGGTTTGGGGCGCAATCGCGTATGATTCCAGGTCACCTTTACTTCGTATTCAGGGCACTATGACGGCCCAACGATACGTTGATGATGTGCTGCGACCGGTGACACTCCCCTACCTTCAGGGGGTGCCCAATACCCTTTATCAGCAGGATAACGCCCGACCGCACACTGCTCGCATTAGCCAACAAGCTCTGCAAGATATACAGATGCTTCCCTGGCCACCGTACTCTCCTGATCTCTCACCAATCGAGCACGTCTGGGACATCATTGGACGCCGTTTGCATGCCTTGCCACAGCCGCGTTCAGAAGACGAACTGTGGCAAGTGGTTGAGAGGGAATGGAGAGCCATCCCTCAGGACGCCATCCGTACTCTGAATGACTCTCTACCTAGACGTGTTGCTGCGTGCATCGCCGTCCGCGGTGGTCCTACTTGCTACTAAGCCGACGCCGTTCTCGCTTTGTATTATGACTATCATTTTGAAATAAAGATCACTTATTGTTTGTCCCTGTCTCTCTCTCTGTCTGCCGAGTTTCATCACTTTCTGGCCACTATTTCTTGGTGTTCCATTTTCAATGTCACGCAGTGTATAACGGTGGATGAAAAGTTTGACGCTTTCAGAGGGAAATGCAATTTCAGGCAGTATATTCCGAGTAAACACAATAAATATAGAATAAAATTATTTGCTCTCGTGGATTCAAAAAATGTTTTATACTTGTAACTTGGAGATTTATTCAGGAAAAAACCCTGAAGGTCCTTACAATGTCAGCAAAAGTCCAAGTGACGTTGTGGAACGATTGTGTGAGCCAATCAAGGGAACTGGCCGCAATGTAACAATGGATAACTGGTTCACCAGTTATTCTTTAGCTCTAAAACTTTTACAACAATATAGACTAATAATTGTTGGTACCTTAAAAAGAAATAAAAAGGAAATCCCCTCAGAGTTTGTCATCAGCAGAGGTAGAAATGTACACACTAGTGTTTTTGGCTTTCAAAGTGAAATGACACTTCTTTCATACAAGCCTAAAGAGAATAAAGTTGTACTTATGCTTTCAACTCTGCACCACGATGCAAATATAGATGATTCAACGGGAGAATTTAAAAAGCCAGAGATGATAATGTTTTATAATATGACAAAGGGTGGTGTAGATATGATGGACGAAATGACAGCTACATATAACTGTGCTAGAAATTCAAGAAGATGGCCCATGGTTATTTTTTATTCACTTTTAAATATTGGGGCAATAAATTCCCAGATAATTAATTTTGCAAATGGCAACGCATCAAAGGTTAAATCAAGACGTCATTTTTTGAAAACCTTATCCTTAGATCTTATTGAAGAGATGGTCAAAGTTCGCACAGTAAGCGGAAGAATGCCATGTGAAATAAAGGAAAAGGCATCCGATATTTTTAATTTGTTAGAGCCTGGTCCATCTAAAAAGCCAAAAATAGGAGAAAGACATCGATGCAAGAAATGCCAGAAAGAAAAAAAAGGACAGAAAAACTATTCAACATTGCCAGTACTGTTTTGCTTTTTTGTGTAAGGAACACTCTGTAATAATTTGTCAAGAATGTCATAAAGGACGAAACAAGTCCTAATTTCTATGAAAGGAAGTGATAACTTTCATACAAATTTATATTTTATAACCTATCTTCAATATATATTTTTATTTTCATAAAATAGTCAAATATATCATAAATATTTGATATTTTGATTTGTTATTAATAAAATAAATAAAATATGATTTTTATATCTCAGGATTTTATGTAAAGTTATTTAATAGACAAATCATTATTCTAACATAGAAAACAATAAAAATATTGGAAATAATATTTGATTTATTTAGGTTTTAAAAAGTGGGTAAATTTTACCCACCGCGACCTTTCAAGGTATAAAAGAGGGCGCGACCGCTGCCGGGTTAAATCCCATTCGCGGTACGAGACAAGCGATGCCAAACACGTCCGCACAGTTGGCTTCAGAAGCCATATATCGATTATGTTTATTTTAATTCATTTGAAAAATTCAACTATCCCTGATCATTTATTTTACTCTGGGATGCCGTCACTACAGGATAAAGTACTCTTGGTGAAATTTTATTATTGCAATTCAGAATCTTCCACTGAAGCTTTACGAGCGTTTCGCAACTTTAAAGGTATTCGAAGAGGTAAAGGACCCATGAGTTGCTACTCTCTAAGGAGAATGATAAAAAAATTTGAGAAGACTGGATCTCTGGAAGCAAAACCTCGGAGTGGAAGACCATCGACACGCAAGTCAGTGGCTGTTACGGTTTCGCAGAATGTTGAAGCTATTGAAATGTTATCCACGTATGGAGAAGTAAGTGCTCGACAAGTTTCTCGACAAACGGGTATTTCGTATGGAACAGTTTGGAGAGCTCTAAGAATTTTTCTTAAAAAATACCCGTACAAAATTCAAAGATTTCACGAGCTAAAAGTCGGCGATTTTGAGAAGCGTCAAGAATTTGCTGCATGGGTTTTCCGGCAAATTGATATTGATGAAAACTGGCTGTCGAATGTTCTGTGGACAGATGAAGCTCACTTTTCTCTAAATGGAGAAGTCAACACTCAAAACAGCCGCATTTGGGCAACAGAAAACCCTAGGATTTTTACAGAAATGCCACTACATCAGCCCAGAGTTACAGTTTGGTGTGGGTTCACTTCTTCTTTTATTATTGGGCCATTTTTCTTTGAAGAAATAAATGGAAGAACTTTTAAAACCGTTTCTGTAACTGGTGAACGTTATGTTCAACTTTTGAGAGAAAAGGTTATCCCCATATTGCAGGACAGACAAGCACTGAGCGAAATAACATTCATGCAAGATGGAGGACCTCCTCATATCTCCCGCGGTGCCAAACAATTGCTGAAGGATACGTTCGGTGTAGATCGTGTGATAAGTCGCCACTTTATACACCAGTGGCCTTCAAGATCACCAGATTTGACGCCTTGCGATTTTTGGCTATGGGGGTACATTAAGTCGCGTGTTTATCGATGCCGGCCTACCACATTGGCCATGTTGAAGGCTTCTATCAGACGGCACGTTTCATCAATTTCAACAGATATGTTATTTAATGCTGTCCAATCTGTCATCTATCGTCTGCAGGCGGTGTTTGAGAATGAAGGGCGCCACATTGAGCAAGGATTGTGATCTAATACAAGAGACAAGGCTTCCAAGAGACAAGTTACCTCATGTGTTATATAAGCTGCCATGTATTATATTATCTACCAATGTTTTGCAGCTCTTTGTGTTGGGTTATGGGTAAATAAATTCTGTCCTCATATCTTGTCTCTTTTTTTATTTGTGAACAGTAATTTTTGTTTGTTTGTCATTTGCTCACATCTTATATTATGTCGTGCAGACCAAAGTGTCATAACTTCTCGAATAACACTGTACACACAATTTTACCCCTTATGTTTAATTTATCGCTTTTCGCTCATTAAAAGAAATAGCATAAGGAATATTCTCTGTAACCCCCCACCTTTAGAAATTTTGGGCAAAAAAAAAATATACAAAATGATTTTACTACCACGTTTTTTAACGCAAAAGGTTGATTTAAAAATTATATTTATTTGAGGGGATACATTTTTAAAAATCGTGTACAGTATAATAAACAATGATAACATTTGACATGCCCATAGGATATTTGGAATAAAGTACGACAAATGTATTTTGTCACTCCCATCTATATTTCATTTGTTGGATCATGACAAATTTCCAGTTAAATAGTCGAGTGTCGCCAATTATTCAAGAAATTACACATTCCTTATAGCAAGAAATCCTATTAGTAGTACCATCATAATTTTTGGTACTATATTAACATTTCAAAAAATCGTGTATTGAATTCAGCTATGTTTTTCAAACCTTCAATATATTTGACAAAACTCTATCAAAAATATAAATATTTTTTGCTACATGTTTTAATTTGCATATACCTATTTTACATATCTCAGATTGTATTTAAAAATCGTTAACCATTTCTTCAAACTTTTGGCGAAATGGTGCTTTATTAATTAACGATTTGATATTATTAGGATTCTTTCCTGGTATACAAAAAGGAAAAATACGTGTCGATCAGTTATATTTTTCAATTAATCAAACAATTTGGCCGCTGAATTTCTGGTTCTGGTACAGCGCCATCTAGGGAATGAAATTGTAACTAAAATCAATTTCGAAATTTTCAATATTTGCCATAAAAAATCCCATTGCATTCTGAACACAATGGTGTTTACCGCATTGCTCTAGCGCAAATATTCGCGGAGTTATTAATTTTTAAAGTTGTGCGGGACTTTTGGATCACCCTGTATATTTAACATTCTTCATATTTTTTACTTTCTACTGGATGATCTGTCTAGTGTTATGCATGGATATCTACCTTTTGACTGAGATTATTTGAATTTAGATACAAGGATTAGAGAAAATCCTCACTACAGAAGTCAGAGGTGTAGACATGTGGATTTGGAAATATTTAGAACTAGCGGATGACCCGGGCAACGCCCGGGTTTTACCCGATTAAATGCTTTTATTCAAATACTATTCGTTACAATTATAAATTGGTGCCGTGGATGTCATTCTTGTGAAACGTCCCGCTCCAAACTTTGTGTCTGAGAGGCGATATATTTATAAAGAGATGATCTGGCTTTGTGTCTTCTGCTCGAATGAATGTTTTTCTGTTAGAATTTTGTTCCTGCATACTAAAAATGTACTGGCTTCACCCGTGGTCTCTGCCTTTTGGAATTTTTCCGGATATAATATTGTATCTGATAATCAAATATGATACAGCAATATTGTCATAATCATTTTTTGACTAAAAAAACCCAACTATTTTTGCCCAAAACCTGTCAATTTCAATTTTTCTTGGCTAAAAATGCGACAAATATATCTTCCATATTTTTTTCGATGTCCTGTTAAAACACGTTTTACATGTACATTAGGTCAGCTGATATTACCTCCCATCTTCACCGCTAGAGGCGCTGCTTAGAGCGAAAGAGAAAATTTGCAACTCAAATTTGCAAATATCTCGAAGAATATTCGGGATAGAGACCTGAAATATTCAATATAAGTTTTTCCAGATTCTACTATACATACTGCTAAAATTTCAGTCATATTAGTTACGTATTCTACGTATATTACGTAAAAGCCTTCCATTCACAAAAGCAAACGATGACAGAATTGTTGACTCTGATACTTGTAAATTTTAATAATAATAATATAAATGAGTTTTAAAAATTGTAAAAAAAAAAAAAATGCATCGGCCAGGAATCGAACCCGGGCGCGTGGCAGGCGAGCATTTTCGCCACTGAACCACCGATGCTTATAAGAAATGGCCATATTTGGGTATTTATTCCATTCACAAAATCAAACGGTGACAGAATTATTGATTGTTGATTATTGATGACTCTGATACTTGTATATTTTATAATTTTGTTAATATTTTTTGTTCATTACTTTTGCTCTACTGTAGTTTCATCAATAAAGCTTTTTTTTTACCTTATTTTGTTTTTTCCCATTTAATTCATTTGCATAACTCTATTCTAGAGAAGTGTTATTTTTATGGTGTCAACATTTCTGGTTCAATTAAGGTTTTTGTTAGCCTGCAACACACCTTATCATAGCTCATTGCATTTATCAGGATAACTTTGCTGTTTTGAATTTTACACCATTAGTATTTTTATGACTCTGCAATATTGAACAGAAAGTTAATTCTGCATACTCATAATATATACACAATCGTATTATAGTTGTTTCTATCCAATTCTTCATTCCGTATTTTTTTATTATTTTAGTTTGCAGAATTTATAAACTACTAGCGGACGTACCCGGCTTCGCCCGGGTTTTACCCGAGTAAAGGCTTGCCTAACGAACATTTGTTAAAACAATTCTCTATAAACTTATTAAAAATATATATATTTTGATAATTTGAAACTCGTAAATTTGAATCTCTCGATAAAGTGAACATTTTTTCCCGGTCCCTTGAAAAATACTCGATAAGTTGAATAAAATCAATATTAATTGGTTCCCTCGGTAATTGGAAGTTAAAGGAATAGTATCTTGCCTTGGTATTGTATCATTTTTCTTGCCTCAAATAAATTGCCGTGTCATCCTGAATTTTGTCTTTCCTAATTTTCTATATTACAAAATCATCATTTTATCTATTCTCCCAATATATATGTTGTAGATAAATGATAAAACTAACTTTGACTTGTGCGCAATTAATAGGTAGAAAATCTTACTTTTAATAAATAATTTTTAAGATAATAAACTCATAGATAAAAAAAACTTGTTATCATCATCGCAATGAGGGCGCGGCTTGCGAGTTAAATCTACAAATCTGCAAATAACTCTAGGGATATTCAGGATATTAAAGATATTATTTTTCAAAAACCATCCCGGGGATATACCTAATAATATCCCAAAATTTCACGGCGATTGGATGTATGGTTTTTGAATCTATAGAGTACAGACAGACAGACAAACAGACAGACAGACATTCAATTATATATATATAGACTAGCGGATGTACCCGGCTTCGCCCGGGTTTTACCCGAGTAAAGGTTTGTCTAAAGAACATTTTGTTAAAACAATTCTATATCTATATATATAAAAATGAATGTGTATGTTTGTTTGTATGTCCGGTATACAAATTCGCAGTAGTTCACTAATTCAAACCAAAATTTCCATACATAGGTAAAAAAATACGGGGAAGACGATAGGCTATTTTAAAAAATATATAAATCAATTATTAAAACTAAATATTTTTAGTCAGAAAATGATGATGACGATATTGCTGTATCATGTTTGATTATCAGATACAAAATTATATCGGGAAAAATTCCAAAAAGCAGAGACCACGGGTGAAACCAGTTCATTATTTTGTACGCAGGAACAAAATTCTAACAGAAAAACATTCATTCGAGCAGAAAACAAAAGCCAGATCATCTTTCTATAAAAATATCGCTTCTCAGACACAAAGTTTGGAGCGGGATGTTTCACAAGAGTGACATCCACGGCGCCAATTTATAATTGTAACGAATAGTATTTGAATAAAAACATTTAATTCGGCTAGTAAACTTATAAAAAAATAATAGATATATTTTGATAATTCGAAACTCGTAAATTTGAATCTCTCGATAAAGTGAACATTTTTTCCCGGTCCCTTGAAAAATACTCGATAAGTTGAATAAAATCAATATTAATTGGTATCCTCGATAATTGGAAGTTAAAGGAATAGTATCTTGCCTTGGAATTGTATCATTATTCTTGTCTCAAATAAATTGCCGTGTCATCCTGAATTTTGTCTTTCCTAATTTTCTACATTACAAAATCATCGTTTTATCTAGTGAACAATTTTTCCCGGTCCCTTGAAAAATACTCGATAAGTTGAATAAAATCAATATTAATTGGTTCCCTCTTTAATTGGAAGTTAAAGGAATAGTATCTTTGCCTTGGAATTGTATCATTATTCTTGTCTCAAAAAATTGCCGTGTCAACCTGAATTTTGTCTTTCCTAATTTTCTACATTACAAAATCATCATTTTATCTATTCTCCCAATATATATCTTGTAGATAAATGATAAAACTAACTTTGACTTGTGCGCAATTAATAGGTAGTAAATCTTACTTTTGATAAATAATCTTTAAGATAATAAACTTAGTCATAATAAAACTTATAGATAAAAAAACTTGTTACCATCGTCGCAATGGGGGCGCTGCTTTCGAGTTAAATCTACAAATCTGCAAATAACTCTAAGGATATTCAAGATATTCAAGAAATTATTTTTCAAAAACCTTCCCGGTGATATACCTAATAATATCCCAAATATTCACGGCGATTGGATGTATGGTTTTAGAATCTATAGAGTACAGACAGACAGACAGACAGATAGACAGACAGACATTCTATTTTATATATATAGACTAGCCGAATGACCCGGGCAACGCCCAGGTTTTACCCGATTAAATGTTTTTATTCAAATACTATTCGTTACAATTATAAATTGGCGCCGTGGATGTCACTCTTGTAAAACGTCCCTCTCCAAACTTTGTGTCAGAGAAGCGATATTTTTATAGAGAGATGATCTGGCTTTGTGTCTTCTGCTCGAATGAATGTTTTTATGTTAGAATTTTGTTCCTGCACCTAAAAATGAACTGGCTTCACCCGTGGTCTCAGCTTTTTGGAATTTTTCCCGATATAATTTTGTATCTGATAATCAAACATGATACAGCAATATTGTCATCATCATTTTCTGACTAAAAAAACAACTATTTTTGCCCAAAACCTGTCAATTTTATTTTTTATTGGCTAAAAATGCGATAAATATCTTTTCCAGATTTTTCTCTAATGTCCTGTCAAAACACGTTTTACATGTACATTAGGTCAGCTGATATTACCTCCCATCTTCACCGCTAGAGCCGCTGCTTGCGAGCGAAAAGGCAAATTTGCAACGCAATTTCCAAATAACTCGAAGAATATTCGGGATAGAGACTGGAAATTTTCATTATAAGTTTTTCCAGATTCACTCTATATACCGTTTAAATTTCAGTCAGATTATTTACGTATTATGGACGTGTATAGCCGACATAGATACCCACATACATACATACATACGCCGACCGTGCGGCCACGCGTCGCGCGAGCTCCGCATGTTTCGCCTTTCATTCTGCTGACTGCCCTCTCTACTCACCCTGAATTATATCATCTGATTCACCGTAAGACGGGCTTCATTTTAAATCATCTTTCAAGATTTTTCATCAAGTTTGAATTTTTTCCTTAATTTAATTTTCATAGCCTTGTAAATCTACAAGTTGTAAATTTGCAGCATCACCATGGCAACAGCCGGGTCGGCTGTTGCGTCATCTTCTACGTCATCCCCATCTCATCTACCATTGGCTGAAGATAGCGTCTCATCTAAAAAAAAAACTTTTTCATCCATAGTTTTACCGAATTTGCATAATGAGCAACTCGGACTGAACAATGAATTTAAATATCAATCAAATAATGGACAAAACAATTCGCAAACAAACAAATTAAAAACAAATGAGCTCGGGAAAATCAATGAAATCAGAGCTGATACATACAAAAACAGAAGCCTTTCGACGTTTTCTGCAATACAATTCTCAATAATGGAGAAATACAGCGCATATACATACCTAACTGCAATAGCTGAGGTCATTGGTTCCAAAAATATCCATGCAGCAGGGCGCATGAACCGACTTGCAATTGTTTCAACAGACAGTGAGGAAACCGCAAAGAAACTGATTGAAAATGGATTTAAAATTGGAGAAGAAACTATTTACCCTGACATTGCCTTCAATGGCCCGCAAAAATTCATCATTTCAAATATAGCTTCATGTATTCCTGACGAAGTTGTCAAGAACTACCTAGAACCTTTTGGCCAAACTATCAGTATCAGGCCTATCCCTTTCCCAACTTCTAACCCCGAGCTTAAACATCTCTCAACTCAAAGAAGAGAAATTATGATTAAAATGAAAAATAATAGGAACCTTCCATCCAGTCTGGTGATAAAATACCAAGAAATAATCTTTAATGTGTACATAAACGAGGACAGGATTTGTAATAAGTGCCGCAGACATGGACACACGGAAGAAAGATGTGGCATAAGCTTTAAATCAAAATTAACCGTATTGAATCCCCAAGCTAACCAAGTCCAGAGCACACCTCTTAGTGCGCAAACAGAACCCACAACTGGAATTTATCAGCATCAAACCGATCTGCATAGCGAGGTGAGGGACAATCAGGGAAATACCTTGATGATCCCTCCGAAGGAGGACACAGAGAAGGAATTGGAGGACAGAAAAACAAGACCAACCCCCCCAGGCGGAGGAAAAGCCACCCACTCGTGTTCTGAGACGGATATCTCCACAGGGACATTTTCTCTTGGAGAAGAAACATCTTTCAGGTGCGAAGAATGGTCGATGGACTCCTCCCAGCTCCAGAATGAGTTGAAAGAATGCGAAAAAGGAGACAATCCCGAAGTAGAGAAGATCATAGCAACGATTTACAGGAGAGCTGATCTCTCCAGACAGACCAAAGTCCTACAACAGCTCGAAATACATCCTGACCTGGAGACCAAGATCTCCAGCTACCTCGAGAAATGGGAAGACATCAAGTCCAAAACTTTCGTTGACCTTGACACCGACCAGAGAAAAGCCATAAATGACAAAGTGGGAAGAATGAGATTAATACTAACTATACTTAGAGAAGACTCTACCAGCGAAAATGAACTACCTGCGATGTTTAAGAGACCGCTCAAGGCGTCTCAAGACGACGACATCAAACAACAAGAAAACAAAAAACAAGATAGAAAAACGAAGTCTACCCCCCCAGGAGCGAAGACAACCCCTCCGCTGTGGAAGGGCATGGAGATGGACGGAGAAACTGCAACAACTAGGTTGACATCTTGATGCTTTCTCATTGTGAACTACCGATTGTACTTGTCATTGTCTCTTTTTAACTAAATAAAGACCGTTTATTGTGTGTACATACATACATACATAAATACATACACTGACTTTTATATATATAGGGATAGATGTTTCGATACATTTTTTTTTGTAATTACAAGGTAATAAGACCAAATCCAAATAAATAAATAGTGTGGGACGTTTGAGTAACAGCGTTGTTACCATCTTCAGAAAAAAGTACTGAATAAGAAAAATATCACAGCATGTTTTAAATAGTTACTGTTATCAAGTGTGATATGCTTTGATATTTTTTCTCATTCAGTACTTTTGTCTGAAGATGGTAACAACACTGTTACCGAAAGTTCAAACACTATTTATTTATATAGATTTGGTCTCATTACCTTGTGTTTATAATCTATAATCCAAAATTTGCCTTTCTTCTTCAGTAATTGTTAAAAATTGACTTCGTATGAAAATTTCTTGGTAAGATAAATGATCATACATGAGAATATTCTAATACGATATGAATGTCAGCAGATATGTCTCATGATGAATAAATTTGGCTTGTGCCATGTGGAAATGCAGAAGAACTTGGATAACGTCTTTAATTCTAATATTTATCTTGGTCTCCTAGAATTTCCTATAAATAGAATTTCCCTTTTTTTAATTCGAATTTTTGGATAATTCGAATTTTGTTTTGGTCCCTTGAAGGAGATTAATAGAATCGCCGAATGCCGTGGCCCATTTGGATGAGGAAAGTGAAGACTAGAACACGGCTGATTCCACACTAGCCTGTTCAGTGATTCTCTAACCATGACGTATGCACGAAGGAACGTGTGGCCATTGGATATGCGTCGGACCTGGAGGCTGTTGTTGGGTGCTGCGTTGCCTGGAGTATAAGAGCTCTATCTATGATTCCTTTCTTACTGTGGTGAATCTGTATAAGACCGGTGGTCTTAATAAAGCTTTGTGTGTGTATGTTTTGGTCCCTTGGGCTTCGAATTATCCAAGTTCGACTGTATTTAGAATGTCTCGATACCTTTTTCTTTTGTAATTGTTGAAATTTGACTTAGTATACAAATTTCTTGGTAAAAGAGTAAATAATAACAGTTTAAACTATTCTAATATAATATAAATGTCAGCTGATATGTCTCATGATGGAAAAATTGCTTTGCTAACCTTCAGATTCCAGGTGAAGCCGTCTAGCTCTTTGGATAAGATGAATCTATACCAATGGATGCTATTTATTCCTGATTGACATCTCCGACCTATGTCAAATACCTTATACCATCTTATTACTTTCTAATCCTCTTCTTCTAGAAGTGTATGAAGAATAGATTGAAGTAATCATGTCTATGAAGATCCACTTTGAAACTGATTGTCATTACTTTCAACTGAAGATATTTGAAAATGATATTGAATGGATAGAAGAAGCAGCGTTGAACAATTTCTTGTTGACCATCGATCGATCATTGGATCAACTGTACTTCCCACTGAGTCTGTATGTACTGCAAAATGGTCTTTAAATGATCTAAGATGCAGCTCTGAAAAATTCTTGAATTTCTTTGATGCTAGGTTATCTTCACTTTCCGTAGACTACTACCAAGTCTCTATATACTGGAAGAGAATATAATGGAGTCACATCTGATTTACATCCTTATCAAGAATGATTATTTTGAACCAAAATGTCTACTCTCTGTTTTGTCAACAAAGGTTGGGTTTTATTTATATATTTTTTAATCTTGTTTCAAATGCTACCTTAAGACAAGACTCAAGCAAAATTGATTACAGTCTTATCCTTTTAACAGTTGAAATTCCAACGGCCTCTTTTTCAGTCGTGATGTGAATTAGCTGAAAAATTTAGGATTCGCCTCAGTCTGATATTCTAAATATTCTTTTTACATATTTATTTAGCGTACCTAACTTTTAAAATTTTTAAATTATTCCTAATACACGTGGTACAGGCCATAGTAATCACGGTGGGTAGAAGTTGGCAACTGCTTTTACTGTAAGTGCACGACATGTCTACATAAGTTAAAATTAAGAATAAAAAAGGCATATCCTGACCAGAAGCACATGTGCTTTTCAGAAGGCAGAGCGCCATATGGTGGAACAGACATTTCTTGATAAATTGGGCTGGCCAAATATCAGGGAACACGCTAAATCAATGTTTAGTTTATTTCTGTTCCACCAGATGGCACTCTGCCTTCTGAAAAGCACATGTGCTCCTGGTCAGGATATGCCTTTGTTATTTTTAATATCAACACCTGACCTTTTTATTATTCATTTTTTTCTATTGTTTTTCACATATGTTAAAATCAGTTCGACTTTTGCACTTACAAATGTGCCAGAGCCCCGTGCATGATTTATTAAGAAGTTTTTTTGTAAATAATGGTAGTTCTTTAAGGAAGGATGATGTTTACATGGATCAATAATATTCAAATATTCACCATTAGTTTGGAATGTTCTTTTTTACACTATATCCCTATAACAAGGGTCGGCAAACTTTTGAGTCGGAAGAGTCAAAATTTTAGATTTACAAAATTTCAAATTATTTAAAGAGCCACACAGTTTTTTCTTACCAACAATAATACTCGCATAAATGTTGTTGTTGCTTATTCCTCAAGTCGTTTAAACGATCTCCATTAGGTTCCGTTGTCTCAGCTTTTCTATTATAGTCCTGGGGTTTTCCTAGAGGTCTTTTTTGGAGGATTTGATACAATTCAATAGATTTTCAGGACTGGATGGTTGGGAATCGCATTTGGGGTATTTCGGTAATGTTTTGATTTTTTCCATTAAACTGGCATAAATAATATTTACATATGGAACTATATAAAGAGCCGCAGCTTCACCTCCAAAAAGCCGCATGTGGCTCGCAAGCCGCAGTTTGCCGAACCATGCCTTATAAGGAGCTAGCAATTCACTCCAATAACACCGGTTTGATAATTGACTGTTAGGTAGGTAGATTATGATGAGCCTGACCTTTCTAATATTTATCTTTTCATTGAACAAAAGAAACAATAATAAAACAAATATAATGATATTTAAAATATTTTATACCATTTTCTCCTGCTCTTACTGCAATGAGAAAAATGCTAGCAAGACCTTGTTTATCAGTGGTGGCATATCGGCTAGTTAGATCTATAGCAGAAGGTCTATTACTATATTTGACTGCTTTTCTGATATAGTACTCAGTAACAACTTTGTTAAATAATTTAATTGCTTTGATAAACTGAGAAAATGGTATTGAATTGTATATAAGAATACTTACTTAAAGATGGGGGACGCAGAAACGTTTTAAATAATTAAGGCAAAGCACAATAGAAAGTGATACTAAAATTCAACAAAAGATTTCTTGTAATTTTTCAATCATAGATACATGTTAATTAGTCAAACAGGGCTCTTAAAAACAGCGGCAGACCAATCTATACAAAACGACCTTACAAGAATGGATAAATCTAAGCTATACTCTCTCACTACAAAGACATTCACATATCTTTCATGACGGAGGGATACCTTTTAGGGGATTTTCCTTTCCCGGTTGTAAGGCTACTCGCACAAGTTAGAATACTTTCAAGTTTTTTTTAGAGAAAACCACACCAAGATGCTTTGCGGTGAGGACCCGATTTGTATCTTCTGTAATTCAAAACTAAAAAATGAAATCGCTCACTATATTTTTGATTGCTATGCTCTGAAAGAAGAAAGAAGAACCCTTATGCTCAAAACTGGGCAACTCTGTGCTTCACTTCCATCAATAATTGACAATATGACCCAGAATAAGTATATTGCTACGGCGTTTTATGGTTTCCACAAGTCCATATCTCAGAAGAAGGCCAAGTGACACTCACTCCTCACTTTCTTACTGCTACTCTTTTTGTGTTGTTTTTCTTGCTTCCCTCTTTCTCTTTCTTGTTTTTTTCTTTTTCTTCTGTATATATCGTTATTTCCTTTGTCTCACTGCTTTGTTCTTATGCATACCTCTGGTGAATCCTGTATAGGGTCAGTGACCCTGAATAAAGGCTTTTTGTTGTTGTTGTTAATTAGTCAAAAATAATTAAAACATTTCTATTCATGAATTCTAAGAGATAAAATAAAATTATGTAAAATAATATTTGATTATATTTTAAATCGTGTTCTTTTGGCGAATCATTGTACCGTATTTTCTCCTGTAGAAGGGCTTCATGCAAGATAAGCTATAGAGATTAAAATGTTTTTGAAAATATACTTTTCCATGGAGGCCTGATGCTTTTACTTAAATATTGATACAAGGGATTATTTTATTGAATGTAAAACAATTATTTCGTTATAATATTACGAATGACCCGGGCAACGCCCGGGTTTACACGATTAAATGTATTATTCAAACACATAAAACATAGGAAAATAAAACATAGCAAATATAGCAATAGCCGTTATTTTAAACGGCGAATTAGATCAGTTATAGCAAAAAATGAAAATATATATGTAAATATGTGAAATTATGAACGAAAAAATATTTCCAGGGTAGCCTAGTGGTCATGGCATCTGCCCGGGAAGCGGAAGGTCGTGGGTTCGATTCCCATCCCTTGACACTTTTTTTATTTTATCCATTCTGACCAAAATCTATCCGTGAACTTCACACAGTGAACTTCACACAGACAGAATAAGGCAATTATATAAGTAGATAACAGAGCATCTATTATTTATTTAGTAACGAACCCATTTACATAGCTAATTCATCACCTTTATATTCTTAGTTGCCTCACCGATCTTTTATGATGCGACTTATCCAATGTTCACTTGGCCATGATAATCATGATGAGTAGAGTGAACAGCTTTTCCTATAAGTGAACCACATGTCTACATATTACCAGAGCCCTGTTTGGTAACTTGTACTCACTGTTTGAATGTTGGACCTGTACAAGAAACGTAGACCTTGTACGCAATTTTTAAAACTTCATTCTTGAATACCCTAAAATACATTATGTGCACATAGACAATTATATTTTGCCCATAATAATGATAATAATATAAAAATAATTTATATATCTAATATACGCAAATGATATTCTGAATTTAACATTTTTGAATAAATATTTTAAAAAATAGTTTTAAATATCAGAAGATGTGTAGAGTGGAATTGAAAATATATAAAAAAAGATTTTTTATTTGAAAATGTTTATTTTTCATATCTTTTTCGACATTCAGCAACAAATAAGTTGAATCAATAATTGAGCCCTTGACTCCAAAAGTTGTTATAAAGATGTCTATTCTCAATGATAGACACAAGATAAGCTACCCAGAAGTTATGGGACTATGGAAGCAGAATTGGCACAGGGGGTGGAATACTTTGGTCCAGGAGGAAGAAAAGGTGATATGGGGCCAAGAGAGGAGAGGAAGGCCCCAGGTGTTGTGGGGCCAAGGGAGGAGGAAGAAGAGCCCAGGTGGTGTGGGGGCCATGGAAGGAGGAAGAAGGGCCGAGGTGGTATGGGGGCCATGGGAGGAGGAAGGGCCCAGGTGGTGTGAAGCCAAGGAAGGAGGAGGAAGGGCCCAGGTGGTGAGGGCCAAGGGAGGAGAAGGAAGGGCTCAGATGGTGTGGGGCCAAGGGAGGAGGAAGGGTCCAGGTGGTGTGATGCCAAGGAAGGAGGAGGAAGGGCCCAGGTGGTGAGGGTCAAGGGAGGAGAAGGAAGGGCCCAGATGGTGTGGGACCAAGGGAGGAGGAGGAGGAGGAGGAGGAAGGGACCAGGTGGTGAGGGCCAAGGGAGGAGAAGGAAGGGCCTAGATGGTGTAGGACCAAGGGAGGAGGAGGAGGAGGAGGAGGAAGAGCCCAGATGGTGTGGGGTTATTTCACCAGAGAAGGGTCACCCCCGAAAGGATAAAGACTCCAGTATTCGGCCTCCGGGATGATCACTTGAAGGGCCCAGGTGGTGGGGCCCAAGGAAGGAAGAGGAAGGACCCAGGTGGTGTGGGGCCAAGGGAGGAAGAGGAAGGACCCAATGGTGGGGGGCATTCGTTGAAGATGGCCAATAAAACTCGGTTAATGGAGCACGAAGAGGACAGTTGGTTTGAGACCTTGGGTGGATCGAGAGGAAGGAAATCTCGGTTATTTCACCAGAGAAGGGTCACCCCCGAAAGGATAAAGACTCCAGTATTCGGCCTCCGGGATGATCACTTGAAGAAGTGAGGGCTACCACCAAAACTTCTTTAGCGCCCTCAGCTTCTTGACAGCCTCCGCCGACATTTTCTTGAAGATGGACTTCTCATTAAGCTTGATTTTGGCTTCCTCCATCTTCGCGTCCAGCGCGTCCAGTAGCAGCTGGTTGCTGACCATTTCTCAGTACAGCTTTCTGAAGTCGTCATTCAGACTTCTGATGAGGGCATCTTCGAAATAATTATCCATTGCGATATATTTGTCTTAATTTCGTAGTTAAACGTCAATAATTATCGCTCTCTAACAATTGAATGGAAACCTTAGCGCCATAAAATCCTGAATAGAGAAAGTTTGATATTTAAATTAGGTTCCATTCCAAATCTCATAAACGCGATTAATTAGATTGACACATATAAATATAAATGAAGACGTGTGTATGAAATTTCACAGGTTTTTAAAATATGACCACACAGAATTTAAATGTAGAGAAAGCCTAAATGCGTCAAGTCTGGGAGAACCACTTCATCTCGAATGTAACAAAGAAATGTGATGTGAGGTATATATAATCATTACTATTTTATTCTTAGTTACATCACCAAACATTTATGATGCGACTTATCCAATGTTCACATGGCAATGATAGCCACGATGATTAGGGATAATTGTTTAACTGTAAGTGAATTATATGTCTACATGTTGCTAGAGTCCTGTTTGGTAACTTGTACTAACTGGTGTGATGTTGACCCAGTACAAGAAACGTAGGCCTTGGACGCAATTTTTGAAACTTTTTTCTTGAATATTCTAAAAATCAATATTACACTTAAACATCTGAATTGTGACATACCAACGATGAAATTAAAATATTTTACACCGAATAAATAGAAATAATATTCAAAATTTAACAATTTTTATATTTGAATGTCAATTTGTTTGAAAAGTCAATCTCTATGAAACTTTAAATAAAAATTGTGAAGATGGTTTTAAATATCAAAATGTGTGAGATAGGTATGATGCATAATTGAAAATAAAGAGAGTAAAGTATTTTTTTTTCGTTTAAAAATGTCTATTTCTTATATCTTTCAACATTCAGCAATAAAGTGAATAAATACAATCTGTAATTGAGACTAGATCCCAAAAATTGTTATGTAGATGTCTATCTTCAATGATAGATATAGGAGAAACTACCCAGGAGGTAGGAAAACAATGGAAAAAGGAAGTGGCAAAAGTAGAGGAGATAAGACTTCGGCCCAGTAGGAGAAAGAGGTGGTGTGGGGCAAAGAGAGGAAAAAAAAGGGCCTAGGTGATGAGTGCCAAGGAAGAAAAAGGAAAGGTCCAGGTGATGGGGACCAAGGGAGGAGGAGGAGGGGCCCAGGTGGTGTGAGGCCAAAGGAGAAAAAGTGAGGGCCCTAGTGGTTTTGGGCTGAGGGAGAATGAAAAAGGGCCCAGATGGTGGGGGCCAAGAAGGGAGGAGAAAGGACCTTAGTGTTTTGGGGCAAAAAGGAAAATGAGAAAGGGCCTAGGTGACGGGGGCCAAGAAAGGAGGAGGAAGGGCCAACTTGGTGGAGGCCAAGGGAGTAAAAGGAAGGGCCCAGGTGGTAAGGACCAAAGAAGGAGGAGAAAGGCCCCAGGAGATGGGGGAAAAGTGAGGAAAGGGAAGGGCCCAGGTGGTGTGGGTCAGGAAATGAGGAGAAAGAGCTCTAGTGGTTTGGGGACAATTGAAAATGAGAAAGGGCCCAGGTGTTTGGGCCAAAGGAGCAGGAGTAAGGGCCTAGGTGGTGTGGGAAAAACGAAGAAAAAGAAGGGCCCAGGTGATGGGGGCCAAAAAAGGAGGAGGAAGGGCCCTAGTGGGGTGGGGCCAAAGAAGAATGAGAAAGGGCCACAGGTGGTGGGGGCCAAAGAAGGAGAAAGGGCCCTAGTGGTTTGAAGCCGAAGGAAAATGAGAAAGGGCCAAGGTGGTGGGGCCAAGGGAGGAAAAGGAAGAGCCCTAGTGGTTTGGGGCAGAAGGAGAATAAGAAAGAGCCCAGGTGGTGGGAACAAGGGAGGAGGAAGAAGGGCCCAGGTGGTGTGGGGTCAAAGGGGGGAAAAGAAGGGCCCAGTTGGCGAGGGCCTAGAAAGGAGGAGGAAGGGTAGTGTGGAGCCAAACGAGGCAAAAAACGCGCCCAGATGGTGTGGGGCCGAATAAGGAGGAGAAAGGGCCCAAGAGTTGGGGGCAAAGTGAGGAAAAGAAGAAGCGCAGTGGTTTGGGCCAATAGAGGAGGAGAAAGAACCCTAGTGGTTTAAGGCTGAGAGAGAATAAGAGAGGGCCCAAGTGGTGGGGGCCTAGGGAGAAGGAGGAAGGGCCCAGGTGGTGTGGGGTCGAAAGGGAAAAAATGAGGGACCAAGTGGTGAGGGCCAAGAAAGGAGGAGGAAGGGCCCAGGTAGTGGGGGCCAAAGGAGGAGAAAGGGCCCTAGTGGTTTGAAGCCAAAGGAGAATGAGAAAGGTCCCAGGCGGTGGGGACCAAGGGAGGAAAATGAAAGGCCCAGGTGTTTGGGCCAAGGGAGAAGGAGAAAGAGCCCTAATGGTATAGGGCTAAGGGAAAATGAGAGAGACCCCAAGTGTTGGGGGCCTAGGGAGAAGGAGGAAGGGCCCAAGTGATGTGGGGTCGAAGGGGAAAAAAGAGGGGCTCAGGTGGTGGGGGCCAAAAAAGGAGGAGGTAGGTCCTAGGTGGTGTGGGGCTAAACGAGGAAATAGAAGCGCCCAGATGGTGGGGGCCAAAGGAGGAAGAGAAAGGGCCCTAATGATTCGGGGCCAAAGGGTAATGAGAAAGGGCCCAGGTGGTGGGGCCCAAGGGAGATTGAGAAAGTGTCCAGATGGACGGGGCCAAGAGAGGAGGAGGAAGAACCCTACTGGTTTGGGGCTAAAGGAGAATAAGGGAGGGCCCAGGTAGTGGTGGCCAAGGAAGGAGGAGAAAGAGCCCTAGTGGTTTGGGACCAAAAGAGAATGAAAAGGGCCCAGGTGGTGTGAGGCCAAAAAAGTAAAAGGAGGGGCCCTAGCGGTGGGGCCCAAGGTAGGAGGAGGAAGGGCCTAGGTGGTGTGGGGCCAAAGGAAAATGAGAAAGGGCCCTGGTGCTTGGTTCAAGGGTTGTGGAGGAAGAGCCCTATTGGTTTGGGGCTAAAGGAGAATAAGAGAGGGTCCAGGTGGTGGGGGCCAAGGGAGAATGAGAAAGGGCCCAGATGGTCGGGGCCAAGGAAAGAGGTGAAAGGGCCCTAGTGGTTTGGGGCCAAAAGAGAATGAAAAGGGCCTAGGTGTGGGGGCCAAGGGCCCAGATGGTTGGGGTCAAGGAAGAATAAGAAAGGGCCCTAGTGGTTTTGGGCCAAAGAGAATGAAATGGGATCCAGGTGGTGTGAGTCCAAAAAAGGAAAAGGAAGGGCACTAGCGGTGAGGCCCAAGGTAGGAGGAGGAAGGGCTTAGGTGGTGTGGGGCCAAACGAGGAAAAAGAAGGGCGCAGATGCTGGGGGCCAAAGGAGGAGGAGACAAGGCCCTAGAGGTTTGGGGCCAAAGGAAAATCAGAAAAGGCCCAAGGGTGGGAGCTAAGGGAGGAGGAGGAAGGTCCCTAGTGGTTCGTAGCCAAAAGAAAATGAGAAAGGGCCTAGGTGTGGGGGCCAAGGGAGGAAAAGGAAGGGCCCGGGTGGTGAAGGCCAAGGGAGGAGGAGGAGGAAGTGCCCTAGTGGATTGGGGCCAATGGAAAATGAGAAAGGGCCCAGGTGCTTGGGTCAAGGGTTGTGGAGGAAGAGCCCTAGTGGTTTGGGGCTAAAGGAGAATAAGAGAGGGCCCAGGTGGTGGGGGCCAAGAGGGAATGAGAAAGGGCCCAGATGGCCTGGGCCAAGGAGGGAGGAGAAAGGGCCCTAGTGGTTTGGGGCCAAAGGAAAATAAGAAAGGGCCCAGGTGGTTGGGGCCAAGAGGGAATGAGAAAGGGCCTTTGTGGTGTGGGGCTAATAGAGAATAAAAAAGGTCCCAGGTGGTTGGAGCCAAGGGCGAAGGAGTAAAGTCCCTAGTGGTGTGGGGCCGAAGGAGGAAAAAGAAGGGCCCAGGTGGTGAGGGCCAAGGGAAGAGGAGAAAGGGCCCTGGTGGTTTGGGGCCAAAGGTTAATGAGAAAGGGTCCAGGTGGGGAACTCCAAGGGAGGAGAGGAAGGGTCCTTTTGGTTTGGGGCCAAAAGATCATGAGAAAGGGCCCAGGTGGTGGGGGCCAAGGGAGGTGGAGTAAGGTCCCTATGGGTTTCGGGCAAAAGGAAAGTGAGAAAGGGCCCAGGTGGTGGGGGCCAAGGGAGGAGGAGAAAGAGCCTTAGTGGTTTGGGGAAAAGGAAGTATAGGAAAGGGCCCAGGTGATGGGGGCCAAGAAAGGAGGAGGAAGGGCCTAGGTGGTGTGGGGCCAAACGAGGAAAAGGGAGGGCCCAGGTGGTGGGGGCTAAAAACGAGGAGGAAGGGCCCTAGTGGTTTTGGGCTAAAGGATAATAAGAAAGGTCCCAGGTGGTGGGGGCCAAGGGAGGAGAAGAAGGGGCCCTAGTGGTTTGAGGCCAAAGAGAATGAGAAAGGGCCCAGGTAGTGGGGTCAAGAGAGGAGAAGGAAGGGCCTATGTGGTTTGGGGCTATGGGGAAAGTCCCAGGTGGTCGGGGCCAAGGGAGTAGGAGGAATAGCCCAGGTGGTTTGGGACTAAGAGGATAGGCCCAGGTGGTTAGGGGCCAAAGGAGGAGGATAAAAACCCCTGATGGTGTGGGGCAATTTGTAGGCAATAAACTAGACAATAAAATCAAGCAGCCTTTTAAATTATGGCTTAGGTAGGGCGAAGAGAGCACGTGTTGAGTGGCTTTGAGCACCTCAAGCGGAATAAAAGCATGCTTGTTATGGGCAAAAATTGCCACCATGTTGAAGCCATCATATTTCAACAGAGGATATTTCAGCTCGGTTGTTTAGAGCAGAATATAGAGGGCCATCATTGGTTCTCTAAAAGAAAAGGAGTACTTCAGTATTCGGCCCTCGGGATGATCACTTGAAGAAGTGAGGACTCTACCAAAACTTCTTTGACGTCCTCAGCTTCTTGACAGCCTCCTTCAACATTTTCTTGAAGATGGGCTCCTCGTTAAGCTTGAACTTTGCTTCTTCCATCTTCGCGTCCAGCGCGTCTAATAGCAGCTGGTTGCTGACCATTTCTCGGTACAGCTTTCTGAAGTCGTCATTTAGACTTCTGATGAGGGCATCCTCGAAATAATTATCCATTGCGATATATCAGTCTTTACTTCGTAGCTTTACGTCAAGTCTTATCGCTCTCTAACAATTGAATGAAAACTCGTCTCCATAGAAACATGAATAGAGAGAGTTTGATATATAGTTTAAATTACATATCAAGTTAAATATACGTGATTAATTAGATTGATACGAATAAAATATGAATGAAGACATGTGTAAAAATATATCTAATATATTTCTATTATGGTTAACAATTAATTATTTTATTTCTCCTGCGCTATATCCCGCAAGGGACACTTGCGCCAAGCAAGGAGAAAAGTTTATTTACATAAATTATTTACATTATTCAACGCATGAAGACATTAGAGATCCAGATTTTGTAGAAAGTTTATAATGTATTTATAATATGAATTGAACTTTAAATATGATTTTTTATCGGAAATCAAATCGTTAAGTTCATAAACAACTAGTTTATTCTTCATTCTATAATCTTGGAATGCTGGGCAATCGATCAG
>CP092877.1:37438642-37500698 GCA_030710605.1 Cordylochernes scorpioides | reverse complement strand
ATCAACATAAAGCCACAAAAAGATCGAAATTCGAATATACGTAACCCGCGAAAATTCAAAATTCGCGATACCTTTTGAACACACCTCATATGTCGGCTATACACGTCCACAATACGTAACTAATCTGACTGAAATTTTAACAGTATATATAGTGAATCTGGAAAAACTTATAGTGAGAATTTCAGGTCTCTATCCCGAATATTCTTCGAGTTATTTGCAAATTGCGTTGCAAATTTGCCTTTTCGCTCGGAAGCAGCGCCTCTAGCGGTGAAGATGGGGATAATATCAGCTGACCTAATGTACATGTAAAACGTGTTTTGACAGGACATAGAGAAAAATCTGGAAAAGATATTTATCAGATTTTTAGCCAATATAAAAAAAAAATTGAC
This sequence comes from Cordylochernes scorpioides, assembly GCA_030710605.1. Classification (NCBI taxonomy): domain Eukaryota; kingdom Metazoa; phylum Arthropoda; class Arachnida; order Pseudoscorpiones; family Chernetidae; genus Cordylochernes; species Cordylochernes scorpioides. Next base: position 37,500,309 of record CP092877.1, on the reverse strand, counting down.
AGGTTCTGGGCAAAAAATAGTTGTTTTTTTAGTCAGAAAATGATGATGACAATATTGCTGTATCATGTTTGATTATCAGATACAAAATTATATCGGGAAAAATTCCAAAAAGCTGAGACCACGGGTGAAGCCAGTTCATTTTTAGTGTGCAGGAACAAAATTCTAACATAAAAACATTCATTCGAGCAGAAGACACAAAGCCAGATCATCTCTTTATAAAAATATCGCTTCCCTGACACAAAGTTTGGAGCGGGACGTTTTACAAGAGTGACATCCACGGCGCCAATTTATAATTGTAACGAATAGTATTTGAATAAAAACATTTAATCGGGTAAAACCTGGGCGTTGCCCGGGTCATTCGGCTAGTATATATATAAAAATGAATGTATGTGTGTCTGTCTGTCCTTTATGCCTGACCAAACCACTCATTGGAACGCCATGAAACTTTGGGAAGTTATTTAGTATAGTACTGGGAAGATTTCTGAAAAATAATTTCTTGAATATCTTTAATATCCTTAGAGTTATTTGCAGATTTGTAGATTTAACTCGCAAGCAGCGCCACCATTGCGACGATGATAACAAGTTTTTTATCTATAAGTTTTATTTTCACTAAGTTTATTATCTTAAAGATTATTTATCAAAAGTAAGATTTATCTCAGGATGACACGGAAATTTATTTGAGACAAGAATAATGATACAATTCCAAGGCAAAGATACTATTATTTTAACTTCCAATTACCGAGGGAACCAATTAATATTGATTTTATTCGACCTATCGAATATTTTTCAAGGGACCGGGAAAAAATGTTCACTAGATAAAACGATGATTTTGTAATGTAGAAAATTAGGAAAGACAAAATTAAGGATGACACGGCACACAGGGACGGGAAAAAATGTTCACTTTATCGATAGATTCAAATTTAAGAGTTTCAAATTATCAAAATATATCTTTTTTTATAAGTTTATAGAGAATTGTTTTAACAAATGTTCGTTAGACAAACCTTTACTCGGGTAAAACCCGGGCGAAGCCGGGTATGTCCGCTAGTAGTTTATAAATTCTGCAAACCAATATAATAAAAAAATACGGAATGAAGAATTGGATAGAAACAACTATAATACAATTTTGTATATATTATGAGTATGCAGAATTAACTTTCTGTTCAATATTGCAGAGTCATAAAAATACTAATGGTGTAAAATTCAAAACAGCAAAGTTATCCTGATAAATGCAATGAGCTATGATAAGGTGTGTTGCAGGCTAACAAAAACCTTAATTGAACCAGAAATGTTGACACCATAAAAATAACAATTCTCTAGAATAGAGTTATGCAAATGAATTAAATGAAAAAAAAAACAAACAAAATAAGGTTTAAAAAAGCTTTATTGATGAAACTACAGTAGAGAAATAATGATGAACAAAATATTGACAAAATTATAAAATATACAAGTATCAGAGTCATCAATAATCAACAATCAATAATTCTGTCACCGTTTGATTTTGTGAATGGAATAAATACCCAAATATGGCCATTTCTTATAAGCATCGGTGGTTCAGTGGCGAGAATGCTCGCCTGCCACGCGGGCGGCCCGGGTTCGATTCCCGGCCGATGCATTTTTTTTTTTTTACAATTTTTAAAACTCATTTATATTATTATTATTAAAATATACAAGTATCAGAGTCAACAATTCTGTCATCGTTTGCTTTTGTGAATGGAATGCTTTTACGTAATATACGTAAAATACGTAACTAATATGACTGAAATTTTAGCAGTATGTATAGTAGAATCTGGAAAAACTTATATTGAATATTTCAGGTCTCTATCCCGAATATTCTTCGAGTTATTTGAGTTGCAAATTTGCTCTTTCGTTCGCAAGCAGCGCCTCTAACGGTGAAGATGGGAGGTAATATCAGCTGACCTAATGTACATGTAAAACGTGTTTTAACAGGACATAGAAAAAAATATGGAAGAGATATTTGTCGCATTTTAAGCCAAGAAAAATTGAAATTGACAGGTTCTGGGCAAAATTAGTTGGGTTTTTTTTAGTCAGAAAATGATTATGACAATATTGCTGTATCATATTTGATTATCAGATACAAAATTATATCCGGAAAAATTCCAAAAAGCAGAGACTACGGGTGAAGCCAGTTCATTTTTAGTATGTAGGAACAAAATTCTAACAGAAAAACATTCATTCGAGCAGAAGACACAAAGCCAAATCTCTTTATAAAAATATCGCTTCTCAGACACAAAGTTTGGAGCGGGACGTTTCACAAGAATGACATCCACGGCGCCAATTTATAATTGTAACGAATAGTATTTGAATAAAAGTATTTAATCGGGTAAAACCCGGGCGTTTCCCGGGTCATTCGGCTAGTTCGAAATATTTCCAAATCCACATGTCTACACCTCTGACTTCTGTAGTGAGGATTTTCTCTAATCCTTGTATCTAAATTCAAATAATCTCAGTCAAAAGGTAGATATCCATGCATAACACTAGACTGATCATTCAGTAGAAAGTAAAAAATATGAAGAATGATAAATATATATACTTGTATATAGTATATTATTATAGTATATATTGTTGTAAGATTTAGGTACTTACAGCTTGTAGGAAGGCATGAGGACGTTGAGGATTATATGATAATAATCTTTATTATCCATTTAGCAAGAAAAGACAAAGTTATGGTAGCGAACAGTTATTGAAGTATAGAGAAGAAAGGTAAACAAACAGTTGTGATGATGATAGGTCCAGTGTGGCGCTAGCTGTCGTAGCATTCAGTTATCCAACAAATCCCCGGCATGAATGTGGAGACATCACGAGGTTGTAGCGTAACTTCTCAAATGTCGGCCTTGGTAGCGGCTTGGTCAGAATGTCCTGAGCTTCAGTTTTGTACAGCATGTAGTCATTTCTTATGGGAGGTATTCCCTTTGTTGGTCTCGTGGATCTTCTTTGTGTGACCACTTGTGTTCCTGTGCTTGTACCGGGTTGAAGGTAATCCTCAGTTTCTGAGTCCTCAAGGTTTTCGGGTTGTGTTCCTGGTTCCTGACTTTCCTCTGCATTACCAATATGATTGGAGGAAGTTAGATCTGTACTTAGTACTTGTGGTGAAGTTGTTTTTGTGGAAGCGTGGTGAAACCCATTTTCTTTTTCTATAAATTTTACGGATCTGCTGATTGTGATGTTGTCTGTATCGTGCAGGATTCTGTATCCTTTGCTTCGATCATCGTATCCAAGAAAGATCCCTTCGATAACTTTGCTATCCAACTTGTTTCTTTTTATCTTGGGAATATAGGCGAAGGCTTTACATCCGAATCTTTTTATATGCTTCAGACTGGGCTTCCTGTTGGTCCATAGTTCAAATGGAGTCTTGTCTGTAGCTTTCGAGGGTATTCGGTTGTGTAGGTAATTAGCTGTGGTAACCGCTTCCGCCCATAGAGATTGTGGGAGTCCTGAGTCAAACAGCATGCATCTTGTCATCTCCATTAGTGATCGATTTTTCCTTTCGGCTACTCCGTTCTGGGCTGGTGAGTAGGGGACTGTTAGCTGATGTTTGATTCCGCTTTGGTTCAGGAAATCTTCGACTTGTCGGTTTACGTACTCACGACCGTTGTCTGTCCGTATGGTTTGGATATTTTTTCCAAATTCCGTGTGTGCTGAGGTGACGTAGTCTTTTATTTTTTCATAGGCTTCGTCTTTTCCTTTCAGGAGGTAGGTCTTCGTGTATCTGCTGTAGTCATCAGTGAAGGTGATGAAGTATCTCTTACCGCTGAGAGAGTTAGTTGGTAATGGACCGCAGATATCACTTTGGACAAGTTGAAGTGTTTCAGGTGCTCTGTACTCTGTCTTCTTTGGAAATGGGGTTTCGGTGAGTTTACCTTGAATGCACTGAACGCAGTCTGTTCTGTGCGAACAGTTATTTAGACTTAGTCCTCTTGCTAGGTTCTCATTTCGAATCTTCTTAATTGATTCTATATTTCTGTGTCCTAGTCTGTCGTGCCAGAGCATGAGGCAATTTTTGTTCTTGCAGTGGTTTTGTTTTGCAACATTTGCTTTGAATGTGCGAGTTTGGGGGTTGTCATCCAGGTGGAGTCGGTACATTCCATTGTCAAGTATACCGTTCGCGAGGGCTGTGTTGTCTCTTTCGATGGTACACCAATCTCTTTTGAACGTCACTTTACATCCGTTGGAGGTGGCCGCACTCACTGACAGAAGGTTGTCTGTTAGTTCCGGGATGTAGAGAACTTTTGTGAGAAGTAAGGTGTCAGTCTTTCCTTGGGGTGTGATGACTTTGATTTCTCCTTGTCCTATCCCTTTGACCTGCAGCTTATTGCCATTAGCAACCACAACATTTTGTGTTTGTTCTCTGTTAAGTTCAGTGAAGAAGCTTTCATCGTACGCCATATGAGATGTGGCTCCAGAGTCGACGAACCAGTTGTGTACACTTGCTTCTCGTTGAGTGCAATTGAGAGCTTTTGGGTTAGGTCCTTTTGTTGTTCTCTGGTTTGTGGGTTGTTCTTGGGTGACACTCGACTGATTTGTGTACTTTGGTACGTTTCCTCTTCTGAAGTTTTCATATTTGTACTCTTTGTTGCTGTTGTTTCGCTTTTGATAGTGCCAACATTCTTCTTTGGAGTGGTTTGGTTTGTGGCAGAAAGAACAGAATTTCTTCTCTTTTTCTCTTCTTTGGCTTGAAGCTCTGTGGAGGCTTTTTAAGGCTTTTGATTCGGTGCTTTCGTCTTTCGAGCTTTCTACTCTGCGTGTGTGTTCATCAAGGAGTTTGTTCTTGGTGAATTCAAGCGTTAGCTCGTCATCAGGCCTTGATTCCAACATCGTGATGAGATTGGAGTAGCTCTTTGGAAGCGAGCAAAGCAGTATAGCCGTGATGTGAGAGTCCTTTAGTGTTTCGCCAATGGTTCGCAGTTTGTCAACAAGTTCCATCATGGTAGTAATGTGCTGCTGCATGTCTTTGTCTTCTTCGAGTTTTAAGCTGTATAGTTTCCTTAGCAAATAAATTTTTCCTGAGAGTGTTTTTCTTTCATAGATATTTTTAAGAGTGTCCCAGGTAGCTTTGGCTGTTAGTAGGTTTTTGACATGCACTATTTGTGAGTCGGCGATGCTTAGATTAATGATAGCTCTAGCTTTTGAGTCTTTCTTTTTCCATTCGATTTTAGGTTCATCTGGAATATTTTCGGTGACAACTTCCCAAAGATCTTCCTTTTGCAAGAGCATTTCAATTTTGAAAGACCATAGTGAGTAGTTATAGCCGTCGAGCTTATTTAGGGTTACATCGTGGCTCGGGAGTGACGCCATTTTTGCTAAGCCTTTTTTCTTTGTCTTAACTCGTTAGTTGAATTTCATGCAATACTCAGTCTCATAATCTAATTGTTGTAAGATTTAGGTACTTACAGCTTGTAGGAAGGCATGAGGACGTTGAGGATTATATGATAATAATCTTTATTATCCATTTAGCAAGAAAAGACAAAGTTATGGTAGCGAACAGTTATTGAAGTATAGAGAAGAAAGGTAAACAAACAGTTGTGATGATGATAGGTCCAGTGTGGCGCTAGCTGTCGTAGCATTCAGTTATCCAACATATATATATTATTTATACCCCATATATAAAATATATTGATAAATATATATACACATATAAATTTAAATCGTATTTACAAATAGAATTATAAAAATATTTTTTAAAGAAGGAAAAAATTAATAACCAAAGGACTCTCATTTTAAAATCATAAAATGCAGATATCTTTTTAAAATTTCGAAGTAATTCACATATTTATAGTAATGAAAAATTAAGTTATAATTAAAATTTATTTGATATTTTCAATAGCTTGATATTCACAGTTTTAGTAAGAAAAACTAATTGATAAAAACTGTTGATTTATTTAAATCGAGTTATGAAAAATCATTAAATATAAAATAGATGTTTTTAACGAGTATCAATATGGGGGGATATATATGCTTTTTACCCCTAGATTTATTCGAGAATCATGAAAATAAAATGCAATTTTATAAACCTTTTTACCAAAGCAAATTATTTATCGAAATAATAAATTCATTCGAATATATATAATGATTTTAAAAATGAAATTATAAAATATGTTAAGTGTGTGATTTATTTAAATTTATAGAGCTAACTCTTAAATAGTATACCTCTCTCTGTAACGGCCAAAATCTTTAGTTCTAAATGAAGATTATATACATAAAATTGATATTTCGGGTGTATTTGAGAAAATCAGCAATAAATATAACAAAATTAAAAAGTTTAAATAGGTTCTTATTTAATAATGTAAGATGTGGTATATATATATTTTTTTTAATTTGTCGTTTGAAGCATATGGGGGGGGGGTACATAGATAAAAATTAATTTCAAAGAAAATAGATATAGTCAAAAGTGAGGCTAATAGAAATCGATGCTCATGAGATGATATTTTTTGAAACATCAAGTTTTTAAAAAGATTTTCAGTCAGATTCTATTGACTGATATCCCAATGATGTAGTAAACCAGTTCCTCCTAATTTTTGAATCATCTTTTCATTTAGAGCTTTATTCTGTTCATCAGAGAAATAATTCTTCCAATCACCCACAATTCCTTTTCTTACAAATTCAAACTTTTCTCCATTCTTCTGAGATAGATATTTTTTAGTATATTGAAGGAGATGTTTTACTCCTTCGTAGTGAGGCCCTTTTTTATCAGGTTCAAGGACGCCATTCATTGTTTTGTTAATTTTTTCTCTCATATATCCAACACTAGATTTCAGACAGATATTCTCTTCAATTTCCGGATTGGATTTGATCATTTCTTCCCATTCGGGGCCAATAAAACGAGCAATTCTATAAAGAGATCCTTTAAAGTCTTTTTTCATATCTTCGTAGGTTAGAAAAAGGACATTTGGATCATTTCGATGTTGGAACCATTCTAGAAGATGATTAAGGTAATCTCCATATTCTGTTTCACCATTGAGGAAGAGTTGAAAGAAGTCATCAAAGGTGCCATCAGGGAATCGATAGAATGGAAAGTTTCTTGTATGATGATAAAATGATACGCAGACATCTTTAGGATTGCGTGCTACATAGATGTACTTAGCTAAAGGTGAATATGGGGTAAGATTGAATGGTAAATGGGTTTTGATGGATCCTGGACGTGACATGTTCATAATGCCTTCAAGTCCCATCAGCTCTATGGATGGGCTACGTTTAAAAATATCCCCCATATCATCACCCTTAGCGAAGATCAAGCTTACAATAGTTTGAGTCCAAGTCGTTCCACATTTGGGAAAGGTGACAATAAACAAATCTCCTTCTTTTGGCTGATAGGTCAGTCCTTTCCTGTAGATATCAGGGCTAAATGCTTCTGGTATAAGAAGACCGTCTACATTCTGGTATGCAGGACGTCTACACTTGGTAATAGTCTCCATTCTGTAGCACACCAACAGTACTGGAGTTATACCATTGTGTTGTGTGGTGGTTAGAATAGGTAACAAATATAGATAGATTTAATATGATGTATTAGCGCGTCATCTGTTATTAAAAAATTAAACTATTTTTAACGCATATGTTTCTTATCAAAATAAATCAATTTATTATATGATACAGTCGACTCTCGATAATTTGAAACTCTTCAATTTGAATCTCTCCATAATTTGAAATGTTTTCCCGTTCCCTTGAAAAATACTCGATAAGTAGAATAAAATCAATATTAATTGGTCCCTTCGGTAATTTGAATTTGAAGGAATGGTATCTTGCCACAAATAAACATTTGTGAATAACTGTACAAATGTTTAAAATAATAAATCACAAATTTTGATATCAAACTCTTGTTTGAGAAAGGGCAAGACCCGAAAGCTCCCAATAAATGTATTACTTTAAAAACACTTGCGGTAAGTCACTTATTTAATCTTGTATCAACATATAATGTAGATCCCGAAACTGTCAAAACTTCAAACTCTTGTTTACTTGATTTTTCCCTCCCTCACTCTTGGTTGTTTAAACTCCTGTTATTTTAAACTCTTGATAAATTGAAATTTTTCTCGGGTCCCTTTAGTTTCAAATTATCGAGAGTCGACTGTATAAATATTATTCAATATATGAATTCTCGATATATATGCTCAATGGTACAATTTTCTTAAGTTTTGTCCATGAGTGTAAGTAGATTTATTTATTGGCATGGTCGGTTAATATTTTCATGTGGAAAATTAGGAAAGACAAACTTCGGGATGACACAGCAATTTATTTAAAATTATGAATGATAAAAAAAGATAGGCAATGAGGAAGGTTTTCAGAGTAGCAAATGATACTCTATTAATAAAATAATAAATGCTTTGCTACAATACAATAATACCGACCAAAATTTTAAAAGGGTTCAGCATCGACCTGTCATATTTAAGAATAAATCACATCTCATTTAAGCCTTAATCGATGACCGTATTAAGAGAAACCGAATATTCAAATCTATATAAGCTGCACTTTGATTGCAATCAAGACTAAACTGTTTCTTCCTTTGTACACAATTCTTTACTCGTTTTTTTTTTCACTTTCTCATTGTCAACATAATATGACTATTCTATTCACGGCCTAAAATTATTGTATATACTTATGTGTATATGTATAGACGAATGTAAAGGCATACATGTATGACAGCGCAAGTGTCCCTAGGGGGACATAGCGCTTTAAATTGAAATAAAATACAAAAAGACTAAACTGTTTGTTTTAAAATTCCATAGCTCTGTAGATATGAACATTTTTGGGAGAGGTGGGGATTGAATAAATATTAACTTAAGTATTTAACAGGAAAACGATAGTTGACAAACTTGTCTTAATTCTGATATACATGCTAAAAGATACAACTTCCTCTAGTTTCGTCCATGAGTGTATTTGAAGATAGAAATATAAATGTATAAATACCCTCGATGGTTACATTTTACACATAAAGGTCTGTATAATTATGCCAGTATCGTATATACAAGAGAATGTGATGGCTGCTCTTCTTCTTACTGTGACATTAGACACATCTTGAATGCTTAAAGAGCTAATGATTTAACTATGATATTTTAATTTTTTTCTGAAAAATTCTGTACCTCTATCTATACTTGAATACTCTCAATTTGAAAGTTGGCGAAGTTTGAACGTGGCTCCAGGAATAATCATATCGAAAGCGAGAAAGAGCGCAATACTAAAAATATGATATTTGGAAAATGCCTGTCATTATCTTGAAATATATGAGATTTAACTTCGCCTTTGCCGGTCCCAAGCCCGGATATAAAAGAGAAGGCGGAGCAGTAACAAGCTCACTAAAAAGCCTGGGCTCAGCTGGCCAGGCTGATAGTTCTCTGTGAGGCTTCTGATCCAGGGATACAGGATGAATCTGCACTCCATGTTAGGAGCGGCTGCACTTGGCGTCTATTCCTCATGTCAGAGGCGTCCATTTCATAATGGAGCTAAGTCGGACTGCTACTGAGTCGTGCATCCAGTTTTAAGGACAAAGGCAGACACATTCTATTTCACTCAGTTGGAGTTAAGAAATAAGAAGAAAATATGAGATTTTATTTTTACAAATCTATTCGCCTGTATTAAATATTTCTAACCTAAGTTAAACATGTTGACGTATGAGGAACCAACCAATGAAATATTAGATTTGACAAAGCCATATGTCTGTCTTAAGACTTCTATAAGTGCCTATAGTGTATTGTTCAAGTATATAACAGCCACTTATACTCTATGACATTTTAGAAAGCCATATGTCTGTCTTAAAATTTATATATCTGTGTCTATAGTTTTTTTTGCTTATCCCTAATACACGTGGTACAGGCCATGATAATCATGGTGGGTAGTTAGCGACTGCTTTTTACTGTAAGCGCACCACATGTCTACACATGTGAAAGCAGTTCGACTTTGCACTTACAAATGTGCCAGAGCCCCGTTTGGTTACTTGCACTCGGTGGTGGGGTTAGACTTTTGCAAGAATCGGGGGCCATTGGAGCATTTTTTTTTTAAACAGAAAAAAGTGTCCAATGCGGGGATCGAACCCGGGTCGTAGTGGTCGTAAACCAAACGGTTTAACCAGCCTTCCACCGACCCCCACGTGTCTATAGTTAATTGTTCAAATATATATCAGCCACTTATACTCTATGACATTTGAGAAAGCCATATGTCTGTCTTATGACTTCTATATCTGTGTCTATAGTTAATTGTTCAAATATATAAGTTTACATTGTTATATGACATTTGAAAAACCTATAATAGTATCTCGATACTTCTACATCTGTGTCTATATTGTATTGATCAAGTTTTAACAAATCATCTATTCTGCAACTATAGCATTTGACAAATCTATATGCCTTTAATCATGTGTAACGATATCTTTAATGCAATAATATATTGAAAACTTGAATATTACCTAAGCATATTTCAATGTCGCTAATGATTAGTCACACTCCGGCATTTGACATATTTATATGTACTCAGGTTTATGTCTTGAATGTGAAAATTGAACTAACCGCTAATGTGTTGACACAATACAGTATTTGATAGATGTTGATAATCTGTATATACCCGTGTTAAAGGCGTGATTGTTAAACTTTGACTTATCACTTTTGAATATCAAAATTTGAAACTATTATAAACATGTAAGATTATTTTTTTTTAAATAAACAATTTCTACCTCCTTACTGAAATGGAAAAATTAATGGGAGGGCCTGGCTTATCAGTGGTGAACCCTCCCATTAATTTTTCCATTGCAGTAAGGGCATTAGAAATTGTTTATTTTTAAAATGAATCACATCTATAATAGTTTCGAATTTTGATAACAGATGGTGCGCTAATGCATCGTAATACTTTAGATTATATTTAGTCAAATTATTATATACTGAATACTAAAATATAATTAATGCTTTAACTAAAACGTTTAACTAATTAATCGGTATGTCTTAAAATGTCTACATATTCGTGAATACAGGAGTCATTAGATGAGGTTCAACCTACCTTAGTGGCTGACAGACAGACAATGATTGCAAACGCACTTCCCAAGTGTTTATAAACCTTGATGGGACAATAATATCTTATCTCAGCATCTCTCCAAACATTGTCGGTCAAGATATTGATCCACAGACTCGTTACCTAATCTTCCTTTCCCTTCATAAAATTTCCACAAAAACATTTCCATTCACAAACAATATTCCCCATTGATTCACATCTTGAGATTTCTTGAGTTTTTTTATGACAGACGATAAGTGTATTTATCACCTAATTGATAAATACTGGAGTAATTATAAAGTTGAATGCCTCTGTTACTAGGGCTATTTGGTCATTAAACTGATCATTGAAGAACTATAACCAAATATATATATATTATATATATTGTCACACTCTGCATAGTTATTTTGTAAAAATATGTAAATTAGTATAAAATATAATTGGTAGTAGAAATTTATGTAAATAAGGCTTTTGATATAAGAGCGATATACAATTAGTTGATAGAGCTTCTTTTGTTTTTTTGAGTTTAGTTCGTTGTTACTCTAAATCAGTTTAACTTCTTTCATTATTAATAAATAATAGTTGATTGCTTTATGAGAACGCGGTCTGGTTTATTTTATGAGATGGCGAACGCTGATCAGAAACCCTTAGAAGCACCTACGGTCGAGGCAGGTGTAACAACTGGTGGAGATGCCGGTTTCGACCCTATACCCTTTAATCCAAGCTTGAACATCAGGAAGTATGCTGGAGACGAAGACCCACGCCAATGGATCACTTCTCTTGAAGAAGTTGGGTTTCTTTACCGCTGGGCGGATTACATCATCACCCGCTACGCCGCCATGAACCTAGTCGGACCTGCTAAAACTTGGTATGAATTCCACAAGGTCAATCTTGCCACCTGGGAAATTTTCAAGACTCGCCTCATCCAGGACTTCGCGTCGCTAGAGAACAAGGACGAGATGATGCTCAAACTGAACAGAATGCAGGGGTGGAATGAACTCGCGATGCGATTTGCTGAAGATATATTGCTTCAATGCAGCAAAGTCCAGCCCAATATGGAAGAGATGGAAAAAATTCAATTTGTAATCGGAGGTCTAAAGAAAGAGTACGCGCTGGCGCTATATCTCAACCCCCCTAAAACCATCGACGAACTTCTGGAAGCATGTAAGAGAATCGATGGGTTCGAGAAGGAATACCTGGAACGAAAGGAGAAGAATAAAATTCTTATGAATCGGATTTCTCAAAAAGAAACTAATCATGCCGGATGGAACAGGCGACCAAGAGAGTTTCAATCATATAAAACTGAAAATTACTCGAGGCCTATGATGGGAACACCAAGACAAAACCAAACTTACTTCCCCCCACAGGAGACTCGTACATTTCCCCGATCCACTCAAAGGGATACATATAGACGAACTCCTTCTGGCAACACTTATGATAGAAAACCTCGGAATGATAGAGGTAGAACCGAGGACGGACGACCTATCTGCTTTAGATGTAATAGACCGGGTCATGTGGCAAAGTATTGCAGAATAAAATATGTTCGCATGGTTGAGGAAGTTCCCCCTAGCCTAGACAGCCCGTCTGATGACAAAAAACCGCTGAACACCCGGAACCTGAGCCCAGAGGTATACGCCGATGTGTGTGAGAGACCAAGCATTCCAACTCACAACAGATTCGAGGTGTTGGATGATTTAAACTAGAAAGCGCGCCTGTTCCAGTCAACCAGGGCATGTCGAAAATAGGCGCGATCACAGAGATGGATTCAAAAAGCCGAATAAATGTGAGCGTTGATAGAATTGGAATATTGGAAGCCTTGGTTGACACAGGCGCGGATCTCTCGATTGTGGATTTGAGAACTGCTCTCGAAACTGGCGTTCGTATTGAGACCTATAATGGAAAGTGTATTGGCCCAGATGGTAAAAGGCTTAATATATTGGGAAGCATTTCAATGGCTAAAAAAATTGACGAAAAGTCGTTGAATCATAGATTTGTAGTTCTGGAGTCCAATATGAGGTCATTGATAATTGGAAGAGATCTTCTCAGGCGTTTAAATGCGAAAATAAATTGCAAACGGGATATTTTAGAATATGACATTGTGACCGAGTGTCAAGACTCGAACGAAGCACCCAGGAAGATAATCAATCAGCAGGATGAAGTAGTGCCTCGGCTTTGTGTTAAACTAGTCAGGGTAACCGTGAAGGCCGGTGATGGCGAATACGTGGTTGAACCAAATGAAAGGCTAACTCTTACAAATGGGCTTAGAATTGCTAGATGTCTGATCACGGTAAGAAACAAATTAGCAGATTTATGGATAACTAATCCTTATCCTCGAACATTAAAAATAATGAAGAATCAGACCTTGGGCTACGCAAGTCCTCCCACCACGGTTAATTATATAGAAAATGATGAGGAAGATAAGGTGACGGAAATTCAGATAAACGAGGACCTGACATTAAGCAAAAGAATGAATTAAGGCAAGTTTTATCGAAATACAGTGATCTATTTTCATCAAAATTGGGCAAGACGAATTTGGCCAAACATAGAATTGAAACAGAAAATGCGAAGCCGATAAAACACAAACCGTACAGAGTTAGCCCTAAGGAGCGAGACATCATCAAAGAACAAATTCAGGATATGCTCCAGGAGGGAGTAATAAGGGCATCTTCTAGTCCATGGGCTTTTCCGGTTATTTTGGTTAGAAAGAGAGATGGCAATTGGCGATTTTGTGTGGACTACAGGAAACTGAACAGCATAACGGTAAGGGATGTTTATCCGATCCCCAGAATTGATGATGTTATGGACACACTTCAGGGATCTAGATATTTCACGGCCATAGATCTCAGATCGGGATACTGGCAGGTAGAGATCGAGGAACAAGACAAGAAGAAGACGGCCTTCACAACATCCCACGGGTTATACGAATTTAATGTTATGCCATTTGGGTTGTGCAATGCCCCAGCTACTTTCGAAAGAATTATGGACAATGTACTAAAAAACATTAAATGGAAATTTTGCCTCTGTTACCTAGATGACGTTGTTATCTACAGTCCCGACTTTACCACTCATCTCGGAAGGATTGAGGCTGTCTTAAAGTGCTTTCGTGAATCGAACCTGAGGCTTAATGGGAAAAAGTGCTGATTTGGATTTGAAGAAATTGAAATACTCGGTCACGTGACAAGCAAACATGGAATTAAACCGGCAGATCATAATGTTAAAGCGATTAGAGATTTTCCCCGTCCTTCAAAGACAAAAGAAATTCAGTCATTCATAGGACTTTGCTCATATTACAGGAAATTCATTAAGAACTTCTCGCGAATAGCTGACCCACTGTTCAAACTAACAAGAAAGGATTCTCCATTCATCTGGTCAGAATCTCAGGAAGAAGCATTTATAACTCTGAAATCTTTGCTAACAAATCCCCCGATATTGTCACATTTTGACCCAGAAGCACCGACCCAGATCCACACCGATGCATCAAATATTGGCCTAGGTGCTACCCTTGTTCAAACTATCAATGGTCAAGAAAAAGTAATTTCATACATAAGTCGATCATTAAGCAAGCCAGAACGTAATTATTCGACAACGGAGAAGGAATGCTTGGCATTAGTATGGTCAATGTCGAAGTTGCGGCCTTATCTATATGGAAGGCGCTTCAAAGTTATGACGGACCATCACGCATTATGTTGGTTAAGAAACCTACGGGATCCAACAGGTAGACTTGCAAGATGGGCATTAAAAATACAAGAATATGACTTCGAAATAATTTATAAATCCGGGAAAAAACATTTGGATGCAGATGGTCTTTCACGAGGTCCATTACCAGAGGCTGATTTTGACGATAACTATGATAGTTTGTTTTTCAACCCAGTCATCGAGGATTCCGACGAATATATCGAAAACATCAAGAGATGCCTCGGTGACACGGAGGGCAAGCGATCGATCGTTGAAAATTTTAAAGAAGAAAACGGATGTCTGTACAAAAGAAATCCGAGGCCAGAAGGAAGAGCCTTGCTGCTGGTGGTACCCAGAGTGAGGAGGAACATTTTAAAAGAGTACCACAATCATATGATCTGTGGCCATTTAGGTGTGACCAGAACAATGCACCGTCTAAAGGATAAATATTTCTGGCCATCCATGCTGAAAGATGTGGTGGAATATGTTAGGACCTGCCATCTGTGCCAAAGCAGGAAGGGTTCTAATCAGTTGCCTGCTGGCCTACTTCATCCGATCCCTGCTGCAAATTATCCCTTCGAGAGAGTTGGGATCGACTTTTTGGGACCATTGCCATCTACGAAGAACAGAAAGAAGTGGATGATAGTATTGACCGACTATTACACAAAATATGCGGAAACGAAAGCTGTCATCGATGCCACAGCGAGGGAGGTTGCTAAATTTCTGACAGAAAATGTGATTTTGAAACATGGAGCCCCACGGTATCTGATTAGCGATAGAGGAAGCCAATTCACGAGCAATTTGGTGAAAGAAATAACCAAGATATGTCAAATTCAGCATTGCCTCACAACAAGCTATCACCCACAAACAAATGGCCTCACAGAGCGATTGAACAGAACATTGATCAATATGATAAGCATGTACGTGAACGTAGATCAAAGGAATTGGGACGAGATACTACCATTCATAACCCATGCTTACAATACGACAATACAAGAAACAACCAAATATTCCCCGTTCTTCCTTTTGTATGGAAGGGAACCAGTCTCGATTTTGGATGACACGAATATCTTCATTGAGCCCGATTCGGAGGATTATGACGAGTACGTGAGCAAGTTGATGGAAAAAATCGTGAGAACGAGAGATATTGTGAAAGTTAATACCGAGAAAAGTCAGGAAAAAATGATTAATTATTACAACCAAAAACATCGGCAAACTGGTTATGAACCAGGTGACTTGGTAGCGCTGTGGACTCCAATAAGAAAACCTGGAAAATGTGAGAAACTTTTGAGACGCTATTTCGGACCCTACATCGTGCTGAAAAAAAATTCCGATGTGAACTACTCCATCGTGCCAGAAGATAACCCTGGGAACCGCACACAGCCTACAACAGTTCACATAAGCAGAATCAAGCCTTACTTTGCGAGAATGGAAGACGGTCACGAGGACGCGACCATTTCGGAGGAGGGAGAAGTGTCACACTCTGCATAGTTATTTTGTAAAAATATGTAAATTAGTATAAAATATAATTGGTAGTAGAAATTTATGTAAATAAGGCTTTTGATATAAGAGCGATATACAATTAGTTGATAGAGCTTCTTTTGTTTTTTTGAGTTTAGTTCGTTGTTACTCTAAATCAGTTTAACTTCTTTCATTATTAATAAATAATAGTTGATTGCTTTATGAGAACGCGGTCTGGTTTATTTTATGAGATGGCGAACGTTATTATATTTATTTATAACATACATATATGTGACAATATCGTTGCGGGGTTTCTTGTTGTTCGATTTGAATGGTGAGGATTGGTTGAAACGCAGTCGTTTGAGTGGAAGTTGAAGCATACAGTTAGGAATAATCAGGACACGTGATGAGGTTTGAAAATAAAAGGCAACTGGGTTGGAGGAAAGAAAGCTTGAGAAGAGCGGAGTGGTTTTGATTGGTCCTTATCTAATCACATGGCGGTGATTGTACTTAGCTGTGGGATGAGCCGAGGGAGAGAGGCCTCGCGAGTAGATGTCACCTTGTTGGAAGCGAAGGAGCAACTGTCCGAACTCGGCGAGAGCCAGTGAACAACTCTAGGTGTTGTTCCTATGAGAGCGAAAACGTTACTAACCATTCTTGCTTTTCGATTTAACACCAAGACTCAGTTTCTCTCTGATTGGTTGAGAGATGATCACATGATCTTTTCCTATTGGTTGACCTACTTAAGGTGCTGTCTTCTGATTGGCCCGCGGTTCTCTTTGGTGAAAGATATGGCCTGCCTGATAGGAAGTGTCGGTTGCTATTTCGATTTTATTTACTTCCGCGTTATCAAAATACGTCCTGTCTTTGCCGGAAATATTGGGTGTTAGCTTTAACATTTATAACTTCTGGATACCAGATACATCCTGCTTGGTCAGGAAGTATTGAGTGCATCTTGACTAATATAACTTCTGCGGTCACTAGAGACGTCCGGTCTCTGCCCCTGCAATATTGACATAGGGGTGCCCAGAATAGTCGTGCCAGCTTTAGGCCTACTTCCTATATCT
This sequence comes from Cordylochernes scorpioides, assembly GCA_030710605.1. Classification (NCBI taxonomy): domain Eukaryota; kingdom Metazoa; phylum Arthropoda; class Arachnida; order Pseudoscorpiones; family Chernetidae; genus Cordylochernes; species Cordylochernes scorpioides. The sequence continues at coordinate 37,483,123 of CP092877.1, read as the reverse complement.
TAATGCTACTTGCTTTCCTCCAGTTACCTTGTTCTTTATTAAGTCTTTGAAAATCATACATGGTACATACATAGTGGGTCGGGGTTGCATTTAATTATATACAAATTATGACAGATGCGCCCCCTACATGTGAAGAATTCAAGAAGGGGTTAACCTGAGAGAATTCTGTAAAGTGAAAAATAATTTTGTGGGAAAATTAGTTGTGGGTATGGAGGGCTATATACACGCATTGCTGGTGATATAAAAGAAAAATAGAATGGTGTTGATGATATAGGTTGAGTATAATTAATAGAAATCAAAAAAATTTTTAAGTGTAAGAAATCAATAAATGCTATGGTACATAGTGGATTAAAAAGAAAAGGAAAATGCGCCTAAACGAATTCTACTCGAGCTAAGAAATGAATTCGAGGGAGTTCTATTAAGGCTTTTGAAATCAAAATAAAATAATATAAAAATAGTTGAATGAAATCAAAATTGAATGTGTTTGGTTGAAAAAGAAAAATATTTTGTTGCATGGTCACAAAGACAACTGCTTAGTTACTTTTTTGCTCGAATTTTGGAAAAGAATTCGAGGAAATTTCATAAGGCGCTTTGAAATCAAAACAAAATAAAATAAGAATAGTTGAATGAAATCAAAATTGAATGTGTTTGGTTGAAAAAAAAAATTGTTTTGTTGCATGGTGATAAGGGAAAATGCCTAGTTACTTTTTTGCTCGAATTTTGGAAAAGAATTCGAGGAAATTTCATAAGGTATTTTGAAATCAAATAAAAATAAAAGTGGTTGAGCGAAATCAAAGTTGAGTGTTTGGTTGAATGGTGAGAAAAAAAAAAAAAAGGAAAAAAAAGAATGTTTTTGTAAATCAAAATGAAATATAATATCTAATTTTGAAAGAAAACCAATGAGTTTTTGTTGATTGGAAACTATGATAACATAACTAAGTGGTAAATATATGATAATTAATGATTAAAATTGATAATAAGTTGAATAAATTGATAAATTGATTAAATATTTACATTTTTAATTGAGAGAAAATAATGAAAATGATTGATATGAAAAATAAGGTGTATTGGTTTGAACCCTTTGGTATCTACATGCCCTGATCTAAATGTATTGATTGCTCCATTTTGCCCTATAAATTTCTTGTCTTTGTGTGTATTGTGAAAAATGTTAGTAGTTTTTGGTGTAAGAAATGTGTGTGTGAATTCTATGTGTTGTCGAGATCCTAAGGTCTGTGGTATTTACGTGTAGATGGAAGGTGTAGCGTTTTTTTTTTTTGAAAGTTTGTAAAGTATTTGATCAATTATGATGGGAGTATGATCTCATTTAAATGTGTGTGACGTCTTGTACTTTTTTTTTTTTTTAAGATTTCCGAGTGACAGTTGATTTGACTACATTGTAAAAATCGATACGTAGTTCGAATTGGAATCCAAAATTGGTGGCATAGAGGAATCTGTGGCTGGGGAGAGCGGTGACCTAATTTGGATGAGCGGGGCCTTGTAATGAGACGCCGGAAGTGGGACGTGTCGGGGACGCGAGGTCCGATCCTAAAATTACCCTCCCACACTATTTGCATGTAATTGGATCAGGAAGTGGGGGAACTACGTTTCCTGTCCGCCTAATTGCTATTTGTATCTTGTTTTTGGAGTGTGACTTCTCCGACATTGGTTGGTCATTCTTCAATTACTTCTATCTCTTCGGAGTCTTTTTAGATTTTCTGCAAAGATGATTCCTAATGTTTGTCCAAAATTAAAAACTGCCTCTTGTAGTTCGAAGATTTTACGAGCGGGCATGGTATAGATAAACAAGTGATTAATGATTAAAATTGGGATACAGTTGTATGGTAGAACTAACAAACAGAGGATAAAAATCAGATGAAAGATAGGATATTGCCCCATGTTCGTCCATATTTTTGTAACTGGGGACTCTGAAATATTTGCTTGAACCTTATTAATTGTAGAATTTGAATGATTGGTAGGTTCGCAGTTCTCCTGTTTGATATCTTTAGGGAGTGGTGTGAGATGATTGAGCTGGTTGTCAGGTTTGCAGTTTTTAACATCGGGGAAGAGTGATGCAAATCGTCTTGTTGTAAAAATGGCAGGGTCTAAATGCCTGAAAGGTTCGCTGCTGGTGGGTTTGAACCTTAATGACTCTGTTTGGAATAATTCGGGTGTTAAATGTTTGAAAGGGAACGTGTAATTGGGGTTGTGCTTTATATGATATGTGCTAACGGCGGGTGGTAATATATAATGGATTTTTTCTGTATACAGTTTAAGTTTGTTGACGTGGATTGTGTCAGTGTTTCTTTGAAGTGGTTGATTTGGTCGATCTATGCGGACCACATTTGGTGAAATAATTTCTAATATTGTGTGAGGTCCTGTGAAATATGGCGCAAGTTTCCCTGTATTTGGGTGGTGATATAATTTTACTAACACTAGATCACCTACTTCGAAATGTGGTTGCTTGTGTCGTTGGTCATAAGTGTTTTTTGTCTTGTAAATGTTTGTTTTGTGTGCGTGTGTGTGCAATTTTTCTAGCTTTGTCGATATCTGGGTACGGTGTGTTATGATTAGAGATTTCTGGGGGTAGGATACCAAACATTAAGTATATGGGTGGAAAACCTGTGGTAGAGTGGGGTGTCTTGTTATATATAAGTGTAACCTTCTTGACCAACTTGGTCCATGCGACCTTAGGATTTTCTAGGTGTAATAACCTAGGTTTTCCCGTGAGGGTGGCGTTCAGGCGTTCACATAGACCGTTGGCCTGTGGATTGTTGCTGGTTGTGAGTAATGGGTGAATATTTCTATTAAGTAGGAAACTACGAAATTTTGGCGAAGTGAAAGCAGGGGCTCTATCCGTAAGAAGGCGTTTTGGAGAGCCATCCTGTAATACTCGCTTAAATACCTGTTGGTAGGTGATGATGCTGGTGGATTTAGATGGAAAAGTCCACGCGTAGCGCGAAAAATGATCGACTACCACATGGAGGTATATCTTGGTGTTGCCATATTTGGCAAATCCTGCTATGGTGTCCAGAGATAAAAGGTCGAAGGGTTCTTTAGATTCCGGAGGTTGACTTAATTCTCCGTAAGTGGGTCCTACTGGACGTTTTGTTAATTGGCAGGTGGGACAGGTTTTAACTTTTTGTTTAATATCTTTTGACATACCTTGCCAGTAATATTGTGTGGAGATGATTCGTGACATTTGTGAAATACCGGGGTGATTGTATTGTGTGTGTACTGTTTGTAAGAGTTGTTGTATGAGTGGTTTTGGAAGTACAATCTTGGTTATACCTTTTCGGGAAACTGTATGTAATCCATTACGATCAATGGTCAAACTAGACTTTCGATGGAGGAGGTTGGTGGGTCTTGATAAGGGTGGCGTCCAAGAATCCACAAAACGGGTTACGGGACAAGAGATCTGCTTCATATTGTAGTTTTCCCTTTATGTAGCGGACCTCATATTCGTAACTCGATAGTCGTAAACTCCATCGAAACAGTCTGCCGGACGGGTTTTTGATGGTTTTCAGCCACTGCAATGCGTGATGGTCAGAAAATATAGTAAATTTTCTGCCCATAAGATAGATGCGAAACTTCTCCACACTCTCAACGATTGCTAAGCATTCAAGTTCAGAGATGGAGTAGTTTTTCTCGTGTGGGCGCAATGTTCGGCTGAAATATTGAACTGGATATATGTTCCCGTCAGGGTGAACTTGTTTGAGAATGCCTGCTATACCGAGGGTGGATGCATCGCAATACACTTGGCATGGCAGACCTTCTTTGTAAAGGTGTAAAATGGGGTGTTGTGTGAGGTTTCCTTTCAGGTCAATGAACGCCTCTTGACAAGCTTCATTCCAGTTCCACACGACATCCTTTTTGAGGAGGTTATTGAGTGGTGCTCGCAAGCGAGCGTATTCCGGGATGAATTTGTTATAGACGTTCACAGCGCCTAAAAAGGATTGTAGTGTTTTTCGGTTGTGTGGTTGTTTTATGGCGTGGATAATGTCGGTGTTACGTGTGAGTGGTGTAATTGTACCAGCTGTGATGGTGTAACCTAGAAAATTTATGGATTGCTTAAAAAATTCGCATTTTGCGAAGTTAAGTTGTAGTTTCTCCGCTTCGCAAAAGGCGAAAAATTGTCGCAGGTGGTTTTGATGCTCCTCCAACGTGTTGGAGTAAATGATGAAATCATCAAAGTAATGTGCCACACAGTCAAGTCCGTGTCTCTGTAGGACCTGACTTATGGCTCGTTCGTAAATCTGAGGACTGGTTTTTAACCCGAAAGGTAATCGAGTGGGTTGGTATAATCCTTCAACGGTGGCAAATGCTAACAGTGGTCGAGAATCGGGGTGTATTGGGACTTGCCAATACGCAGAGGATATGTCGGCCGTGGAGAAATATTTGGCCTGTGCGAGGCGGTCTAGGATATCCTCGATTCTCGGGAGGGGATGGACATCAGAGCTGATTAGCTCATTCACCTTCCTATAATCGATACAAAACCGTTTGGTCTTGTCGCGCTTAGTGACGAGGGTGACAGGGCTCGAGAAAGGTGAGAAAGATTGTTCTATGATGCCGTTCTCCAGCATTTGTTGTATTTGGTTACGGATTTCTTGTTGGTCACATATCGGAACACGATATGGACGTATGGTGATTATTTTTTTGGAATTCGTGGGTATTTTTACTGGTGGAATCCGTAAGCATGGTACGTTGAATTTGTCCTGTGAAAAAATGTGAGTGTACCTTTGTAGAAGTGTTGTGAACTGTGGTGTATAGTGAGTGTTAGGTGTTGTGTTGTAGTATGCATGGGGTAAAGGGTTTTGTTGTGTATTAGTGTGAGTGTCGAGTTCGTTGTGTGGGTTGGTCATGTGAGAGTTGTGCAACGGTGTGTGATCACCTATGTTTTTGGTATGCGAGTTATCCCGCTGGGTGGGTGCGTTTTGGACAGGTTCATAAGTTGAAGTTGTTGTGGTTTGATTATTTGAGGGCATGTAAAAAGGGCAATTGGCTTTAGTGAAAAAGGGGCATGTAGATAAGTGGGTTTTTCTCAATGAATGCACGCAATGGTTGTCATAGGCGGAAAGTTGGGATGTGGGGAAAATTTTTTGTGACATCGCCTGACACTGCCAGTACGTGCATACATTGGACACATGATTAAAATGGTAGGAAAGGGTAGACAATGGGGCGCCCAGCTGGAGTATAGTGCATTTATTAAAATCTATGGTTAATCTGAATTTATGGAGGCTATTGATACTAAGAATTCCGAATGGCAATGGTGCATTCACTACATGGAAATACTCCTTTCGTGATATTTGTCCTATTGTCAGTGGGATAGATAGTTTACCCATGGTTTTTGCAAATCCGTTTAGGGTTTGGAGGTGTAGTGAATGTCCCTCAAGGGTTAAATTAGGCAGGTGGGTTTTTAGCATATGATAAATATTATATGGCACTATACTCAGGCTGGCGCCCGTATCAATTAAAAAGGGGCATGATACATTAGGGGCTAGAAAAAGTTTGACAGTCAGTTGGTTTAGGAATCCTACCTCAGTCTCGAAAGGGCTGCTCGGCTGGGGTGTCCCTGGCTTGACTTGGTTGTTGTGGAATCGTGGTTGGTTGTTTTGGGACTGTTTGCACCGTCCGCACCTTTTCGTGGGTCGTCGGGACTGGTCGACGTCGGCATTCGCTGTGCCAGTGTCTCGCGCCGCAGAACTTGCAATTGGATGGTGGAAGAGGTGCATTCCATGCACCTGGGCGTCGGGGTGTGCTGTGGTACGGACCCGACATTGTGGGTGGTTGATCTTCTCTGGGTCGCGTTGTCGGTGCACTGGGCCCGTGGATCCGCTGTACCAGTCGGAACCATTCTCCTAGGTTCTCGGGAGGTACTACGCGGACTAGGCGCTGGTCGTTGAATGGCAGTCCTTCTGTCAGCGTCTCGAGGATCACCTCTTGTGGAAGTCCTAGTTGCAATCCCATGGCGGTTTTTTCCCGGTAGTAGGTCTCTAGGTTGGCTTGTCCAGTAAGTTTCATGGCGAAATATTTCGCAAAGGACGCTTCGCTTGACTCAGGGTAGAGATCTAGGAGGATTTGTCTCACCTGGAAATAACTCCGGTCGGCCAGTCGAAGTTTCCTGAAGAGCTCCAGGGGTTGTCGCACCAGGTAGTTTGGCAGGCGCAGTAATTTTTCTTGTTCTCCCATGGATGCGTCTTCCATTTTTCGGTCGAACGTCTGGAAAAACTGTGTCGCGCTGTATGCGCCGTCGAAAGGTGGGATCGCCGACTCCGCTCCATCAGAAATTTTTACCCGGGTCAGGAGCGTTGACAGCTGGTTGACGGCGTCCGCTAGGGGCGCAGTTGTCTCTCGGCCGGTCACCTCCTGTCTTTCTCCTGTCGGTTCGCTCTCTCTTACTTCTTGCCTTCTTTCCATTGTTTCCGTCGGACCGTCTGACTTTACGCCTATGGGATCCTGATTCAATTCCATCTCTTTATCCTGTCGACTTAACCGTTCTGTGACAATATCGTTGCGGGGTTTCTTGTTGTTCGATTTGAATGGTGAGGATTGGTTGAAACGCAGTCGTTTGAGTGGAAGTTGAAGCATACAGTTAGGAATAATCAGGACACGTGATGAGGTTTGAAAATAAAAGGCAACTGGGTTGGAGGAAAGAAAGCTTGAGAAGAGCGGAGTGGTTTTGATTGGTCCTTATCTAATCACATGGCGGTGATTGTACTTAGCTGTGGGATGAGCCGAGGGAGAGAGGCCTCGCGAGTAGATGTCACCTTGTTGGAAGCGAAGGAGCAACTGTCCGAACTCGGCGAGAGCCAGTGAACAACTCTAGGTGTTGTTCCTATGAGAGCGAAAACGTTACTAACCATTCTTGCTTTTCGATTTAACACCAAGACTCAGTTTCTCTCTGATTGGTTGAGAGATGATCACATGATCTTTTCCTATTGGTTGACCTACTTAAGGTGCTGTCTTCTGATTGGCCCGCGGTTCTCTTTGGTGAAAGATATGGCCTGCCTGATAGGAAGTGTCGGTTGCTATTTCGATTTTATTTACTTCCGCGTTATCAAAATACGTCCTGTCTTTGCCGGAAATATTGGGTGTTAGCTTTAACATTTATAACTTCTGGATACCAGATACATCCTGCTTGGTCAGGAAGTATTGAGTGCATCTTGACTAATATAACTTCTGCGGTCACTAGAGACGTCCGGTCTCTGCCCCTGCAATATTGACATAGGGGTGCCCAGAATAGTCGTGCCAGCTTTAGGCCTACTTCCTATATCTTAATGCTACTTGCTTTCCTCCAGTTACCTTGTTCTTTATTAAGTCTTTGAAAATCATACATGGTACATACATAGTGGGTCGGGGTTGCATTTAATTATATACAAATTATGACATATATACATTATTATAAACATAGATAATAGAAAATACATACATAAATAATAGAAAAAATAAAAAGGTCAAGTGTTGGTATTAAAAATAAAAAAAGGCATATCCTGACCAGGAGCACATGTGCTTTTCAGAAGGCAGAGCGCCATCTGGTGGATGGCTTTTCTTGATTTATCATTAAATTGGGTTGGCCAAATATCAGGGAACAGGCTAAATCAATGTTTAGTGGATTTCTGTTCAACCAGATGGCGCTCTGCCTTCTGCAAAGCACATGTGCTCCTGGTCAGAATATGCCTTTTTTTATTTTTATATATATATACATATACATATATTTTTGAGAAAATAATAAAAATAAAGTAATAAAAAATGTCAGGTGTTTGATATTAAAATAAAAAAGGCATATTCTGACCAGGAGCACATGTGCTTTACAGAAGGCAGAGTGCTATCTGGTGGAACAGAAATCAACTAAAATATTGATTTAACCTGCTCCCTGATATTTGACCAACCCAATTTCTTGATAAATCGAGAAAGGTCAACCACGAACGCGTTTCAGGTTGTTGGCCCTCATTGGCCAAATATCACGGAACAAGTTATATAAAAGTTTAGTTTATTTTTGTTCCACTAGATGGCGCTCTGATCACAACTGCTTTGTGCAGTTGTTATTCTATTGTCAATATATATCCTTATATCCAATAATAATAATCATATATTTATATAATCGCTTATTTGGCTGTTCTTTTTAAAACACCGATCCACAACATTTATTTTACCATGTTTTCTCCTGTAGAAGGGCGTTCGTGCCAGAAAGCTATAGATGGCGCTCTTTAATCTTTAGCTGCTAATTTAAGCGGTCAGGACATAACTTTTAATTATTTTTTTAAAATGCCCGCAAACCTTCTTCTCTAAATTTGAAGAGAGAAATAAGAATGTGTTTCAAATTTTAACTCGAGTTTTTTTTTTTTTTTGTTAAACAGTCGTGATGTTGGTCAAGCATTGAATCTCACATGGTGTGACAAAACTCAGCTGTTTGTTCGAAGAGAGTTTCATATATAAGAAATAGGTCTAAGCCAATTATCTATTGGAGTCAAAGATAAAATATCCAAGGCCTCTAGTGATAAAAAAAAAAATCTCTCAAGTTTATAGAAAATTGAACAACCTTCCTCTATCAGTGTTGTATATAACAAAACGAGGATTGTGTTTAATTTGAGAAATATTAACGAGAGTCTAAGTAATAATAATGATATAGGTATAAAGAGAGAAGCCTATAGAGTATAGTTATACTCCTAGTTGATTCTGTTGAAGGGCATGTTAGCCCGAAAGAGCTAGATAAATAAAATTATAAAAGAAACGTTTAACGCTGGATGCTCTTTGTTGTTGTTGTTGTGTCCAATGAAGAGCCTCAGATGTTTCCATGCATCTCTATCACAGCAGTCGCAATGTCCACTATCTTGGGTGTGTAAAACTGCTGCTCTGGGTTCATAACAATTTTCTGTTGTTGTTGTTGTTGTTGTCGTGCCCAATGAAGAGCCTCAGATGTCTCCATACATCTCTATCACAGTAGTCGCAATGTCCACTATCTTGGGTGTGTAAAACTGCTGCTCTGGGTTCATATCAATTTTCTTTTGTTGTTGTTGTTGTCGTGTCCAATGAAGAGCCTCAGATGCCTCCATACATCTCTATCACAGTAGTCGCAATGTCCTCTATCTTGGGTGTGTAAAGTTGCTGCTCTGGCTTCATATCAATTGTCTGTTGTTTTTGTTGTTGTCGTGCCCAATGAAGAGCCTCAGATGTCTCCATACATCTCTATCACAGCAGTCGAAATGTCCACTATCTTGGGTGTGTAAAGCTGCTGTTCTGGGTCCATGTCAATTTTATGTTGTTGTTGTCGTGTCCAATGAAGAGCCTCAGATGTCTCCATACATCTCTATCACAGCAGTGGCAATGTCCTCTATCTTGGGTGTGTAAAGCCGCTGCTCTGAGTTCATGTCAATTTTCTGCAAGGCAGCGGCCATTGCTGGGCATAAGAATATGTGGGTAGGTGTTAGTTTCACACCAGAACTATTGTTGCCTGTTGTTGTATACTTTAGTGATTTAATTAAGAAGAGATAATCATATTATATCCAATAATCTTAATTGAATCAGTCACATGCAGCATGTTCCATTCGCGAGTAGCACGCGGTGAACTTTACAATTGGAGCAATGGGGGCTTCCGAACTAGAACAGCGGTTTCTAATACGATTTATTGTTAATGAGAAGCCAAACCTTCAGAAATATTTCGTTATCTGAAAGTTACATATGGAGAGAACATCACGTCATAGGTGTTGTTCCATTGGGAGGGATTGTTTGACAAAGACCATTCACAGATAACGGATTCTCAGCCAAACGGTAACTTCACCATGTTGATCAGAAGATGTTGAAAGAAACAAACGACTGGAGGATTCACCAATTCCCATGTGTGGTCCAGCTTCTAGAGTACAGGTTCTATTACGAACATCTTGTTCTGACCAAACATCTAGGAATGTGCCAAATAGGTCCCGCGTCATCTCACGCCTGAACAGTAAATCAAGAGAAATCCATTCAGTGAGAAAGATTCAACTTCGATCTTTGGCAACTGAGGGTATGGACTTCTTGGAACGCATTAAGACTGGTTATGTAACATAGTGATGCAATTACAATTCCAAATCCAAAGAAATGCCGCTTCTTTTTGTCTTCTCTGAAATTTTGGGAACTGTGTTCATTGATTGTAAGGGACTGATCGCGGACTGGTCAGCATTGATGCTTTACCTCAACGACCAAAAAAATTTAGTTTAAAGGTTTCTTGATGAACCATAGAAATGTATTTATGGTGAAAAAGTGCATTTTTTGTTTATGTTTAATTACAGGATCAAGATATTTCAAACTATATATACGGTCGAAATTGGAAAATTCGAAGCCCAAGGTACAAAAAAATAATAATAATCGAATTATCCAAAAATTCGAAATAAAAACGTTTTGAATAAAAGGTTTAAAAGTCTAGGGACCAAAATAAATAATCAAATTAAAGACGTTATAATTTTCCAAGTTCTACTGTATTTGTATTATAAATAATATATGATGCACTAGCGCGCCATCTGTTATCGATTTTAGAAACTATTTTAAAGGCCTAAGATTCTTTTTGAAATTAAACAATTTCTCTCTCTCTCTCTACTGCCCTTACTGCAATGGAAAAATTAAAATAAATTTCCATTGCAGTAAGGGCAGTAGAAATTGTTTAATTTCAAAAAGAATCTTACGCCCCTTTAAAATAGTTTCTAAAATAAATAATATACATTTCTATAAAATAATCCCTTGCATCAATATTGAGTAAAATTAATCATTCCTCCAGGGAAAAGTGTCTTTTCAAAACATTTTTATTGTTCTCTAGCTTTCGGGCACGGACGCCCTTCTACAGGAGAGGACCTTCATACCAGGTTTTCTCCCGTTGAAGGGCGTCCGTGCACGAAAGCTAGAGAATAATAAAAATGTTTTGAAAAGACGCTTTTTCCTGGAGGAATGATTAATTTTACCCTAATAATATACATATTATATATTTCACACGTTTATAATTAATATGTTAAAGAAAACTAAGAGAGGTTTATAGAAATAAAACAAAAATATAGTTGAAGGAAAGAGAACATGGCTTATCGGTGGTGAATGTTCTGAGCAGCCTTACCAGTTGAGTCTTCAGGTAGCAGCAACAATAAAACTTGGTTTATATCCAGGTTACTATTCTGAGGAGTTGTCTACAAGATGTCCACTAGGAGCGAGTGCGGGAGATAGCTTTGTATACAGCCTTGAAGCTAGATTAACCTTTCCAGGTCACTTCCTGGTTCATTTGGTGTATTTACCGAGCTGACTCCGCCTTTGCCGGTCCCAAGCCCGGATAAAAAAAGGAGGAGGGGGAGCAGTAACAAGCTCGCTAAAAAACCTGGGCTCAGCTGGCCCGGCTGATAGTACCCTGAGAGGGCTCTTAATCCTGGGATACAGGATGAGTAGTGTTTGTACTCCATGTGAGGAGCGTCTGCACATGGCGTCTGTTCCTCATGTCAGAGGCGGCCATTTCTTTTGGAGCTAAGTCGGCCTGCCACTGAGTAGTGCTCCCAGTCTTAATGACAAAGGCAGACGCATTCTACTTCACCCAGCATAATATTATTGAGTGGAGATAAGAAAGAAGAAGAGACCGGGCTGACTGATAGCTAGGGTTCGAAACTCAGACAAGACAATTTTTCTTAATGGAATTGTACGAATGGATGAGTTTCCAACTCATTTGAAAGTATCCCTCCCTATACTGTCGTATATTATTTATTTATCACCAAATCGATATCCCCACAAGAGATGCATGCGTCAAGCAACAACACTAAATTCAGAGACTGTTTTACATAAATAATTGGTAGATTACAAGGTTTGGGTGGAAGTTTAAAGAAGAAAAGAAAGGAATGGACATTAAAATAATGTTTGATTCCACATCCTACCTAGAAACAACCAATGAAATAAATACAAATATATAGTTTTGAGACAGAACAAGCAGGTGACATCTTTACGGGGCAAGTTGGTATTGATAATCTTCCCTGGTCTCTCAAGTAGATACTACTGATAAATGAAGTTGAAGAAGTCCTTCTTCAGTGTTCTGGTTTGACTTGAAATGGTCAAAGTCAAGGCGGTCGCTGAGCTGGGCAGTTGCCTTTTTCAGGACATTCGCAATTTCAATACCATTGATATGTGGGGGAATCTATTGGAATGGTATGATTCAATCCCTAATTAGCTTATCCAGGTTAGAAAAAAATATCCCTCAGTATCCTTTTTGAACTTGTAACAGTTGGTGAGAGCTTGGATGAATGACATAGAATCTATGAAGAAGACAGTCTCCCGCTGTCGATTTATCCAGAAACCCAGGTTAAAAGCCAGCAGCTCGTAGTTGAGGAGTGACATCCTTTTGAATTATCTGCTTCAGTTTTAAGGATTGTTATTTTTTTTACGTAGGCAGCACTTCCACATAATTTCTTTACTCATATTTAGACTCATATTACTCATATCGTCTGTTTAGATCTGTACATTTATTCCGTGCCGTATTACAGTGAAGGTTATAACAAGAAGTTTTACTAGAGATTGCATTAACTGTTTGTATCGTTAGAAGATGAAGACTAGTCTCGGCCATGGTAGGTACTAAAATACACCAAAATACCTATAGATGGACATTTTTTCGGGAGGATATTGATCTAAAAAGACAAAGGTTTCCTCTCCCGTCAAAATAAACGTCAAAACTAAGACGCCATCTATTGACCGTCGCCGCAAACAAGCGGCCTGGGATCGGTGGCAAAGCCACAACACCAGCTTTGGAAAACTGAAAAGTGTCCATCTAGAGACCATGGTTTCGGACTAATGGCCCTCGTCAGCCTAGGGCGTCTATTTTTACGGGAGAGGTGAGCTTTGTCTTTTTAGATCAATATCATCCCGGCAAAATTTCCATCTGTATTTTAGCCATAGATTTGGCCTAGCGACTTAGCCAGCTAAACACCTCTTTGGCAGATTGTCAAGATTTCATTAGATCCCGTGTGGATCTCATGGAATAAAGTCCGCACTAGGTTGACGAGGGCCATTAACCTGAAACAATGGCCTCCACGTGGACGCTTTTCAGTTTTGCCAAAGCTTGTGTTGTGGCTTTGTCACCGACCCGAGGCCGCTAGTTTGCGGCGACGGTCAATAGATGGCATCTAGCTTTGACGTATTTTTGACGGGAGAGGTGACCTTTGTCTTTTTATAACAAAATACCTGTTAATAGAAATTTTGTCAGGGGATGTTTTTTATTTATCTTTTTAATTGCGCGTCACGCTCTTCGTATGTAATTACCATCAAAAACAATAGCAGTGAGTAACAAGTATAAAAGCACTTGTGTTACATAGCTGAATAGTGAAAGTATTTATTATTATCCAGGATGTTTATACCAGAACACTTAATTTGGCGCTTGTTGATATACACTGCGTGACATTGCAAATGGAACACCAAGAAATAGTGGCCAGAAAGTGATGAAACTCGGCAGACAGAGAGAGACAGCGACGAACAATAAGTGATCTTTATTTCAAAATGATAGTCATAATACAGAGCGAGAACGGCGTCGGCTTAGTAGCAAGTAGGACCACCGCGGACGGCGATGCACGCAGCAACACGTCTAGGTAGAGAGTCAATCAGAGTACGGATGGCGTCCTGAGGGATGGCTCTCCATTCCCTCTCAACCATTTGCCACAGTTCGTCTTCTGAACGCGGCTGTGGCAAGGCATGCAAACGGCGTCCAATGATGTCCCAGACGTGCTCGATTGGTGAGAGATCAGGAGAGTACGGTGGCCAGGGAAGCATCTATACATCTTACAGAGCTTGTTGGCTAATGCGAGCAGTGTGCGGTCGGGCGTTATCCTGCTGATAAAGGGCATTGGGTACCCCCTGAAGGTAGGGGAGTGTCACCGGTCGCAGCACATCATCAACGTATCGTTGGGCCGTCATAGTGCCCTGAATACGAAGTAAAGGTGACCTGGAATCATACGCGATTGCGCCCCAAACCATGATTCCACGTTGTCGCACGGTGGGGCGTTCCACAATTGCTGCCGGATTGGACCTTTCTCCACGTCGACGCCACACGCGTACACGGCGACTATCACTGGACAAGCAGAAACGCGACTCATCTGAGAACACGACCCTGTGCCATTCCGTCATCCACGTCGATCTAGCCCGGCACCATTCCAAACGTTGGCGCCTATTCGGTGGGGTCAATGGCAGTCTTCTTAGCGGACGGCATGAGTGCAAGCCATTAGCAACCAATCGACGGGAAATGGTTATGGTCGAGATGTAATGATCTAGGGTGTCTTGCACATGTTGCAGGATGGCGGTACAAGTGGCTTGTGGGGCCGCCACTGCTTGTCGAAGGATACGCCGATCCACACGTTCTGACGTCACTCTGGTTGCACCGACATTCCTATAAATTGCCACATTTCCTTGTTCCAACCATCTTCTCCACAGTCGGTGCACCGTGGACGCACCAAGGTGTGTATCAGCTGCGATTTGACGTATGGACCAACCTGCCCTTTTCAGTCCGATCACCATGCCCCTCGTAAAAGCGTCTGTCTGCTTGAACTGCCTCCGTTTACGATGACCTGGCATTCTCTGTTATTACACGTGTCTTTTGAACCAAGAAAAAAATTTCTACAATGATTTTCCTTGAAGAAATAACGACACGAATACTGTCCTTTCTGCAAGTTGCTTCCCTTATATCTTACTCCATGTGCGCACGAGAGCTGCGCATTTTGCATCATTTGCATAACTCGGTTAGGCGCGTCTACCCTGAAATTTGCATAATTTTCTGGCCACTATTTCTTGGTGTTCCATTTTCAATGTCACGCGCAGTGTATTAAACAACATTTTAAAATCCCATATATTTTTATATAGTTTTAATAAAATTACCGTAAATTTCAATCTATATACATATATTGAATAAACAATAATAATACTAATATCATCAATAATTATACAAATTTGGACACAATTTTGCATATTTCTTATATAATACCAATTTGTATATATTTGCACAAGCTAATAGCTACCCAGTATGTCGCAACAATGTTTTTAAGCTTCATCTTAAGGAAACTCTTCCGAAGCTCAGCTTGTTTTAGGTTTGGTTACAATAAAAGCATTGGCGATCACAGAATGTGGTGATGGTGCTTATCTCCATGGTTAAACCAATTCCTGAAGTCCACTCATCTCCAATTTCAAATAATGTTTTTTTAATTTTATTATATAGGGTTTTGATGAAGTTGTAGAAAGTCGTAATATTGATAGAAAGAAAAAATCACAAAATTTTGCTTGTTGACAAGGATAGATGATAAACACATACTTGAAAGTATGGGAAATTGTTAGAAGTAGGAAATATTGTGAAAGTGCGCCATTACCCAACTCTTAAAACGCCTATGGAGATAAGAAAGTACTCAAGACAGCACAGCACTCGACACAGCTCCTTCAAAATTCCCACTCCAAGTCGCCATCCTACCCAAGATTCATTTAGAAAATACCATCTCTATTGCCATCCTTACTGTCTCTCACTACGGCGATGATTTTTTTTCGGTGCCCGGGCCGGACGGGGACACACACCCGCCGTGATTCCCAAGATTCATTTAGAAAATGTCATCTCTATTGCCATTCTTACTGGCACTCTCACTACGGCAATGTTATTTATTTTTCGGTGCCCGGGTCGGACGGGGACACACACCCGCCGTGATTCCCAAGATTCATTTAGAAAATGTCATCTCTATTGTCATTCTTACTGGCTCTCTCACTACGGCAATGTTATTTATTTTTCGGTGCCCGGGCCGGACGGGGACACACACCCGCCGTGATTCCCAAGATTCGTTTAGAAAAATGTCATCTCTGTTGCAATCCTCACTGGCTTTCTTACTATGGCAATGTTTTTTTTTTTTCCGGTGCCGGGCCGGACGGGGAAACACACCCGCCTTAAAGAGGCTCCACCCGGACGACGGCCCCAGTCCCCCTCGTTAGGCCTAGCGACCTCTCAAAACGCTCCAAGGAGGTCACACGCACGACGGCCATGTTATAGATGACCTTACAAACAGATATTCATCTACCTTGTCTTTACTGTCTATAAGAGCTACAAACGGTGGACTACCTTCTTAATAACGACTTTCCTGTGGTATTGGATGCAAATGGATGTTCTTCTTGGATTTCAGCCACTTCAGCTTTACATCAATGGCCCTCACTGCAATCCAGTAACAACTAGATTTTCTTCAGCAATCTGCTTAATTCTTGACTAGGACATTATTATACGTTTGTAGAGAAGAGCTCGAGTAATTGTGATAGGTTGTTGTCACTGCTGTCGTGACATCTTCATTGGAAAATGGGTGCCGTTGCCATGTTATTCAACTTGGATCCTATTTTTTTCGAATATTCCAAGGGTCCAGGGGAACTGGTGTGGTCGAACTTCTCCCCCCCCCCCCCCCCCCCACTGGTAATAGTTGTTCCTAGGTTAATGCTTATTGGCTCCAAAGCGAGAACAAAAATCCAATCAGTACACTAAAAGTGTACTATAAACGAGGTAATACACTCATGGACACAACTCAATAAAGTGGAAAGTCTTTTATGTCACCTCTCATCTGTTTTTTTTTTATTATTATTATTTTAGGAGACAGAGGCAATTTTGTTCATATTTCGTTATCTCCTGTCTTCAATAAAGATTACTGTGTATCAAATATCTTTCAGAGTTATTGTCTGAATCCTGATATACATTCTAAAAGGTACAACTTCCTTAAGGTTTGTCTATGAGGGTATTCCCATATAGCGTTATAGATTGGAAGTCAATGAAGAAAATTTGAGGCTGCCAATAAAAAATACCGCATTAAGATTTAATAGCATTATAAGTGGTGATAACAATGCATTTGTAAATAAATATATACAATGCACATATATTGGAGGATGTTATTACTGTATAAAAAAGGAATCCCTCTTCTTTTTTAATAAATGTAATTTAAAAATGCATATATTGATCATCTCTGTACATATTCGATCGATTTCATAACTCCTTCAGTAGGACCTTATGAAATTGAAGCTGCTCCTGTATTAATGAAGACCATATCCCGAAATATTGTTGCATCATGACTAATGCACCGATTTTATTTTTATTTATAATATTATTTTTTATATATTTTAAATTCAAATTGAAATTATCATGCTCAAAACA
This sequence comes from Cordylochernes scorpioides, assembly GCA_030710605.1. Classification (NCBI taxonomy): domain Eukaryota; kingdom Metazoa; phylum Arthropoda; class Arachnida; order Pseudoscorpiones; family Chernetidae; genus Cordylochernes; species Cordylochernes scorpioides. The sequence continues at coordinate 37,465,992 of CP092877.1, read as the reverse complement.
GACCATAGAGGTCCTATTTTCCAGGACTATAACTACCATCGCAAAATTGGAGAGGAGTGGACTTCAGGAATTGGTTTAACCATGGAGATAAGCACCACCACCACCAAATTCAATTTTAATAGTTATTTATTTTAATAAATAGAATATATATTACAAACAGATTATGTATCGTAAAATCACTCTTTGTATTTTGGTACACTGTGTGACTACACATCTCTTTAAAATTTTATGTGAGAAATAAATATTCTATTCTGGAGGCTACTTAAAGTAGAGTTATCTAATTATTCACTTATCTAACTTGTAGGATGGTTGAAAAACGTTCTGTAAAGATGAAAGACATATCTGAGGATAGAATCAAGGCTGAAGAGTCTGCCAAACGACAACCTGGTGTAACAGTATCACGGTATACAGGTTGGCTTAGTTGTTGGTATTTGCTACGTATTCTTTATTCCTTCTTACCTATTAAATTCCGCAACATAACTCCATGTTCTAGAAGAACAGTCGCATTACCATTGGAGGACGTTACATATTCATCCCTGCCTTTACAATTTTACAAAATTAATAAGCAATCCAGGGACAGGTCTCTTTGAACTATTTTTTATTTCTCAAGCTTTCAGGCCAATATGCTCTTCAACAGGAGATCTAGAAGTACCACGTCTGTGTGTGTTCCAAAATCACTTTATTAGGTACCGCTCAAAAAGAGCAACCTAATTTATTATAATTCCAACAATGAATAATATGTGAGGGTTATTCACATATTAAAACAAAGGGTCCAACGCAGGATTCGATCCCGGTTCATGACTGTCGGGAATCGATGGTGTTATCCACTCGTCCACCGACTCTTTTTGTGTGTGTGTGTGTGACAATTGACAATTGAAACAAATTTTATTGACTTCTTGTCAATAATTTACATTAAAATGGAAATAATGAATAAACTAATATACAGATGATCATGCGGGGGATGTGCCCCGGCGGGTGAGCCCTCTTTCCCAGGCGATGAGCGGGTCCTCCGGTCAGCCCAACCTGTACGAAGTACCGGTAGATGATGGATTTGGCCGACGCCAGGATGGCCAAGTTGTCATCTTCGAGGCCAGACCCGAAGATCCAGGCCCGCAGGTCAGGGGGTCGCCCGAGGACACTGAAGGCTTCATGTGTGTGTGTGTTGTGTGTAGGTATGTATGTATGTATGTGTATTGTGTTTTGTGTGTGTAAAATTGGCTGGAAGTGGTACTTCTAGGTCTCCTGTTGAAGGGCAAATTGGCCCGGAAACTGGAGAAATATAAAATTGTTAAAAGAGACCTGACCCTGGATTGCTTATTAATTTTGTTAAGATAGACCTTTCTGTTGACAATTGTCACTACGGAGGACATTCTCTATCAGAGTGTCGAGGGCTGTTGTCAACAAGATAGTTCCGCCTAGCTTATCGTTAACTGACTCGTAGATGTCAGATTGTTGACAACCAGGTTTGTGGGTGTGTCGGGTTTTTCCAGGTTCTTCTCTATTTCTTTTTGTCGAAAATTTTCAAGGCAATTCGCTTTTTTTGATCAAAATACATTTCAGAGATCTATTAAAAAGATTCGGTGGACAAGTGGGTAACACCCTCGATTCCCGACAGTCATGAACCGGGATCAAATCCAGCGTTAACATTTTGTTTAATATGTGAATAACCTTCACATATTATTCATTGTTGCAAATATCATAAACTAGGTTGCTCTTTTTGAGCGGTACCTAATAAATTGATTCAGGAAGAGATATATTAGGAAGAAATATTAAGAAATATTTGATTCATATTTATTATTATGTGTGTGTGTTGATATTATTTATCATTATATGTATTTCTACTGCCCTCAAAGATGTCCATAGACCATTTAAAATACCCTTTCCAAGAGTCTAGCTTCAGCATTAGTATAATTATACAAAATTCGCTTCACTTCTTTGTATCTTCCAATACCAAGCCATTCTGTTATAATGTCGAATCAGTTTCTTCTTATATTAGGTAAAATTGTTAAAAGTTTTATTTTGACTTTGATAACCTAGTAGAAGAACGATTTTTCTCGAAAACTTGCTTGCTTGTTACAATAAAAAAAAACTTATTTTTTTAATTATTCATCAGTTTTTTTCGTGAATCAGTTTTTTCAAGCCTTTCTTAGAATACTATCCCTATCATTCTTCAAGATGTATCCTTCCAGTATGGCCAAAAGACAATATTTTGGTTACCATCGAAGTACTTGACACACAAGCATCCATATTTTTTATTGAATACTTTGGTATCCTGTATTAATCTTTTCCACAAACATTTTTATCTCCTTGTAAACTATTTTTACCTCACTTGTATATAAATCTATTGAATAGTTAAGATGCATGCCATATTCGATATTCCTATAGAAGGGTTGTTATACTTGAAAGCTTGAAGTGTTGGTAATAAAAGAAGACACTTATCCTTTGAGACTTGTTGTTGATTTTGATTTTTATCTCCAATCTATATCCGTCTATTGGAGCTTTTGGCACTAATCTATGACTCCGAAGTATTAAAAAGTATGAATGTTCTTAAAAAATACCGCTTATAAAGATGACATGAACATTTTACACAAGCCCGGATGAAAAAGAAGGAGGGGGAGCAGTAACAAGCTCACTAAAAAACCTGGGTTCAGCTGGCCCGGCTGATAGTACCCTGTAAGGGCTCCTAATCCAGGGATACAGGATGAGCAGCGTTTGTACTCTATGTTAGGAGTAGCTGCACATGGCGTCTGTTCCTCATGTCAGAGGCGGCCATTTCTTCTGGAGCTAAGTCGGCCTGCCACTGAGTAATGCTCCCAATCTTAATGACAAAGGCAGATGCATCATACTTCACGCAGTCATGATGGTTGTCAAACTCTACTCTTCCCCGGCAGACACCATCAAAAGTCTCAAGCTTTAAAAGCTTGATTCCCTAATATGATGAAGTGGAGATAAGAAAGAAGAAGACATAAACACTGAAAACTGACAAGAGCTGTCAGGTCAAGTAGGCAGCTATTAATGACTTCACACTGCTCACCATCATCAAAGCAAAGAATATAAAACATGATTATTGGTAAGTAGACAAAAAATAAGATAAATGTACGGCTGACAATTCATGTCAATTGATTTTGATCAAAACTAATCATAGCTTATTCCAGCAAAAGGGTAGAGACAATAGAGACATTTTCTGAACAGTAAATTTGTAAAATGTAATGATTTAAGCATGAATGTTTCTTCTATATTTAAAGCAAACCTCTACTGTCCTTACTGCGATGAAAACATATATTGGGAGGGCTTGGCTCATCAGTGGTGAACGCTCCCAGAGGTTTCGCCATTTGAGCCAAGCCCTCCCAATATATTTTTTTTTTCATCGCAGTAAGGACAGTAGAGGTTTGCTTTGTATATAGAAAAGAAACATAATACTTTAATCATTTCATTTTATATATATAGATGGCGCCTTATTGCTTTGTATTAATATAATTTGTAATTTTATTATTCTTCTTTAAATTAAAGACACCTTGGCCAGTAAATCTTTAACCCGTCGACGTTTCGACAAAAATATTTTGTTCTCGTTGGCCGAAGGATCTTTAATTTGAAGAACTATGAATGCTGCCCAGACAGCCTCTATCTTTACGTTTATTATTCTTGGGGGAAAAATATTATGTTACATAGCTTCTTCCGTATGAAAACTGTGATCAAGAATTGCAAATCTTGTTGCTTCAGAAATGGATCTGACGCGTTTCTGTTAAAGATTTATTTAGTGTCTTGATAGGTGGTCTCTTTGCTTATTTTTTCTTGTAGCGTGAAAAGCGGTTTATCATCGTTACATCAATAGAGACTGTTGTCTTCATGGAGGGAAGTCCTTGAATTGAACATACCGGCAATTCCTGCAGTCAGTGGCAGTAAGATGGAATCCATAACACCTATGGCCTCAAGATCTACTCAGCAATCATATTCCCTATCCAAAACAGCATATTCACAAAATTGTCACGCAGAAATAATATCAGGATGTCAAGACAATTTATATTGATCAAAATAATTCAAACTTATTCAGAAAAATGAACAGAGAGGCAATGAGAGTGTAACAGATTCGTATAATTAATAAATTGTGAGGAGATAAGATAATGGAAATATCTTTATTTACGGGGCTGCTAACCAGAATGGATAATATTTGAGCCCCGATGGACGCATAAAGCGGAATATATACAAATCACTATATACATTGCACTGTTGGAGGGGGGTGGGTGGCCAGGATATCATCACCGGGTGAGGCCAGAAGAGCCGGTATGTAGAGGAGGATCAGGGGGGCAGGGTGGTGATCACGGAGATCAGGGGGGAGGCAGAGACGGGTCCATTAGTATTGAGTCCAAGGGTGACCGTGGAGAGCAGACAGACTACAATGTTCTGTTGCAGTGTTCCAGGGTACAGTGCCTCAATTACAAAAGCGGTTTGTCACCGTTGCATCAATAGAGACTGTTGTATTCTTGGAGGGAAGTCCTTGGATTGGACATACTGGCAATTCCTGCTGTCAGTAGCGGTAAGTTTAAAACCACAGCACTTATGACCTCAAGATCTACTCATAAATATTCAGTTTGTTTTCCCTCTCTAACACAGCATATCTACCAAAATGTCGCGAAGAATTAATATAAGGATGTCGAGACAATTTATATTGGTCAAAAAATTTCAATTTTTTTCATAAAAATGATCAGAGAGGCAATGAGAGAGTAACTGATTCGTATAATTAATAACCTATGAGGATAAGACAATGTTTGTTCCTTGTTCCAAAATCACTTTATTAGATACAGCTCAAAAGTAGCAACCAAGTTTATGATAATTGCAACAATTAATAATATGTGAGGGTTATTCACATATTAAACAAAATGTTAACACGGGATTCGATACCGGTTCATAACTGTCGGGAATCGAGGGTTTTACCCACTCGTCCACCGACTTTTAGACAATGTTTGTTCCAAAATCACTTTATTAGGTACCGCTCAACAAGAGCAACCTAGTTTATGATTATTGAAACATTGAATAGTATGTTAGTTATACACATATTAAACAAAAGGTTAACGCGGGATTTGATACCGGTTCGTGACTGTCGGGAATTGAGGGTGTTACCCTCAGGGATGATATGAACCTTAATGAATGCACCATCAAATTATAGAGGCATTGCCCTTATAAGCAACTTGTCAAAACTTTTTACATCCATATTTAAAAATAGACTAAGTAATTGGATTGAGAATAGAAAACTCATAGCGGAAAACCAGGCAGGATTCAGAAGGGGTTACTCGTGCCAAGACCATATCTTCACGCTTACATCACTAATCCAAATGACATTAAGCCGCAAAAGAAGGAAACTTTACGCATTTTTTGTTGATCTCAAAAAAGCGTTTGATACAGTTCCACATCTACTATTATGGAGAAAGCTTGCGCTTGTTGGTTTAAGTGGGCGATTTATCAAACTCATACAGAACTACTATGCTCAAATGATGGCAGCGGTCAGATGGAACGGCTCTTTTACAGAATTCATCAAAATACAATCAGGTGTTCTTCAGGGTGAACCTCTTTCACCGTATTTATTTATTATTTTTATTAACGATCTGGTTGCTACACTGGATGATTCTGACCTGCCAGGTATATACTTACCGGGCCATGGAACTATACACCTCCTCCTGTTCGCGGATGATATAGTCCTCTTTGGTGTATCCAAGATAAATCTCCAAATAAAGATTAATCTAATAAAAAGATATTTTGAGGAAAATGGTTTAACTCTGAACCAATCCAAGTCTAAAATCGTAGTGTTTCGAAATGGAGGCCGCTTGGCCAGATCTGACGTTTGGTTTTGGGGCCAACAACCCTTGACAGTATCTTCAAAATATACATATCTTGGCTACCCCTTAACTACCAAGAATCCAACTGCTTACGTGGCGCAGCACTTTAAAAGCAAAGCATTGGTTGCTACAAACGCAGTATGGAGAATACTATCTAAGTCAAGAACCAAATCGTTCGGAGCAGTGATGAAATTACTTGACTCCATAGTTTTATCCACGTTGTTATACTCGGCCCCCCTGTGGGCGACAAATCAGATAGGAGTTGTAAACCAGATCCAGGATATTTTCCTATCGCGATTTCTTGACCTTCCCAGATATACTCCGGGCTACATCTTACGAACAGAAACCGGAAGGATGTCCCTTGAATTAAACATTACGAAATTGATTCTAAAGTTCTGGATACGGATTTTAAAAATGGACAGGACAAGATTACCCTATGTTTGCTTGTCCCAGCTCTGGAAAGTTTCAATTGTGGGAAAAGCGGGAAACAACTTTTTTCATAACTTGAATAGCATCATTGACTCTAGGGGTTTTTCTTTTCTTAAGAACTGTGAAGATTATATGGTTGTGCGAGGAGAAATGCCTAGAATTATTCAAACCACAGTGGACCAGCTACTCCAATTTGACCGAGCTAAGATACAAAACTCAACTCATTTTATTCACTACCAATCTCTAAGTAGCTCCTTTATGACGGAGTACTACTTACTATCAAACCTCCCTTTGAAAATTAAACGATTTATAGCCCGTCAAAGGATTCTATGGCTATTTTTCCCCGAGGATATCACGGGATTTTGGAACAGCGACCCTTTAAATTGCTACTTCTGCAATGTTGGCATCCAAGACAATTTGGTCCACTATCTATTCCATTGCCCATTCCTACATGAAAAGAGAATGGAAATTCGCGAAATTTCGGAGCTAACTCACTACAATGAACAACATGTATATAAAATCTTTACTGCTCTCCTGCTGGATAAAACATTTGTTTATAAATATTTTAAATTTTTCAAGGCGATTGATAAAATGAGAGAAGAAGTGCTCAACTCCACAGACAACGGCTGATTGCTCCCCCTCCCCTCTAAATTGCTTTTCCTCCTCAGTCATGTACATATATAACCTTTTAGGGGAATCCCCTTGTAAGACAATAGTGTCTTAATAAAAGTTTTTGTTGTTGTTGTTGTTGTTGATATGAACCTTAAAATATGATAAATATATAAAATTAATCGGTTTAAAATTATGAAGATTATTTGTAAATTTGCAAAATTTTAGGTAGAATAGGTTTTAGTTCCTCTGTAAAGTTAACTGTGGAATAAGGGAGAATGTGTTTTAATAAAAAATTTGGCTGTCATTTCTAAAGTAGATCGTTCCAAGCAGATTGTCACTTGGAGATATTGATTTAGAATTTAACACGTTTTACTATTTTTATTTTAAAGAATACCTATTCGTATGACAAATACAAAGAGAACGGTATGAGAAAAGCGAAAAAAAAAAAAAAAGAATTTAAAAAGCCTTCTACTTAAAACATTTTGCCATTATTTTTAAAAAGGATATATCAAATTATAGCCTCAATTTTAACTATTAGTTTTTAAATTATTTTACAAAACATACAAGCGAAAAAATAATTATTAAATATCTAATATGGTATTCTTTATCGTATATTTGCAGTTATATTTTATTATTGAAATTGTGTATATTATATATTTTGTGTTACTACTTTTGTAAATATTTTTTGAAATGAGGATTATTTCATCAATTTCAAAATTATTTATGATATTTATTTGAAATGGCAAAAAATTAAAAAAAGAAATGGAATATCAAATAAAATTTTAGAAAAAAAGCAGAAGTAGAGTCAATTTCAGCCAATAGAATTTCTTGGCAAATCACGTGACAAATATTAAACTCTGCGGCATACCAAAGTTTTTAAGTCATTCTTAGCAACATTGCCTCTACCTCAGCGAGGCATATTTACATAAATGTAAGTAAGTTTGCTTCTTGCCGTTTTAAACTTGTATTTGCATATTTTCGTTTGATAGCTTTTCAAACACGCCTTTGTTGTTTTCTCGTGAAATGTTTTTTTATCTTCTTTAGCTTGCGATATTGTTTTAACAAATCTTTTTAGAGCTTTATTTTTTTTCTTTTAAAATAATCTTTTGATCACTCGTAACTACAAATCTAATTCGTATATGATTTAATTGAGATGAGGTAAACAGCATAGTGCGCAATTGAAACGTGTAAATAGGTTTGTTTTAAATAATATACGCTCTAAATGTATTTCGTTTTATAAAAAAAAAGTATCAAATAATTTGTTAAATTAACTTTAAAATCTATAAAAGTTTGTTTTAAAACTGGGAAAAAATGACCGATGCTGTAAAATTTCATAGACAATCAAAATACTGTTATCAACCTTTATAAATGTACTACACATTTCTTGGATTTCAAACGATATTTGAAATCTCGTTTTTTTCAACGTCTTGCTGTTTAAAAATACACTTATTTAGACAAGAAACACAATGTAAGTATAATATGTTCTGTTTTTATTATTACTTATTGGCAAATAGAAGTTTCTTATAAATGATGTATATAAGCTTTTAAAGCTCTAATCGTAATATATGCTTTGTTAAAGATAAAAATTTCGTAAAATTTTCGTTTTTTTTTTTTTGTAAATTGTAGAAATTATGTATTTGAAAAGTTGTCGAAATGTTATTTTAAAAATTATGAATTTATATATAGCAAATGTGATTACATGCCTTTAATGTGATTCTTTTAAAATTATTTTGAAATATCTTGTGGAAAATAATTACAAACATATAAAGGTCATTCTATCATAAAAATGTCTTCATTTAGTTTTACTAGTACATAAATCTAATAAAATTTTTAAAAGAATTATAGATAAAATACTCACGAAAGAAAATTTAAAAAACTTTTTCAAATGCCATTCTTTATATATTTAGTATTTTGATAATTTATATGTAATACAGTTTTTAAATATCCAACATAAGAAATGCCATTTTTAATCAACTAGATATTGTGGGAATATGAATTTGAAAATGTATATCAATTGTTTTTATTTTTAAATTTTATATCTTAAAACACATCGTTTACGTTCTATATTGACTTGTTTCTGAGATTATGGCATAATTTATCTTCTGGTAATATTTATTTCTTCAGAATAACTCATTTTTAATATACCATAATGGTCTTCACACGCACAAACTCGCAAAAATATTTCTACAAGTAATATCAGTCCAAAATTGTCATAAATATACGGAAACTAGCCGAATGGCCCGGGCAACGCCCGGGTTTTACCCGATTAAATGCTTTTATTCAAATACTATTCGTTACAATTATAAATTGGCGCCGTGGATGTCATTCTTGTATAATATATAAATGAGTTTTAAAAATTGTAAAAAAAAAAAATGCATCGGCCGGGAATCGAAACCGGGCCGCCCGCGTGGCAGGCGAGCATTTTACCACTGAACTACCGATGCTTATAAGAAATGGCCATATTTGGGTATTTATTCCATTCACAAAAGCAAACGGTGACAGAATTAAGAATTGATTGATGACTCTGAAACTTGTATTTATAATATGTTCTTTATAGCCCTGTGCAAAGGTTACGCGAATTCCATGAGCCCATGCTCCTCAAGCTGTTTTATATCAGCAGCCGTCTCTCCCAAAGGTCCTGTTAATACATCTAATGCAAGCCAAAATGTGTTCTGGAGCTATAGACGTCAAGCTACATTTTGGGCAAGTGAGATAGATTTTGTTATTTTCTATCTTCAATGGCTTGATATAGACTGTTCTAAATATTGTTAGTGTTGTTTGATGCTGTCTGAGGTTCAGATGGTACATCGAACTCGAGACAGATGGCTGGCGTCGCATCGTGTTTGGGATGTAATACGTACAGTACAACGTTCGATCGCGATTAAAATGATTTTACAATTTCTGAGGTTTAGATCTCCTCCTGGGAACTCGATGTATGGAGTCAACGATGAATATTCCTTAATTATTAAAAATAACTTTTTTTAAATGTCTTCAGCGTCTGGTTAAACCAACGTGTTACTACTTGTCAACATTTTCTTGGATTCCATCATTTCTTGATCTTTCCCTCTCTTTATCTTCATAGAATTAACTCCATAGTAAAAATATATTTCTATTTTATGAAAAAGGCAATTGGCCAATTCTGGAACAATTAAAAATCAATGATAATAGTTTATATTTATTCCGATAGATGGCGCAAGCCATCAGCAACTTTTAGTTGCACGATAAGGAGATGCCTTTTTCATAATTTATGCACCTTATCCCAGTACAATATCACATTTGTACTATTTTTTTTATATTTCTTTTTTGTTACCTTTTTGAGACATGTTTTTGCGTGTTAATGCATATCTGACTTATATATCTTTCCTTAGTTAGCAATTGACATTTTCAAAAAATATATTTATACACTTTTTTTAAAGAAGTCGTCACAAAGACAATCCTTCTTTGTAGGTCGTTGAGGTATAGCTTACAACACCACGCTGACGAGGGTCAAAAGCTCGAAACGCGTACGTAGTTGGCTTGTTACGAAAAGATGGTTGACAAATTTACGGATATATGAAGGAGCTATTAAGGTGAAAACATCAGTTTTCCAGAAATACGTTTCTTTTCGGGCATTAAAGCCTTTCTACAGAAGAAAACACAATAAAATGTTTATCACAGAGCCAAGACCTCCCAATATTTTTCATCGTAGTAAGGACAATAGAAGTTTGATTGATGTATAAAAGAAACATTCACGTCTGAATGTTTTATTTTGCTGTATAGATGGTGCGCGCGCGTTATTGCTTTATATCAAAATTTTTATTGCATCGTGTTTATGTTTAGAAAACATTTCATGACAGAGAGATCTGAATTAAATTTTTAAAAAGAAACTGATTCCTAGAAGTCTGATGTTTTCACTTTGATATTGATACAAGCGATTATTTTAGTTAAAAATTCTATGTTCAATATTTGTTCTAATAGCTGGCGCTCATCATCACCAATGTAGAGTTGAATTATCGATAGATTCTCTTACGATAAGCTTTTGTATACAGAATATAAGCAGAATTATATGAAAATAGTTTAATTACTCCCTTCAAAAATGCTTTTATTAAGTTTCTATAGCGTTTCGCAGAAGAATCCGAAACTAAAAGTGAGCAAATCGAAACTAAAACTTTTTTTTTTTTTGCACTTTCCTCGCCTATTTTTATAAGTCCATTTGTAAAAACGGGATTTCGGATAAATGCAATCCTACTGCGTGTGTATTAAAAAGACATATATTTGTTCAAAATATAATTTATTTACCAATATTTCAGTTTTGCGGCTGAACGCCAACCTTTTTCATGGTATTACAACATATTAATGTCAACAACAAACTCAGTGCCACATAAAAAATGATAATTTGATCCAATATATGCCATTTTAATTAAAGATATATTTATGGATTGCTCTATTTAAAAAAAAAATACTTACAGTTGTATACGGAGAGTTAATTTTATTCTCCTAGGATCAATAAGTTACCGGAATGTGATAAATATTTAAATAAATGCAAAATTACAAGAAATTAAAAATATTTTCATAGAATAATAAATCTGCTAAATAGCTCCTTCCCTATGGGAGCTGTGACCCACAGCTTGACAATCTTGTTGCTACTGACATGGATCTGACGTGTTTCTGTTAAGTATTCCCCCCCTCTGAGTCTTGGACGTCTGTCCCTAGTAGCTTTGCATCCTTTTTTCGCGGCGTGAAGAGCTGCTTTGTCGTCGTATCGTCAATAGGGACATGTTCATCTTAGAAGGAATTCTTGGCTTTGACACGGCAGTGGAATCCTGGAGCCAGTCTCTGAAAATGTAGTTCATAGCAGCCATGGCCTCAAGGTCTTCTCGGCGATCTTCAGTTTGTCTTCCCTAATCTACCCAGCATCTCCTACAAAGGTATAATAAAAATTCACTTTTAATTTTATCAAAAAGCAATCACTCTTGCTAATTAAGCTTGTTCAATTTTTTTTTCCTCCAGATTTCAAAACACCTCTAAAATTTCTTTCAGGCTTCTCAAAATATTCTTCAAATTCTTTTCAGTTATTGAATCAAATCAACATAGCCTTTAAATAATTGTTTTTAAATTTGAGGATAAAGAAAAAATCTTGGTTAGGAGAACAGTGTGGCTGGGATAGTAAAGCAATTTGATGTTTAAACAAATAATGAGTTTTACAGTGACGTGGTCGTGCGTTATGATGAAGGACCCATTTTTCTAAAGCCATTTTTTTTTGCCTTATGTGGCGCTGTTTGTTGTTGAACACATTAAAATATTATAATATCTTGAAAAAGGTTGGCGTTCAGTCACACAAGTGAAATATTGGTAAATAAACTATATTTTGATCCAATATGTGCCTTTTTAATTAAAAAAAACTCGATATATTTACAACCTTGATTTATTGCGGCATTTTTAGAGAGGCTGTGGGTCAGAAACAACCCGGAAAAAATGGCTTTAGAAAAATAGATATTCATCATCACAACAACGCACGGCCACATTTGACTAAACATCAAATTGTTTTACTAGCCCAGCCACTATATTCTCCCGATTCAGTTTTTTTCCTTTATCGAAAGGAATCCATAGCGTACCTTTACATCAAAGAAAGTGATAAGAAGGAACTTGAGCTTCGATCTGACCATCCACACTTGCTTGAATCTTGGTTCACCAGGCTCTTAGTCACTTCCTTGATTGCATTTTGGTCTTGAGGCCCAATCGGTTCACGCATCTCTCGTTATAACGTTTTTGAGCCAATGGGAAACAGAATTCGACCATGATTTTGTATGCGCTGTACTTTGAATAATAGTTTTCTTCAATGGCCTCTGATTCATGCCCATCCTCCCAAGTGAGTGCAAGTAGCTGAAATACAAGTGTACTTGTACTTTGACATTCTGTAAGTGCAAAAATCGAACTGTTTTCTTTATGTGTAGACGTGTGTTATTATCATAGAGCAAGATATAAATAGGTATAGTATTAAATACTTTGTATATCTTCAAATAGTTGACCTTCAGTCACTATATACGAGACTTATTTGAGATTAATTTGTTAATGAGATACTCCTGTTGAAGGACTGATAATTCTGAAAGCTTGAAAATAAAAGATTTGCACAAAAAAACTTAGCCCTGAAATCTTTATTTGTTTTATTAGATTGTGAGACGGATTTTCCGATGATCATTTAAGATGCAGATCATTTTTATGATTGTTAGACATGTTTCAAAAGAAATATCCGAGTCTTTTCTGTTATATCTCTAATAGTTATTCTTGTTTTCTCTAATAGTTATTCTTGTTCAATAAGCAATATCCAGGGCCAGGTAAGCTTCCGGGCCAATGTGCCCTTCAACAGGAGACCTAGAAGTACCACTTCCATCTAATAAACGCTGAAAATGAAGATTTGTCTATTGAGATTTCTTTATTTGATCGCTGACCTGATTTAGAGTGAATTTTCCTAAATTTTATCTATATCGGTCAGCCAGTGGATAGATAATTCTTGACGCTTGTTCGACCAGCTTTTTGAATTCGTGAAAACCATTCAAATATCCTTTACTGTGATAGAAAACCTGCTTCAACATTTGGAATGATTCGTAAACTTGATTTCCCCGATGCAGAATCGCTGTTTTCCAATACGACTGAAGTTTATTTTTGAAGCTATTATCCCAATAGTATACGTGGTACAGGCCATGATAATCATTGTGGGTAGTTAGCGATTGATTTTACTGTAAATGAACCACATGTCTACACATGTGAAAAGCAGTTCGACTTTGCACTTACAAATGTGTCAGAGCCTCGTTTGATTACTTGCACTCGCTGGTGGGGTTGGACTTTTGCAAGAATTTTGGGCCATTGGAGCATTTTTTAAATTAGAAAAAGTGCCCAATGCGGGCACTTTTGCATCACCATAGTAAAATACTTTACTAGCATTCTTCTTCTTTATCTCCACTTAATCACATCAAGGTATCAAGCTTGTAGAACGTGGCAACCATCATGACTGGGTTAGTGGAATGCGTCTGAATTTGTCAATCAGACTGGGAGCACTACTCAGTAGCAGGCTGACTTAGCTCTAATATGAAATGGCCACCTCTGACATGAGTGACAGACACCACGTGCAGCCGCTCCTAACATGGAGTATAAACGCTGCTCATCCTGTATCCCTGGAGAAGGAACCCTTTACAGGGTACTATCAGCTGGGCAAGGGTTTTTAGCGAGCTTGTTACTGCTCCCCCTCCTTCTTTTTTCATCCGGACTTGGGACCGGCAAAGGTGGAGTTGACTTTACTAGTTGTGAAAATGAATGAGCAACAATACCAGTTTTGGCAAATTCAGTCCAAAAGTCAACCTGTATACCATGGTTTCGGGCATTGGCCATTATCAGTACAGGGACGGCTTCATAACATCCTACGAGAGAGGTTTATGAAATCGGTCTAATTGACCAAACAGGTGGTTAAGCTGGTGAAGTAAGTGGCAAGGGCCGATTTTCAGGCAAGATTGCAACAGTTTTTTTACTAAGATGATGCATAGTGATATCGTTATGCTGCACATTTAAAGGGAGAGGTGCCTCTTTTGGTACATAAATGAATATCTTTGACCTTTTTTAAATATTTTATTTACAACGTTTCAGTGACCCGTAGTTTTAAAGGAAAACCTTATTTGTTATTGCTTATTTTGAATTTAAATTCTTTGTGTAGTAATAGCAAATACAATTTCCCTTGATGCGAGTGCCCGAAACCTTGGAAATAAAATATTAAAATTAAGAAAAAGGCATCTCCCTATCGTGAAACTGAATGTTTCTGGTTGCTTGCGCCATCTATCGGAATAAATATCAAATATTCGTTGATTTTTAATTACGATAATATATATAAACAAATAATTTAAGAAAAAATCAACGAATAGTTGATATTTATTCCGATAGATGGCAGAAGCCATCAGCAACTTTCAGTTGCATGAAAAGGAGATGCCTTTTTCTTAAATTATCCATCATATCCCAGTACAATTTCACTTTCGTACTATTTTTTTTTTTTTTCAAAATATAAAAGTTAGAAGATATTCATATATAGTTCAATTATATAAACAACCTGCAAAAAACGACATTTTCCATAGTGCTATAGAGTTTTAATGATCATTTTTGTTTGTTTGTTTGAAGTTACCTCAACACCTTGCTACATTAGCGGTCCAACGTCAAGATATTTTAGTTTGTTCAAGGTCATTCTTTCCGGGTTATTTGTTGGTGGCTGTCGGGGCGAGCCCATTATAGTGAGAAGGGGGGAGGGTGGTTTACCCCTCCAGCTTTAGTTTAGTTTCGTTTTGTTTAGCTTCTTTTTTTTTTTTTTATCAGATAATTGTTCTTTGTTTAAATATTATTCACTCGTCAAAACCTCATCATCCTTTTAATGTCGTTTCCCTTCTACTTTAAACTTCAATTCAAACTTTGTAGTTCACTAATTGTTTATGTAAAATAGTTTTCTGAATTTAGTGTTGTTACTTGACGTAAGCATCCCTTGTGGGGATATCGCGTCTGATTTGATGATAATTAATAAATAACCTTCTCGTTAACTGCTCTTTCTTCAGCTGGGATCATCTGGAACGGTGTGAAGTTCAGCCAGAAAGTGTAGAAAAATATTTCTATGGTGAAAATGTGAACTATCACAGAGTTTAGCCTACGTGATGGTACAGCTAACTTGTTTCTCAATTCCGGAAAGTGTAGGTATGTATGTGAAAAATAATAAAGGTGTTGATGCACATGAGCTTTTTAAATGGCAGAGCGCTATCTAGTGGATATTAAAATCGTAAAAGGGATATCCTGACCACAAGCACATAAGCTTTTTGATGAAAGAGCGCCATCTAGTGCCGTTTAGTCGATTTATGTTCAACTAGATAGCACTCTGCCATCAAAAATATTATGTGCTTGTAGTCAGAATATGCCGTTTAGTTGATTTCTGTTCCACAAGATAGCGCCCTTCCATATAAAAAGCTCATGTACTTGTGGTCATAATGTCTTTTTTTATTTTTAATATGCATGTATAAACCAATAGAGGAATATTAGAATAAATTTCTGGGGTCGGTGGAAGGGTGGTCTAAACCAGTTTAAAATCGAACTGCTTTTCAAATGTGTAGACATGTGGTGCACTTACAGTAAAAGCAGTCGCTAACAACCCACCATATCATGGCCTGTACCGCATGTACTAGGGATAATTGAAAAAAAAAAGAATAAATTTTAGATTTTATGTTTTGATGGCGAACTTATAGTACATAGTTCCAAAAAATGTTAGGCTGTAAAAGGCTAGCTAACAAATATAAGAAGTTTCTATGGAGTTGCTATTTTTATTCTGTTATGTGGGGATATACAGTTCTGTGAGATTCCGTCCTAAAACCTGGATAGTTATGGGTCCTCCTGGAGATGGTCTCTTATTGTAAGTTATACCATTTTAATTTTTTCAATACATGTAGGGGTGGTTAGCAAACTGCTGGCGTTGATACACAAGTTCGACTTATGATAACTACGACCCAGGATCGAATCCTGAATAAAGCATCTTTTTTTTTTTGCTTCGAGGGTTCCCGATTCTTGCACAAGTCCCTTCTAATCAAAAAAAGTCGAACTGGAAACTACAAATGTAGAAATGTACTACACACTCACAGTAAAGAAGGGTATATTCGCTAACTACTCACTATGATTATTATGAAACCCCTGTACAACATGTAATAGATATATACTGCTAATGAATCCCATATATCTTATGGATTCGACCCAATAACCGCGAGTATAACGGAATGAACAGTTAAGAAAAAGGTATCTCCTTACCGTACTACTGAAAGTTGCTGATGGCTTGCGCCATCTATCGGAATATGAACTATTCGTTGATTTTTAATTATACTAGAATTGACCAAATACTCATTCTTGATTAATCAAGAAAACCTTACCACGTATGCGTTTCGGGCTGTTGGCCCTCGTCAGCGTGGTGCAAGCAGTACCTCAACGACCAAAAAAAAAACGGTCATTCAGGCATCCTGAAAAATCACGAAACGAGTAGTTAAGGCCAGAAGTGCGTGAGGACGCTAAACAATGTGAGAAAAAAAATAGCACAAATGTAAAATTATACTGGGATGAACAGTATTTTACCTTTTCAATAGCGCGGGATAGAAGTTGAGCATATCAAACGATACCTCGTTCTTACGCTGATATTTATTGGTCGATTTTGGATGAACCTCTCTTAGCGCTTACACAAGTTCGACCCCTAAGGAATTGTGGGGAAAACTTAATATTACAGGTGTATTAAATGGAGTACTCAATACTCTTACAAAGAAAAATCATAAGACCCCGCAACAATGGAATCTTATGAGCTAAAACGTTTTAGTTAGTTGAAGAAGGGCTTCCCCGAAAGCTTCCTTTAATAAAGTAAATACAAAGAGTTGCAACGTCTTTTTTTTTTTTTTTTGTAATTTCTCAAAATCCGCATTTCTGCGCTAATAAGCTCAATACTATGCTGCGTTGTTCTAATATAGATTTTAGTTCTAAGGCGCAGTGTATTACGATTCAAGTACAAAATCATCCCGTTCTCAGTAGCTGACAAAATAACACAACCTACAAATTTATAAGAATTTTTCGCTAGGCGAGATAACTAATTTTCCAGAAGGAATCAAGTTTCCAATATTAATTCCATATTTTGTTGTTATATTTAATTGTGATACATCGCTCACACAATTGTTAACATTTAGCTACACACTTGAGGAATAACCAACCTCCTTGGGGAGTCCAGCTATAAGGTATAAAACATCTAGACAGAATCTATATTTACAATCTAACAATCCTAAACCCTAGACATGCGTTGTTTCTTAATAAATTTCAGTTATAGAAAGTGTTGTTGTTGTCGTATCCAATGAAGAGCCTCAGATGTCTCCATGCATTTCTATCGCCGCAGTCGCAATGTCCTCTATATTGGTCTTCATTAGAAAATAGGTGCCGTTGCCAGGTTAGTCACCTTGGACAAGAATTTGGTCGAATATTCCAAGGGTCCAGTGGGAACTGGTGTGGTCGGACCCCCCTCCCATAGAAAGTGTGATGCGGTTATACAAACAAATGTAGATCCTTAAAATCGTCTTATGTTGATAGAACACTGAAAACGTTTCAGCCTTCAGCAGAATATTTTGGCGAAAACAGGACGACGCCGCGTGGGAAAAATCACCTGTAAATCAAGCTTCCTTTCCATTGGTTAGTAAAGTTTAGGAAGAGTTAGGGATTAGTAACGTGAAAGACAAACCGTTATGCTTCCCAGGATATTTTGCGTTCATCATTTTTCTTCAATGCCAAAGGTACGTGGATTGTTTTTTATACCACATCGCTTATATACCACTTTTTAAGAGGATATTTTTACACAGCGAATAGATTGTAATGTTTTCAAGCGTAATACCAAAATACACACTTTGAACAATATATTCTACTGTCCTAAAAGCTTATGTCCATAGTTTTCTCAAATACCATTTCTAAGATTCCACCCTTCGGTGTAGTATATATAAGCAGAATGATCCAATACAGTATTAGAGCTCTAGAGAAGCGGTGTGGTAGATTAAATTGGCTAAACCGCTAGGAGGGTTCACCACTGATAAGCCAAGCCCTCCCAGTATTTTTTCATCGCCGGTCTGGTAGATTAAATTGGCTAAACCGCTGGGAGAGTTCACAACTGATGAGCCTATCATCGCAGTAAGAACAATAGAAGTTTGATTTATCTGTGAAAAGAAACATATGCGTCATTGATGTTTTAATTTGTTATATATTTATGGCGTGGTATTGCTTTGTATTAATATACGGGGTTCACGTATTATTGAAAAATGAAAGTACCTAATTAAAAACCTTAAAAATAAAGTAGCGACTTATATATCAACCATCAGTTTGCAGATTTGAGATGTCGAAGCTGTAAGCTTATGTATCGAAACGAATTGAAATTTTGTTGAAAATTTGACATTTTAATAGAAAATATTTTTAAATGGGTGTGTTATAAATAGGTGTTTGGATTCTAAGAAATCTAAAAAAAAAGTAAAATTGAACTTCTATCAATTTTTTAAAAAATGTGACATTTGAAATATAGCGAACTATTGTATGTGTACACTGCTAAAATGTGTTCAATAATTTTTATAGATAGAGAACACTGCTGTGATAGAGATGTACGGAGACATCGGAGACTCTTCGTTGGACACGACAACAACAACAACATAGTTAATATCTTTTTGGAAATATAGCAATACACAAAAAGAAGCATATATTGAATCAAAATATAATTTATTTACCAATTTTTTGGCTGAGCGCCGACCTTTTTAAGGTTGTAATACTTTGAAAAAGGTTGGCGTTCATTAAACTAAAATATTGGTAAATAAATTATATTTTGAAAATTAGAAACTATTATAGACGCGTATGATTCTTTTAAAAATTAAACGATTTTCTCTCTACTGTCCTTACTGCAATGAAAAATAATAGTAGGGCCTGGCTCATCGCCATTTCCAAGAGGTCAGCGTCAGGAAAATTGAAAAATGCAATATAACAGCGGTATGGTAGATTAAACTGTCGAAACCGCTGGGAGGGTCACCACTAATGAGCCAGGCCCTCCCATTAATTTTTCATTGTAGTAAGGGCAGTAGGAAATTGTTTAATTTTTAAAAGAATCATACATGTCTATAATAGTTTCGAATACTCTACATTATATAAGAGTTGGTAAATTAGAACGCCTGCCCCGAGATGGTATCTACCCGTGTTGAAGTTATTAGACTTATAATGTGGCAGATCTCACTTATTGCCAAGTTTGAACTTATGCACATTTTGTGAGCCATTGAAGTAATTTATTATTTAAAAAAAAAAAAAAAAAAAAAAAAAAAAATGCTCCAATGGCCCCCGATTCTTGCAAAAGTCCAACCCCACCAGCGAGTGCAAGTAACCAAACGGGGCTCTGGCATTTGTAAGTGCAAAGTCGAACTGCTTTTCACATGTGTAGACATGTGGTGCGCTTACAGTAAAAGCAGTCGCTCTACCCACCATGATTATCATGGCCTGTACCACGTGTACTAGGGATAAGCAAAAAAAAAAAAAATTATTAAAAAAAAAAGCTGCTTAGAACGGTTTTCAGAACCTGGATTTTGTTGGTCAAAACGGCCGTTTAAACCACTATGCTGCACGTTGTTATTTTACGTGATGTAAGAGATGTTCGTCAGCAATGGTGTGTTTGCTGCAGTGTGACATGGAGGAACGGACTCACCCCGGGGCCAGCCAGCCTCCGCCCAGGTCCTTGCCCTCGGACCATGCTCCTCCTTCCACGTCAGGCTATTCCTTCCCATCGTCCTCCAACTACACCTATTGGAGTGGCTACCCTTCAACCTATTCCACCATTCCTCCTCCATCAAGAAGTCCCCTCGCCCCCTACTACTCCAGCATCGGCCAGTACAGCACTAGCAGGTCACTACTTGGCCAGGTGGAGACTTCTTCGGCCCTCAATCATACCCCTCAGGAATGCTCTTCAGAATTGGATTCCTTCGTTCGTTCTGATATCTCAGAAACTGTCATCGAAAACGAAGCATCATTGAGTCAAAGAGATGGTTCTCTTCCTCCTATTGGGATACCTTTTGACTATTCTCTCTGGGTTCAGCCTTCCTCTTTCCTTAATGATCAAGGATTCTTCCCATCATCCCAGCAAGATCCTTGGCCGAGGTACCCAGACATTGACTCGTGGCCATACAATTCACGCCGTTTCTTTCCCAATGACCCATCGATCACCCAAATCCTGCCACATTCCTCGATGTTTGTCGACCAGGTTGGGAATTTACAGTCTCAACGACCATCTTATCCGATGCGTACAGAGCCAACGTGGAGCCTTACCCGGCCTGAAGATCAGCAAGTGGGATTTGCATACGAAAATTTTCATAATAATTCTTTTCAGTCCCTACCTTCTTCCTCTGACAAGACTAGCAATAGCGACATTTTTTTCGATTCTGATTACAGCTCTAGCGATATCAATGTCTGTGATTTCTCAACCACTTCACCATCCCTCACCAACATCGATCTGGCATCCTTTGAATTAGATGATATCAATAACCCGACAACTTCCGAAGCTGCAGAAATGCCAAGGAAACTTTACCAAGTAGTCACTGAAGACAATACCAAGGAGATCAATCTCGAAGTAATCCAGTATCCAGAGAACGAGGATTCTTCTAACGAATCCTCACCAGACCATACCCCAACTAAAGGAAGACATCTTCAAAAGGATAAATCCTATACGCCTTCCTTCAAATTGGAAGCGCTCTGTCGAATGGGCGTCAAAACAAGAAGAATGGCGGCTTTGGAGTCTGGTCATTTTAGTAATGACGAGGATTTCTCCAATGTTCAACCGAAGAAACGCAAATCCGGTGAGAAAAGCAAAAAGGTCGAGCCAATACGTCAGCGACGTCGCGGTAAGACCTCAGCGTCGCCTTATGCAGCGTCTTGGGAACAGGGAAAATCCAGACGTTCCAAAACGGTCAAGCTTCTTCTCCAAGAAAAGCGGCCATCTCGGGATCCTCCTCAGCAAAGTGATCAGGACATCATGCCACCTCCCAGCATATCAGCAAACAACAACCAATTTCCGATTATGCAACCTTACAAGCCTAGGATCAACAATAACTATATTTTCTCTGGTAAGTGTTTCCTTTTCTCCATTTCTCACAACATTTCAAATACCTAAGCTTTGCTTTGTTAGCATTGTATACTGAAAGGGGTAATTTAAAAAATACATGTTTGGAACTAAGCACAGAATGGGTCATTTTCACATCTGGGTTTCTTGAGCTACTGTTGGAGTTATATATCCATTATTAAGGACAAACTCTATTAGATTTAAGAAAAAGGCATCTCCTTATCGTGCAACTGAAAGTTGCTGATGGCTTGCGCCATCTATCGGAATAAATATCAACTATTCTAGTTGATTTTTAATTATTCCAGAATTGGCCAAATAATTAAAAATCAACGAGAATAGTTGATATTTATTCCGATAGATGGCGCAAGCCATCAGCAACTTTCAGTTGCACGCTAAGGAGATGCCTTTTTCTTAATTTATGCACCTTATCCCAGTACAATGTCACATTTGTACTATTTTTTTCTATTTTAGGTTTGTTCTATTGTTTGGCCTTCTCAAGACTTAAATGGCAAAAGTGAAACCCACACAAAGAAAATGACAATATAAAACAACCTGTTACAAACTAGGCTTTAAGATAGAGCGAAGATGTAGGAACCTTACTTGATTTCTGTCTTTAGCGTTCAGGTCTTGCTCACAAATGTGCTGTATACATCCCACACAATTTTATAGAACTTTAATGCCCTGAGATAACGATTGCCACAATTGTCCACTGGCGGCAGGTATGCTAGAAATTTTGAATTTGACACTTGAACAGGAGTTTCTTAGCCCCTTGTATACAAGCCACGTTGAGGTATGGTTAGGTAAGGTTAGAATGGTTCAGATTGGAGGTTACTAACTAGGTTAGTAAACACGGAACCCGGTCTCGAGACCTCCCAAGAACCCCAATTTTAGAAGAGAAAATCACATAATCCGAGCATGACCTCTTCAGAAATTTGATGGTGTCATCAATTTTTGGGTTAGATAATACAGTAGAATCTCCATGAGAGGACACTCCTACTAGAGGACACCTCTCTATAAAGGACAGTTTTCATCGCCAAATTACCATTTTTTCTATTTAACTATTTATTTGGGGTTCGGTGGAAGGGTGGTCTAAGCCGTTGGTTTTCGACCGCTACGACCCGGGATCGAATCCCGCATTGGGAACTTTTTATAATAAAAAAAATGCTCCAATGGCCCACGATTCTTGCAAAAGTCCAACCCTACCAGCGAGTGCAAGTAACCAAACGGGACTCTCATTTGTTAGTGCAAAGTCAAACTTCTTTTTACATGTGTAGGCATGTGGTGCACTTACAGTAAAAGCAGTCGCTAACTACCCACCATGATTATCATGGACCACATGTACTAGGGATAAAATTAAAATATATATATTTAAAAACTCTCCAGTAACACAATTTAACAACTCACCTCTCCCTAAAGGACACTTTTGCTCTGCCCATAGGTGTTGTCCTATACAGGGAGGTTCTACTGTATCTTTGAATTGCATGTACGATGGGCTTATGTTTTACCTTTATTAAATCCAAATATTTATAACTATTATTGTTTTTGACAATATGTTTCTTATGATATTTATTATAAAATATTTTTTTTCTATAGTAGAATATATCAGATAATATAAGAAACATATTGCCAAAATTAATAGTTATAAATTTTATCTATTGTGATGGCAAATTATAATTGTAATAAAGAATATATAATTGGAAAATAGCTTTGATAGTTTGCAGAATTACACATATAATAATTTGAATTTTAAATAATAATTAGATTATCAGTATAGTTATGTTGTTGTTAATTTTAATTGAGAGAGGGAAAAAAGAAGAAATAGCTGTGGTTTTGTACATATTTTCTTGCGTAAATGTAAAGTAAAATATTTGTTATTTTGATTTTTAAAAGTATGCTCTATATGCTATAGAGGTCTAAATAGAAATAGGTAATATTTACTTTTGGTTTGATTTTCTACTTGAAAATGGTTATTTTGTCCGCTCTTGGGCGAGGGTTCGCCACTCGCAACAGATCTAAAATTTCCAAGTTTAAAATATTGAATATGAAATAGAGCAACATAATTCCCATTTTCTGAACACCATCACATATTACCGCTATACAAACAAATGATCTCCAAATTTATTTTTGAAATTTTAATAAGATCGAAGAGTTGAGCGTTTCAAAAACATACATAACCATTTTTGTACAATTTATCACTTATATAGCCGTCCGTTTTAAATAATAATAATAATAATAAATATATATATAGTACAGTTGGAAAAAAAATACTCCGAATTTTTTTTTATATACAGTAGAACTTGGATAATTCGAACTTCTTTAATTCGAAAACCTCTTTAATTCGAATATTTATCTTGGTCCCTAGAATTTCCTATATATATAATTTCCGTTTTTAATTCGAATTTTTGGATAATTCGAATTTTTTTATGGTCCCTTGGGGTTCGAATTATCCAAGTTCGACTGTATTATTATTAAGGTCACTTAAAAAAAAAAAAAAGGAACAGCTTGAATTTCGAACCCAACTTTCTTCTCTTGAGCCAATAGCACCACCGAAATTTGTTCGCTCGTTGTGATGCCTAGATGGCAGCAGGGTCAAGTCAAGCCCTTTTGTTTACAAACAAATCCGAGACTTTATTTGATAAGTGAGAGTTATTAAAGTATTCAATACAATGAAAATATCGTTCAAAAGTGTAGAAGTATGTTGGGAGATATCCATATACGACAAAAATCGAATGATACGAAGATGCATATTTATGTACTTTTAAGGTAAATTATGTATTCTACATAAACATTGTACATATATATCGTATGTATTGTACGTATACTCTTAGAAGGTATAAAAACGAGTTCAATTAAAAAATGAAATAGCAAAAAGTATTAAGATGCGTTATAGTACCATCTGTTATGAAATTTCGAAACTATTATAGACGCGTATAGTTCTTCTTTAAAAATAAACAATTTCTACTGCCCTTACTGCAATAAAAAAAAAAATCATTCCAGTAAGGGCAGTAGAAATTGTTTAATTTTTAAAAAAAGAATCATACGCGTCTATAATAGTTTCGAATTTTCATAGCAAAATGTATAAGAAAACTGAGAAAATTTCTTTATTTTATTATCCTATTAAAAGAAACTTTTCTCTGTTTTCTTAGATTTTTTGCTATTTATCTAATATTATTATTTAGTAAAAAGAATGAAATGTTGATAATTATTTATTGTTAAACTGAACATTGGAATGCAAAATATAATAATAATAAATGTAAAAAAGGGTGTTTTAGCTTGTTAGGTTTAGAATAAAGTAAAAGCAGAGTGGGTGATGACATAAACATTTGTACAAGCCTCTATCAATTTTTTCTCCAACAATATGCTTCCTTTTGTTACCTATGAATACAGAGGTTTCCAGCAGGAGTGCACACATTTGTCTTGCAGCATGTACACTATTGTGTTGTTGTTGCTTATTCCTCAAGTCGTTTAGACAATCGCCATTAGGTACCATTGTCTCAGCTTTTCTATTATAGTCCTGGGGTTTTCCCAGACATCATGGAGAAGGAAAGAGGGGTACACCTGCTGTTAGTCTGAAGACCTGGAAATACCACTCAGTATGACTTTGCTTCTTTTGGTCTCCTGACATGGAGTGTAGCCGTTCCTATGGAGAACAGACGCTTCCAATTGATACCTTCCTACATTAGCCGGGTATGTAGCACAGGGTGGCCCTACCAGGAGTTAAACTCCCGACGTACTGTGCTACCTGTTTACACCCTCCCTCCACTTTGAGGCTGTAGGATAGGATTTTGGGAGGGTGTACACTATTGTTGTTGTTTCTTATCCCCTTGTGTAAAGATTACACGAATTCAATGAGTTCATGCTCCTCAAGCTGTTTTATGATAAGCAGCAGCCTTTCCCAAAGATCCTGTATCATGTACACTATAGATGTTAACTAACAGCCATGTCTGAGAGGATCTATAGAATAAACCTTGTGGAGCACCATATTGTGTGTGAATGTTTTTATGCTGAAGATACAACATTCAAATGTGGCTTCCATCCACCAATCAGAAACACAATAGATTCCCAGACAAGGAGGGCGAATTGCTACTACAGTAGAACCTTCATGAGAGGACACTTTCACTAGAGGACACCTCTCTATAAAGGACAGTTTTCATCATTGTATCCTCATAGAGATTTACATAGTAACAGACTATAATTTAAATTTTAAAAATTTCTCTATATACAGTAGAACCTCCCTGTAAAGGACACCTAATTGCAGAGCCAAAGTGACCATTAGGGAGAGGTATCCTCTTACTGGAGAGTTGCTGAAAAGTGAAAATGTTAATTTTGCAAATAAAATGGTCCTTTGTAGAGAGGGGTCTTCTAGCAGGAGTGTGCTCTCATGGAGATTATACTGTATAAATAAAATATTACATTATTTTAATATTATAAAGGACAGCCAACTACCTCAGTGAAAATTATTTTAACTAGTTTCATATCAAGTCAAATGGTTGTTCTATCTCTATATAACTTTTACAAAGCAGTAAGTGTTAGAAAAATTAACTAGGATTTATCATTTTCTCCTCCACTACATGATTGTGATTGATTACCATGAGGATATTGTTGCAAGCCGGCAATGAGAGAGGAGAATCTGCATAAGACTGCTGTCTTAATAAAGACTGTGTGTGTAATACAGGGTAGCTGAAAAGTATGTTCCTCTTTATATATGAACTTAAGAACAGTATTTATCACCAAATACTTTCAGGCCTGCCTCAAGGGATCCCACACTTCAATATGTTTTTAAAATAAATTGTTTCCTTAATGTTAGTTATTATATAGTAGAACCTCGCAGACACCCCACTAGCGGACACCTCTCCACAAAGGACAGTTTTCATTTGTAAAATTACCATTTTTATTATTTAGCGACTCTCCGGTAAGAGGACGCCTCTATCTAAAGGACACTTTGGCTCTGCAATTAGGTGTTGTCCTTTATAGGGAGGTTCTACTGTATATTATTTTTGATTTTTGCAATTATGTATTCATTTCACTGAGTTATTGCAAAAGGTTTTGAGGACCATACTTTTCAGCCACCCTGTATTATTGTGTGCCTTGGTGATTCAAGTGAACAATACCTCTAATTTCTCATTGATCTTGTTATCTTTTTTTTTTTTTGCTTATCCCTAGTACACATGGCACAGGCCATGATAATAGTGGTGGGTAGAAGTAGACGAGTGCTTTTACTGTAAGTAAACCACATGTCTACATAAGTGAAAAGCATTTCGAGACTTTGCATTTACAAATGTGCCAGAACCCTGTTTGATTACTTGCATTCGCTGGTGGGGTTAGATTTTTGCAAGGATCGGGGGCCATTGGAGCATTTATTTATTTATTTTGAAATAAAGAAAAAGTCCCAATGCGGGAATCAAACCCGGGTTGTAGCGGTCTAAAACCAACGGTTTAAACCATCCTTCCACTGACCCCCTTTTAGAACTAGAAACAAACTGAAGAAATTGAGATAGAATATTCCAATATTTCTGTTCAGTGATTATGCAAATTCAGAACCTTTGTGCCATAAGGATCACATATTCTCTATAACATGCATAAATCTTTTTTTTTTTCTATAATCATCTTGCACAAAGACTCTAATCAATGACACAATAACAGATTAATTTGTAACCCTCTTATTATTACCTTGTGATTCATATGTAACTTATCATTGAATGGCAGCCAACTTGCTGTGTGACCAGATGTGATCATCCAGGATAACCGACCCTGGATAGACAAACCGACCAAGACATTTCATCTTTGAGATGCTCCAGATTGGCAGGTTTGAGGTAACTACCACCCCCCACCATGTC
>CP092877.1:37375807-37438542 GCA_030710605.1 Cordylochernes scorpioides | reverse complement strand
TTATCTTTCAGAGTTATTGTCTGAATCCTGAAATACATTCTAAAAGGTACAACTTCCTTAAGGTTTGTCTATGAGGGTATTCCCATATAGCGTTATAGATTGAAGTCAATGAAGAAAATTTGAGGCTGCCGATAAAAAATACCGCATTAAGATTTAATAGCATTATAAGTGGTGATAACAATGCATTTGTATAGAAATATATACAATGCACATATATTGGAGGATGTTATTACTGTATAAAAAAGTAATTCCTCTCCTTTTTTAATAAATGTAATTTTATAAATGCATATATTGATCATCTCTGTACATATTCGATCGATTTCATAACTCCTTCAGTAGGACCTTATGAAATTGAAGCTGCCTCCTGTATTAATGAAGACCATATCCCGAAATATTGTTGCATCATAACTAATGCACCGATTTTATTTTAATTTATAATATTATTTTTTATATATTTTTAAATTCAAATTGAAATTATCATGCTCAAAACAGACAATAGAGGACCTATTTTCCAGGCTTATAACTACCATCGCAAAATTGGAGAGGAGTGGACTTCAGGAATTGGTTTAACCATGGATATAAGCACCACCACCACCAAAATTCAATTTTAATAGTTATTTATTTTAATAAATAGAATATATATATTACAAACAGATTATGTATCGTAAAATCACTCTTTGTATTTTGGTACACTGTGTGACTACACATCTCTTTAAACTTTTATGTGAGAAATAAATATTCTATTCTGGAGGCTACTTAAAGTAGAGTTATCTAATTATTCACTTATCTAACTGGTAGGATGGTTGAAACACGTTCTGTAAAGATGAAAGACATGTCTGAGGAAAGAATCAAGGCTGAAGAGTCCTGCCAAACGACAACCTGGTGTAACAGTATCACGGTATACAGGTTGGCTTAGTTGTTGGTATTTGCTACGTATTCTTTATTCCTTCTTACCTATTAAAATTCCGCAACATAACTCCATGTTCTAAAAGGAACAATCGCATTACCATTGGAGGACGTTACATATTCATCCCAGCCTTTACAATTTTACAAAATTAATAAGCAATCCAGGGACAGGTCTCTTTGAACTTATTTCTCAAGCTTTCAGGCCAATATGCTCTTCAACAGGAGATCTAGAAGTATCACTTCTGTGTTGTGTTTGTGTTCCAAAATCACTTTATTAGGTACCGCTCAAAAAGAACAACCTAATTTATGATAATTGCAACAATGAATAATATGTGAGGTTATTTACATATTAAAACAAAGGGTCCAACGCAGGATTCGATCCCGGTTCATGACTGTCGGGAATCGATGGTGTTACCCACTCGTCCACCGACTCTTTTTTGTGTGTGTGCTGTGACAAATTGAAACAAATTTTATTGACTTCTTGTCAATAATTTACATTAAATGGAAATAATGAATAAACTAAATACAGATGATCATGCGGGGGATGTGCCCCGGCGGGTGAGCCCTCTTTCCCAGGCGATGAGCGGGTCCTCCGGTCAGCCCCAACCTGTACGAAGTTACCGGTAGATGATGGATTTGGGCCGACGCCAGGATGGCCAGGTTGTCATCTTCGAGGCCAGACCGAAGATCCAGGCCCGCAGGTTCAGGGGGTCGCCCGAGGACACTGAAGGCTTCATGTGTATGTATGTAGTATGTATGTATGTATGTATGTGTATTGGGTTTTGTGTGTGTAAAATTGCCTGGAAGTGGTACTTATAGGTCTCCTGTTGAAGGGCAAATTGGCCCCGGAAACTGGAGAAATATAAAATTGTTAAAAGAGACCTGACCCTGAATTGCTTATTAATTTTGTTAAGTTAGACCTTTCTGTTGACAATTGTCACGACGGATGACATTCTCTATCAGAGTGTCGAGGCTGTTGTCAACAGATAGTTCCGCCTAGCTTATCGTTAACTGACTCGTAGATGTCAGATGTTGACAACCAGGTTTGGTGGGTGTGTCGGGTTTTTCCAGGTTCTTCTCTATTTCTTTTGTCGAAAAATTTTCAAGGCAATCCGCTTATTTTGATCAAAATACATTTCAGAGATCTATCAAAAAGATTCGGTGGACAAGTGGGTAACACCCTCGATTCCGAAAAGTCATGAACCGGGATCAAATCCCGCGTTAACATTTTGTTTAATATGTGAATATACCTTCACAATATTATTCATTGTTTCAAATATCATAAACTAGGTTGCTCTTTTTGAGCGTACCTAATAAATTGATTCAGGGAATAGATCTATTAGGGAAGAATTATAAGAAATATTTGATTCATATTTATTATTATTTATCTATTAATATGTATCATCTACTGTCCTCAAAGATGTCCATAGACCATTTAAAATACCCTTTTCAAGAGTCTAGCTTCAGCATTAGTATGATTATACAAAATTCGCTTCACTTCTTTGTATCTTCCAATACCAAGCCATTCTGTTATAATGTCGAATCAGTTTCTTCTTATATTAGGTAAAATTGTTAAAAGTTTTATTTTGACTTTGATAACCTAGTAGAAGAACGATTTTTCTCGAAAACTTGCTTCCTTGTTACAATAAAAAAAACTTATTTTTTTAATTATTCATCAGTTTTTTTTTTTCAAGCCTTTCTTAGAATACTATATCTATCATTCTTCAAGATGTATCCTTCAGTATGGCCAAAAGACAATATTTTGGTTACCATCGAAGTACTTGACACACAAGCTCCATATTTCTTATTGAATACTTTGGTATCCTGTATTTCCACAAACATTTTTATCTCCTTGTATACTATTTTTACCTCACTTTTATATAAATCTATTGAATAGTTAAGATTCATGCCATATTCGATATTCCTCTAGAAGGGTTGTTATACCTGAAAGCTTGAAGTGTTGGTAATAAAAGAAGACACTTATCCATTGAGACTTGTTGTTGATTTTGATTTTTATCTCCAATCTATATCCGTCTATTGGAGCTTTTGGCACTAATCTATGACTCCGAAGTATTAAAAAGTATGAATGTTCATTTAAAAAAAAATACCGCTTATAAAGATGACATGAACATTTTACACAAGCCCGGATGAAAAAGAAGGAGGGGGAGCAGTAACAAGCTCACTAAAAAACCTGGTTCAGCTGGCCCTGCTGATAGTACCCTGTAAGGGCTCCTAATCCAGGGATACAGGATGAGCAGCGTTTGTACTCTATGTTAGGAGTAGCTGCACATGGCGTCTGTTCCTCATGTCAGAGGCGGCCATTTCTTCTGGAGCTAAGTCGGCCTGCCACTGAGTAGTGCTCCCAATCTAAATGACAAAGGCAGATGCATTATACTTCACGCAGTCATGATGGTTGTCAAACTCTACTCTTCCCCGGCAGACACCATCAAAAAGTCTCAAGCTTTAAAAGCTTGATTCCCTAATATGATGGAGTGGAGATAAGAAAGAAGAAGACATAAACACTAAAAACTGACAATAGCTGTCAGGTCAAGTAGGCAGCTATTAATGACTTCACACTGCTCACCATCATCAAAGCAAAGAATATAAAACATGATTATTGGTATGTAGACAAAAAAATAAGATAAATGTACGGCTGACAATTCATGTCAATTGATTTTGA
This sequence comes from Cordylochernes scorpioides, assembly GCA_030710605.1. Classification (NCBI taxonomy): domain Eukaryota; kingdom Metazoa; phylum Arthropoda; class Arachnida; order Pseudoscorpiones; family Chernetidae; genus Cordylochernes; species Cordylochernes scorpioides. The sequence goes on along the minus strand of CP092877.1, from coordinate 37,434,956 downwards.
TCAAAACTAATCATAGCTTATTCCAGCAAAAGGGTAGAGACAATAGAGACATTTTCTGAACAGTAAATTTGTAAAATGTAATGATTTAAGCATGAATGTTTCTTCTATATTTAAAGCAAACCTCTACTGTCCTTACTGCGATGAAACATATATTGGGAGGGCTTGGCTCATCAGTGGTGAACTCTCCCAGAGGTTTCGCCATTTGAGCCAAGCCCTCCAATATATTTTTTTCATCGCAGTAAGGACAGTAGAGGTTTGCTTTGTATATAGAAAGAAACATAATAGCTTTAATCATTTCATTTTATATATATAGATGGCGCCTTATTGCTTTGTATTAATATAAGTTTGTAATTTTATTATTCTTCTTTAAATTAAAGACACCTTGGCCAGTAAATCTTTAACCCGTCGACGTTTCGACAAAAATATTTGTTCTCGTTGGCCGAAGATCTTTAATTTGAAGAACTATGAATGCTGCCCAGACAGCCTCTATCTTTACGTTTATTATTCTTGGGGAAAAAAATATTCTGTACATAGCTTCTTCCGTATAAAAACTGTGATCAAGAATTGCAAATCTTGTTGCTTCAGAAATGGATCTGACGCGTTTCTGTTAAAGATTTATTTAGTGTCTTGATAGGTGGTCTCTTTGCTTATTTTTTTTCTTGTAGCGTGAAAAGCGATTTGTCATCGTTACATCAATAGAGGACTGTTGTCTTCATGGAGGGAAGTCCTTGGATTGAACATACCGGCAATTCCTGCAGTCAGTGGCAGTAAGATGGAATCCATAACACCTATGGCCTCAAGATCTACTCAGCAATCTTCAGTTTATCTTCCCTATCCAAAACAGCATATCCACAAAATTGTCACGCAGAAATAATATCAGGATGTCGAGCCAAATTATATTGATCAAAATAATTCAAACTTATTCAGAAAAATGAACAGAGAGGCAATGAGAGTGTAACAGATTCGTATAATTAATAAATTGTGAGAGCTAAGATAATGGAAATATCTTTATTTACGGGGCTTAAAACCAGAATGGATAATATTTGAGCCCCAATGGACGTATAAAGCGGAAATATATACAAATCACTATATACATTGCACTGTTGGAGGGGGGTGGGTGGCCAGGATATCATCGCCGGGTGAGACCAGGAGAGCCAGTATGTAGAGGAGGATCAGGGGGAAGGGTGGTGATCCGCGGAGATCAGGGGGAGGCAGAGACGGGTCCAGTAGTATTGAGTCCAAGGTGACCGTGGAGAGCAGACAGACCACAATGTTTCTGCTGCCGTGTTCCAGGGTACAGTGCCTCAATCACAAAAGCGGTTTGTCACCGTTACATCAATAGAGACTGTTGTATTCTTGGAGGGAAGTCCTTGGATTGGACATACTGGCAATTCCTGCAGTCAGTAGCGGTAAGTTTTAAAACCACAGCACCTATGACCTCAAGATCTACTCAGAAATATTCAGTTTGTTTTCCCTCTCTAACACAGCCTATCTACCAAAATGTCGCGAAGAATTAATATAAGGATGTCGAGACAATTTATATTGGTCAAAATATTTCAATTTTTTTCATAAAAATGATCAGAGAGGCAATGAGAGAGTACTGATTCGTATAATTAATAACCTATGAGGATAAGACAATGTTTGTTCCTTGTTCCAAAATCACTTTATTAGATACAGCTCAAAAGTAGCAACCTAGTTTATGATAATTGCAACAATTAATAATATGTGAGGGTTATTCACATATTAAACAAAAATGTTAACACGGGATTCGATACCGGTTCATAACTGTCGGGAATCGAGGGTTTTACCCACTCGTCCACCGACTTTTAGACAATGTTTGTTCCAAAATCACTTTATTAGGTACCGCTCAACAAGAGCAACCTCGTTTATGATAATTGAAACATTGAATAGTATGTAAGTTATACACATATTAAACAAAAGGTTAACGCGGGATTTGATACCGGTTCGTGACTGTCGGGAATTGAGGGTGTTACCCTCAGGGATGATATGAACCTTAAAATATGATAAATATATAAAATTAATCGGTTTAAAATTATGAAGATTCTTTTAGGTAGAATAGGTTTTAGTTCCTCTGTAAAGTTAACTGTGGAATAAGGGAGAATGTGTTTTAATAAAAAAATTTGGCTGTCATTTCTAAAGTAGATCGTTCCAAGCAGATTGTCACTTGGATATATTGATTTAGAATTTAACACGTTTTACTATTTTTATTTTAAAGAATACCTATTCGTATGACAAATACAAAGAGAACGGTATGAGAAAAGCGAAAAAAAAAATAATTTAAAAAACCTTCTACTTAAAACATTTTGCCATTATTTTTAAAAAGGATATATCAAATTATAGCCTCAATTTTAACTATTAGTTTTTAAATTATTTTACAAAACATACAAGCAAAAAATAATTATTAAATATCTAATATGGTATTCTTTATCAGTATATTTGCAGTTATATTTTATTATTGAAATTGTGTATATTATATATTTTGTGTTACTACTTTTGTAAATATTTTTTAAAATGGATTATTTCATCAATTTCAAAATTATTTATGATATTTATTTGAAATGGCAAAGAATTAAAAAAAGAAATGGAATATCAAATAAAATTTTAGAAAAAAAGCAGAAGTAGAGTCAATTTCAGCCAATAGAATTTCTTGGCAAACACGTGACAAATATTAAACTCTGCGGCATACCAAAGTTTTTAAGTCATTCTTAGCAACATTGCCTCTACCTCAGCGAGGCATATTTACATAAATGTAAGTAAGTTTGCTTCTTGCCGTTTTAAACTTGTATTTGCATATTTTCGTTTGATAGCTTTTCAAACACGCCTTTGTTGTTTTCGCGTGAAATGTTTTTTATCTTCTTTAGCTTGCGATATTGTTTTAACAAATCCTTTTAGAGCTTTATTTTTTTCTTTTAAAATAATCTTTTGATCACTCGTAACTACAAATCTAATTCGTATATGATTTAATTGAGATGAGGTAAACAGCATAGTGCGCAATTGAAACGTGTAAATAGGTTTGTTTTAAATAATATACGCTCTAAATGTATTTCGTTTTATAAAAAAAAAAGTATCAAATAATTTGTTAAATTAACTTTAAAATCTATAAAAGTTTGTTTTAAAACTGGGAAAAAAATGACCGATGCTGTAAAATTTCATAGACAATCAAAATACTGTTATCAACCTTTATAAATGTACTACACATTTCTTGGATTTCAAACGATATTTGAAATCTCGTTTTTTTCAACGTCTTGCTGTTTAAAAATACACTTATTTAGACAAGAAACACAATGTAAGTATAATATGCTCTATTTTTATTATTACTTATTGGCAAATAGAAGTTTCTTATAAATGATGTATATACGCTTTTAAAGCTCTAATCGTAATATATGCTTTGTTAAAGATAAAAATTTCGTAAAATTTTCGTTTTTTTTTTAGTAAATTGTAGAAATTATGTATTTGAAAAGTTGACGAAATGTTATTTTAAAAATTATGAATTTATATATAGCAAATATGATTACATGCCTCTAATGTGATTCTTTTAAAATTATTTTGAAATATCTTGTGGAAAATAATTACAAACATATAAAGGTCATTCTATCATAAAAATGTCTTCATTTAGTTTTACTAGTACATAAATCTAATACAATTTTTAAAAGAATCATAGATAAAATACTCACGAAAGAAAATTTAAAAAACTTTTTCAAATGCCATTCTTTATATATTTAGTATTTTGATAATTTATATGTAATACAGTTTTTAAATATCCAACATAAGAAATACAATTTTTAATCAACTAGATATTGTGGGAATATGAATTTGAAAATGTATATCAATTGTTTTTATTTTTAAATTTTATATCTTAAAACACATCGTTTACGTTCTATATTGACTTGTTTCTGAGATTATGGCATAATTTATCTTCTGGTAATATTTATTTCTTCAGAATAACTCGTTTTTAATATACCATAATGGTCTTCACACGCACAAACTCGCAAAAATATTTCTACAAGTAATATCAGTCCAATATTGTCATAAATATACTGAAACTAGCCGAATGGCCCGGCAACGCCCGGGTTTTACCCGATTAAATGCTTTTATTCAAATACTATTCGTTACAATTATAAATTGGCGCCGTGGATGTCATTCTTGTATAATATATAAATGAGTTTTAAAAATTGTAAAAAAAAAAAAAAATGCATCGGCCGGGAATCGAAACCTGGGCCGCCCGCGTGGCAGGCGAGCATTTTACCACTGAACTACCGATGCTTTTAAGAAATGGCCATATTTGGGTATTTATTCCATTCACAAAAGCAAACGGTGACAGAATTAAGAATTGATTGATGACCCTGAAACTTGTATTTATAATATGTTCTTTATAGCCTTGTGCAAAGGTTACGCGAATTCCATGAGTCCATGCTCCTCAAGCTGTTTTATGATCAGCAACCGCCTCTCCCAAAGGTCCTGTTTAGTACATCTATTGCAAGCCAAAATGTGTTCTGGAGCTATAGACGTCAAGCTACATATAGCCTGTTCTAAATCTTGTTAGTGTTGTTTGATGCTGTCTGAGTGTTCAGATAGTACATCGAACTCAAGACAGAGATGGCTGGCGTCGCATCGTGTTTGAGATGTAATACGTACAGTACAACGTTCGATCACGATTAAAATGATATTACTATTTCTGAGGTTTAGATCTCCTCCTGGGAACTCGATGTATGGAGTCAACGATGAATGTTCCCTTAATACTAAAAATAACTTTTTTTTAAATGTCTTCAGCGTCTGGTTAAACCAACGAGTTACTACTTGTCAACATTTTCTTGGATTCCATCATTTCTTGATCTTTACCCTCTCTTTATCTTCATATAATTAACTCCATAGTAAAATTATATTTCTATTTTATGAAAAAGGCAATTGGCCAATTCTGGGGAATAATTAAAAATCAATGATAATAGTTTATATTTATTCCGATAGATGGCGCAAGCCATCAACAACTTTTAGTTGCACGATAAGGAGATGCCTTTTTCATAATTTATGCACCTTATCCAGTACAATATCACATTTGTACTATTTTTTTTATATTTCTTTTTTGTTACCTTTTTGAGACATGTTTTTGCGTGTTCATGCATATCTGACTTATATATCTTTCCTTAGTTAGCAATTGACATTTCAAAAAATATATTTATAATTTTTAAAAAAAAGAAGTCACAAAGACAATCCTTCTTTGTAGATCATTGAGGTATAGCTTACAACACCACGCTGACGAGGGTCAAAAGCTCGAAACGCGTACGTAGTTGGCTTATTACGAAAAGATGGTTGACAAATTTACGGATATATGAAGGGGGTCGGTGGAAGGCTGGTTAAACCGTTTGGTTTTCGACCACTAGGACCCGGGTTCGATTCCGCATTGGACACTTTTTTTCTGTTTAAAAAAAAAAAATGCTCCAATGGCCCCCGATTCTTGCAAAAGTCCAACCCCACCAGCGAGTGCAAGTAACCAAACGGGGCTCTGGCATTTGTAAGTGCAAAGTCGAACTGCTTTTCACATGTGTAGACATGTGGTGCTTTTACGGTAAAAAGCAGTCGCTAACTACCCACCATGATTATCATGGCCTGTACCACGTGTACTAGGGATAAGCAAAAAAAAAAACGGATATATGAAGGAGCTATTAAGGTGAAAACATCAGGTTTCCAGAAATACGTTTCTTTTCGGGCATTAAAGCCTTTCTACAGAAGAAAATACAATAAAATGTTTATCACAGAGCCAAGCCCTCCCAATATTTTTCATCGTAGTAAAGACAATAGAAGTTTGATTGATGTATAAAAGAAACATTCACGTCTGAATGTTTTATTTAGCTGTATAGATGGTGCGTTATTGCTTTATATCAAAATGTTTATTGCATCGTGTTTATGTTTAGAAAACATTTCATGACAGAGAGATGGAGATCTGAATTAAATCTTTTAAAAAGAAACTGATTCCTAGAAGTCTGCTGTTTTCCACCTTGATATTGATTGATACAAGGGATTATTTTAGTTAAAAATTCTATGTTCAATATTTGTTCTAATAGCTGGCGCTCATCATCACCAATGTAGAGTTGAATTATCGATAGATTATCTTACGATAAGCTTTTGTATACAGAATATAAGCAGAATTATATGAAAATAGTTTAATTACTCCCTTCAAAATGCTTTTTATTAAGTTTCTATAGCGTTTCGCAGAAGAATCCGAAACTAAAAGTGATCAAATCGAAACTAAAACTTTTTTTTTGCACTTTCCTTGCCTATTTTTATAAGTCCATTTGTAAAAACGGGATTTCGGATAAATGCAATCCTACTGCGTGTGTACTTAACTATTGTGTTGTCTATGCTAATAATTATAACCTGGAAATGCCACTATATCGTTACTTATGGATGATACTTTGCTGGAATTGTATTGTAGGACAATCAACTTATTAACTTTAAAACAATCTTTTCATTAGGTCCAAACACTACACAATACTTACAGTTTAATTAAAAATACATATATTGGTTCAAAATATAATTTATTTACCAATATTTCAGTTTTGCGGCTGAACGCCAACCTTTTTCATGATATTACAACATATTAATGTCAACAACAAACTCGGTGCCACATAAAAAATGATAATTTGATCCAATATATGCCTTTTTAATTAAAGATATATTTATGGATTGCTCTATTTAAAAAAATGCTTACAGTTGTATACGGAGAGTTAATTTTATTCTCCTAGGATCAATAAGTTACCGGAATGTGATAAATATTTAAATAAATGCAAAAGTACAAGAAATAAAAAATATTTTCATAGAATAATAAATCTGCTAAATAGCTCCTTCCCTATGGGAGCTGTGACCCACAGCTTGACAATCTTGTTGCTACTGACATGGATCTGACGTGTTTCTGTTAAGTATTCCCTCTGAGTCTTGGACGTCTGTCCCTAGTAGCTTTGGATCCTTTTTCTTGCGGCGTGAAGAGCTGCTTTGTCGTCGTATCGTCAATAGGGACATGTTCATCTTAGAAGGAATTCTTGGCTTTGACACGGCAGTGGAATCCTGGAGCCAGTCTCTGAAAATGTAGTTCATAGCAGCCATGGCCTCAAGGTCTTCTCGGCGATCTTCAGTTTGTCTTCCCTAATCTACCCACCATCTCCTTCAAAGGTATAATAAAAATTCACTTTTAATTTTATCAAAAAGCAATCACTCTTGCTAATTAAGCTTGTTCAATTTTTTTTTTCTCCAGATTTCAAAACACCTCTAAAATTTTCTTTCAGGCTTCTCAAAATATTCTTCAAATTCTTTTCAGTTATTGAATCAAATCAACATGGACTTTAAAGAATTGTTTTTAAATTTGAGGATAAAGAAAAAATCTTGGTTAGGAGAACAGTGTGGCTGGGATAGTAAAGCAATTTGATGTTTAAACAAATAATGAGTTTTACAGTGGACGTGGTCGTGCGTTATGATGAAGGACCCATTTTTCTAAAGCCATTTTTTTTTTTTGCGTTATGTGGCGCTGTTTGTTGTTGAACACATTAAAATATTATAATACCTTGAAAAAGGTTGGCGTTCAGTCACACAACTGAAATATTGGTAAATAAACTATAATTTGATCCAATATGTGCCTTTTTAATTAAAAAAAAACTCGATATATTTACAACCTTGATTTATTGCGGCATTTTTAGAGAGGCTGTGGGTCAGAAACAACCCGAAAAAATGGCTTTAGAAAAATAGATATTCATCATCACAACAACGCACGGCCACATTTGACTAAACATCAAAGTGTTTTACTAGCCCAGCCACTATATTCTCCCGATTCAGTTTTTTCCTTTATCGAAAGGAATCCATAGAGTACCTTTGCATCAAAGAAAGTGATAAAAAGGAACTTAAGCTTCGATCTGACCATCCACACTTGCTTGAATCTTGGTTCACCAGGCTCTTAGTCACTTCCTTGATTGCATTTTGGTCTCGAGGCCCAATCGGTTCACGCATCTCTCGTTATAACGTTTTTGAGCCAATGGGAAACAGAATTCGACCATGATTTTGTATGCGCTGTACTTTGAATAATAGTTTTCTTCAATGGCCTCTGATTCATGCCCATCCTCCCAAGTGAGTGCAAGTAGCTGAATACTTTGACATTCTGTAAGTGCAAAAATCGAACTGTTTTCTCTATGTGTAGACGTGTGTTATTATCATAGAGCAAGATATAAATAGGTATAGTATTAAATATCTTCAAATAGTTGACCTTCAGTCACTATATACGAGACTTATTTGAGATTAATTTGTTAATGAGATACTCCTGTTGAAGGACTGATAATTCTGAAAGCTTGAAAATAAAAGATTTGCACAAAAAACTTATCCCTGAAATCTTTATTTGTTTTATTAGATTGTGAGACGGATTTTCCGATGATCATTAAGATGCAGATCATTTTTATGATTGTTAGACATGTTTCAAAAGAAATATCCGAGTCTTTTCTGTTATATCTCTAATAGTTATTCTTGTTTTCTCTAATAGTTATTCTTGTTCAATAAGCAACACCCAGGGCCAGGTAGGCTTCCGGGCCAATATTCCCTTCAACAGGAGACCTAGAAGTACCACTTCCATCTAATAAACGCTGAAAATGAAGATTTGTCTATTGAGATTTCTTTATTTGATCGCTGACCTGATTTAGAGTGAATTTTCCTGAATTTTATCTATATCGGTCAGCCAGTGGATAATTCTTGACGCTTGTTCGACCAGCTTTTTAAATTCGTGAAAACCATTCAAATGTCATTTACTGTGATAGGAAACCTGCTTCAACATTTGGAATGATTCGTAAACTTGATTTCCCCGATGCAGAATCGCTGTTTTCCAATACGACTGAAGTTTATTTTTGAAGCTATTATCCCAATAGTATACGTGGTACAGGCCATGATAATCATTGTGGGTAGTTAGCGATTGATTTTACTGTAAATGCACCACATGTCTACACATGTGAAAAGCAGTTCGACTTTGCACTTACAAATGTGTCAGAGCCTCGTTTGATTACTTGCACTCGCTGGTGGGGTCGGACCTTTGCAAGAATTTGGGGCCATTGGAGCATTTTTTAATTAGAAAAAAGTGCCCAATGCGGGCACTATTGCATCACCATAGTAAAATACTTTACTAGCATTCTTCTTCTTTATCTCCACTTATCACATCAAGGTATCAAGCTTGTAGAACGTGGCAACCATCATGACTGGGTTAGTGGAATGCGTCTGAATTTGTCAATCAGACTGGGAGCACTACTCAGTAGCAGGCTGACTTAACTCCAATATGAAATGGCCACCTCTGACATGAGTGACAGACACCACGTGCAGCCGCTCCTAACATGGAGTACAAACGCTGCTCATCCTGCATCCCTGGATCAGGAACCCTTACAGGGTACTATCAGCTGGGCAAGGGTTTTTAGTGAGCTTGTTACTGCTCCCCCTCCTCCTTTTTTCATCCGGACTTGGGACCGGCAAAGGTGGAGTTGACTTTACTGGTGATGATATAGAATAAGCCCCAACACCAGTTTTGACAAATTCAGACAAAAGTCAACAATCTGTATACCATGGTTTCGGGCTTTGGCCATTATCAGTACAGGGACGGCTTCATAACATCCTACGAGAGAGGTTTATGAAATCGGTCTAATTGACCAAACAGGTGGTTAAGCTGGTGAAGTGGCAAGGGCCGATTTTCAGGCAAGATTACAACACGGTTTTTTTTACTGAGATGATGCATAGTGATATCGTTATGCTGCACATTTAAAGGGAGAGGTACCTCTTTTGGTACATAAATGAATATCTTTGACCTTTTTTAAATATTTTATTTACAACGTTTCAGTGACCCGTAGTTTTAAAGGAAAACCTTATTTGTTATTGCTTACTTTGAATTTAAATTCTTTGTGTAGTAATAGCAAATACAATTTCCCTTGATGCGAGTGCCCGAAACCTTGGAAATAAAATATTAAAATTAAGAAAAAGGCATCTCCCTATCGTGAAACTGAATGTTTCTGGTTGCTTGCGCCATCTATCGGAATAAATATCAAATATTCGTTGATTTTTAATTACACGATAATATATATAAACAAATAATTTAAGAAAAAAATCAACGGATAGTTGATATTTATTCCGATAGATGGCAGAAGCCATCAGCAACTTTCAGTTGCATGAAAAGGATATGCCTTTTTCTTAAATTATCCATCATATCCCAGTACAATTTCACTTTCGTACTATTTTTTTTTCTTCAAAATATAAAAGTTAGAAGATATTCATATATAGTTCAATTATATAAACAACCTGCAAAAACGACATTTTCCATAGTGCTATAGAGTTTTAATGATCCTTTTTTTGTTTGTTTGAAGTTACCTCAATACCTTGCTACAGTAGCGGTCCAACGTCAAGATATTTTAGTTTGTTCAAGGTCATTCTTTCCGGGTTATTTGTTGGTGGCTGTCGGGGCGAGCCCATTATAGCGAGAAGGGGGGGGGGGGTGGTTTACCCCTCCAGCTCTAGTTTAGTTTCGTTTTGTTTAGCTTCTTTTTCTTTTTTTTTTTTGTATCAGATAATTGTTCTTTGTCTAAATATTATTCACTCGTCAAAACCTCATCATCCTTTTAATGTCTTTTTCCCTTCTACTTTAAACTTCAATTCAAACTTTGTAGTTCACTAATTGTTTATGTAAAATAGTTTTCTGAATTTAGTGTTGTTACTTGACGTAAGCATCCCTTGTGGGGATATCGCGTCTGATTTGATGATAATTAATAAATAACCTTCTCGTTAACTGCTCTTTCTTCAGCTGGGATCTTCTGGAACGGTGTGAAGTTCAGCCAGAAAGTGTAGAAAAATATTTATATGGTGAAAATGAGAACTATCACAGTTTAGCCTACGTGATTGGTACAGCTAACTTGTTTCTCATCGGAAAGTGTAGGTATGTATGTGAAAAATAATAAAGGTGTTGATGCACATGAGCTTTTTAACTGGATATTTTCTAGTGGATATTAAAATCGAAAAAGGCATATCCTGACCACAAGCACATAAGCTTTTTGATGGAAGAGCGCCATCTAGTGCCGTTTAGTCGATTTCTGTTCAACTAGATAGCACTCTGCCATCAAAAATCTTATGTGCTTGTGGTCAGAATATGCCGTTTAGTTAATTTCTGTTCCACAAGATAGCGCCCTTCCATATAAAAAGCTCATGTACTTGTGGTCATAATGTCTTTTTTTTATTTTAATATGCATGTATAAACCAATAGAGGATTATTATAATAAATTTCGGGGGTCGGTGGAAGGGTGGTCTAAACCAGTTTAAAATCGAACTGCTTTTCAAATGTGTAGACATGTGGTGCACTTACAGTAAAAGCAGTCGCTAACAACCCACCATATCATGGCCTGTACCACGTGTACTAGGGATAATTGAAAAAAAAAAAAAGAATAAATTTTAGATTTTATGTTTTGATGGCGAACTTATATAACATAGTAGATAGTTCCAAAAAAATGTTAGGCTGTAAAAGGCTATCTAACAAATATAAGAAGTTTCTATGGAGTTGCTATTTTTATTCTGTTATGTGGGGATATACAGTTCTGTGAGATACCGTCCTAAAACCTGGATAGTTATGGGTCCTCCTGGAGATGGTCTCTTATTGTAAGTTATACCATTTTAATTTTTTTAATACATGTAGGGGTGGTTAGCAAACTGCTGGCTTGATACACAAGTTCGACTTATGACAACTACGACCCGGGATCGAATCCTGAATAAAGCATCTTTTTTTTTTGCTTCGAGGGTTCCCGATTCTTGCACAAGTCCCTCCTAATCAAAGTCGAACTGCCAACTACAAATGTAGATATGTACTACACTCACAGTAAAGAAGGGTATATTCGCTAACTACCCACTATGATTATTATGAACCCCCTGTACAACATGTAATAGATATATACTGCTAATGAATCCCATATATCTTATGGATTTGGCCCAATAACCGCGAGTATAACGGAATGAACAGTTAAGAAAAAGGTATCTCCTTACCGTACTACTGAAAGTTGCTGATGGCTTGCGCCATCTATCGGAATATGAACTATTCGTTGATTTTTAATTATACCAGAATTGACCAAATACTCATTCTTGATTAATCAAGAAAACCTAACCATGTATGCGTTTCGGGCTGTTGGCCCTCGTCAGCGTGGTGCAAGATGTACCTCAACGACCAAAAAAAAAAAACCGGTCATTCAGGCATCCTGAAAAATCACGAAACGAGTAGTTAAGGCCAGAAGGCGCTAAACAATGTGAGAAAAATAGCACAAATGTAAAATTGTACTGGGATGAACAGTATTTTACCTTTTCAATAGCGCGGGATAGAAGTTGAGCATATCAAACAATACCTCGTTCTTACGCTGATATTTATTGGTCGATTTTGGATGAACCTCTCTTAGCGCTTACACAAGTTCGACCCCTAAGGAATTGTGGAGAAAACTTAATATTACAGGTGTATTAAATGGAGTACTCAATACTCTTACAAAGAAAAATCATAAGACCCCGCAACAATGGAAGCTTTCGATCTATATACTAAAACGTTTTAGTTAGTTGAAGAAGGGCTTCCCCGAAAGCTTCCTTTAATAAAGTAAATACAAGAAGTTGCAACGTCTCTTTTTTTGTAATTTGTCAAAATCCGCCTTTCTGCGATAATAAGCTCAATACTATGCTGCGTTGTTCTAATATAGATTTTAGTTCTAAGGCGCAGTGTATTACGATTCAAGTACAAAATCATCCCGTTCTCAGTAGCTGACAAAATAACACAACCTACAAATTTATAAGAATTGTTCGCTAGGCGAGATAACTAATTTTCCAGAAGGAATCAAGTTTCCAACATTAATTACAGATTTTGTTGTTATATTTAATTGTGATACATCGCTCACACAATTGTTAACATTTAGCTACACACTTGAGGAATAACCAACCTCCTTGGGGAGTCCAGCTATAAGGTATAAAACATCTAGACAGAATTATATTTACAATCTAATAATCCTAAACCCTAGACATGCGTTGTTTCTTAATAAATTTCAGTTATAGAAAGTGTTGTTGTTGTCGTATCCAATGAAGAGCCTCAGATGTCTCCATGCATTCTATCGCCGCAGTCGCAATGTCCTCTATATTGGTCTTCATTAGAAAATAGGTGCCGTTGCCAGGTTAGTCACCTTGGACAAGAATTTGGTCGAATATTCCAAGGGTCCAGTGGGGACCGGTGTGGTCGGACCCCCCTCCCATAGAAAGTGTGATGCTGTTATACAAACAAATGTAGATCCTTTAAATCGTCTTATGTTGATAGAACACTGAAATCGTTTCAGCCTTCAGCAGAAAATTTTGGCGAAAACAGGACGACGCCGCGTGGGAAAAATCACCTGTAAATCAAGCTTCCTTTCCATTGGTTAGTAAAGTTTAGGAAGAGTTAAGGATTAGTAACGTGAAAGACAAACCGTTATGCTTCCCAGTATATTTTGAGTTCATCATTTTTCTTCAATGCCAAAGGTACGTGGATTGTTTTTTTTATACCACATCGCTTATATACCACTTTTTAAGAGGATATTTTTACACAGCGAATAGATTGTAATGCTTTCAAGCCTAATACCAAAATACACACTTTGAACAATATATTCTACTGTCCTAAAAGCTTATGTCCATAGTTTTCTCAAATACCATTTCTAAGATTCCACCCTTCGGTGTAGTATATATAAGCAGAATGATCCAATACAGTATTAGAGCTCTAGAGAAGCGGTCTGGTAGATTAAATTGTCTAAACCGCTAGGAGGGTTCACACTGATAAGCCAAGCCCTCCCAGTATTTTTTCATCGCCGGTCTGGTAGATTAAATTGGCTAAAACCGCTGGGAGAGTTCACAACTGATGAGCCTATCATCGCAGTAAGAACAATAGAAGTTTGATTTATCTGTGAAAAGAAACATATGCGTCATTGATGTTTTAATTTGTTATATATTTATGGCGTGGTATTGCTTTGTATTAATATACGGGGTTCAGGTATTATTGAAAAATGAAAGTACCTAATCAAAAACCTTAAAAATAAAGTAGCGACTTATATCAACCATCAGTTTGCAGATTTGAGATGTCGAAGCTGTAAGCTTATGTATCGAAACGAATTGAATTTTGTTGAAAATTTGACATTTTAATAGAAAATATTTTTAAATGGGTGTGTTATAAATAGGTGTTTGGATTCTAAGAAATCTAAAAAAAAAGTCAAATTGAACTTCTATCATTTTTTTTTTTAAATGTGACATTTGAAATATAGCGAACTATTGTATGTGTACACTGCTTATGTGTTCAATAATTTTTATAGATAAAGAACACTGCTGTGATAGAGATGTACGGAGATATCGGAGACTCTTCATTGGACACGACAACAACAACAACAACATAGTTAATATCTTTTTGGAAATATATCAATCCACAAAAAGAAGCATATATTGAATCAAAATATAATTTATTTACCAATATTTTTTTTTGGCTGAGCGCCGACCTTTTTAAGGTTGTAATACTCTGAAAAGGTTGGCGTTCATTAAACTAAAATATTGGTAAATAAATTGTATTTTGAAAATTCGAAACTATTATAGACGCGTATGATTCTTTTAGAAATTAAACGATTTTCTCTCTACTGTCCTTACTGCAATGAAAAAATAATAGTAGGGCCTGGCTCATCGCCATTTCCAAGAGGTCAGCGTCAGGAAAATTGAAAAATGCAATTTATCAGCGGTATGGTAGATTAAACTGTCGAAACCGCTGGGAGGGTTCACCACTAATGAGCCAGGCCCTCCCATTAATTTTTCATTGTAGTAAGGGCAGTAGAAAATTGTTTAATTTTTGAAAGAATCATACATGTCTCTAATAGTTTCGAATACTCTACATTATATAAGAGTTGGTAAATCAGAAAGCCTGCCCCGAGATGTTATCTACCCGTGTTGAAGTTATTAGACTTATAATGTGGCAGATCTCACTTATTGCCAAGTTTGAACTTATGCACATTTTGTGAGCCCATTGAAGTAATTTATTATTTACAAAAAAAGCTGCTTAGAACGGTTTTCAGAACCTGGATTTTGTTGGTCAAAACGGCCGTTTAAACCACTATGCTGCACGTTGTTATTTTACGTGATGTAAGAGATGTTCGTCAGCAATGGTGTGTTTGCTGCAGTGTGACATGGAGGAACGGACTCACCCCGGGGCCAGCCAGCCTCCGCCCAGGTCCTTGCCCTCGGACCATGCTCCTCCTTCCACGTCAGGCTATTCCTTCCCATCGTCCTCCAACTACACCTATTGGAGTGGCTACCCTTCAACCTATTCCACCATTCCTCCTCCATCAAGAAGTCCCCTCGCCCCCTACTACTCCAGCATCGGCCAGTACAGCACTAGCAGGTCACTACTTGGCCAGGTGGAGACTTCATCGGCCCTCAATCATACCCCTCAGGAATGCTCTTCAGAATTGGATTCCTTCGTTCGTTCTGATATTTCAGAAACTGTCATCGAAAACGAAGCATCATTGAGTCAAAGAGATGGTTCTCTTCCTCCTATTGGGATACCTTTTGACTATTCTCTCTGGGTTCAGCCTTCCTCTTTCCTTAATGATCAAGGATTCTTCCCATCATCCCAGCAAGATCCTTGGCCGAGGTACCCAGACATTGACTCGTGGCCATACAATCGCCGTTTCTTTCCCAATGACCCATCGATCACCCAAATCCTGCCACATTCCTCGATGTTTGTCGACCAGGTTGGGAATTTACAGTCTCAACGACCATCTTATCCGATGCGTACAGAGCCAACGTGGAGCCTTACCCGGCCTGAAGATCAGCAAGTGGGATTTGCATACGAAAATTTTCATAATAATTCTTTTCAGTCCCTACCTTCTTCCTCTGACAAGACTAGCAATAGCGACATTTTTTTCGATTCTGATTACAGCTCTAGCGATATCAATGTCTGTGATTTCTCAACCACTTCACCATCCCTCACCAACATCGATCTGGCATCCTTTGAATTAGATGATATCAATAACCCGACAACTTCCGAAGCTGCAGAAATGCCAAGGAAACTTTACCAAGTAGTCACTGAAGACAATACCAAGGAGATCAATCTCGAAGTAATCCAGTATCCAGAGAACGAGGATTCTTCTAACGAATCCTCACCAGACCATACCCCAACTAAAGGAAGACATCTTCAAAAGGATAAATCCTATACGCCTTCCTTCAAATTGGAAGCGCTCTGTCGAATGGGCGTCAAAACAAGAAGAATGGCGGCTTTGGAGTCTGGTCATTTCAGTAATGACGAGGATTTCTCCAATGTTCAACCGAAGAAACGCAAATCCGTTGAGAAAAGCAAAAAGGTCGAGCCAATACGTCAGCGACGTCGCGGTAAGACCTCAGCGTCGCCTTATGCAGCGTCTTGGGAACAGGGAAAATCCAGACGTTCCAAAACGGTCAAGCTTCTTCTCCAAGAAAAGCGGCCATCTCGGGATCCTCCTCAGCAAAGTGATCAGGACATCATGCCACCTCCCAGCATATCAGCAAACAACAACCAATTTCCGATTATGCAACCTTACAAGCCTAGGATTAACAATAACTATATTTTCTCTGGTAAGTGTTTCCTTTTCTCCATTTCTCACAACATTTCAAATACCTAAGCTTTGCTTTGTTAGCATTGTATACTGAAAGGGGTAATTTAAAAATACATGTTTGGAACTAAGCACAGAATGGGTCATTTTCACATCTGGGTTTCTTGAGCTACTGTTGGAGTTATATATCCATTATTAAGGACAAACTCTATTAGATTTAAGAAAAAGGCATCTCCTTATCGTGCAACTGAAAGTTGCTGATGGCTTGCGCCATCTATCGGAATAAATATCAACTATTCTAGTTGATTTTTAATTATTCCAGAATTGGCCAAATAATTAAAAATCAACGAGAATAGTTGATATTTATTCCGATAGATGGCGCAAGCCATCAGCAACTTTCAGTTGCACGCTAAGGAGATGCCTTTTTCTTAATTTATGCACCTTATCCCAGTACAATATCACATTTGTACTATTTTTTCTATTTTAGGTTTTTTCTATTGTTTGGCCTTCTCAAGACTTAAATGGCAAAAGTGAAACCCACACAAAAAAATGACAATATAAAACAACCTGTTACAAACTAGGCTTTAAGATAGAGCGAAGATGTAGGAACCTTACTTGATTTCTGTCTTTAGCGTTCAGGTCTTGCTCACAAATGTGCTGTATACATCCCACACAATTTTATAGAACTTTAATGCCCTGAGATAACGATTGCCACAATTGTCCACTGGCGGCAGGTATGCTAGAAATTTTGAATTTGACACTTGAACATGAGTTTCTTAGCCCCTTGTATACAAGCCACGTTGAGGTATGGTTAGGTAAGGTTAGAATGGTTCAGATTGGAGGTTACTAACTAGGTTAGCAAACACGGAACCCGGTCTCGAGACCTCCCAAGAACCCCAATTTTAGAAGAGAAAATCACATAATCCGAGCATGACCTCTTCAGAAATTTGATGGTGTCATCAATTTTTGGGTTAGATAATACAGTAGAATCTCCATGAGAGGACACTCCTACTAGAGGACACCTCTCTATAAAGGACAGTTTTCATCGCCAAATTACCATTTTTTCTATTTAACTATTTATTTGGGGTTCGGTGGAAGGGTGGTCTAAGCCGTTGGTTTTCGACCGCTACGACCCGGGATCGAATCCCGCATTGGGAACTTTTTCTAATAAAAAAAAAATGCTCCAATGGCCCACGATTCTTGCAAAAGTCCAACCCTACCAGCGAGTGCAAGTAACCAAACGGGACTCTCATTTGTTAGTGCAAAGTCAAACTTCTTTTTACATGTGTAGGCATGTGATGCACTTACAGTAAAAGCAGTCGCTAACTACCCACCATGATTATCATGGACCACATGTACTAGGGATAAAATTAAAATATATATATTTAAAAACTCTCCAGTAACACAATTTAACAACTCACCTCTCCCTAAAGGACACTTTTGCTCTGCCCATAGGTGTTGTCCTATACAGGGAGGTTCTACTGTATCTTTGAATTGCATGTACGATGGGCTTATGTTTTACCTTTATTAAATCCAAATATTTATAACTATTATTGTTTTTGACAATATGTTTCTTATGATATTTATTATAAAATATTTTTTTCTATAGTAGAATATATCAGATAATATAAGAAACATATTGCCAAAATTAATAGTTATAAATTTTATCTATTGTGATGGCAAATTATAATTGTAATAAAGAATATATAATTGGAAAATAGCTTTGATAGTTTGCAGAATTACACATAAAATAATTTGAATTTTAAATATTAATTAGATTATCAGTATAGTTATGTGTTGTTGTTAATTTTAATTGAGAGAGGACAAAAAGAAGAAATAGCTGGTTTTGTACATATTTTCTTGCGTAAATGTAAAGTAAAATATTTGTTATTTTGATTTTTAAAAGTATGCTCTATATGCTATAGAGGTCTAAATAGAAATAGGTAATATTTACTTTTGGTTTGATTTTCTACTTTAAAATGGTTATTTTGTCCGCTCTTGGGCGAGGGTTCGCCACTCGCAACAGATCTAAAATTTCAAAGTTTAAAATATTTACTATGAAATAGAGCAACATAATTCCCATTTTCTGAACACCATCACATATTACCGCTATACAAACAAATGATCTCCAAATTTATTTTTAAAATTTTAATAAGATCGAAGAGTTGAGCGTTTCAAAAAACATACATAACCATTTTTGTACAATTTATCACTTATATAACAGTCCGTTTTAAATTTAAAAAAAATATATATATATATAGTACAGTTGGAAAAAAATAGTAATCAGAATTTTTTTTATATATTATTATTAAGGTCACTTTACAAAAAAAAAAAAAAGGAACAGCTTGAATTTCGAACCAAACTTTCTTCTCTTGAGCCAAAACTATCGATGTGCCAATAGTACCACCGAAATTTGTTCGCTCGTGGTGATGCCTAGATGGCAGCAGGGTCAAGTCAAGCCCTTTTGTTTACAAACAAATCCGAGACTTTCTTTATTTGATAAGTGAGAGTTATTAAAGTATTCAATACAATGAAAATATCGTTCAAAAGTGTAGAAGTATGTTGGGAGATATCCATATACGACAAAAATCGAATGATACGAAGATGCATATTTATGTACTTTTAAGGTAAATTATGTATTCTACATAAACATTGTACATATCTTTCTCTTAGAAGGTATAAAAGCGAGTTCAATTAAAAAATGAAATAGCAAAAAGTATTAAGATTCATTATAGTACCATCTATTATGAAAATTCGAAACTATTATAGACGCGTATGGTTCTTCTTTAAAAAATAAACAATTTCTACTGCCCTTACTGCAATGAAAAAAAAAATCATTTCAGAAAGGCCAGTAGAAATTGTTTAATTTTTAAAAAAAGAATCATACGCGGTCTATAATAGTTTCGAATTTTCATAGCAAAATGTATAAGAAACCTGAGAAAATTTCTTTATTTTATTATCCTATTAAAAGAAACTTTTCTCTGTTTTCTTAGATTTTTTGCTATTTATCTAATATTATTATTTAGTAAAAAGAATGAAATGTTGATAATTATTTATTGTTAAACTGAACATTGGAATGCAAAATATAATAATAATAAATGTAAAAAATGGTGTTTTAGCTTGTTAGGTTTAGAATAAAGTAAAAGCAGAGTGGGTGATGACATAAACATTTGTACAAGCCTCTATGCTTCCTTTTGTTACCTATGAATACAGAGGTTTCCAGCAGGAGTGCACACATTTGTCTTGCAGCATGTACACTATTGTGTTGTTGTTGCTTATTCCTCAAGTCGTTTAAACAATCGCCATTAGGTACCATTGTCTCAGCTTTTCTATTATAGTCCTGGGGTTTTCCCAGACATCATGGAGAAGGAAAGAGGGGTACACCTGCTGTTAGTCTGAAGACCTGGAAATACCACTCAGTATGACTTTGCTTCTTTTGGTCTCCTGACATGGAGTGTAGCCGCTCCTATGGAGAACAGACGCTACCAATTGATACATTAGCCGGGTATGTAGCACAGGGTGGCCCTACCAGGAGTTAAACTCCCGACGTACTGTGCTACCTGTTTACACCCTTCCCTCCACTTTGAGGCTGTAGGATAGGATTTTGGGAAGGTGTACACTATTGTTGTTGTTTCTTATCCCCTTGTGTAAAGATTACACAAATTCAATGAGTTCATGCTCCTCAAGCTGTTTTATGATAAGCAGCGGCCTTTCCCAAAGATCCTGTATCATGTACACTATAGATGTTAACTAACAGCCATGTCTGAGAGGATCTATAGAATAAACCTTGTGGAGCACCATATGGTGTGTGAATGTTTTTATGCTGAAGATACAACATTCAAATGTGGCTTCCATCCACCAATCAGAAACACAATAGATTCCCAGACAAGGAGGGCGAATTGCTATACAGTAGAACCTCCATGAGAGGACACTTTCACTAGAGGACACCTTTCTATAAAGGACAATTTTCATCATTGTATCCTCATAGAGATTTACATAGTAACTGACTATAATTTAAATTTAAAAAAATTTCTCTATATACAGTAGAACCTCCCTGTAAAGGACACCTAATTGCAGAGCCAATGTGACCATTAGGGAGAGGTGTCCTCTTACTGGAGAGTTGCTGAAAAGTGAAAATGTTAATTTTGCAAATAAAATGGTCCTTTGTAGAGAGGGGTCTTATAGCAGGAGTGTGCTCTCATGGAGATTATACTGTATAAATAAAATATTACATTATTTTAATATTATAAAGGACAGCCAACTACCTCAGTGAAAATTATTTTAACTAGTTTCATATCAAGTCAAATGGTTGTTCTGTCTCTATATAACTTTTACAAAGCAGTAAGTTAGAAAATTAACTAGGATTTATCATTTTCTCCTCCACTACATGATGGTGATTGATTATCATGAGGATATCATTGCAAGCCGGCAATGAGAGAGGAGAATCTGCATAAGACTGGTGTCTTAATAAAGGCTGTGTGTGTAATACAGGGTAGCTGAAAAGTATGTTCCTCTTTATATATGAACTTAAGAACAGTATTTATCACCACAAGGTAATAAGACCAAATCCAAATAAATAAATAGTGTGTGACGTTTCGGTAACAGCGTTATTACCATCTTCAGTACTTTTGTCTGAAGATGGTAACAACACTGTTAACGAAACGTCACACACTATTTATTTATTTGGATTTGGTCTTATTACCTTGTGTTTATAATCTATAATCCAAATTGTGCCTTATCAGTATTTATCACCAAATACTTTCAGGCCTGCTTCAAGGCCAAAGGATCCCACACTTCAATATGTTTTTAAAATAAATTGTTTCCTTAATGTGTTAGTTATTATATAGTAGAACCTCCCTTTCACAGACACCCCACTAGCGGACACCTCTCCACAAAGGACAGTTTTCATTTGTAAAATAACCATTTTTATTTTTTAGCAACTCTCCGGTAAGAGGACACCTCTCTCTAAAGGACACTTTGGCTCTGCAATTAGGTGTTGTCCTTTATAGGGAGGTTCTACTGTATATTGTTTTGAATTTTGCAATTATGTATTCATTTCACTGAGTTATTATAAAAGTTTTGAGGACCATACTTTTCAGCCACCCTGTATTATTGTGTGCCTTGGTGGTTCAAGTAAACAATACCTTTAATTTCTCATTGATCTTATTACCTTTTTTTTTTTTTTGCTTATCCCTAGTACACATGGTACAGGCCATGATAATAATGGTGGGTAGAAGTAGACGAGTGCTTTTACTGTAAGTAAACCACATGTCTACATAAGTGAAAAGGATTTCGAGACTTTGCATTTACAAATGTGCCAGAACCCTGTTTGATTACTTGCATTCGCTGGTGGGGTTAGATTTTTGCAAGAATCGGGGGCCATTGGAGCATTTTTTTTTTTTAATCAGGAAAAAGTCCCAACGCGGGAATCAAACCCGGGTTGTAGCGGTCTAAAACCAACGGTTTAAACCATCCTTCCACTGACCCCCTTCTAGAACTAGAAACAAACTGAAAAAATTGAGATAGAATATTCCAATATTTCTGTTCGGTGATTATGCAAATTCAGAACCTTTGTGCCATAAGGATCACATATTCTCTATAACATGCATAAATAAATTATTTTTTTCTATAATCATCTTGCACAAAGACTCTAATCAATGACACAATAACAGATTAATTTGTAACCCTCTTATCATTACCTTGTTATTCATATGTAACTTATCATTGAATGGCAGCCAACTTGCTGTGTGACCAGATGTGATCATCCAGGATAACCGACCCTGGATAGACAACCGACCGAGACATTTCATCTTTGAGATGCTCCAGATTGGCAGGTTTGAGGTAACTACCACCCCCCACCATGTCTAGTGTCTGGGTAACTTCCCCAACTTACAGGTGTTGCACAAGAAGGCCAAGGGACGCAAGAACCCAAACAAGTTCAAGATTCTCTTCTCAAAAAGGTAACTGCTAGCCGGGCGATTCTCCTCTCAACAAACAACATATGCTTCATGATAAGGCACAATTTGGATTATAGATTATAATAAAAGAAAATAAGACCTAATCCAAATAATTTATTTAGTGTGTGACGTTTCGGCAACAACATTGTCACCATCATCAGACAAAAGAATAAATGAGAAAAAATATCACAGCAAGTTCTTAAATAGTACTGTTATCAAGTTGTCTTAAAAAACTTATTTTTTCTTATCTGTTATCTTGTTTAAAAACTTAATAACAGTACTATTTAAGAACTTGCTGTGATATTTTTTCTCATTTATTCTTTTGTCTGATGATGGTGACAATGTTGTTGGCGAAACGTCACACACTAATAAATTATTTGGATTAAGTCTTATTTTATTTTAACATATGCTTCAGTCTGTAATAAAGCTGAGATGTTTCATTAAAAAAAAAAGACACTTTAAAGCTTCATTTTCCCAACATTAAAAAAAAAAAATCTTTCGTCTTCATCAGGAGAAATAAAAATAAAGCATTTGGCAAGGTGTTAAAATTTTTTTTTAACGCCTTCCAAACTCCTCTTTTTTTTTATTTCTCCTGATGAAGACAAAAAGATTTTTGTTGAAATGTTGAGAAAATAAACTTTAACTGGCCAAAGTGTCTATTTTTTAAAACAAATTAGAATTCCCACCAGACAACCTCTACCTTCAAGATAATGTTGCTATATTTTGTTTTTAAATGTCCACGCTTAATTTTGAAATATAAGAATTCCAAAAAAAAAGTTTCATTTGTAAAGCAAAAAATAAAGGAAATTCATATTTCAAAAAGCCACATTTATATATAATAAAGTATCTCGATCTTTATTTATTTTTTCATTATCCCTTGTACAGGTAGTACAGGCCATGATATTCATGGTAGGTAGAAAGATACAAGAAAATAAGACCTAATTCAAATAAATAAATAGTGTGTGTCGTTTTGGTAACAATGCTGTTACAGAAACGTCTCACACTATTAATTTATTTGGATTAGGTCTTATTTTCTTGTGTTTATAATCTATAATCCTAATTGTGCTTTATTAAAATTAGTTAACAATTATTTTGGGGGTTGGTGGAAGGATGGTCTAAACCGTTGGTTTATATGTACCGCTGAACTGGTGTGTAGTAAGGTATGTGTAGAGATAATATTCGATAATACAGTAGAACCTCCTTGTAAAGGACACCTAATTGCAGAGTCAAAGTGTTCTTTAGGGAGAGGTGTCCTCTTACCGGAGTGTCAAAATAGTAAAAATGGTAATTTTGCAAATGAAAACTGTCCTTTGTAGAGAGGTGTCCTCTATCAGGAGTTCCCTCTCGTGGAAGTTCTACTGTATATGTGGAAAGAAACAAATTGCCAAAAAAAATTATTATTACAAATTTTATCAATAAATGGCAATTCTATATACAGTTACGAGCGTCATTCTTCATCAGTCATCTCTGTCACCATTTGCTTTTTTTTTTGGAATGGCGCCCTCCTATTGGTCGGCTACGATCACGCCACCTTTGCCCCCCCCCCCCTCACTCGCTTTTTCATTTTTGTAACCATTGTGTTGGAGCAGGTCGCTCCTTAAATAAATGCATATATTAGTTAATAACCAAATGGAATCCTCTCTTTCTTTTTCCCAGTAAGAGACCCCTACGGAAGCCAACAGTACATAGACAGATAAAGCACATAGGCTATAGTTATTAAACTAACATATGCATTTATATAAGGCGCCAATTTATAATTGTAACAAATAGTATTTGAATCAAAACATTCAATCGGGGTAAAACACAGGCGTTGCCGGGGTCATTTGGCTAGTTGAATTTATAAAGGTGATACTGTATTATATAGAGTCCCTATTATACCAATTAACTGAGTGTGTCTAAAAAATTCTCCTATTCCCATTAAGTCAAAGATCCTTCTCTTAAATGGATATGGCACAATTTTGATTATAGATGAAATTACAAGATAATAAGACCTAATCTAAATAGGTAATTTGATGTGTTGTAACAATACACTACCTCCGAGGATAAGGTTCTTGCTTTATGTAAACCATCTCTCAAGCTTTAGGGTATTACAAACCCTTCCACAGGAGTATACAACGAAGGGTTTGCTATACCCAAAAGCTTGAGAGATTGTTTACATAAAGCAAGAAACTTATCCTCTGAGACAGTGGTTGTTGCAATTTATATTTCAGAGGATTCTATCTACTGAATTTGATGTAAACATGTCTTTTGATGACAGAGTTGTTGCCAACATATCATCGATTTAATTTGTTTCCTTGTAATTTTTCTCATTAAAAAGATGAAAGTGTAAGAATAGTATTTGAATTCATCTGTAATCCAGATTGAGTCATTTTTTTTTCAAGTGTGTATTGTCACGATGGAGAAATGTTGCGCAGGCAGCTTGTGTATGAGTTTGAACATCCCATGAAGGATCTGGACCGAAGATCTGCCAGCATTGTGGTGCCGTTCAGTTCCCTAGCCGCCCTGCGCTGTACGGATAGAATTCTGGAGGTGGGAGTGGCCATCCAGCCACGCGGCTACCTCGGCTCACGCAGGAGGAACTATGAGCAGACTGTGGATGTCACCTGCGGACAGCTGACCTTGTGTCCAGTCCACAGGGTAAGTACTGGGGGACAACTGCTTGTGGTTGGCTACATTTAATGGAAGGTGTGGCTTGTTTGTGAAATCTCTCAGGAAGAGACTGTGTACCCATACATCTTCTTCTTTCTTATCTCCACTCAATCATATTAGGGTATCAAGCTTGTGGAGTAACTCCGCCTTTGCCGGTCCCAAGCCCGAGATGAAAAAGGAGGAGGGGGAGCAGTAACAAGCTCACTAAAAAACCTGGGCTCAGCTGGCCCGGCTGATAGTACCCTGTAAGGGCTCCTAATCCAGGGATACAGGATGAGCAGCATTTGTACTCCATGTTAGAAGCGGCTGCACATGGCGTCTGTTCCTCATGTCAGAGGCGGCCATTTCTTTTGGAGCTAAGTCGGCCTGCCACTGAGTAGTGCTCCCAGTCTTAATGACAAAGGCAGACGCATTTTACTTCACCCAATCATGATGGTTGTCAAACACCATCAAAAGTCTCAAGCTTTACAAGCTTGATACCCTAATATGATTGAGTGGAGATAAGAAAGAAGAAGGGTATCAAGCTTGTGGAGCTGATGACTGGGTGAAGTAGAATGCGTCTGCCTTTGTCATTAAGACTGGGAGTACTACTCAGTGGCAGGCCGACTTAGCTCTAATATGAAATGGCCGTCTCTGACATGAAGACCAGATGCCATGGAGTACAGACTCATCCTGTTTCCCTGGATTAGGAGCCTTTACAGGGTACTATCAGCCAGGACAGTTGAGTCCAGATTTTTTTAGCAAGCTTGTTACTGCTATCTCTCCTTCCTTTTCATCTGGGCTTGGGACTGGCAAAGACAGAGTTATACCCATACATAATTTTCTTAAATACAGTAGTCTCCCATGAAAGACCCCCTAAAACATGGCTTAGCCCAGTGTTTCTTGGAAATGGTCTATCTTACATTAATGTCAGGCAGGTTCTGAGGGCTGTTATAACCAAAAGAGTGTGATAAGAGACCTCCTCCAGGAGGTTTTTATCTATGGTATCTCCCATGGGAGACTCTACTGTGTCATCCCTACCAAGAATTCTAAGTAGCTCACTATATATAAGTAAAATAAAGTCATGGTCACCATTCAGGGGAGATTAATAGAATCGTCGAATGTCATGGTCCATTTGGATGAGGAAAGCGAAGACTAGAACACGGCTGATTCCATACTCACCTTTTCAGTGATATGCTAACCTTGACGTATGCACGGTGGATTCTGTGGCCACTGGACATGTGTTTGACCTGGAGGTTGTTGGGTTCTACACTGCCTGGAGTATAAGAGCTCCATCTATGCTTTTTTCCTGTGTTGAATCTGTATATGACCGGTGGTCTTAATAAAGCTCTATGTGTTTGTATATATAAGTAGAACATTCAAATATGATGAGAAGATACAATTTGGATTAGAAACACAAACACTTTTGTCTGAAGATGGTAACAACGCTGTTACTGAAATGTCACACACTTTATTTATTTGGATTTGTTCTTATTACCTTGTGTTTAAAATTTATAATCCAAATTGTGCCTTATCAATTTGGATTACTGAGATAATAAAGCTAAATTCAAATATAAGTGGTGCTGCTGCTTATCTCTTTATCATGCAGAGTAATTGGGTTTTTTTCTTATTGATAGGAACATCACACAAAGGTAGGACTGTTAACTGGGCTTAGTAGGACAGCCTTCATGCCTAGGGTACCAGGAGTATACAAGACATACTGTCCTTCCCAGGGTCACGGCCATGCTGAGGTAGTCAACAAGACTTGAGGAAGATTCAAAAAGACAAAACGTACAGACAAAAAGTACTGAATGATGCAGAATGAATGTATTCAGTACTTTTGTCTAAAGCTGGCCACAACGCTGCTGTTAACAAAGGGTCACGTATAAGTTACCTATTTGGTTCCTTGTGACTCAAATACAATATTAAAGAGTGGTCTGATAGATTAAACTGCTGGAAATGTTTACCACTGATGA
Organism: Cordylochernes scorpioides; assembly: GCA_030710605.1. Classification (NCBI taxonomy): domain Eukaryota; kingdom Metazoa; phylum Arthropoda; class Arachnida; order Pseudoscorpiones; family Chernetidae; genus Cordylochernes; species Cordylochernes scorpioides. Next base: position 37,407,770 of record CP092877.1, on the reverse strand, counting down.
GCCAGGCCCTCCCAATAGTTTTCTTATTGCAATAGTAAGAACAATAGGAAATTCATTTTAATTTTAGCTACAAGAAAAGTAAGACCTAATCTATTATTCTTAATAATATTTTCTTGTAGTTATAGTCCAAATTGTGCTTTATAATGTTTTTAATTTTGGAAAAAGTTGCATTCTCAAATATTTTATATTTTTATTTAAGTTGAACTTGATGGTAAATCATATTGGATTGTTCTACTTTTATATTCGGCTCTTAAAAGGAATTCTTGGTTAAGGTATTGGACTTAACACTGTAGAAATATTTAATGTCGTTGTGTGTCATATTTTTACTAATCCATGAAATTGATTTTTCTTTGTTTTGTAGGGCTTGATATATTTTGCTTTTTTTTTTTTATGGTGGTTGCACTATAAAACCAGGAGTAAAAAACCCTATTAAACCATTTAAAAAATTTCTTTAATGGCTCCTTGACTTTGTACAAGTCCAACCCACGAGTAATGATAACCAAACAAGGGGTGTTTATTCTGTAAATGCAAAGTTATCCTGCTATCTAACATGGCAGGTCCTGAGGACTATTACAACCAAAAGAGACCTCCAAGGGGGAGTCCCCCCAGACTGGGTTTAACCATGTTTTTATCTATGGTATCTTCCATGGGAGACTCTACTGTGTCATCCCTACCAAGAATTCTTCTAAGTATCTCTCTATATATAGAAGTAATATTGTTGGCGCACTGCTGGAGCCTTTAATTTACATGTCCCATTTTAACTTATTTTGTCTACATCTTTTCTTATGGATTCAATTGTAACTTTTAACATCTTATTTATTTTTAATAACTTTCATGTATAATTGTTTTTACATAATTTTGTTTTCTATAATTATTTTACATACTTTGTATCGTCAAATTTGCATACTTTTGTTTTAGATTATTTAAGACAATAATCTTTAGTTAGAAAGTGCTTTGCCTCCAAACTTTTAGTTTGAATAAACGTTTAAAAAAACTTCTCGAATGTTTCTTCCCAGTACATCAGGTCACCAGCGCAACAATATAAAGCCATGGTCACCGTTCAGGGGAGATTAATAGAGTCGCCGAATGTCATGGTCCATTTGGATGAGGAAAGCGAAGACTTACAGTATAAGGAGTTGTAAGCTCCTCTACACCATGATTTTCAAAGCCATCTCTACTTGGGATATTTGAAAACCGCTGATTGTACAGCTACTTCGGGGGTGGTGGAATTCTATCTCTAAACTTTTAGTCACCACCTACTTTGTAAAACATTTTTTTTTGGTGTTTAGGCACCTGTGTGTTCTGCATTGTTTTAATGGAAGAGGTGCCTCATTTGGTAACTGATACTATCTTCCTGCAACTTTATATTTCTTTCTGGCTTGTAAATTATTCCTACCACTACCTTTTTGGCAAATTTGACAGAATTCATATATCTTGTAGGATGTTATGAAGCTTCTACTGTACTGATGAGGGAGGGCCCTTGTGCAGAACTGTGGTAGAGTAGAACCTCAATGAGAGGCCACCTCTCTACAAAGGACAGTTTCATCATTTGCAAAATTATCATTTCTACTATTTATCAACTCTTCGGTAGGAGGACACCTCTCTCTAAAGGACACTTCAGCTTTGAAATTAGGTGTCCTTTACAGGGAGGTTCTACTGTATGCAGTTTGAATTTTGTCTGGATTTCTTTGGTGTTGTGGCACTTTTTTTTTAATCACCGCCAGCATGTTTTACACAGTGGTGATAAATGCAATGCTTTAATGCATTTTAAAGGGTGAGCTGCATCATTTGGTACATAAATTTAGTATGTGAACCAATGTAACCTGTACTCTCCAGCCGAAGTGAGTTGCTGACAGTATAGCTGATGTGACAGCTCACATGGGAGCAGGACAACCCCCATCTCAAGCTGCAGCTGTGCAAGATTGACCCCACCTTCCAGAACCTGTTCTACCAGCCCATGCCGCAGACCCTCCTCTGCCGGAGACCAACATGGAGAGCAAGCCCCTGAAGCGAGGAGGGGGCGGTCACAACCCTGAAGATGCCTTGCTCATTGCCAAAGCCAGCATGGTGTGCTCATGTCGGATCAGCTGCCGTTCCATCCGCTGCTCCTGCGTCAAGTCTCGACGCAAGTGCAATGCCGGCAGAGCCCTCTGCTTCTGCATTGACTGCAACAACCCTCTGAACATCCTGGAGAAGGCTGGGATGGTGCTGTCCATTGCCTGTCAGGATCTCTGCCTCCTGCGTAAGGTGTATCAGGTAGTTTTCCCTTTCTTCCCTACTACAGCAGAGTACTTAGTAGTAAAAAAATAGTACAAATGTGATATTGTACTGGGATAAGGTGCATAAATTATGAAAAATAGAAAGGCATCTCCTTATTGTGCAACTAAAAGTTGCTCATGACTTGCACCATCTATCGGAATAAATATCAACTATTTGGCCAATTATGAAATAATTAAAAATCAACGAGAATAGTTGATATTTATTCCGATAGATGGTGCAAGTCATCATCAACTTTCAGTTGCACAATAAAGAGATTTTCATCCACTTAGAAGTGTTTACTCACTTTGGGTTAGTTTATAGCTGACATTGCACTTAAAAAAAAAAAATCAAACCTCACAACTCTAATTGAGGCCAAGATTTTATTTTCTTATAACCATGGTTAAAACTAAGAATTTTAGAAATCTGATAACCAAGTTGTTGTTATAGAAGGTACTCTTGTTAAGTAGGGTTCTACTATTTTCTGATAGACTGTTCTGCTAGCAAAAAAAAATAACTTGAGTAAAATAATAGAGAGAGCTGCCTTTCTTGTAGTTTTATAAAAAGGTTGATGAAATCTCCAACTTCTTCTTTCTTATCTCCACTAAATCATATTAGGGTTTCAAGCTTGTAAAGCTTGAGACTTTTGAAAAAGAGATTTGACAACCATCATGATTGGGTGAAGTAGAATGCATCTGCCTTTGTCATTAAAACTGGGAGCGCTACTCAGTGGCAGGTCGACTTAGCTCCAAAAGAAATGGCTGCCTCTGACATGGGGAACAGACGCCATGTGCAGCCGCTCCTAATATGGAGTACAAACGCTGCTCATCCTGTATCTTTGGATCAGGAGTCCTTACAGGGTACTATCAGCCAGGCCAGCTGAGCCCAGGGTTTTTAGTGAGCTTGTTACTGCTCCCCTCCTCCTTTTTCATTCGGGGTTGGGACTGGCAAAGTTAATAACCAACCTACAGTAATGGTATTATTCAAAATTTCCTAAAACAGATGGTGTACTATAATGTATTGTGTTTATATAAAGTCTAAATGAACTTTGTTGTTTGTGGAAGAGCAGTGCTCGAATGTTTATAAATTTATTATTTGTTTTAATACTCTTCTTAAAGCTTATGCTTACCCATAAGTTTGTTTCAAATACCTTTTCCAAGAGTTGGTCTCCAGTATCATTATAAAAGCAAAATACAACAATGAGAGTGGTGTGGTGGTTTAAACTGAAGAAATAGCTAGGAGTGTTCACCACTGATCTGCAATGCCCTTCCATTATATAATTTATTAGATGTAGGCCAGCACAGGTCCAACAAAAGCCTGTTGTATATGTAGCCCCCATGGTATGTGAACATGTCATGACATAACTAAGCTTGTTCTTGTTGTTTCTTATCCCCTTGTGTAAAGTTTACACAAATTCCATGAGTTCATGTTCCTCGAGCTGTTTTATGATAAGCAGCGGCCTCTCCCAAAGGTCCTGTTTAGTACATCTAATGAAAGCCAAAATGCGTTCTAGAGCTGCAGGTGCCAAGCTACATTTTGGACAAGTAGGGGTATATTTTGTTGTTATTTTCTATCTTCAATGGCTTGAGATGGCCTGTTCTAAATCTTGTTAGTGTTGTTTGATCCTGTCTATTTCTGATGTTCAGAGCTCCTCCTAGGTTCACTCCACTGTACCAACTATGCTTAGGTGGGATCCTTCAGTTCTTGTTTATTTTTGTTTTGGCTACTGTTTCTATTTCTTTAAAAGTAAGTTTATTTTTCTGTGGCAAGGGTTCTTTTGTGCCTTTTTTTTGCTAGCGCATCAGCAGCTTCATTGGCTTCAATGCCAATGTGTGAGGGTATCCATTGAAGGTGAATTTATGAGGTTTTTGAGAGTTTTTGGAGATAGCCAATTATATTCCTGCTTACACTTTATCTCTAAGTTCCCCTGTGTGACTCAAGTGTTGTATGGCACTTCTACTATCAGTAAGAATCCATATATCTTGATAATTAGTATTTCTGATGGACTTTGAGGCTTCATAATGGCCTGTTGTAAATCTTGTCATGACATAACTAAGCTCTATGCACAGGTCTCCAGACTGGACCTCTACCTCAACAGCCAAGTGAGAGCAGAGTGTTGCGGAGCTCTCCACCAGCTGGTGTCCGTGGTGCCAGGGGTGTGCCGCTGCAGCAACTGCGGGGAACACATCCACTTCACGTGGTGCTACGAGCGGCTCCTGGCGTCACGTAGAGCTCCACCTTCCCACTGCCCAGTGTGCCACCATTGTGCCTTCCCCAGCGAGCGCCATTGCCCAGTAAGTCTCTCTGCCATATATTTACAGTTAGTTACTACTGGAATCCTTTCTCTACTCCTTACACTACTCTAGTCTGTTTCCTCCCAAGACTTCCAATGAATGACCCTCTGATAACTTTGTAAAACCTATAATGGCCTGACAAGTGAGAAACCAGAAGTGAACATAGACTATAAAGCCATCTATGATGCACTAGCGTGCCATCTGTTATCAAAATTTGAAACTATTATAGACGCGTATGATTCTTTTTAAAAATAAACAAGTTCTACCATGGTAGATTAAACTGGCGAAACCGCTGGGAGGGTTCACCACTGATGAGCCAGGCCCTCCCATTAATTTTTCCATTGCAGTAAGGGCAGTAGAAATTGTTTCTTTTTAAAAAGAATCATACGCATCTATAATAGTTTCAAATTTTGATAAAGCCATCAATGTTCACAAGAAATAAAACTATTAGACACTGATTTTTTTTTGCAAATAAAATAAACTTCCTGCTTTCTTTTCTGGATGAAAAAAAATATTGAGATGGCCTGGATCATCAGTGATGAACCCTCCTAACGGTTTCACCTATTTATATCATCATTTCGCTTTTAGAGTACTACTATTGCATTGGGAAATTTTGCATATACAGTAAAGGCCCTCTATAGCAAACCCCCAATGGGACTGTAGCTTTGGTTCATTATAGCCATAGTTCACTGTATTATAAAATAAAAATGGGGATTTCATTTCAGGTTTGTTATAAGGGAAGGTTCGCTATATCCTGGGTTTGTTTTAGCAAGGTTTTACTGTATATCTAGTACTTTAGGGGACAATCTTGGTTATGCTATTTAGGTCAACTATGGACCTAAGCTCTGAGGACTAGAATTACATGTAAATATCTGCAATTCTCTTCTGCAAACAATTCATACAAGGCCAGTTAAACATAAATCAAACGTAAACAATGACCTGCCCTCTATGTTCAAGATATGAAACTAAAAAGCTAGAATTTTTTCTTTTTACAAAGAAACCAACTTTCTTCAATCCTTATAGGAAGTCATGTTTCTATAGGGGTCGGTGGAAGGATGGTCTAAACCGTTGGTTTTTGACCGCTACGACCTGGGTTTGAATCTCGCATTGGGCACTTTTTTCTGATTAAAAAATGCTCCAATGGCCCCCGATTCTTGCAAAAGTCCAACCCCATAGATTGCAAGTAACCAAACGGGGGCCTAGTACATTTGTAAGTGCAAAGTTGAACTACTTTTCACATATGTAGACATGTGCACTTACAGTAAAAGTAGTCGCCTATTTCTACCCGCCATGATTATCATGGCCTGTACCACGTGTACTAGGGATAAGCAAAAAGAGAAAGTTATGTTTCTATATAGACACAGAGACAATTCTACTGGACCTGAGTTTCTCTCTTAAAATATATTTGAAAATACAGTCAATACACTGTGCTTTATACACTGTGTCAATACACTGTGCTTTATACACTGTGTCAATACACTGTGCTTTATACACTGTGTCAATACACTGTGCTTTATACACTGTGTCATTACAATCCCAAAAGTGCTTTCTGTTGAAATAAAGTAGGCGTTGAATTATTGTCAGATAAAGTAGGTAACTTGGTTGGGATTTGAAAAACCAGTTAAAATATACAGTAAAACCTTGTTATAATAGCATAACTTGGGACCAAGATTCTATGTTGTTTAAGACTTTGTTGAGAGGTGTGTTATAAAAATGGTTAAAACAATTGAGATCTTGACCACCTGAGACCTTAAAATTGTGATGTTATAACTATGTTTCTGTTATATACAAAGTATGATCAAAATGTTCGGGGAATTAGTCAAAAAAAAATTTTTACTGAAAGAGTTTTTGAAAAATAAAAATTATCATCATAATCACGAGACCTTATTCTACTATAAAATATATATACAGTAAAACCCCGCTAATACGAACCCTGGATATAGCGAACCTTCCCTTATAATAAACCCACGGCAATTCCCAATTCCATTCCATTGAAAATACCATCGTTATAACGAACTTTGCAATTTTTAAAATAACGAACTACCCCTATAACGAACCTATTTTCGGTCCCAAAATGATAAAATCTATTTAAAATACTATACTTATAACGAACTTAAAATTGTGATTTAAAAAAAATTTAAAACAACAAAATTTTGAGCATGTTTCAGCTCACGGATCGCGATTTCAAAACAAAAAATTAGCGGCATTGTTTGTTTTCACTTCCATTCTATTTTTGCTATATGTTGTATAAATTTTTACACATTATACTTTCATTTAATAGAATATCTTTGCATTCGACAATTTTAAAATAGAAGAAAAATACAAATGGCTTCCAAAATAAAGAAACAAAGAATGGCGTTCTAAAAAAAAAAAAAAACAGTGGCAGCATGCCCTTTTAGAAGCGTTCTATATCAAGTTTAACCTAGGCTAAAAAAATAATTCCAAATAATTTTATAGCCAGAAATGGTTTGAATTACAGGTTAAAAACAAAATTTAATATACACTTCAGAAGAATATGTGGAAACTGGAATTGGAAGAAGCAGGAAAAAAAAAAAAAAAACAGTTCCCCCGTGTCTCATGGGCCACAAACAAATCGACTTATAAATTCTCAAAAACTACCACTACAGTTCCATTTTTAGAATGGAATTCTTGTTAGGTATATGACTCATTCAGGGTTCGCGGATATTCCCCCTGGCAGGCCGTTTTACCACCGATTTTGTGTTTGCAAATTGGCCTTTTTTATTCGAAATTTTACCGATCGCGCTATCGTATCAACATGTTTCGCGTCCGATTTTTCTGAATTGGATACTTTTGATTCATCTTCAATTGATTCAGAATACACGGAGCTTTATTCCTTTGATGGAAATAATGATATTTTAAGGCAATTCTGATTTTCAAATTTTACTTTTCACTTTCAAACAACAAGGTATTAGGGGCATTTTTGCAGCTCAATTTAGTATTATTTTATTTGAGAAAGAGGTTCTGCAATGCTCATACCTTTTAAATATATAATTAATAATGTTTTGCCTGGGGGATATGGCTTAATTTTTAAATAATACATAGGGTTATATATAAGCATGTATGCTAATGATAAGAAGAACCTATTATCAAAATGACTTCTTTTGATATTCAGCATTACTGTAAAGAAATAGGTCAATTTAGGGAATTAAAACAAAGTGACCATTATTAAGTGGCTGCCTTTTCCTGTTTGTATGGCTGTTTTTTAATTATACGGTCTAAAAATTTTGAAAAGTTAAAAAAAAAAGGCCAAACCGTGGCTATAGTGAACCAAAAGCTCTGTCCCATTGGGGTTCACTATAGAGGGATTTTACTGTATATTTTTTCAATATCTCAAATAATAAGAAATTTTAAAGCATTTTAAAGAAAGATAACAAAGGCGTGGCGTTTTTTTACAATGGATCTTAAAAGTGAACAAGGGTATGCATAAAGTTTTGTCAAAAATTAGGAAAAACGGCGTCAGAAATGTTTCAAATGTTGAAATTAGTGTTCGGGGAGGCAGCTTTATCACAATTAAAAACATTTAAGTGGTTTGCCCACTTCAAATCTGGTAGAGAGTCAACCCAAGATGACGCATGTTAGGGAAGACCTCCTTTGGAAAATCATGAAGAACGAACCCAAAAATTGGTGCTTTAATAAGGGAAAACACTAGGACAACGATCAGGGAACTAGTAGAAGAAACAGGGGTTTCATATGGAACGTGTCAAAAAATATTGACTGAGGATCTTGGACTTAAATGAAAGTTTTCGAAATTTGTTCCAAAAAATTTTTCATCACAATAACGCCCAGCACACAGAACTCTTTCCGTGAGTACTTTTATGACTAAAAATAGCATGTTGACAATACCTCATCCCCTGTACTCGCCTGATTTAGCACCAAATGACTTCTTTCTCTTTCCTAGAATGAAGTCAGTTCTAAAAGGACATAGATTTGATACCGTTAATGCCATAAAGGTAAAATCGCTGAGCGTTTTGAGGGGCATTACTTCTGACGAATTTTCTGGGTGTTTCCAGAACTGAGAAAAAAGAATGAAACGCTGTATAGATTCCCTCGGACAGTATTTTGAGGAATATTAACCATTTTTTTTTTTGTATATATTCATCTAATAAATCTTTTATGACCCAATTCCCCGAATTTTATGATCATACCTTATATATTCCACTCTTGGTTAGAAATAACGTAAAGCATTAAAATTGAATATTCACATTAAGCTTTTATACATTTTACAACCCACTGTCAATACCTTTTTTTTTTTTTTCAAGGAGTTAGTCAATTTTTATCCCATTTTATAACCTAAAAGATGAATGATCTCTTATGGGGCCATTGGATTGTCAAAACCTTTGAAGAATGATGTTTGATCTTTCAGAGAGGATGGTCAGAAATGGTGTGGTGCAGCACTGCCATCAGACATTCCTGGTTGGGGGACCGAATCAACACCCCCCTGAGAACTGCCCTTCCTGTGGGCGGTACCTGCAGCCAGTACAGTACCTGCCTCCACTGCAGCAGCCCACAGCACTGGATATCCTGGCAGCCAGTGCCACCACCTATCTATCTACACCCCAGCCTCCCTCACATACCATCACCTCTGACAGCTTCGTCCTCTCAGACTCCATCTCGGAGGTTCTAGTCCCTGCAATCACTGAGGAGGAGGAAGATACCAAAGCTGAGCAGACTACTGACACCAACACTGTTGTCTCATCTCCCGCTGCCCCTCCTACTGATAATTGATTCCTCATCATCATCATTTACTCTTTTTAAAAAAAAATTAATTGGAGTTTTTATGTTAAAGGTGGGAACAACACTCCCATCTTGTTTCTTTCTTCTCTCTCTTTATTTTTCTGACTTTTGTTTGGTTTTTAAATTCCTTGTGTAATCAGAAACCTTTGACACCTGTTTTAAACACTAGCTGAACTACATTTTAGAAGGGCTGCCTCACATATGCCAACTCTGGGAAATATATTTTTCTTTCTTAATCTCTCTCATTGATTCTTTCTCTCTTTATATCTTCAATATTGTATAATGGATGATGGTAGATGTGTAAATGGATGATAATGTTCAATTTGGATTATCAATTAGAAATATAAGGTAACAAGATCACATCCTCCCTCAGCAGAACTGACTGCTACAGGACGTGACTCTAGGTAGTGGATAGGGGAACGACCTTTAGATATGAAGGCCAGCTGTAAAACAAGCAGAATACTCTGACGAATAAGCATTCGTAGACCAACAGCAGCATTATTATAAATAGAAGAAAGACCTCTTTAAAAATCTTGAGTTCAACTGACCCAGTTGATGGCCCTCAGCAAGGCTCCCTCTCAAGGAATACGGAGGAGCTGCGTCTGTACTTGTGTTAGAGTCGGCAGTAAAGACTTCCATGTTAGAAACGGCCTCAAATTACAGGCAAAATCAGACTTTCACCAAAGTGTGCCTGGATCATGGGGCCATGATCAATGAAAGCTGCACCCCTATACCCCATTCCATGAGATCAGGTTCGAGGAGCAGAAACTTGTGGAATTTGTGTAATCTTTACACACAAGGGGATAAGAAACAGACCGCATCCAAATGAATTAATTCTGCGTGTTGTTCTGTTAACAATGCTGTCACCGAAACACCACACATAATTTATTTATAGTTGGTCTCTTGTTGCCTTATGTTTCTTAAGATTGTGTAATGGTCTTTGAAGTTACTCTGCAAGATCTTAATACTGAGAGCTATTTTAACTGTACTCTTTGGTTTTTATAGATAAGATTCCCAAGGTAACAGGTCTAAAATCCCAATAAGGGAATGTGATAAGGTACAATTTGTATTATAGACTAGAAACACAGCGTAATAAGATCAAATTCAAATAAATAGTGAGTGACATTTCGGTAACATTGTCACCATCTTCCGACAGACTGAATACAGACATTATCTTTTGTCTGGCAGTAACAACGCTCATACTAAAACGTCACATACTATATTTTTGGATTTGGTCTTATTACCCTGTGTGAAGTAAATGTAATGTTTCAATAACAGCGGACAACAAAAGTACTAAATTTACTGCCTTTAATATTTTTGGCTGAAGACAGCACTGTTAAATGGCCTTGTATTGACACAAACAGTAGAACCTCCTGTAAAGGACAACACCAAGTTGCAAAACCAAAGTGTTCTTTAGAGAGAGATTTCTCTAACTGGAGAGTTGATAAAAATTCCAATTTTGGCAATGGAAATTGTTCTTTGTAGAGAGATGTCCTCTAGCGGGAGTGTCCTCTTGTAGAGTTTGTTCTACTGTATTTAGATTTGGTCTTTTGGGGTTGGTGGAGTTTAAACCTTTGGTGTTCGACTGCTACGACCCGGGATCGAATCCCACATTGGGCACTTTTTTCTAATTAAAAAGAAAATGCTCCAATGGCCCCCAATTCTTGCAAAAGTTCACCCCACCAGCGAGTGCAAACCAAACGGGGCTCTGGCACATTTGTAAGTGCAAAAGTCGAACTGCTTTTCACATGTGTAGACATGTGGTGCACTTACAGTAAAAGCAGTCGCCTACTTCTACCCACCATGATTATCATGGCCTGTACCACGTATATTAAGGATAGTAATAAAATATAAAGATTTGGTATTGCTACCTTGGGATTAATAGTTTAATAATAATACAAAAGATGCCTCTCTCCTATCAAAATGGACTCCAAAGCTACTGACGGCCATTTATGTCATTTTAGCAGAGGGGCAATAACATAACTTAGGGAAATTTAGAATTTTTATTTTTTTCAAACGCTACTTTTCTTCAAATATACACAGTCTAGCCATAAATTCTGTTACAAACAATTTTATAAATTAAATGATTAAGAACAAAAACTAATGGAATATAAATACATATTTTATTAGCCAATAGGACATAGATTTTAAATATATACAAGCATTCAAAATGTTATCCCTTATTTTTGACACAGGATCTCAAACGTTCGGGCCACTGATCTATGGTGGCACGCACCTTTTCTAAGGGTATTTCTTTCATTGCTCTCACCAATGCTGATTTCAATTTATCCAAATTATGTCATATTTTATAGCACACCTTCTCTAAATATGCCCACAAACTGTAATCAAGGGGGTTTAAATCAGGGCTTCCAGAGGGCCATTCATTGGCCTTTATGAACTCCGGAACATTCGTCTCCAACCATTGTTGAGTTGACTTAGCTTTGTGAGCAGGAACTGAATCTTGTTGAAATATCTAATGTTCTCCATTAAACATTTTTGTATTCAGAGGCTTTACTATTTGTTACAAAATGTCTTATTTATAGTTTTTAGCTGTATTTTTTACCCCTTTGGCACAGAAGTGGAGATCTGTTACACCTTGGTAGCTAACTCCCCACCAAACCATGACAGAAGAAGGATGGTGACTTTTTCAAGTCTTCTGACTTTCAAAGAAGCTTCTAGAGAGCTACGAGCATATATCCTATCATTCTGACGATTAATCTTTTCCTCGACAGTGAAAAATTTCTCGTCTGTGAAAAGGATTCTCTCATGCCACCGACCATCATGCTGCGCCAACAACATTTTTGATCTAACCCTTCTAATATCTCTAAGAGCAGGGGTTATCAAATGACCTGTGCGTTGTTTGAAAGCTCTCAGTCCAAGGTCTTCGTTGATTATCCTTGAAACTATCTTGGAGCTAAATTTATCTGCTTTGCTAAGATCTTTTGTTTGCAGTGTGGATTTCGACGAATTATTTCGCGAATGGCTTTTATAGCTGCTTGCGTTCATTGCATGCGAGGTTGACCAGATCTTTCAAGGTCATCAATAGTGCAAGCCTTGTTGAACCTTTCAATGATTCGATAAACAAATTGACGCGTAATATTCAAATTTTGTAAAATTTTAAAAAGGGTGAAAGATTTTGGCCTACCTTGTGTAAGGCTATTACAACTATAGGGTTTTCTTTAATACCCAAACCCATATCATCAAAAAACAAATATATTTCAATTTTTTTCTGAGCACGTGTGCAGGAGATATTCAAATAACAACAACTGTATTTTGAATACTTAACGCGGTCAAATTAATTTTTTATCACTGATTTGGTTTTGTAACAATATTTATGGCTAGACTAAGTAGAGTAGAACCTCCACATGAGAGAATACTCCGGCTAGAGGACACCTCTCTATAAAGGACAGCTTACATTTACAAAATTACCATTTTTGCAATTTAACAACTCTCTGGTAAAAGGACACCTCTTCATAAAGGACACTTTTGCTCTGCAATTAGGTGTCGTCCTTTACAGAGAGATTTTACTGTATATAATAAAAAATATTTTTTTTCTACACACACTATAAAGGTTGAAAGAGGGAGGCAATGGTTCATCAGTTTTGTACCCTTCTCAGTGGTTTTGGCAGTTTAATCTCCAGAACGTTCTACTATTGCATTAGACTGAATACTGCGATAAGGTACAATTTGGATTATAGATTAGAACGGCAAGGTAATAAAACCAAATCCAGATAAATTACTAGTGTGTGACATTTTGGTAACAACGCTGTTACCGAAACATCACACACGTAGTTTTTATTTGGATTTGGTTTTATTATCTTGTAGACTGAAGACCTTATAGACCCTGCATTTTTAATGGAATACAATAATGGGTATTTTAAGAGAAATATGGACACATATTTCTAGGACTAAGAATAAAGATGAAACCGCTGGGAGGGTTTAACACTGATGACCCATACCTTCCCTCTCAATTTTCATTCATTGTAGTATAAGGGCCACTATTTATTATATATATTTAACAAAGGAAGGTAGTGTCTCAAGGTAATAAGACCAAATAAATAAAAGTGTGTGACGTTTTGGTAACAGTGTTGTTACCATCATCAGACAAAAGTATCGAATGATCATAGATTCAAAAACATGGTAATATAAGACTAAATAAATTATGTGTAACATTTTGGTAACAGTGTTGTTACCATCATCAGACATGTTCAGTACTTGTCTGATAAAGTACTTAATCATCCAGTACAAAACCAAAATGTCCTTTAGAGAGAGAGGTGTCCTCTTACCAGAGATTTGCTAAAGAGTAAAAATGGTAATTTTGCAAATGAAAACTGTACTTTGTAGAGAGGTGTCCTTTCATGGAGGTTCTACTGTAATAATAAAATATGTATGATATAAGGCACAATTTGTATTATAGATTATAAACGCAAGGTAATAAGACCAAATAAATAAATAAATAGTGTGTGACGTTTCGGTAACAGTGTTGTTACCGAAACATCACACACTATTTATTTATTTGGATTTGGTCTTATTACCTTGTGTTAACAAACAAAACAGAGCAATGATAAGTTAGAATTTGGATTATACATTAGAACTACACGATAATAAGACCAAGTAATTAAATAGTGTGTGAAGTTTCATTAATAGCATTGTTACCATAATCTTTTGTCTGATGAAAACAATGCTGCTACTGAAAAGTCACACTTTATTCGGATTTGTTCTTATTACCTTGTAGTTCTATTCTATAATCCAATATACTTAGGACAATTAGTCTCGTACATCCCTCGGCAGAGCTGACTGCTACAGGGCTTGTCCCCAGGTGGCATATTGGGGAACGACCTTCAGATATGAAGGCCAGCAGCGAAACAAGCAGAATAACTGATGGATAAGCAGTCGCGAACCAACAGCAGCATTGTTAGATGAGGAGAATGATCTCTTTAAAAGTCCTGAGTTCAACTGATGTGGTTGATAGACCTCAGCAAGAGTTCCTCTCCAGGGATATGGAGGAGCTGCGTTTGTACTCATGTTGGAGTTGGCAGCAAAGGCTTCCATGTTAGGAACAGCCTCAAATTACAGGCAAAGTCAGACTTTCACCAAAGTGTGCCTGGATCATGGTGCCATGATCAATGAAAGCTACACCCCATTTCATGAGATCAGCTCGAGGAGCATGCACTCATGGAATTTGTGTAATCATTGCACAAGGGGATAAGAAACAACAACAGCAGTCTCGTACCTGAATTTGTAGGCGGTATAGTCTCAGGAAAACAAAACACCATTATGTCTAGCACCTTAAAACCTCCCTATGAGAGACCATCCAATACCAAAGCTAATTCTGGAGGTGGCATTTCACTAGAGTTTGGATTATTGGAACAAAACATTTTATAAAAGTGGTTGAAAAAGCAAGGATCTTTCATCATATGGGCTGTGATCTTGGAGAAACTGGCTTCTGTTATAGCAACTTTATACCTTCTTAAGGTAATTTCATACTAGTTGACGTACAAAGGTTTGAAAGATTTTGAATTGATTTATCATTAACAAAACTTTTTTCCTTTCCATTTTTCTCATAGTATGTGTTCTGATAAAGCACAATTTGGATTATAGATTATATCTGCAAGAAAATAAGACCTAATCCAAATAAATTGTGTGTGACATTTCTGTAACAGCTGTTACCAAAACGTCACACACTATTAATTTATTTGGATTAGGTCTTCTTGCAGTATGTTTTATGCAACTTTATGCCTTCTCTCTACATCAAAGAACATTGTACTTCAGATTGCCAGGAAGTTTACAATGTACATTGGCCAAGATGGTTCAGTATTTTTTTTTTTATTCATTCCTTAGTACATGTGGTACAGGCCATAATAATCATGGTAGATAAAAATTTTCGACAACTTTTTCTCTAAGTACCCCACATGTCTACACATGTTGAAAGCTGTTTGACTTTGTATTTATAAATGTGCCCGAGCCTCATTTGGTTAATTGCACTTGCTGGTGGGGTTGTATATTCAGGATTGTAACATGGGGATTGGTGGAAGGGTGGTCTAAACTGTTGATTTTCGAAGTTACAACCCCGGATCGAATCCTGCATTGGGCAATTTTTTTCTAATTCCAACAAAATGCTCCAAATGTGCAACCCCACCAGCGAGTGCAAGTAACCAAATGGAGATCTAGCATATTTGTAAGGGCAAAAGTCAAACTGCTTTTCACATGTGTAGACATATGGTGCACTTACAGTAAAGGAAGTTGCTAACTACCCACCATGATTATCATGGCCTGTACCACATGTACTAGGGATAATAATAAAACGAAGGATTGTAACATGAACCATATCTACTGAACATGGTCTATTTAAGTATTGAAAGTTGAAATTATCTACACAGATTAGCATCTAGTACAGAACAGTAGTAGAAGCTCCTGTGAGGAACCACCCAAAAATGCAGCTACTCCTGGGCTCTCCAGGAGGTTGTCTCTTATCGGAGGTTAGAATAAGTCAGGATTATTCATTTTTGATTTACACAATGGTCACTGGAATGTATCCAGTATACAATATCACCCTTTAGATGGCGCAAGCCATCAGCAACTTTCAGTTGCACGATAAGGAGATGCCTTTTTCATAATTCATGCATCTTATCCCAGTACAATTAGGGCCTCCAATCCCGGTACATATTTTCAATCCCGGGATTCGGGATTGCTTTTTTTCTCAATCCCGGGATTGAAAAACATTTTCGTCTTTCTACGCCAAGAGGTATATCGTTTCGTTCGTTATATTTTTATTTTTTTCTTTTATATAGTGCCAATGACGTGGCACTTACTTCAATGAAAACAACCTGAAAGCCATATATTTTGCGCCTGCTTATGAACCAAATCATTGCTTTTGAGTTACAGTTTGAAATTATCTGTCAATTACTGTACACACATCTGGAAAAAAATTACTGTTCTTGGAACTCTTAGACCACATCTCTTAATGCAGTGTTGGGCAGTAATCCATTCAAAGTAATACATTACCTTGTAATTACGATTACTTTGCAATGCATTACTTTGAATGTTAATTTTCAGGTAACGCTTGCTTCTGATTGACGTCCATTCATCCAGCGTAAGGCTAAAAAGTTGCCCCTTTTCTTTCTCCATCTGAAGCTCTCGAACGACCTTCTCACGAAATGTGTTTGCATAACGACACACTTTAATCTTAATGGCCTCTGCGGAGAGAGGAATTTCATGTCAAAGAGCATTGAGGCACTTGCGTAGATCCTTAGATGTGACAAAAACGGAGAATGGCAATCCGTCGAGAGCTATCATTCTAGCTAGCACAGCATCAGTCGATCGATCGATGGAAGCAGACGAAAAATGATCGAGAATTGATATCTTGGGGGTCTTTTTTGCAGGGGTCTGTGTATCAACTTCGTATTTAACTTTTCTCTTCGAAGTTTCAATTCCGTGGACCGCCTTCTGGTGTACATGCAGCCCTTTTGTTGATCCACCGACGCATTTCAAAATCCTTTTGCACGCTATACACTGTGCATTTTGGCCAGATCCGTCTCGTAGGTAATAGCACCAGATTCCTTCTGATTTAAAATGAATAAACTTCGCCATCACAATCAAGAAGTGATAAGCTTACCAAAAATGCCCGACGCGTTTTCTATTGAGAAATACCAAGGTCCGATAATATTGTTTTAGAGACTTTGTTTTATGTTCGTATAAGTTGAAAACTACTTTAGGCTGATGCTTGATAGTGACGAAGCATTTAATGAAATGACATTAAATAAATTTAATTTAAATTAAATGACAAAAAAGCTAGCGAGGGTTTCCCAAAATGAACAGCAGAGCAGTGCGTTCATGATGACCCATGCATACAGAGTACAGGATGGAGAGTATAAACATAGATTAAAAAATATATATATAAAACAATTAGGAGCCCAGATAAGAGGTTAGTGGCGGGTCCATGTTACACGCAGGTCCGCCACAAAAATAAAGGGATGCCGCTACTATCTAAGAAGCCACTATTTGCATGTCAACAAAAACTGGGGCCCCCTCCATGTATACTGCTGCATACTCTCATTCTAGAGGCTGCCATTTTGGAAAGATCTTGCAGAATAACCCTTCGTTATTAGTGCATGAAAATAATATCAAATCTCTCAGAAAAAAAAAAAAAGACCCGAAATGCAGCTGTAAAAACAAAACGTCAAAACTGTGCTATCTCATCATCTGCTTGATTACCAAATGCTAGATAAGAAAAATATATTTTTGCGCTGGTTTTCATGCACAAACCAGTAATCCCGGGATTTTTCAAGCAGAATCCCGGGATTTCGGGATCATCATTTGGCTCCGGGAAACGGGATCCCGGGATTGGAGGCCCTAAGTACAATATCACATTTGTACTATTTTTTCACACTGTGTTGCAGTCTCACGCAATTCTGGCCTTAACTACCCGTTTCATGATTTTTCAGGATGCTTTAATGACCAGTTTTTTGGTCATTGAGGTACAGCTTGCACCACGCTGATGAGGGCCAACAGCCTGAAACACGTACATGGTTAGCTTTTTTTGATTAATCAAGAATGGGTATATGGCCAATTCTGGAATAATTTAAAATCAACAAGAATAGTTGATATCTATTCCGATAGATGGCGCAAGCCATCAGCAACTTTCAGTTGCATGATAAGGAGATGACTTTTGCATAATTTATGCACCTTATACCAGTACAATATCACCTTTGTACTATTTTTTCACAATATCACCCTTGTTAATTCAAAACCAATACTTCTACTATGTACAGATAACAAAAATAATTATAAAAATATGATTGAGACTGAAATTCCTGCTATATGTAATCAACAGATGGTACACTTAGTGTCTATTTTGACAGGAGAGGTCATTTATATATATTTCTATAATATAAAAATTGGGAAGAAGGATGATTTACCAAAAGTGTAGACACCACTAAAATGTATCAAGACCATGAAATTTTAGATATTCTCTGTACAGACTCAGGATTGTGCCACAACACCAGTTGTGGTGTTGACACTGTTGCCACAAACTAGCGGCCTCTGGTCGGTGACAAAGTCACAACACCAGCAAACTGAGAAGTGTCCACCTGGAGACCATGGTTTCAGGATAATGGCCCTTTTCACTCCAGGGTGGACTTTATTCCATGATTATTCCACAAGGGATCTAATGCAATCTGTCAAAGAGGTGTTTGGATGTTAAAGTGGCTAGGCCAAAATATAGATTGAAATTATGCCGGGAGGATATTGATCTATAAAAACAAAGGTGGCCTCTTTAGCAGATTGTAAAGATTCCATTTGATCCCTTGTGAATCTCATTAAATAAAGTCCGCCCTGCGTTAAAGAGGACCATTAGCCTGAAACCACGGTCTCCAGGTAACGCTTCTCAGTTTGCCAAAGCTGGTGTTGTGGCTTTGTCACCGATCCCCAGGCCGCTAGTTTACGGCGATGGTCAATAGATGACGTCTATTTTGATGGGAGAGGCAACCATTGGTTATATAAATATATAGACAAATACGCGTTTTGGGTTGTTGGCCCTCGTCAGCGTGGTGCAGGCTGTACCTAAACGATCAAAAACCTGGTCCTTGAGGCTACCTGAGAAATCATTATATTATGGAACAAAACTAAAGGTTTCTTTTTGTTCCACTAGATGGCGCTGTGCCATCTAAAAGGTTCATGTGAACGGTCAGGATATGTCTATTTAATTTTTAATATCAACAATTAACCTTTTTATATTTTTAATGTATTTTTCACATATTCTATATACAGTTACGAGCGTCATTCTTCATCTCTTAATCAGTCATCTCTGTCACCGTTTGCTTTTTTTTTTTGGAATGGCGCCCTCCTATTGGTTGGCTACGATCACGCCACCTTTGCCTCGCTTTTTCGTTTTTGTAACTATTGTGTTGGAGCGGGTCGCTCCTTAAATAAATGCATATATTAGTTAATAACCAAATGGAATCCTCTCTTTCTTTTTCCCAGTAAGAGACGCCTACGGAAGCCAACAGTACATAGACAGATAAAGCACATAGGCTATAGTTATTAACTAATATATGCATTTATTTAAGGCGCCAATCTATAATTGTAACAAATAGTATTTGAATCAAAACATTCAATCGGGTAAAACACGGGCGTTGCCCGGGTCATTCGGCTAGTATATATATATATGAAACGAAGTATATATAAACTTTTCATTTTTGATTCGGGTTTCTGCTGAACGTGGTCAAAATATTTAGCCGTCTGTTGGTTGAACGGCTATGTTCTTGTTTTAGATATCACGATATTTATATAAAAGATACAACGTTTTTCTCACGTTGGAACAGAGATTTCGCTAGTAACATAGAAATAATTTTTAAAAACTTGACCATTATATATATACACATTTTGAAAATAGAGCAATCCATTTACAGATCTTTCATTAAAAAGGCATAGATTGGATCAAAATATAATTTATTTAATATTTCAGTTGGCTGAACGCCAACCTTTTTCAAGGTATTAAAACATTTCAATGTCTTAATGCGTAGGACCTGGAGGCTGTTGGGCTCTGTGCTGCCTGGAGTATAGGAGCTCCATCTATGTTTCTTTCCTGTAGTGTATCTGTATAAGACCAGTGGTTTTAATAAAGCTGTATGTGTGTGTTATAATACCTTGAAAAAGGTTGGCATTCCGCCAACTGAAATATTAAATAAATTATATTTTGATTCAATATATGACTTTTTAATTAAATATACACATTTATATTGTGAAATATAAAACTAAAATACCCTGTATACTTGTTCAAATAATGTCTGCGTTTGTTGCCTAGGTCTTATTGCCAAAATAGGTGTCATAGTATAACATTGTGACACATTTTAGAAAGAGGGGATCATATATCGCCGCAACTCTTTTTTTTATTAACGCGATTAAAGGAAGCTTTCGGGCAAGCCCTTCTTCAGCTAACTATAGTACACAATGGTAAACGGATTGCGGATTTCGACAATTTAGAAAGAGGGGATCATATATCGCCTATCATATATATGATCCCCTCTTTCTAAATTGTCAAAATCCGCAATCCGTTTACCATTGTGACACATATTGCTAGTTCTTATTCTCCATGTAGGACTTATTGCGAGAGCCTTAAAAATATTACTAAGCTTTTTTCGGGATAGGTCCTATTTCGGAATAGGACGTAATCTTATCAATATATAAGAAAATCTAGAAAATCCTGCATATGTTCTAAAATAACTTTATTAGGTACCGCTCAAAAAGAGCAACCTAGCTTATGTTATTTACAATGAAAAATACGAACAGTTTCTTCACCGAAAAAGTGTCCAAGACGGGATTTTATCCCGGTTCATGGCTGTAGGGAATCGAGGATTTTAGCCACTCTTCCACCGACTTCTATCCAGAAAATAGTTCCAGTTCCAAAATAACTTTATTAGGTACCGCTCAAAAAGGGCAACCTAGTTTATGATATTTACGTTGAATAATATTGCAACATGGATGACAAGGCCACGATACCAGAATAAAGTTGGGGAAAGAGAGGTGAACTCTAGCGTCCCCCGCTGCCATATGGCAGGCGCCAAAAACAGCATTCCATTGTGGGGTAAAACAGAGTCTGGTTACATCTGTGGCAAGGAGAAGACGTGGCGACTTGCCTCCGGGCGTGTGGATGATCCTGCGGTGCCTGGAGAGCCTGACATCGGAGCGGCCTACAAGACGGTGTAGTCCAGGATGGACGTGTTGTGTGGAACGGGAAACTTCACAAGAGTGACATCCACGGCGCAAAGGATTCTTCTGACGGGGAGGTTGAAGGCAAGTCCCACAATTGTACTCCTTCTGTTTAGATCCATAATAAAGGGCTAACTTTAGCTGCATCCCTTCGAACTCACGTGTGTATCTTTGTGGCATTCTGAGTAGACAAAGTACACGAATAGCGTCTGGGTACGACGTATAACAATATGTACAGGTTCTTCACATATGTGTATTCATATATTTACAAGGTTAGTGCCTTGTGCGGGATCTTGAGTTCAGAGTGTCCTCTCTTCTAAGATGAACTGTTATCTTTTTCCTAGTTACGTGTTTTTTTTTCCTTCGTACTTTTCCATTTTCTAATCCAGAAAATAATGTAAGAGGATATTCACCATCAGATTGTTAATTCTATTACAATAGAAACTCCCTGTAAAGGACAACGCCCAATTGCAAAGTCAAAGTATCCTTTAGGGAGAGGTGTCCTCTGACCAGAGAGTTTTTAAATAGTAAAAATGGTAATTTTTCAAATTAAAACTGTCCTTTGTTGAGAGGTGTCCGCTAAAGGGAGGTTCTACTGTATTAGATTACTCAGTATTTTATTTCTTAGCTTCTCTGTTCTGCGCTCTCTCGGGTTATAAACTTATAATCGTTGACAATGCTATTGTGTTTTTAATAAAAATTAATTTATTTATCATATTATTACGTTTGCCTTTTATACGTGGCAATATTGTAAGTCTTTTGTTGTTGTTGTAGAGCTTATATTCAAACACACACACACACAATACATTCCAAAATTGACAATTTTAGGAGTAGATTTTGTCTTCTGGGTATTGCTAACAATTGCTAGGTGCCTTATTTTCGGAATAAGGCAATATTGCCACGTATAAAGGCAATATTGTAAGGCTTTTGTTATTGTAGAGCTTATATTCGAACACATCCCAAAATTGACAATTTTAGAAGTAGATTTGTCTTCTGGGTAGGAGGCTTATATTAACAGAATGGTAAAAATATTGCTAGGTGCCTTATTTTGGGGTAAGGTAATGTTGACACGTATAAAGGCAATATTGTAATGCTTTTGTTGTTGTAGAGCTTATATTCGAACACACCTCAAAATTGACAATTTTAGAAGTAGATTTGTCTTCTGGGTAGGAGGCTTATATTAACAGAGTCACTATTATATCACTAGACGGCGCTCTTCCATTTAAAAGTTCATGTGAACGTGGTCAGAATATGCCTTTTTAAATTTTATTAACAGAGTTGTGAAAATTTGCTGGGTGTCTTATTTTCGGATTAAAAGAAGCCTATAATAAGGGGAACATTGTATGCACGAGACACCATAAATCAAAATATTCCAAGACCAGGAAGTACAAATATTCCCAACAATGCCTTTAATTATGCAATCAACGGTGGAGTGAAAGTTGATTATATGGGGTAATCAGCAATGTTGGAAAGGCGGATGTAATACGTATGTGTGCAGGCACTAAGAATGTCCCTTGCTGCAGAATCCAGGCAGAGAAAGCACGTGGAGAGAGGTAGCCGATGACCCTGTGCGACAACATACATCTCTGGCAATTAGCCTAGCTGCAGGGCCAAGGTTCTGCCATATAGAGACAGAGGTAAAAACTGCCGCCCTTGGAGAATGTCATAACGGTGGTCAGCTAGTGGTAGTCTGTGGTTTTGTGCTTACCTCTAGTACCTACATGCCTCTTCCTGGCGTACTATCGTATCGGTGATTTGATAGTACCGTGGAGTTAGTTGTTTAACATCTTTTTTTTATCTAGTCATAACGGGGGTCAGCTAGTGGTAGTCTGTGGTTTTGTGCTTACCTCCAGCACCTACATGCCTCTTCCTGGCGTACTATCGTATCGGTGATTTGATAGTACCGTGGAGTTAGTTGTTTAACATCTCTTTTTATCTAGTCATAACGGGGGTCAGCTAGTGGTAGTCTGTGGTTTTGTGCTTACCTCTAGCACCTACATGCCTCTTCCTGGCGTACTATCGTATCGGTGATTTGATAGTACCGTGGAGTTAGTTGTTTAACATCTTTTTTTATCTAGTCATAACGGGGGTCAGCTAGTGGTAGTCTGTGGTTTTGTGCTTACCTCTAGCACCTACATGCCTCTTCCTGGCGTACTATCGTATCGGTGATTCGATAGTACCGTGGAGTTAGTTGTTTAACATCTTTTTTATTTTGTTCCTTAACTATACAGCAGTGTACAACCCGTGAGGGTCTCTAGTCATCTTGTGGATAACATATGTCTCGAAATTTTACTTAATGGTCTTCAAAACTGGTAGGCTCTAGTTCACTGAAGTCAGGGATGTATTGGTCTGAGTTACCATCAAATAGTAATAATTCTTCGATAACTAGATTTTGAGATTTTGTCAGCTTTATCGAAATAATTTCTGGGTCATCATTGTGTATACACTAAATAGAGAAAACTTAAGAAAGTATAAATTCTTTGATTTCGACGGTCGTCTTTTTTTGAAGGAGACAGAGGCAATTTTGTTCACACTTAGCTATCGTTTCTTATATAAAGATCACTTTGTATCGAATAACTTTCATAGTTATTGTCTGAATCCCGATATACATGCTAAAATTCACAACTTCCTTAAATTTTTTCCATGAGTGTATCTTTCATAGTTATTGTCTGAATCCCGATATACATGCTGAAATGTACAACTTCCTTAAATTTTGTCCATGAGTGTATCTTTCATAGTTATTGTCTGAATCCCGATATACATGCTGAAATGTACAACTTCCTTAAATTTTGTCCATGAGTGTATCTTTCATAGTTATTGTCTGAATCCCGATATACATGCTGAAATGTACAACTTCCTTAAATTTTGTCCATGAGTGTATCTTTCATAGTTATTGTCTGAATCCCGATATACATGCTGAAATGTACAACTTCCTTAAATTTTGTCCATGAGTGTATCTTTCATAGTTATTGTCTGAATCCCGATATACATGCTGAAATGTACAACTTTCTTAAATTTTGTCCATGAGTGTATCTTTCAGAGTTATTGTATGAATCTCGATATGCATGTTAAAAGGTACAACTTTCTTAAGTTTTGTCCATTAGTGTATCTTTCATAGTTATTGTCTGAATCCCGATATACATGCTGAAATTTACAACTTCCTTAAATTTTGTCCATGAGTATCTTTCATAGTTATTGTCTGAATCCCGATATACATGCTGAAATGTACAACTTCCTTAAATTTTGTCCATGAGTGTATCTTTCATAGTTATTGTCTGAATCCCGATATACATGCTGAAATGTACAACTTTCTTAAATTTTGTCCATGAGAGTATCTTTCATAGTTATTGTCTGAATCCCGATATACATGCTGAAATGTACAACTTCCTTAAATTTTGTCCATGAGTGTATCTTTCATAGTTATTGTCTGAATCCCGATATACATGCTGAAATGTACAACTTTCTTAAATTTTGTCCATGAGTGTATCTTTCAGAGTTATTGTCTGAATCCCGATATACACGCTAAAAGGTACAACTTCCTTAAATTTTGTCCATGAGTGTATCTTTCATAGTTATTGTCTGAATCCCGATATACATGCTGAAATTTACAACTTCCTTAAATTTTGTCCATGAGAGTATCTTTCATAGTTATTGTCTGAATACCGATATACATGCTGAAATGTACAACTTCCTTAAATTTTGTCCATGAGTGTATCTTTCATAGTTATTGTATGAATCCCGATATACATGCTGAAATGTACAACTTTCTTAAATTTTGTCCATGAGTGTATCTTTCAGAGTTATTGTATGAATCTCGATATACATGCTAAAAGGTACAACTTCCTTAAGTTTTGTCCATGAGTGTATCTTTCAAAGTTATTGTCTGAATCCCGATATACACGCTAAAAGGTACAACTTCCTTAAATTTTGTCCATGAGTGTATCTTTTATAGTTATTGTCTGAATCACGATATACACGCTAAAAGGTACAACTCCCTTAAATTTTGTCCATGAGTGTATCTTTCATAGTTATTGTCTGAATCCCGATATACATGCTAAAAGGTACAACTTACTTAAGTTTTGTCCATGAGTGTATCTTTCATAGTTATTGTCTGAATCCCGATATACATGCTGAAATGTACAACTTCCTTAAATTTTGTCCATGAGTGTATCTTTCATAGTTATTGTCTGAATCCCGATATACATGCTGAAATGTACAACTTTCTTAAATTTTGTCCATGAGTGTATCTTTCAGAGTTATTGTATGAATCTCGATATGCATGCTAAAAGGTACAACTTCCTTAAGTTTTGTCCATGAGTGTATCTTTCAAAGTTATTGTCTGAATCCCGATATACACGCTAAAAGGTACAACTTCCTTAAATTTTGTCTATGAGTGTATCTTTCATAGTTATTGTCTGAATCCCGATATACATGCTGAAATTTACAACTTCCTTAAATTTTGTCCATGAGTGTATCTTTCATAGTTATTGTCTGAATCCCGATATACATGCTGAAATTTACAACTTCCTTAAATTTTGTCCATGAGTGTATCTTTCATAGTTATTGTCTGAATCCCGATATACATGCTGAAATGTACAACTTTCTCAAATTTTGTCCATGAGTGTATCTTTCAGAGTTATTGTCTGAATCCCGATATACACGCTAAAAGGTACAACTTCCTTAAATTTTGTCCATGAGTGTATCCTTCATAGTTATTGTCTGAATCCCGATATACATGCTGAAATTTACAACTTCCTTAAATTTTGTCCATGAGTGTATCTTTCATAGTTATTGTCTGAATCCCGATATACATGCTGAAATGTACAACTTCCTTAAATTTTGTCCATGAGTGTATCTTTCATAGTTATTGTCTGAATCCCGATATACATGCTGAAATGTACAACTTCCTTAAATTTTGTCCATGAGTGTATCTTTCATAGTTATTGTCTGAATCCCGATATACATGCTGAAATTTACAACTTCCTTAAATTTTGTCCATGAGTGTATCTTTCATAGTTATTGTCTGAATCCCGATATACATGCTGAAATTTACAACTTCCTTAAATTTTGTCCATGAGTGTATCTTTCATAGTTATTGTCTGAATCCCGATATACATGCTTAAATGTACAACTTTCTTAAATTTTGTCCATGAGTGTATCTTTCAGAGTTATTGTCTGAATCCCGATATACACGCTAAAAGGTACAACTTCCTTAAATTTTGTCCATGAGTGTATCCTTCATAGTTATTGTCTGAATCCCGATATACATGCTGAAATTTACAACTTCCTTAAATTTTGTCCATGAGTGTATCTTTCATAGTTATTGTCTGAATCCCGATATACATGCTGAAATGTACAACTTCCTTAAATTTTGTCCATGAGTGTATCTTTCATAGTTATTGTCTGAATCCCGATATACATGCTGAAATGTACAACTTTCTTAAATTTTGTCCATGAGTGTATCTTTCAGAGTTATTGTATTGAATCTCGATATACATGCTAAAAGGTACAACTTCCTTAAGTTTTGTCCATGAGTGTATCTTTCAAAGTTATTGTCTGAATCCCGATATACACGCTAAAAGGTACAACTTCCTTAATTTTTGTCCATGAGTGTATCTTTTATAGTTATTGTCTGAATCACGATATACACGCTAAAAGGTACAACTCCCTTAAATTTTGTCCATGAGTGTATCTTTCATAGTTATTGTCTGAATCCCGATATACATGCTAAAAGGTACAACTTACTTAAGTTTTGTCCATGAGTGTATCTTTCATAGTTATTGTCTGAATCCCGATATACATGCTGAAATTTACAACTTCCTTAAATTTTGTCCATGAGTGTATCTTTCATAGTTATTGTCTGAATCCCGATATACATGCTGAAATGTACAACTTTCTTAAATTTTGTCCATGAGTGTATCTTTCAGAGTTATTGTCTGAATCCCGATATACACGCTAAAAGGTACAACTTCCTTAAATTTTGTCCATGAGTGTATCCTTCATAGTTATTGTCTGAATCCCGATATACATGCTGAAATGTACAACTTCCTTAAATTTATTCCATGAGTGTATCTTTCATAGTTATTGTCTGAATCCCGATATACATGCTGAAATGTACAACTTCCTTAAATTTTGTCCATGAGTGTATCTTTCATAGTTATTGTCTGAATCCCGATATACATGCTGAAATGTACAACTTTCTTAAATTTTGTCCATGAGTGTATCTTTCAGAGTTATTGTCTGAATCCCGATATACACGCTAAAAGGTACAACTTCCTTAAATTTTGTCCATGAGTGTATCCTTCATAGTTATTGTCTGAATCCCGATATACATGCTGAAATTTACAAATTCCTTAAATTTTGTCCATGAGTGTATCTTTCATAGTTATTGTCTGAATCCCGATATACATGCTGAAATGTACAACTTCCTTAAATTTTGTCCATGAGTGTATCTTTTATAGTTATTGTCTGAATCCCGATATACATGCTGAAATGTACAACTTTCTTAAATTTTGTCCATGAGTGTATCTTTCAGAGTTATTGTATTGAATCTCGATATACATGCTAAAAGGTACAACTTCCTTAAGTTTTGTCCATGAGTGTATCTTTCAAAGTTATTGTCTGAATCCCGATATACACGCTAAAAGGTACAACTTCCTTAAATTTTGTCCATGAGTGTATCTTTTATAGTTATTGTCTGAATCACGATATACACGCTAAAAGGTACAACTCCCTTAAATTTTGTTAATGAGTGTATCTTTCATAGTTATTGTCTGAATCCCGATATGCATGCTAAAAGGTACAACTTTCTTAAGTTTTTTCCATGGGTGTATATAGTTTTCGATGTCGGGCTGATTCAAATCCCGTTTTAAAATTACGTTTTATGAATTGAATGAGGCATTTACAGTTATTAAACAAATTCCCATTATATATGTGACGTCTTCATATTGTTATTCTGGTGGTCCGTAGACTTGACCTGAGGTGTCCTTAAGTTTCTCTTTGCCGAGAACTTTAAGGACATCATATCAATTCATTTTGAATGATTATTTATCCATTTAGTAGACGTGGTGGTGGTAGTTATCGAGTGATTTCAATCCAAATGCATCACATACCTACACATATGAAAAGCAGTTCGACTTTTGTACTTACAAATGTAAAAAATAAGAATATAAAAAGTAGCAATGCGTTTCTTTATTCGTGCAAAGTGCAAGTTTTCAGATTTTATAATCCTTCTATAGATATAGCTTTTGTTAAAGCTATATCTATAGAAGGATTATAAAATCTGAAAACGCAATAACGCGCCATCTATACATATAAAATAAAAGGATTTAAAAGCGCGAATGTTTCTTTTATACATAATACAAACTTCTACTGTCCTATATGCCTAACTGGTCTTGTCTTTATAGTTTGCTGAAGAGCATTGCTCGAAGCAAATATTTGAATGTAATGCTACTGTCCTATAAGCTTATGTCCATAGTTTACTTGAAAACCGTTTCTAAGATTCCATCCTTCAGTGTAGCATATAAAAGCAGAATGATTCAATACAGTATTAGAGCTCTGAGAAGCGGTCTGGTGGATTAAATTGGCGAAACCGCTGGGAGGGTTCACCACTGATGAGCCAAGCCCTCCCAATATATTTTTTCATCGCAGTAAGGACAGTAGAAGTTTGTATTATGTATAAAAGAAACATTCGCGCTTTTAAATCCTTTTATTTTATATATTGCTTTAATTTGAGAAAATGAGAATATATAAATACACAATATTATTTACATATATGGAAACTTACAAACAAGTAGGCCGTTTACATTTTTTCCGAGCAAGAAGTTACAGGTGACAAGTTGTCAGGGTAGAAGAGTAAGTGGCATTTCTCTAACTGTAATATTTTTATCAAGAAACTGGCTCACTGAAATGGCCATGTTGTTGCGACTTAGCCGTGCACAAATCCTTACTAAGACTACCAGCCAATTCTATATGAACTTGCGATATTCAAGAAGAATTTATCACTTTATTTTTTTTAAATTGAGATAAAAAAAATTGGCGCACAATTTTAAAGTGATTTCAGTAAAACCTCCCTATAAAGGACAACTAATTGCAGAGCTAAAGGGTCCTTTAGGAAGAGCTGTCCTCTTACCAGAGAGTTACTAAATAGTATAAATGGTAATTTTGCAAATGAAAACTGTCCTTTGTAGAAATGTGTTTTCAGGCGTGAGGGACCTCTGATGGAGGTTCTACTGTATATTGTTGTTGTCGGGTCCAATGAAAAGCCTCAGATGTCTCCATGCATCTCTATCACAGCAGCAGCGATGTCCACTATCTTGGGTTTGTAAAGCTGCTGCTCTGGGTCTATGTCAATTTTCTGCAAGGCTTGTGCTATCTGGATGTATTGTCATTCCTTTCTCTTCATTGTAAAATGTGTGCCGTTGCCACGTTAGTCACCTTGGAAACGAACCAGAATTTGGTCGAATATTCCAAGGGTCCAGGGGGGACCGCAGGGAGGTGTGGTCGGACTTCCCCCCCTACTGTATATTCATAAAACCTATATACACATAAATAACGTCCGGTATATTTATTCTGTAATGGAAAATTTTATCGTCGTAAGAACAGTTCGATTTTATAACGTCGCCATATATGCGATGGGTTACTGCTCATATTATTCATCTGAAGGTGGCATCTAATTCGGTTTAGAACTAGCTGTCGGTGGTATAGGCCTTATATATAAAAATAGTTCGCTGTGTTTAAATTAAAATATGAAAATGGAAGGTCCAAGCCCATAAGAAGTATAAAAGGGATTGATTAATGAAGGAACTCTTGTATGGTTATCGTACTTTAATTCAGGATCCATTTGAACAATATTACTATTGGACTATCAATCTATTTATTGTATACACATAGCCAGTCCAAATATGTAAAATTTTATTCTCTATTCATCTAGTTTCTAGCAATTCTATTACTACAGTCGAACTTCCCTGTAAAACAACCTAATTGCAGAGCCAAACTGTCGTTTGGGGGGAGGTGTCCTCTTACTGGAGAGTTGCTAAATAGTAAATATGGGAAAATTTGAAAATGAAAATTGTCCTTTGTAGAGAAATGTCTTCTAGTGCAAGTGTCCTCTCTTGGAGGTTCTACTATATCTTAAAACAGTATTTAATAATAAAGACCGACCGAGAGACCCAGTGGTGTTAGTAGACGGACCGATCGACCCAGTGGTGTTAGTAGACGGACCGATCGACCCAGTGGTGTTAGTAGACGGACCGATCGACCCAGTGGTGTTAGTAGACGGACCGAGAGACCCAGTAGTGTTAGAAGACAGACCGAGAGACCCAGTGGTGTTAGTAGACGGACCGAGAGACCCAGTGGTTTTAGAAAACGGACCGAGAGACTCAGTGGTGTTAATAGACGGACCTAGAGACCCAGTGGTGTTAGCAGACGGACCGAGAGACCCAGTGGTGCTATAAGACGGACCGAGAGACCCAGTGGTGTTAGAAGACGGACCGAGAGACCCAGTGGTGTTAGTAGACGGACCGATCGACCCAGTGGTGTTAGTAGACAGACCGAGAGACCCAGTAGTGTTAGAAGACGGACCGAGAGACCCAGTAGTGTTAGAAGACGGACCGAGAGACCCAGTGGTGTTAGAAGACAGACCGAGAGACCCAGTGGTGTTAGAAGACGGACCGAGAGACCCAGTGGTGTTAGAAGACGGACCGAGAGACCCAGTGGTGTTAGAAGACAGACCGAGAGACCTAGTGTTGTTAGAAGACGGACTGCGAGACCCAGTGGTGTTAGAAGACGGACCGAGATACCCAGTGGTGTTAGAAGACGGACTCGGAGACCCAGTGGTGTTAGTAGACGGACCGAGATACCCAGTGGTGTTAGAAGACAGACCGAGAGACCTAGTGTTGTTAGAAGACGGACTGCGAGACCCAGTAGTGTTAGAAGACAGACCGAGAGACCCAGTGGTGTTAGTAGACGGACCGAGAGACCCAGTGGTGTTAGTAGACGGACCGAGATACCCAGTGGTGTTAGAAGACGGACTCGGAGACCCAGTGGTGTTAGTAGACGGACCGAGAGATCCAGTGGTGTTAGTAGACGGACCGAGAGACCCAGTGGTGTTAGTAGACGGACCGATCGACCCAGTGGTGTTAGTAGACAGACCGAGAGACCCAGTAGTGTTAGAAGACGGACCGAGAGACCCAGTAGTGTTAGAAGACGGACCGAGAGACCCCAGTAGTGTTAGAAGACGGACCGAGAGACCCAGTGGTGTTAGAAGACAGACCGAGAGACCCAGTGGTGTTAGATGACTGACCTAGAGATCCAGTGGTGTTAGAAGACGGACCGAGAGACCCGGTGGTGTTAGAAGACAGACCGAGAGACCCGGTGGTGTTAGAAGACAGACCGAGAGACCCGGTGGTGTTAGAAGACAGACCGAGAGACCCGGTGGTGTTAGAAGACAGACCGAGAGACCCAGTGGTGTAAGAAGACAGACCGAGAGACCCGGTGGTGTTAGAAGACAGACCGAGAGACCCGGTGGTGTTAGAAGACAGACCGAGAGACCCGGTGGTGTTAGAAGACAGACCGAGAGACCCGGTGGTGTTAGAAGACAGACCGAGAGACCCGGTGGTGTTAGAAGACAGACCGAGAGACCCGGTGGTGTTAGAAGACAGACCGAGAGACCCGGTGGTGTTAGAAGACAGACCGAGAGACCCGGTGGTGTTAGAAGACAGACCGAGAGACCCAGTAGTGTCAGAATATGGGGTCTCTCAGTAGTGTCAGAAGACGGGGTCTCTCAGTGGTGTCAGAAGACGAACCGAATAGTGTCAGAAGACCGACCGAGAGACCTAGTGGTGTTAGACCGATTTCTGCGAAAACGCTGTGATGTAATTTAACGAGCAGACGATCTATGTAGGAAGTGAGTCAGTCCCGAGGAGTAATTAGAAGGTACATCTGCCGTG
>CP092877.1:37310993-37375707 GCA_030710605.1 Cordylochernes scorpioides | reverse complement strand
TAGTGTCTGGGTAACTTCCCCAACTTGCAGGTGTTGCACAAGAAGGCCAAGGGACGCAAGAACCCAAACAAGTTCAAGATTCTCTTCTCAAAAAGGTAACTGCTAGCCGGGAGATTCTCCTCTCAACAAACAACATATGCTTCATGATAAGGCACAATTTGGATTATAGATTATAATAAAAGAAAATAAGACCTAATCCAAATAATTTATTTAGTGTGTGACGTTTCGCCAACAACATTGCCACCATCATCAGACAAAAGAATAAATGAGAAAAAATATCACAGCAAGTTCTTAAATAGTACTGTTATCAAGTTGTCTTAAAAAAACTTATTTTTCCTTATCTGTTATCTTGTTTAAAAACTTAATAACAGTACTATTTAAGAACATGCTGTGATATTTTTTCTCATTTATTCTTTTGTCTGATGATGGTGGCAATGTTGTTGGCGAAACGTCACACACTAATAAATTATTTGGATTAGGTCTTATTTTCTTTTAACATATGCTTCAGTTTGTAATAAAGCTGAGATGTTTCATTAAAAAATACACTTTAAAGCTTCATTTTCCCAACATTTAAAAAAATAAATAAATAAATCTTTCGTCTTCATCAGGAGAAATAAAAATAAAGCATTTGGCAAGGTGTTACAAATTTTTTTTAACGCGCCTTCCAAAATCCTCTTTTTTTAAATTTCTCCTGATGAAGACAAAAATATTTTGTTCAAACGTTGAGAAAATAAAACTTTAACTGGCCAAAGTGTCTATTTTTTAAAAAAGAAATAAAAATGCCCACCAGACAACCTCTATCTTCAAGATGTTGCTATTATTTTGTTTTTAAATGTCCACGCTCTTAATTTTGAAATATAAGAATTCCAAAAAAAAAAAAAAATAGTTTCATTTGTGAAGCAAAAAATAAAGGAAATTCATATTTCAAAACGCCACATTTATATATAATAAAGTATCTCGATCTTTATTTATTTTTTCATTATCCCTTGTACAGGTAGTACAGGCCATGATATTCATGGTAGGTAGAAAGATACAAGAAAATAAAACCTAATTCAAATAAATTAATAGTGTGTGTCGTTTTGGTAACAATGCTGTTACAGAAACGTCGCACACTATTAATTTATTTGGATTAGGTCTTATTTTCTTGTGTTTATAATCTATAATCCTAATTGTGCTTTATTAAAATTAGTTAACAATTATTCGGGGGGTTGGTGGAAGGATGGTCTAAACCGTTGGTTTATATGTACCGCTGAACTGGTGTGTAGTAAGGTATGTAGAGATAATATTCGATAATACAGTAGAACCTCCCTGTAAAGGACACCTAATTGCAGAGTCAAAGTGTTCTTTAGGGAGAGGTGTCCTCATACCGGAGTGTCAAAATAGTAAAAATGGTAATTTTGCAAATGAAAACTGTCCTTTGTAGAGAGGCGTCCTCTATCAGGAGTGCCCTCTCGTGGAAGTTCTACTGTATATGTGGAAAGAAACAAATTGCCAAAAAAAAATTATTATTACAAATTTTATCAATAGATGGCAATTCTATATACAGTTACGAGCGTCATTCTTCATCAGTCATCTCTGTCACCGTTTGCTTTTTTTTTGGAATGGCGCCCTCCTATTGGTCGGCTACGATCACGCCACCTTTGCCCCCCCCCCTCTCTTTTTTTGTTTTTGTAACCATTGTGTTGGAGCGGGTCGCTCCTTAAATAAATGCATATATTAGTTAATAACCAAATGGAATCCTCTCTTTCTTTTTCCCAGTAAGAGACGCCTACGGAAGCCAACAGTACATAGACAGATAAAGCACATAGGCTATAGTTATTAACTAACATATGCATTTATATAAGGTGCCAATTTATAATTGTAACAAATAGTATTTGAATCAAAACATTCAATCGGGTAAAACACAGGCGTTGCCCGGGTCATTCGGCTAGTTGAATTTATAAAGGTGATACTGCATTATATAGAGTCCCTATTATACCAATTAACTGAGTGTGTCTAAAAAAATTCTCCTATTCCCATTAAGTCAAAGATCCTTCTCTTAAATGGATATGGCACAATTTTGATTGTAGATTAAATTACAAGATAATAAGACCTAATCTAAATAGGTAATTTGATGTGTTGTAACAATACACTACCTCCGAGGATAAGGTTCTTGCTTTATGTAAACCATCTATCAAGCTTTCGGGTAATATAAACCCTTCTACAGGAGTGTACAACGAAGGGTTTGCTATACCCAAAAGCCCGAGAGATTGTTTACATAAAGCAAGAAACTTATCCTCTGAGACAGTGGTTGTTGCAATTTATATTTCAGAGGATTCTATCTACTAAATTTGATGTAAACATGTCTCTCTTTTGATGACAGAGTTGTTGCCAACATATCATCTATATATTAATTTCTCTTGGATTTAATTTGTTTCCTTGTAATTTTTCTTATTAAAAAGATGAAAGTGTAAGAATAGTATTTGAATTCATCTGTAATCCAGATTGAGTCCTTTTTTTTTTTTTTCAAGTGTGTATTGTCACGATGGAGAAATGTTGCGCAGGCAGCTTGTGTACGAGTTTGAACATCCCATGAAAGATCTGGACCGAAGATCTGCCAGCATTGTGGTGCCGTTCAGTTCCCTAGCCGCCCTGCGCTGTACGGATAGAATTCTGGAGGTGGGAGTGGCCATCCAGCCACGCGGCTACCTCGGCTCACGCAGGAGGAACTATGAGCAGACTGTGGATGTCACCTGCGGACAGCTGACCTTGTGTCCAGTCCACAGGGTAAGTACTGGGGGACAACTGCTTGTGGTTGGCTACATTTAATGGAAGGTGTGGCTTGTTTGTGAAATCTCTCAGGAAGAGACTGTGTACCCATACATCTTCTTCTTTATCTCCACTCAATCATATTAGGGTATCAAGCTCGTAGAGTAACTCTGCCTTTGCCGGTCCCAAGCCCGGATGAAAAAGGAGGAGGGGGAGCAGTAACAAGCTCACTAAAAAACCTGGGCTCAGCTGGCCCGGCTGATAGTACCCTCTATGGGCTCCTAATCCAGGGATACAGGATGAGCAGCATTTGTACTCCATGTTAGAAGCGGCTGCACATGGCGTCTGTTCCTCATGTCAGAAGCGGCCATTTCTTTTGGAGCTAAGTCGGCCTGCCACCGAGTAGTGCTCCCAGTCTTAATGACAAAGTCAGACGCATTTTACTTCACCCAATCATGATGGTTGTCAAACACCATCAAAAGTCTCAAGCTTTACAAGCTTGATACCTAATATGATTGAGTGGAGATAAGAAAGAAGAAGGGTATCAAGCTTGTGGAGCTGATGACTGGGTGAAAGTAGAATGCATCTGCCTTTGTCATTAAGACTGGGAGTACTACTCAGTGGCAGGCCGACTTAGCTCTAATATGAAATGGCCGTCTCTGACATGAAGACCAGATGCCATGGAGTACAGACTCATCCTGTTTCCCTGGATTAGGAGCCTTTACAGGGTACTATCAGCCAGGACAGTTGAGCCCAGATTTTTTTAGCGAGCTTGTTACTGCTATCTCTCCTTCCTTTTCATCTGGGCTTGGGACTGGCAAAGACAGAGTTATACCCATACATAATTTCCTTAAATACAGTAGTCTCCCATGAAAGACCCCCTAAAATATGGCTAACCCCAGTGTTTCTTGGAGCTGGTCTATCTTACATTACTGTCAGGCAGGTTCTGAGGACTTTTACAACCAAAAGAGTGTGATAAGAGACCTCCTCCAGGAGGTTTTTATCTATGGTATCTCCCATGGGAGACTCTACTGTGTCATCCCTACCAAGAATTCTAAGTAACTCACTATATAGAAGTAAAATAAAGCCATGGTCACCATTCAGAGGAGATTAATAGAATCGTCGAATATCATGGTCCATTTGGATGAGGAAAGCGAAGACTAGAACACGGCTGATTCCATACTCACCTTTTCAGTGATATGCTAACCTTGACGTATGCACGGTGGATTCTGTGGCCACTGGACATGTGTTAGACCTGGAGGTTGTTGGGTTCTACGCTGCCTGGAGTATAAGAGCTCCATCTATGCTTCTTTCCTGTGTTGAATCTGTATAAGACCGGTGGTCTTAATAAAGCTGTATGTGTTTGTATATATAAGTAGAACATACAAATACGATGAGAAGATACAATTTGGATTAGAAACACAAACACTTTTGTCTGAAGATGGTAACAACGCTGTTACTGAAATGTCACACACTATTTATTTATTTGGATTTGGTCTTATTACCTTGTGTTTAAAATTTATAATCCAAATTGTGCCTTATCAATTTGGATTACTGAGATAATATAGCTAAATTCAAATATAAATGGTGCTGCTGCTTATCTCTTTATCATGCAGAGTAATTGGTTTTTTTTTCCTATTGATAGGAACATCACACAAAGGTAGGACTGTTAACTGGGCTTAGTAGGACAGCCTTCATGCCTAGGGTACCAGGAGTATACAAGACATACTGTCCTTCCCAGGGTGTCACCACCATGCTGAAGCAGTCAACAAGACTTGAGGAAGATTCAAATAAGTAAATTCTATTGTTACCATCTACAGACAAAAAGTACTGAATGATGCAGAATGAATGTATTCAGTACTTTTGTCTAAAGCTGGCCACAACGCTGCTGTTAACAAAGGGTCATGTATAATTTACCTATTTGGTTCCTTGTGACTCAAATACAATATTAAAGAGTGGTCTGATAGATTAAACTGCTGGAAATGTTTACCACTGATGAGCCAGGCCCTCCCAATAGTTTTCTTATTGCAATAGTAAGAACAATAGGAAATTCGTTTTAATTTTAGCTACAAGAAAAGTAAGACCTAATCCATTATCCCTATATATATAAAAGTCAGTGTATGTATGTGTGTTTCTATCGGACGTGTGTCCATAATACGTAACTAATCTGACTGAAACTTTAAAAGTATATATATTAGAATCTGAAAAAACTTATAGTGAAAATTTCAGGTCTCTTTCCCGAATATTCTTCGAGTTATTTGCAAATTGCGTTGCAAATTTGCCCTTTCGCTCGCAAGCAGCGCCTCTAGCGGTGAAGATGGGAAGTAATATCAGCTGACCTAATGTACATGTAAAACGTGTTTTAACAGGACATAGAGAAAAATCTGGAAGAGATATTTTTCGCATTTTTAGGCAAGAAAAATTGAAATTGACAGGTTCTGGGCATTAAAAGTTGTTTTTTAGTCAGAAAATGATGATGACAATATTGCTGTATTATGTTTGATTATCAGATACAAAATTATATCTGGAAAAATTCCAAAAAGCAGAGACCACGGGTGAAACCAGTTCATTATTTTGTACGCAGGAACAAAATTCTAACAGAAAAACATTCATTCGAGCAGAAAACAAAAGCCAGATCATCTTTCTATAAAAATATCGCTTCTCAGACACAAAGTTTGGAGCGGGACGTTTCACAAGAGTGACATCCACGGCGCCAATTTATAATTGTAACGAATAGTATTTGAAAATCAAAATAATATCATTTTCAAATATCGTTGTGAAAATTTACATTTTTATTTTTATATTTTAAAAACACACAAAGTTTGGAGCGGGACGTTTCACAAAAGTGACATCCACGGTGCCAATTTATAATTGTAACGAATAGTATTTGAATAAAAACATTTAATCGGGTAAAACCCGGGCGTTGCCCGGGTCATTCGGCTAGTTCTTAATAATATTTTCTTGTAGTTATAATCCAAATTGTGCTTTATAATGTTTTTAATTTTGGAATAAGTTGCATTCTCAAATATTTTATATTTTTATTTAAGTTGAACTTGATGGTAAATCATATTGGATTGTTCTACTTTTATATTGGCTCTTAAAAGGAATTCTTGGTTAAGGTATTGGACTTGAACACTGTAGAAATATATAATGTCGTTATGTGTCATATTTTTACTAATCCATGAAATTGATTTTTCTTTGTTTTGTAGGGCTTGATATATTTTGCTTTTTTATGGTGGTTGCACTTTAAAACCAGGAGTGAAAAACCCTATTAAACCATTTAAAAAATTGCTTTAATGCCTTGACTTTGCATAAGTCTAACCCACCAGTAATGATAACCAAACAAGGGGCGTTCATTCTGTAAGTGCAAAGTTATCCTGCTATCTAACATGGCAGGTCCTGAGGACTATTACAACCAAAAGATACCTCCAGGAGGGGGTCCCCCCAGACTGAGTTTAGCCATGTTTTTATCTATGGTATCTTCCATGGGAGACTCGACTGTGTCATTCCCACCAAGAATTCTTCTAAGTATCTCTCTATATATAGAAGTAATATAAAGCCATGGTCACCATTCAGGGGAGATTAATAGAATCTCCGAATGTCATGGTCCATTTGGATGAGGAAAGCGAAGACTTACAGTATAAGGAGTTGTAAGCTCCTCTACACCATGATTATCAAAGCCATCTCTACTTGGGATATTTGAAAACCGCTGATTGTACACCTACCTCGGGTGGTGGAATTCTATCTCCAAACTTTTAGTCGCCACCTACTTTGTAAAACAATTTTTTTTTGGTGTTTAGGCACCTGTGTGTTCTGCATTGTTTTAATGGGAAAGGTGCCTCATTTGGTAACTGATACTATCTTCCTGCAACTTTATATTTCTTTCTGGCTTGTAAATTATTCCTACCACTACCTTTTTGGCAAATTTGACAGAATTCATATATCTTGTAGGATGTTATGAAGCTTCTACTGTACTGATGAGTGCCCTTGTGCAGAACCGTGGTAGAGTAGAACCTCAATGAGAGGCCACCTCTCTACAAAGGACAGTTTTCATTTGCAAAATTATCATTTTTACTATTTATCAACTCTTCGGTAGGAGGACACCTCTCTCTAAAGGACACTTCGGCTTTGAAATTAGGTGTCCTTTACAGGGAGGTTCTACTGTATGCAGTTTGAATTTTGTCTGGATTTCTTTGGTGTTGTGGCACTTCTTTTTTATAATCACCACCAGCATGTTTTACACAGTGGTGATAAATTCAATGTTTTAATGCATTTTAAAGGGTGAGCTGCATCATTTGGTACATAAATTTAGTATGTGAACCAATGTAACCTGTACTCTCCAGCCGAGGTGAGTTGCTGACAGTATAGCTGATGTGACAGCTCACATGGGAGCAGGACAACCCCCATCTCAAGCTGCAGCTGTGCAAGATTGACCCCACCTTCCAGAACCTGTTCTACCAGCCCATGCCGCAGACCCCTCCTCTGCCGGAGACCAACATGGAGAGCAAGCCCCTGAAGCGGGGAGGAGGGGGCGGCCACAACCCTGAAGATGCCTTGCTCATTGCCAAAGCCAGCATGGTGTGCTCGTGTCGGATCAGTTGCCGTTCCATCCGCTGCTCCTGCGTCAAGTCTCGACGCAAGTGCAATGCCGGCAGAGCCCTCTGCTTCTGCATTGACTGCAACAACCCTCTGAACATCCTGGAGAAGGCTGGGATGGTACTGTCCATTGCCTGTCAGGATCTCTGCCTCCTGCGTAAGGTGTATCAGGTAGTTTTCCCTTTCTTCCCTACTACAGCAGAGTACTTAATAGTAAAAAAATAGTACAAATGTGATATTGTACTGGGATAAGGTGCATAAATTATGAAAAATAAAAAGGCATCTCCTTATTGTGCAACTAAAAGTTGCTCATGACTTGCACCATCTATTGGAATAAATATCAACTATTTGGCCAATTATGAAATAATTAAAAATCAACGAGAATAGTTGATATTTATTCCGATAGATGGTGCAAGTCATCATCAACTTTCAGTTGCAAAATAAAGAGATTTTTATCACTTAGTAGTGTGTACTTACTTTGGGTTAGTTTATAGCTGACATTGCACTTTAAAAAAAAAAATCAAACCTCACAACTCTAATTGAGGCCAAGATTTTATTTTCTTATAACCATGGTTAAAACTAAGAATTTTAGAAATCTGATAACCAAGTTGCTGTTATAGAAGGTACTCTTGTTAAGTAGGGTTCTACTATTTTCTGATAGACTGTTCTGCTAGCAAAAAAAATATCTTGAGTAAAATAATATAGAGAGCTGCCTTTCTTGTAGTTTTATAAAAAGGTTGATGAAATCTCCAACTTCTTTCTTATCTCCACTCAATCATATTAGGGTTTCAAGCTTGTAAAGCTTGAGACTTTTGAAAAAGAGATTTGACAACCATCATGATTAGGTGAAGTAGAATGTGTCTGCCTTTGTCATTAAAACTGAGAGCGCTACTCAGTGGCAGGTCGACTTAGCTCCAAAAGAAATGGCTGCCTCTGAAATGAGGAACAGACGCCATGTGCAGCCGCTCCTAATATGGAGTACAAACGCTGCTCATCCTGTATCCTTGGATCAGGAGTCCTTACAGGGTACTATCAGCCGGGCCAGCTGAGCCCAGGTTTTTTAGCGAGCTTGTTACTGCTCCTCCTCCTCCTTTTTCATTCGGGCTTGGGACTGGCAAAGTTAATAACCAACCTATAGTAATGGTATTATTCAAAATTTCCTAAAACAGATGGTGTAGTATAATGTATTGTGTTTATATAAAGTTTAAATGAACTTTGTTGTTTGTGGAAGAGCAGTGCTCGAATGTTTATAAATTTATTATTTGTTTTTATACTCTTCTTAAAGCTTATGTTTCCTCATAAGTTTGTTTCAAATACCTTTTCCAAGAGTTGGTCTCCAGTATCATTATAAAAGCAAAATACAACAATAAGAGTGACGTATGGTAGATTAAACTGAAGAAACCGCTAGGAGTGTTCACCACTGATCACTGATGCCCTTCCATTATATAATTTATTAGATGTAGGCCAGCACAGGTCCAACAAAAGCCTGTTGTATATGTAGCCCCCATGGTATGTAAACATGTCATGACATAACTAAGCTTGTTGTTGTTGTTTCTTATCCCCTTGTGTAAAGATTACACAAATTCCATGAGTTCATGTTCCTCGAGCTGTTTTATGATAAGCAGCGGCCTCTCCCAAAGGTCCTGTTTAGTACATCTAATGAAAGCCAAAATGTGTTCTAGAGCTGCAGGTGCCAAGCTACATTTTGGAAAAGTAGGGGTATATTTTGTTGTTATTTTCTATCTTCAATGGCTTGAGATGGCCTGTTCTAAATCTTGTTAGTGTTGTTGGATCCTGTCTATTTCTGATGTTCAGAGCTCCTCCTAGGTTCACTCCACCGTACCAACTATGCTTAGGTGGGATCCTTCAGTTCTTGTTTATTTTTGTTTTGGCTACTGTTT
Organism: Cordylochernes scorpioides; assembly: GCA_030710605.1. NCBI lineage: Eukaryota > Metazoa > Arthropoda > Arachnida > Pseudoscorpiones > Chernetidae > Cordylochernes > Cordylochernes scorpioides. Next base: position 37,366,462 of record CP092877.1, on the reverse strand, counting down.
CTATTTCTTTAAAAGTAAATTTATTTTTCTGTGGCAAGGGTTCTTTTGTGCCTTTTTTTGCTAGCGCATCAGTAGCTTCATTGCCTTCAATGCCAATGTGTGAGGGTATCCATTAAAGGTGAATTTATGAGGTTTTTGAGAGTTTTTGGAGATAACCAATTATATTCCTGCTCACTTTGTCTCTAAGTTCCCCTGTGTGACTCAAGTGTTGTATGGCACTTCTACTATCAGTAAGAATCCATATATCTTGATAATTAGTATTTCTGATGGACTTTAAGGCTTCATAATGGCCTGTTGTAAATCTTGTCATCAATGAATGAAAGGAAGAAAAAATTGCAACGAGTTTCTTTATTCTGAATGTTGGCGAGCTTTCAGGCGTTAGCCTATCTTCAGGCCGATTTCGCAAAAAATATATATACCTATAGTATATAAATATAGTATATATATTTTTTGCGAAATCGGCCTGAAGATAGGCTAACGCCTGAAAGCTCGCCAACATTCAGAATAAAGAAACTTGTTGCAATTTTTTCTTCCTTTCATTCATTGAATATCTAATTGCAATTATTTAGGATTTTATTGTGTAAATCTTGTCATGACATAACTAAGCTCTATGCACAGGTCTCCAGACTGGACCTCTACCTCAACAGCCAAGTGAGAGCAGAGTGTTGCGGAGCTCTCCACCAGCTGGTGTCCGTGGTACCAGGGGTGTGCCGCTGCAGCAACTGCGGGGAACACATCCACTTCACGTGGTGCTACGAGCGGCTCCTGGCGTCACGTAGAGCTCCACCTTCCCACTGCCCAGTGTGCCACCATTGTGCCTTCCCCAGTGAGCGCCATTGCCCAGTAAGTCTCTCTGCCACATATTTACAGTTAGTTACTACTGGAATCCTTTCTCTACTCCTTACACTACTCTAGTCTGTTTCCTCCCAAGACTTCCAATGAATGACCCTCTGATAACTTTGTAAAACCTATAATGGCCTGACAGTGAGAAACCAGAAGTGAACATAGACTATAAAGCCATCTGTCTGCGTGCCATCTGTTATCAAAATTCGAAACTATTATAGACGCATACGATTCTTTTTAAAAATAAACAATTTCTACCATGGTAGATTAAACTGGCGAAACCGCTGGGAGGGTTCACCACTGATGAGCCAGGCCCTCCTATTAATTTTTCCATTGCAGTAAGGGCAGTAGAAATTGTTTCTTTTTAAAAAGAATCATACGCATCTATAATAGTTTCGAATTTTGATAAAGCCATCCATGTTCAAGAAATAAAACTATTAGACACTGATTTTTTTTTTACAAATAAAATAAACTTCCTGCTTTCTATTCTGGATGAAAAAAATATTGAGATGGCCTGGATCATCAGTGATGAACCCTCCTAATGGTTTCACCTATTTATATCATCATATCGCTTTTAGAGTACTACTATTGCATTGGGAAATTTTGCATATACAGTAAAAGCCCTCTATAGCAAACCCCCAATGGGACTGTACCTTTGGTTCATTATAGCCACAGTTCATTATAGCCATAGTTCACTGTATTATATAAAAAAAAGGGGATTTCATTTCAGGTTTGTTATAAGGGAAGGTTTGCTATATCCTGGGTTTGTTTTAGCAAGGTTTTACTGTATATCTAGTACTTTAGGGGAGAATCTTGGTTATGATATTTAGGCAAACTATGGACCTAAGCTCTGAGGACTAGAATTACATGTAAATATCTGCAATTCTCTTCTGCAAACAATTCATACAAGGCCAGTTAAGCATAAATCAAACGTAAACAATGACCTGCCCTCTATGTTCAAGATATGAAACTAAAAAGCTAGAATTTTTTCTTTTTACAAAGAAACCAACTTTCTCCAATCCTTATAGGAAGTCATGTTTCTATAGGGGCCGGTGGAAGGATGGTCTAAACCGTTGGTTTTTGACCGCTACGACCTGGGTTTGAATCTCGCATTGGGCGCTTTTTTTCTGATTAAAAAAATGCTCCAATGGTCCCCGATTCTTGCAAAAGTCCAACCCCATAGATTGCAAGTAACCAAATGGGGCCCTAGCACATTTGTAAGTGCAAAGTTGAAATACTTTTCACATGTGTAGACATGTTGTGCACTTACAATAAAAGCATTCGCCTATTTCTACCCACCATGATTATCATGGCCTGTACCACGTGTACTAGGGATAAGTAAAAAGAGAAAAGTTATGTTTCTATATAGACACAGAGACAATTCTACTGGACCTGAGTTTCTCTCTTAAAATATATCTGAAAATACAGTCAATACACTGTGTCAATACACTGTGCTTTATACACTGTGTCAATACACTGTGCTTTATACACTGTGTCAATACACTCCCAAAATTGCTTTCTGTTGAAATAAAGTAGGCGTTGAATTATTGTCAGATAAAGTAGGTAACTTGGTTGGGATTTGAAAAACCAGTTAAAATATACAGTAAAACCTTGTTATAATAACATAACTTGGGACCAAGATTCTATGTTGTTTAAGACTTTGTTGAGAGGTGTGTTATAAAAATGGTTAAAACAATTGAGATCTTGACCACCTGGGACCTTAAAATTGTGATGTTATAACTATGTTTCTGTTATATACAAGGTATGATCAAAAAGTTCGGAGAATTGGTCAAAAAAAAATTTCTGAAAGAGTTTTTGAAAAATAAAAATTATCATCATAATCACGATACCTTATTCTACTATAAAATATATATATATATACTAGACGAATGGCCCGGGCAACGCCCGGGTTTTACCCGAGTGCGTATATATTTTAAAAACGTTTTAATTCAAATACTATTCGTTACAATTATAAATTGGCGCCATGGATGTCACTCTTGTGAAACGTCCCATTCCAAACTGTGTGTTTTTAAAATGTTTTAATTAAAATACTATTCGTTACAATTATAAATTGGCGCCGTGGATGTCTCTCTTGTGAAACGTCCCGCCCCAAACTGTGTGTGTCTTGAAAATATAAAAATAAAAATGTGAATTTTCATAAAGATTTCATCATGTCGATTTTTTTTTTTTTGCATTTCACCTACTAAATCGATAGAGATAATTACATTTGCAACATGAACTTAGGTATATTGACTAAATAGAAAAATGCATAGTAATAAAGATCATTTTTTAAAGGCACCATATCGTTTTTTTTTTTTCAATAAAATCGAAACAAAAATTAACGATAAATAACGATAATTGCCTTAAAAAGAAATTGCCTTAAAAAAAAAAGAAACATTCGCGGTGATTTTGTCTTGCATTCGTTTATACAATTATTATATACGAATGACCCGGGCAACGCCCGGGTTTTACCCGATTAAATGCTTTTATTCAAATACTATTTGTTACAATTATAAATTGGCGCCGTGGATGTCATTCTTGTATAATATATAAATGAGTTTTAAAAATTGTAAAAAAAAAATGCATCAGCCGGGAATCAAACCCGGGCCGCCCGCGTGGCAGGCGAGCATTCTACCACTGAACCACCGATGGTTATGAAAAATCCCATCCGTGAGCTTCAGACAGACAAACAAACAGACAGAATAAGGCAAATATATAAGTAGATCTTTTCAATAATCAAATAATAAGAAATTTTAAAGAAAGGTAACAAAGGCGCGGCGTTTTTTTACAATGGATCTTAAAAGTGAACAAGGGTATGCATAAAGTTTTGTCAAAAATTAGGAAAAACGGCGTTAGAAATGTTTCAAATGTTGAAATTGGTGTTCGGGGAGGCAGCCTTATCACAATTAAAAACATTTAAGTGGTTTGCCCATTTAAATCTGGTAGAGAGTCAACCCAAGATGACGCACGCTAGGGAAGACCTCCTTTGGAAAATCATGAAGAACTAACCCAACAATTGGTGCTTTAATAAGGGAAAACACTAGGACAACGATCAGGGAACTAGTAGAAGAAACAGGGGTTTCATATGGAACGTGTCAAAAAATATTGACTGAGGATCTTGGACTTGAATGAAAGTTTTCGAAATTTGTTCCAAAAAATTTTTCATCCATGATAACGCCCAGCACACAGAACTCTTTCCGTGAGTGCTTTTATGACTAAAAATAGCATGTTGACAATGCCTCATCCCCTGTACTCGCCTGATTTAGCACCAAATGACTTCTTTCTCTTTCCTAGAATGAAGTCAGTTCTAAAAGGACATAGATTTGAAACCGTTAATGCCATAAAGGTAAAATCGCTGAGCGTTTTGAGGGGCATTACTTCTGACGAATTTTCTGGGTGCTTCCAGAACTGAGAAAAAAGAATGAAACGCTGTATAGATTCCCTCGGACAGTATTTTGAGGAATATTAACCGTTTTTTTTGTATATAATCATCTAATAAATCTTTTATGACCCAATTCCCCGAATTTTATTATCATACCTTATATATTCCACTCTTGGTTAGAAATAACGTAAAGCATTAAAATTGAATATTCACATTAAGCTTTTATACATTTTACAACCCACTGTCAATACCTTTTTTTTTTTCAAGGAGTTGGTCAATTTTTATCCCATTTTATAACCTAAAAGATGAATGATCTCTTAGGGGGCCATTGGATTGTCAAAACCTTTGAAGAATGATGTTTGATCTTTCAGAGAGGATGGTCAGAAATGGTGTGGTGCAGCACTGCCATCAGACATTCCTGGTTGGGGGGCCGAATCAACACCCCCCTGAGAACTGCCCTTCCTGTGGGCGGTACCTGCAGCCAGTACAGTACCTGCCTCCACTGCAGCAGCCCACAGCACTGGATATCCTGGCAGCCAGTGCCACCACCTATCTATCTACACCCCAGCCTCCCTCACATACCATCACCTCTGACAGCTTCGTCCTCTCAGACTCCATCTCGGAGGTTCTAGTCCCTGCAATCACTGAGGAGGAGGAAGATACCAAAGCTGAGCAGACTACTGACACCAACACTGTTGTCTCATCTCCCGCTGCCCCTCCTACTGATAATTGATTCCTCATCATCATCATTTACTCTTTTTAAAAAAAATTAATTGGAGTTTTTATGTTAAAGGTGGGAACAACACTCCCATCTTGTTTCTTTCTTCTCTCTCTTTATTTTTCTGACTTTTGTTTGGTTTTTAAATTCCTTGTGTAATCAGAAACCTTTGACACCTGTTTTAAACACTAGCTGAACTACATTTTAGAAGGGCTGCCTCACATATGCCAACTCTGGGAAATATATTTTTCTTTCTTAATCTCTCTTATTGATTCTTTCTCTCTTCATATCTTCAATATTGTATAATGGATGATGGTAGATGTGTAAATGGATGATAATGTTCAATTTGGATTATCGATTAGAAATATAAGGTAACAAGATCACATCCTCCCTCAGCAGAACTGACTGCTACAGGACGTGACTCTAGGTAGTGGATAGGGGAACAACCTTTAGATATGAAGGCCAGCTGTAAAACAAGCAGAATACTCTGACGAATAAGCAGTCGCGGACCAACAGCAGCATTATTATAAATAGAAGAAAGACCTCTTTAAAAATCTTGAGTTCAACTGACCCAGTTGATGGCCCTCAGCAAGGCTCCCTCTCAAGGAATACGGAGGAGCTGCGTCTGTACTTGTGTTAGAGTCGGCAGTAAAGACTTCCATGTTAGGAACGGCCTCAAATTACAGGCAAAATCAGACTTTCACCAAAGTGTGCCTGGATCATGGGGCCATGATCAATGAAAGCTGCACCCCTATACCCCATTCTATGAGATCAGGTTCGAGGAGCAGAAACTTGTGGAATTTGTGTAATCTTTACACACAAGGGGATAAGAAACAGACCACATCCAAATGAATTAATTCTGCGTGTTGTTCTGTTAACAATGCTGTCACCGAAACACCTCGCATAATTTATTTATAGTTGGTCTCTTGTTGCCTTATGTTTCTTAAGATTGTGTAATGGTCTTTGAAGTTACTCTGCAAGATCTTAATACTGAGAGCTATTTTAACTGTACTCTTTGGTTTTTATAGATAAGATTCCCAAGGTAACAGGTCTAAAATCACAATAAGGGAATGTGATAAGGTATACAATTTGGATTATAGACTAGAAACACAGCGTAATAAGATCAAATTCAAATAAATAGTGAGTGACATTTTGGTAACATTGTCACCATCTTCCGACAGACTGAATACAGACATTATCTTTTGTCTGGCAGTAACAACGCTCATACTAAAATGTCACATACTATATTTTTGGATTTGGTTTTATTACCCTGTGTGAAGTAAATGTAATGTGGTCAATAACAGCGGAGTTATCATCTTTCCAACAAAAGTACTAAATTGACTGCCTTTAATATTTTTGGCTGAAGACAGCACTGTTAAATGGCCTTGTATTGACACAAACAGTAGAACCTCCTGTAAAGGACAACACCAAGTTGCAAAACCAAAGTGTTCTTTAGAGAGAGATTCCTCTAACTGGAGAGTTGATAAAAATGCCAATTTTGGCAATGGAAATTGTTCTTTTTAGAGAGATGTACTCTAGCGGGAGTGTCCTCTTGTAGAGTTTGTTCTACTGTATTTAGATTTGGTCTTTTGGGGTTGGTGGAATCTAAACCTTTGGTGTTCGATTGCTACGACCCGGGATCGAATCCCGCATTGGGCACTTTTTTCTAATTAAAAAGAAAATGCTCCAATGGCCCTCAATTCTTGCAAAAGTTCACCCCACCAGCGAATGCAAACCAAACGGGGATCTGGCACATTTGTAAGTGCAAAAGTCGAACTGCTTTTCACATGTGTAGACATGTGGTGCACTTACAGTAAAAGCAGTCGCCTACTTCTACCCACCATTATTATCATGGCCTGTACCACGTATATTAAGGATAGTAATAAAATATAAAGATTTGGTATTGCTACCTTGGGATTAATAGTTTAATAATAATACAAAAGAAGCCTTTCTCCTACCAAAATGGACTCCAAAGCTACTGACGACCATTTCTGTCATTTTAGCAGACTGGGCAATAACATAGCTTAGGGAAATTTAGAATTTTTTATTTTTTTCAAATGCTACTTTTCTTCAAATATAGAGTAGAACCTCCATGAGAGGATACTCCGGCTAGAGGACACCTCTTTATAAAGGACAGCTTACATTTACAAAATTACCATTTTTGCAATTTAACAACTCTCTGGTTAGAGGACACCTCTTCATAAAGGACACTTTTGCTCTGCAATTAGGTGTCGTCCTTTACAGAGAGATTTTACTGTATATAATAAAAAATATTTTTTTTCTACACGCACTATAAAGGTTGAAAGAGGAAGGCAATAGTTCATCAGTTTTGTACCCTTCAGTGGTTTTGGCAGTTTAATCTCCAGAACATTCTACTATTGCATTAGACTGAATACTGTGATAAGGTACAATTTGGATTATAGATTAGAATGGCAAGGTAATAAAACCAAATCCAAATAAATTACTAGTGTGTGACATTTTGGTAACAACGCTGTTACCGAAACATCACACGTAGTTTTTATTTGGATTTGGTTTTATTATCTTGTAGACTGAAGACCTTATAGACCCGGCATTTGCAATGGAATACAATAATGGGTATTTTAAGAGAAATATGGACACATATTTCTAGGACTAAGAATAAAGATGAAACTGCTGGGAGGGTTTAACACTGATGAATCATACTTTCCCTCTCAATTTTTATTCATTGTAGTATAAGGGCCACTATTTTTATATATATTTAACAAAGGAAAGTAGTGTCTCAAGGTAATAAGACCAAATAAATAAATAGTGTGTGGCATTTTGGTAACAGTGTTGTTACCATCATCAGACAAAAGTATCGAATGATCATAGATTCAAAAACATGGTAATATAAGACTAAATAAATTATGTGTAACATTTTGGTAACAGTGTTGTTACCATCATCAGACATGTTCAGTACTTGTCTGATAAAGTACTTCATCATCCAGTACAAAACCAAAGTGTCCTTTAGAGAGAGGTGTCCTCTTACCAGAGATTTGCTGAAGAGTAAAAATGGTAATTTTGCAAATGAAAACTGTACTTTGTAGAGAGGTGTCCTTTCATGGAGGTTCTACTGTAATAATAAAATATGTATGATATAAGGCACAATTTGTATTATAGATTATAAACACAAGGTAATAAGACCAAATAAATAAATAGTGGGTGACGTTTCGGTAACAACACTGTTACCGAAACGTCGCACACTATTTATTTATTTATTTGGATTTGGTCTTATTACCTTGTGTTAACAAACAAAACAGAGCAATGATAAGTTAGAATTTGGATTATACATTAGAACTACACGATAATAAGACAAATTTTTTTTTTTTTTTTTTACTTATCCTTTTAGTCTAAATTAGACAAGATCTTGGAGGTCGTGCTCATAAAGAATAAGACAAAGTAAATAAATAGTGTGTGACGTTTCATTAATAGCATTGTTACCATAATCTTTTGTCTGATGAAAACAATGCTGCTACTGAAAAGTCACACTTTATTCACACTCTATTCTATAATCCAATATACTTAGGACAATTAGTCTCGTACATCCCTCGGCAGAGCTGACTGCTACAGGGCTTGTCCCCAGGTGGCGTATAGGGGAACGACCTTCAGATATGAAGGCCAGCTGCGAAACAAGCAGAATAACTGATGGATAAGCAGTCGCGGACCAACAGCAGCATTGTTAGATGAGGAGAAAGATCTCTTTAAAAATCCTGTTCAACTGATGTGGTTGATAGACCTCAGCAAGAGTTCCTCTCCAGGGATATGGAGGAGCTGCGTTTGTACTCATGTTAGAGTCGGCAGCAAAGGCTTCCATGTTAGGAACAGCCTCAAATTACAGGCAAAGTCAGACTTTCACCAAAGTGTGCCTGGATCATGGTGCCATGATCAATGAAAGTTACACCCCATTTCATGAGATCAGCTCAAGGAGCATGCACTCATGGAATTTATGTAATCATTGCACAAGGGGATAAGAAACAACAACAGCAGTCTGGTACATGAATTTGTAGGTGGTATAGTCTCAGGAAAACAAAACACCATTATGTCTAGCACCTTAAAACCTCCCTATGAGAGACCATCCAATACCAAAGCTAATTCTGGAGGTGGCATTTCACTAGAGTTTGGATTATTGGAACAAAACATTTTATAAAAGTGGTTGAAAAAGCAAGGATCTTTCATCATATGGGCTGTGATCTTGGAGAAACTGGCTTCTGTTATAGCAACATTATACCTTCTTAAGGTAATTTCATACTAGTTGACGGACAAAGGTTTGAAAGATTTTGAATTGATTTATCATTAACAAAACTTTTTTCCTTTCCATTTTTCTCATAGTATGTCTTCTGATAAAGCACAATTTGAATTATAGATTATATCTGCAAGAAAATAAGACCTAATCCAAATAAATTGTGTGTGACATTTTGGTAACAGCTGTTATCGAAATGTCACACACAATTTATTTGGATTAGGTCTTCTTGCAGTATGTTTTATGCTACTTTATACCTTCTCTCTACATCTAAGAACATTGTGGTTGTACTTCAGATTGCCAGGAAGTTTACAATGTACATTGGCCAAGATGGTTCAGTATTTTTTTTTTATTCATTCCTTAGTACATGTGGTACAGGCCATAATAATCATGGTAGATAAAAATTGTCAACAACTTTTTCTATAAGTGAAAAAATAGTACAAATGTAATATTGTACTGGGATAAGGTGCATAAATTAAGAAAAAGCCATCTACTTATCGTGCAACTGAAAGTTGCTGATGGCTTGCGCCATCTATCGGAATAAATATCAACTATTCTCGTTGATTTTTAATTATTCCAGAATTGGCCAAATACCCATTCTTGATTAATCAAGAAAAGCTAACCATTTTTCTATAAGTACCCCACATGTCTACACATGTTGATAGCAGTTTGACTTTGTATTTATAAATGTGCCCTCATTTGGTTAATTGCACTTGCTGGTGGGGTTGTATATTCAGGATTGTAACATGGGGATTGGTGGTCTAAACTGTTGATTTTCGAAGTTACAACCCCGGATCGAATCCTGCATTGGGCAATTTTTTTCTAATTCCAACAAAATGCTCCAAAAGTGCAACCCCACCAGCAAGTAACCAAATAGAGATCTGACATATTTGTAAGGGCAAAAGTCAAACTGCTTTTCACATGTGTAGACATATGGTGCACTTACAGTAAAGGCAGTCGCTAACTACCCACCATGATTATCATGGCCTGTACCACATGTACTAGGGATAAAATGAAGGATTGTAACATGAACCATATCTACTGAACATGGTCTATTTAAGGATCGAAAGTTCTAGTACAGAAGAGTAGTAGAAGTTCCTGTGAGGAACCACCCAAAAATGTGGCTACTCCTGGGCTTTCCAGGAGGTTGTCTCTTATCGGAGGTTGGAATAAGTCAGGATAATTCATTTTTGATTTACACAATGGTCACTGGAATGTATCCAGTATACAATATCACCCTTTAGATGGCGCAAGCCATCAGCAACTTTCAGTTGCACGATAAGGAGATGCCTTTTTCATAATTCATACATCTTATCCCAGTACAATATCACATTTGTACTATTTTTTCACATTGTGTCGCGGTCTCACGCAATTCTGGGCTTAACTACCCGTTTCAGGATGCTTGAATGACCAGTTTTTTGGTCATTGAGGTACAGCTTGCACCACGCTGATGAGGGCCAACAGCCTGAAACACGTACATGGTTAGCTTTTTTGATTAATCAAGAATGGGTATTTGGCCAATTCTGGAATAATTAAAAATCAACAAGAATAGTTGATATCTATTCCGATAGATGGCGCAAGCCATCAGCAACTTTCAGTTGCATGATAAGGAGATGACTTTTGCATAATTTATGCACCTTATACCAGTACAATATCACATTTGTACTAATTTTTCACAATATCACCCTTGTTAATTCAAAACCAATACTTCTACTATGTACAGATAACAAAAATAATTATAAAAATATAATTGAGACTGAAATTTCTGCTATATGTAATCAACAGATGGTACACTTAGTGTCTATTTTGACAGGAGAGGTCATTTATATATATTTCTATAATATAAAAATTGGGAAGAAGGATGAGAGATTTACCAAAAGTGTTTTTTTTTTTTTTGCTTATCCCTAGTACACGTGGTACAGGCCATGATAATCATGGTGGGTAGTTAGCGACTGCTTTTTACTGTAAGCACACCACATGTCTACACATGTGAAAAGCAGTTCGACTTTGCACTTACAAATGCCAGAGCCCTGTTTGGTTACTTGCACTCGCTGGTGGGGTTGGACTTTTGCAAGAATCGGGGGCCATTGGAGCATTTTTTTTTAACAGAAAAAAGTGTCCAATGCGGGAATCGAAACCGGGTCCTAGTGGTCGAAAACCAAACGGTTTACCAATAGTGTAGACACCACTAAAATGTATCAAGACCTTGAAATTTTAGATATTCTCTGTACAGACTCAGGACGATGATTGTGCCACAACAGCAGTTTTGACAGAGATCTGTATTGTTTTAATGTATTTTTATGGGAAGAGATTTTCGGTACAGGAAAAAATCCTTACCACAATTTTATATTGTATTTTGGCCTCAAAATCAACCCTATTACTTTATCAGCTTAAACATCTTTTTGCATATTTGACTAAAAGAAGCTACCTCTGTGCTGTTGAGGGAAATACCAGAAGCCATGGTTGTCGATAAGGCACAATTTGGATTATAGATTATAAACACAAAGTATCGTGAAGATAGAGGCTGCCTGGCCGGCATTCATATTTCTTGAAAAAAGATACTTCGGCCAGTATAAATCTTTTTATTACCTCGACGTTTCGACAAAAAGCTTTTGTCCTCGTCAGGAGCAAACAAAAATTAAAACATATAGCAAGGCGTTTAAAAATCCCTTAGAGCCTTAAAATAATTTTTAAACGCCTTGCTATATGTTTTAATTTTTGTTTGCTCCTGACGAGGACAAAAGCTTTTTGTCGAAACGTCGAGGTAATAAAAAGATTTATACTGGCTGAAGTATCTTTTTTCAAGAAAAACACAAAGTAATAAGACCAAATTCAGTACTTTTGTCTGAAGATGGTAACAACGCTGTTACCGAAACGTCACACACTATTTTTTTATTTGGATTTGGTCTTATTACCTTGTGCCATGGTTGTCTTTCTATCAAATTCTCAAAAGCTGGTATTTTGCATATTTCCAGTTACCGAGTATTTGGGGGCTGAGAAATTTGAGAAATATGCCTTGTTTAAGGAGTTTTTTTTTTAATGGGTAAGTATCTACTTTGATATACAATAGAATCTCCCTGTAAAGGACACCTAATTGCAGAGCCAAGGTGTACTTCAGGGAGAGATGTCCTCTTACGGGAGAGTTGCTAAATTGTCTTCTCCTTATCTCCACTCAATCATATTAGGGTATCAAGCTTGAGACTTGACAACCATCATGATTGGGTGAAGTAGAATGCGTCTGCCTTTGTCATTAAAACTGGGAGCGCTACTCAGTGGCAGGTCGACTTAGCTCCAAAAGAAATGGCTGCCTCTGACATGAGGAACAGATGCCATGTGCAGCTGCTCCTAACATGGAGTACAAACGCTGCTCATCCTGTATCCCTGGATTAGGAGCCCTTACATGGTACTATCAGCTGGGCCAGCTGAGCCCAGGTTTTTTAGTGAGCTTGTTACTGCTCCCCCTCCTCATTTTTCATCCGGGCTTGGAACCAGCAAAGGTGGAGTTGTTGCTAAATTGTTAATTTTTCAAATGAAAACTGCCCTTTGTGGAGAGTTGTCCGATAGCGCTGTGTCTGCTAAAGCGAGGTTCTACTATATATGTAAAAAAAAAAAGTCGGCTGTTTATTAAAACCACTCACATAAGGATTTTAGATGGCAGAGCACCATCTAGTATAACAACCATTTTTTTATATCAAGAAAGGAAACAATAAATGTGTTTCGGGCTGTTGGCCCTTGTCAGCGTGGTGCAAGCTGTATTTCTACGACCAAAAGTTGGTCCAAGAGGTTTTCTGAGAAATCAATTTGTATTTATTATAATACCTTATATATATTTCATTATTTTTAATATGATCAGCATAATTATACAAATTTGGGCTTAAATACCCATTTCTTGGTTTCTCAGTAAATCTCTTGCACCAATCTTTATCATGGAACAAGGCTAAAATAACGTTTAGTTGATTTTTATTCCACTAGATGGCGCTCTGCTATCTAAAATGTCGGGAGGGTATTGATGTATAAAAGCAAAGGTCCCCTCTCCCGTCAAAACTAGATGTCATCTATTGACTGTTGCCACAAACTAGCGGCCTCTGGTCGGTGACAAAGTCACAACACCAGCTTTGGTAAACTGAGAAGTGTCCACCTGGAGACCATGGTTTCAGGATAATGACCCTCTTCAGTCCAGGGTGGACTTTATTCCATAATTATTCCACAAGGGATCTAATGGAATCTGCCAAAGAGGTGTTTGGATGTTAAAGAGGCCAAAATATAGATTGAAATTTTGCCGGGAGGATATTGATCTATAAAACCAAAGTTCGCCTCTCCCTCTTTAGCAGATTGTAAAGATTCCATTTGATCCCTTGTGAATCTCATTAAATAAAGTCCGCCCTGCGTTAAAGAGGACCATTAGCCCGAAACCACGGTGTCCAGGTAACGCTTCTCAGTTTGCCAAAGCTGGTGTTGTGGCTTTGTCACCGAGGCCGCTAGTTTACGGCGATGGTCAATAGATGACGTCTATTTTGATGGGAGAGGCAACCATTGGTTCTATAAATATATAGACAAATACGCGTTTCGGGCTATTGGCCCTCGTCAGCGTGGTGCAGGCTGTACCTAAGCGATCAAAAACCTGGTCCTTGAGGCTACCTGAGAAATCATTATATTATGGAACAACCCTAAAGGTTTCTTTTTGTTCCACTAGATGGCGCTCTGCCATCTAAAAGGTTCATGTGAGCGGTCAGGATATGCCTTTTTTATTTTTAATATCAACAATTTACCTTTTTATATTTTAAATGTATTTTTCACATATTCTATATACAGTTACGAGCGTCATTCTTCATCTCTTAATCAGTCATCTCTGTCACCGTTTGCTTTTTTTTTTTTTTGGAATGGCGCCCTCCTATTGGTTGGCTACGATCACGCCACCTTTGCACTCGCTTTTTCGTTTTTGTAACCATTGTGTTGGAGCGGGTCGCTCCTTAAATAAATGCATATATTAGTTAATAACCAAATGGAATCCTCTCTTTCTTTTTCCCAGTAAGAGACGCCTACGGAAGCCAACAGTACATAGACAGATAAAGCACATAGGCTATAGTTATTAACTAACATATGCATTTATTTAAGGCGCCAATTTATAATTGTAACAAATAGTATTTGAATCAAAACATTCAATCGGGTAAAACACGGGCGTTGCCCGGGTCATTCGGCTAGTATATATATATATGAAACGAAGTATATATAAACTTTTCATTTTTGATTCGGGTTTCTGCTGAACGTGGTCAAAATATTTAGCCGTCTGTTGGTTGAACGGCTATGTTCTTGTTTTAGATATCACGATATTTATATAAAAGATACAACGTTTTTCTCACGTTGGAACAGAGATTGCGCTAGTAACATAGAAATAATTTTTAAAAAACTTGACCTTTGTATATATACATATTTTGAAAATAGAGCAATCCATTAACAGATCTTTCATTAAAAAGGCATAGATTGGATCAAAATATAATTTATTTAATATTTCAGTTGGCTGAACGCCAACCTTTTTCAAGGTATTATAACATTTTAATGCCTTAATGCGTCAGACCTGGAGGCTGTTGGGCTCTGTGCTGCCTGGAGTATAGGAGCTCCATCTATGTTTCTTTCCTGTAGTGTATCTGTTTAAGACCAGTGGTTTTAATAAAGCTGAATGTGTGTGTTATAATACCTTGAAAAAGGTTGGCATTCCGCCAACTGAAATATTAAATAAATTATATTTTGATTCAATATATGACTTTTTAATTAAATATACACATTTATATTGTGAAATATAACACTAAAATACCCTGTATACTTGTTCAAATAATGTCTGCGTTTGTTGCCTAGGTCTTATTGCCGAAATAGGTGTCATAGTATAACATTGTGACACATATTGCTAGTTCTTATTCTCCATGTAGGACTTATTGCGAGAGCCTTAAAAATAGTACTAAGCTTTTTTCGGGATAGGTCGTATTTCGGAATAGGACGTAATCTTATCAATATATAAGAAAATCTAGAAAATCCTGCATCTGTTCTAAAATAACTTTATTAGGTACCGCTCAAAAAGAGCAACCTAGCTTATGTTATTTACAATGAAAAATATGAACAGTTTCTTCACCGAAAAAAGTGTCCAATACGGGATTTTATCCTGGTTCATGGCTATAGGGAATCGAGGATTTTAGCCACTCTTCCACCGACTTCTATCCAGAAAATAGTTCCAGTTCCAAAATAACTTTATTAGGTACCGCTCAAAAAGGGCAAACTAGTTTATGATATTTACATTGAATAATATTGCAACATGGATGACAAGGCCACGATACCAGAATAAAGTTGGGGAAAGAGGGGTGAACTCTAGCGTCCCCCGCTGCCATATGGCAGGCGCCAAAAACAGCATTCCATTGTGGGGGAAAACAGAGTCTGGTTACATCTGTGGCAAGGAGAAGACGTGGAAACTTGCCTCCGGGCGTGTGGATGATCCTGCGGTGCCTGGAGAGCCTGACATCGGAGCGGCCTACAAGACTATGTAGTCCAGGCTGGACGTGTTGTGTGGAGCGGGAAACTTCACAAGAGTGACATCCACGGCGCAAAAGATTCTTCTGACGGGGAGGTTGAAGACAAGTCCCACAATTGTACTCCTTCTAAAACAACACCTAAAGTTTCACCGCATAAGTTTCTTTTCTGTGAAAAATCAATATTTATTTCAAAGAGAAATATTTACTATTTCTAACTTTTTTTTTTTGGATGAAGTATGAAAGGGTGAAAATATGAAGAGTAATGGCGAACGGAAAAATAAAAGTGTCCAGGGGCGGGAATCGAACCCACAACGTTTCGCTTACCGGGCAGATGCCATGTCCACTAGGCTACCCTGGACGTATTTTTTCGTTCGTAAATAATACTTAAAGTAACTTATAATACATTATAAAGGACTGCGGCATATGATTATAAAACAACACTTAAAGTTTCACCGCATAAGTTTCTTTTCTGTGAAAAAAATATTGATTTTTCACAGAAAAGAAACTTATGCGGTGAAACTTTAAGTGTTGTTTTATAATCATACGCCGCAGTCCTTTATAATGTACTCCTTCTGTTTAGAACCATAATAAAGGGCTAACTTTAGCTGCATCTCTTCGAACTCACGTGTGTATCTTTGTGGCATCCTGAGTAGACAAAGTACACGAATAGCGTCTGGGTACGACGTAACAATATGTACAGGTTCTTCACATATGTGTATTCATATATTTACAAGGTTAGTGCCTTGTGCGGGATCTTGAGTTCAGAGTGTCCTCTCTTCTAAGATGAACTGTTATCTTTTTCCTAGTTATGTGTTTTTTTTCCTTCGTACTTTTCCATTTTCTAATCCATAAAATAATGTAAGAGGATATTCACCATCAGATTGTTAATTTTATTACAATAGAAACTCCGTGTAAAGGACAACGCCTAATTGCAAAGTCAAAGTATCCTTTAGGGAGAGGTGTCGTCTTACCGGAGAGTTGTTAAATAGTAAAAATGGTAATTTTGCAAATTAAAACTGTCCTTTGTTGAGAGGTGTCCGCTAAAGGGAGGTTCTACTGTATTCGATTACTCAGTATTTTATTTCTTAGCTTCTCTGTTCTGCGCTCTCTCGGGTTATAAATTTATAATCGTTGACAATGCTATTGTGTTTTTAATAAAAATAAATTTATTTATCATATTATTACTTTTGCCTTTTATACGTGGCAATATTGTAAGTCTTTTGTTGTTGTAGAGCTTATATTCAAACATACACACACACAATACATTCCAAAATTTACAATTTTAGGAGTAGATTTTGTCTTCTGGGTATTGCTAACAATTGCTAGGTGCCTTATTTTCGGAATAAGGCAATATTGCCACTATAAAGGCAATATTGTAGGGCTTTTGTTATTGTAGAGCTTATATTCGAACACATCCCAAAATTGACAATTTTAGAAGTAGATTTGTCTTCTGGGTAGGAGGCTTATATTAACAGAATTGTAAAAATATTGCTAGGTGCCTTATTTTGGGGTAAGGTAATATTGCCACGTATAAAGGCAATATTGTAAGTCTTTTGTTGTTGTCGTAGAGCTTATATTCAAACACACACACACAATACATTCCAAAATTGACAATTTTAGGAGTAGATTTTGTCCTCTGGGTATTGCTAACAATTGCTAGGTGCCTTATTTTCGGAATAAGGCAATATTGCCACGTATAAAGGCAATATTGTAAGGCTTTTGTTATTGTAGAGCTTATATTCGAGCACATCCCAAAATTGACAATTTTAGAAGTAGATTTGTCTTCTGGGTAGGAGGCTTATATTAACAGAATTGTAAAAATATTGTTAGGTGCCTTATTTTGGGGTAAGGTAATATTGCCACGTATAAAGGCAATATTGTAAGGCTTTTGTTATTGTAGAGCTTATATTCGAATAATCCCAAAATTGACAATTTTAGGAGTATATATATTTTGTCTTCTAGGTAGGGGGCTTATATTAACAGAATTGTGAAAATATGTGCCTTATTTTCGGAGAAAGGTAATGTTGACAGGTAGAAAAGACAATATTGTAATGCTTTTGTTGTTGTAGAGCTTATATTCGAACACACCCCAAAATTGACAATTTTAGGAGTAGATTTTGTCTTCTAGGTAGGGGGCTTATATTAACAGAGTCACTATTATATCACTAGACGGCGCTCTTCCATTTAAAAGTTCATGTGAACGTGGTCAGAATATGCCTTTTTAAATTATTTTAACAGAGTTGTGAAAAATTTGCTGGGTGTCTTATTTTCGGATTAAAAGAAGCCTATAATAAGGGGAACATTGTATGCACGAGACACCATAAATCAAAATATTCCAAGACAAGGAAGTACAAATATTCCCAACAATGCCTTTAATTATGCAATCAACGGTGGAGTGAAAGTTAATTATATGGGGTAATCAGCAATGTTGGAAAGGCGGATGTAATACGTATGTATGCAGGCACTAAGAATGTCCCTTGCTGCAGAATCCAGGCAGAGAGAGCACGTGGAGAGAGGTAGCCGATGACCCTGTGCGACAACATACATCTCTGGCAATTAGCCTAGCTGCAGGGCCAAGGTTCTGCCATATAGAGACAGAGGTAAAAACTGCCGCCCTTGGAGAATGTCATAACGGTGGTCAGCTAGTGGTAGTCTGTGGTTTTGTGCTTACCTCTAGTACCTACATGCCTCTTCCTGGCGTACTATCGTATCGGTGATTTGATAGTACCGTAGAGTTAGTTGTTTAACATATTTTTTTATCTAGTCATAACGGGGGTCAGCTAGTGGTAGTCTGTGGTTTTGTGCTTACCTCTAGCACCTACATGCCTCTTCCTGGCGTACTATCGTATCGGTGATACGATAGTACCGTGGAGTTAGTTGTTTAACATATTTTTCATTTTGTTCCTCAACTATACAGCAGTGTACAGCCTGTGAGGGTCTCTAGTCATGTTGTGGATAACAGATGTCTCGAAATTTTACTTAATGGTCTTCAAAACTGGTAGGCTCTAGTTCACTGAAGTCAGGGATGTATTGGACTGAGTTACCATCAAATAGTAATAATTCTTCGATAACTAGATTTTGAGATTTTGTCAGCTTTATCGAAATAATTTCTGGGTCATCATTGTGTATACACTAAATAGAGAAAACTTAAGAAAGTATAAATTCTTTGATTTCGACGGTCGTCTTTTTTTGAAGGAGACAGAGGCAATTTTGTTCACACTTAGCTATCTCGTTTCTTATATAAAGATCACTTTGTATCGAATAACTTTCATAGTTATTGTCTGAATCCCGATATACATGCTAAAATTTACAACTTCCTTAAATTTTGTCCATGAGTGTATCTTTCATAGTTATTGTCTGAATCTCGATATACATGCTAAAAGGTACAACTTCCTTAAGTTTTGTCCATGAGTGTATCTTTCAGAGTTATTGTCTGAATCCCGATATACACGCTAAGAGGTACAACTTCCTTAAATTTTGTCCATGAGTGTATCTTTCAGAGTTATTGTTTGAATCCCTATATACACGCTAAAAGGTACAACTTCTTTAAGTTTTGTCCATGAGTGTATCTTTCAGAGTTATTGTCTGAATCACGATATACATGCTAAAAGGTACAACTTCCTTAAGTTTTGTCCATGAGTGTATCTTTCAAAGTTATTGTCTGAATCCCGATATACACGCTAAAAGGTACAACTTCCTTAAATTTTGTCCATGAGTATATCTTTCATAGTTATTGTCTGAATCACGATATACATGCTAAAAGGTACAACTTCCTTAAATTTTGTCCATGAGTGTATCTTTTATAGTTATTGTCTGAATCACGATATACACGCTAAAAGGAGCAACTTCCTTAAATTTTGTTCATGAGTGTATCTTTCATAGTTATTGTCTGAATCCCGATATACATGCTAAAAGGTACAACTTACTTAAGTTTTGTCCATGAGTGTATCTTTCATAGTTATTGTCTAAATCCCGATATGCATGCTAAAAGGTACAACTTCCTCAAGTTTTTTCCATGGGTGTATATAGTTTTCGATGTCGGGCTGATTCAAATCCTGTTTTAAAATTACGTTTTATGAATTGAATGAGGCATTTACAGTTATTAAACAAATTCCCATTATATGTGTGACGTCTTCATATTGTTATTCTGGTGGTCCGTAGACTTGACCTGAAGTGTCCTTAAGTTTCTCTTTTCCGAGAACTTTA
This sequence comes from Cordylochernes scorpioides, assembly GCA_030710605.1. Lineage (NCBI taxonomy): Eukaryota > Metazoa > Arthropoda > Arachnida > Pseudoscorpiones > Chernetidae > Cordylochernes > Cordylochernes scorpioides. The sequence continues at coordinate 37,346,537 of CP092877.1, read as the reverse complement.
AGGACATCATATCAATTCATTTTGAATGATTATTTATCCATTTAGTAGACGTGGTGGTGGAAGTTAGCGAGTGATTTCAATCCAAATGCATCACATACCTACACATATGAAAAGCAGTTCGACTTTTGTACTTACAAATGTAAAAAATAAGAATATAAAAAGTAGCAATGCGTTTCTTTATTCGTGCAAAGTGCAAGTTTTCAGATTTTATAATCCTTCTATAGATATAGCTTTAAGTTGAGAGAATGAGGATATATAAATACACAATATTATTTACATATATGGCAACTTACAAACAAGTAGGCCGTTTACATTTTTTCCGAGCAAGAAGTTACAGGTGACAAGTTGTCAGGGTAGAAGAGGTAAGTGGTATTTCTCTCACTGTAATATTTTTATCAAGAAACTGGCTCACTGAAATGGCCGTGTTGATGCGACTTAGCCGTGCACAAATCCTTACTAAGACTACCAGCCAATTCTATATGAACTTGCGATATTCAAGAAGAATTTATCACTTTAATTTTTTTTTAAATTGAGATAAAAAATTGGCACACAATTTTAAAGTGATTTCAGTAAAACCTCCCTATAAAGGACAACTAATTGCAGAGCTAAAGGGTTCTTTAGGAAGAGCTGTCCTCTAACCGGAGAGTTACTAAATAGTAAAAATGGTAATTTTGCAAATGAAAACTGTCCTTTGTAGAAAGGTGTTTTCAGGCGTGAGGAACCTCTGATGGAGGTTCTACTGTATATTGTTGTTGTCGGGTCCAATGAAGAGCCTCAGATGTCTCCATGCATCTCTATCACCGCAGCAGCGATGTCCACTATCTTGGGTGTGTAAAGCTGCTGCAATGGATCTATGTCAATTTTCTGCAAGGCTTGTGCCATCTGGATGTATTGTCATTCCTTTCTCTTCATTGGAAAATGTGTGCCGTTGCCACGTTAGTCAACTTGGAAACGAACCAGAATTTAGTCGAATATTCCAAGGGTCCAGGGGGGACCGCAAAGAGGTGTGGTCGGACTTCTCCCCCCCCCCCCCCCCTACTGTATATTCATAAAACCTATATACACATAAATAACGTCCGGTATATTTATTCTGTAATGGAAATTTTTATCGTCGTAAGAACAGTTCGATTTTATAACGTCGATATATATGCGATGGGTTACTGCTCATATTATTAATCTGAAGGTGACATCTAATTCGGTTTAGAACTAGCTGTCGGTGGTATAGGCCTTGGTTCAAATCACATTAATAGGTACCGCTCAGCAAGAGCAACCTAGTTCATGATAATTGAACAATGAATAATATGTGAAGGTTATTCACATATTAAACAAATTTTAACACGGGATTCAATCCCGGTTCATGACTGTCGGGAATCGAGGGGGTTACCCACTCGTCCACCGACTTGTTTATGGTATAGGCCTTATATATATAAATAGTTCGCTGTGTTTAAATTAAAATATTAAAATGGAATGTCCAAGCCCATAAGAAGTCTAAAAGGGATTGATTAATGAAGGAACTCTTATATGGTTATCGTACTTTAATTCAGGATCCATTTGAACAATATTACTATTGTATTAACGAATAGATTCAAGAAGGATAAGTTTCTTTATTTGAAAAATCAATTCGAGCTTTCGGGCGCAAGTTGCCCTTCTACAGGAATAATAGATACAATTTTAAGTAGTCATGTATGTACAGATATAAATATATATTTTAAAATGGTTTCTCGCTTTGTTCTTGTAGAGCGTGAGTGGATCTCATACAATATTACTATTGGACTATCAATCTATTTATTGTATATACATAGCCAGTCTAAATATGTAGAATTTTATTCTATATTCATCTAGTTTCTAGCAATTATATTACTACAGTCGAACTTCCCTGTAAAACAACCTAATTGCAGAGCCAAACTGTCGTTTGGGGGGAGGTGTCCTCTTACTGGAGAGTTGCTAAATAGTAAAAATGGGAAAATTTGAAAATGAAAATTGTCCTTTGTAGAGAGATGTCCTCTAGCGCAAGTGTCCTCTCTTGGAGGTTCTACTATATCTTAAAACAGTATTTAATAATAAAGGCCGACCGAGAGACCCAGTGGTGTTAGTAGACGGACCGATCGACCCAGTGGTGTTAGTAGACGGACCGAGAGACCCAGTGGTGCTAGTAGACCGACCGATCGACCCAGTGGTGTTAGAAGACAGACCGAGATACCCAGTGGTGTTAGTAGACGGACCGATCGACCCAGTGGTGTTAGTAGACGGACCGAGAGACCCAGTGGTGTTAGTAGACGGACCGAGAGACCCAGTGGTGTTAGTAGACGGACCGAGAGACCCAGTGGTGCTAGTAGACCGACCGATCGACCCAGTGGTGTTAGTAGACGGACCGATCGACCCAGTGGTGTTAGTAGACGGACCGATCGACCCAGTGGTGTTAGTAGACAGACCGAGAGACCCAGTGATGTTAGTAGACGGACCGAGAGACCCAGTGGTGTTAGTAGACGGACCGAGAGACCCAGTGGTGTTAGTAGACGGACCGAGAGACCCAGTGGTGTTAGTAGACAGACCGAGATACCCAGTGGTGTTAGTAGACGGACCGATCGACCCAGTGGTGTTAGTAGACGGACCGAGAGACCCAGTGGTGTTAGTAGACAGACCGAGATACCCAGTGGTGTTAGTAGACGGACCGATCGACCCAGTGGTGTTAGTAGACGGACCGAGAGACCCAGTGGTGTTGGTAGACGGACCGAGAGACCCAGTGGTGTTAGTAGACTGACCGAGAGACCCAGTGGTGTTAGTAGACAGACCGAGATACCCAGTGGTGTTAGTAGACGGACCGATCGACCCAGTGGTGTTAGTAGACGGACCGAGAGACCCAGTGGTGTTAGTAGACAGACCGAGATACCCAGTGGTGTTAGTAGACGGACCGATCGACCCAGTGGTGTTAGTAGACGGACCGATCGACCCAGTGGTGTTAGTAGACAGACCGAGATACCCAGTGGTGTTAGTAGACGGACCGAGAGACCCAGTGGTGTTAGTAGACGGACCGAGAGACCCAGTGGTGTTAGTAGACGGACCGAGAGACCCAGTGGTGTTAGTAGACAGACCGAGATACCCAGTGGTGTTAGTAGACGGACCGATCGACCCAGTGGTGTTAGTAGACGGACCGAGAGACCCAGTGGTGTTAGTAGACGGACCGAGAGACCCAGTGGTGTTAGTAGACGGACCGAGAGACCCAGTGGTGTTAGTAGACGGACCGATCGACCCAGTGGTGTTAGGAGACAGACCGAGATACCCAGTGGTGTTAGTAGACGGACCGATCGACCCAGTGGTGTTAGTAGACGGACCGAGAGACCCAGTGGTGTTAGTAGACGGACCGAGAGACCCAGTGGTGTTAGTAGACGGACCGAGAGACCCAGTGGTGCTAGTAGACCGACCGATCGACCCAGTGGTGTTAGAAGACAGACCGAGATACCCAGTGGTGTTAGTAGACGGACCGATCGACCCAGTGGTGTTAGTAGACGGACCGAGAGACCCAGTGGTGTTAGTAGACGGACCGAGAGACCCAGTGGTGTTAGTAGACGGACCGAGAGACCCAGTGGTGTTAGTAGACCGACCGATCGACCCAGTGGTGTTAGTAGACGGACCGATCGACCCAGTGGTGTTAGTAGACGGATCGATCGACCCAGTGGTGTTAGTAGACAGACCGAGAGACCCAGTGATGTTAGTAGACGGACCGAGAGACCCAGTGGTGTTAGTAGACGGACCGAGAGACCCAGTGGTGTTAGTAGACGGACCGAGAGACCCAGTGGTGTTAGTAGACAGACCGAGATACCCAGTGGTGTTAGTAGACGGACCGATCGACCCAGTGGTGTTAGTAGACGGACCGAGAGACCCAGTGGTGTTAGTAGACAGACCGAGATACCCAGTGGTGTTAGTAGACGGACCGATCGACCCAGTGGTGTTAGTAGACGGACCGATCGACCCAGTGGTGTTAGTAGACGGACCGAGAGACCCAGTGGTGTTGGTAGACGGACCGAGAGACCCAGTGGTGTTAGTAGACTGACCGAGAGACCCAGTGGTGTTAGTAGACAGACCGAGATACCCAGTGGTGTTAGTAGACGGACCGATCGACCCAGTGGTGTTAGTAGACGGACCGAGAGACCCAGTGGTGTTAGTAGACAGACCGAGATACCCAGTGGTGTTAGTAGACGGACCGATCGACCCAGTGGTGTTAGTAGACGGACCGATCGACCCAGTGGTGTTAGTAGACAGACCGAGATACCCAGTGGTGTTAGTAGACGGACCGAGAGACCCAGTGGTGTTAGTAGACGGACCGAGAGACCCAGTGGTGTTAGTAGACGGACCGAGAGACCCAGTGGTGTTAGTAGACAGACCGAGATACCCAGTGGTGTTAGTAGACGGACCGATCGACCCAGTGGTGTTAGTAGACGGACCGAGAGACCCAGTGGTGTTAGTAGACGGACCGAGAGACCCAGTGGTGTTAGTAGACGGACCGAGAGACCCAGTGGTGTTAGTAGACGGACCGATCGACCCAGTGGTGTTAGGAGACAGACCGAGATACCCAGTGGTGTTAGTAGACGGACCGATCGACCCAGTGGTGTTAGTAGACGGACCGAGAGACCCAGTGGTGTTAGTAGACGGACCGAGAGACCCAGTGGTGTTAGTAGACGGACCGAGAGACCCAGTGGTGTTAGTAGACGGACCGAGAGACCCAGTGGTGTTAGTAGACGGACCGATCGACCCAGTGGTGTTAGTAGACTGACCGAGAGACCCAGTGGTGTTAGTAGACGGACCGAGAGACCCAGTGGTGTTAGTAGACGGACCGATCGACCCAGTGGTGTTAGTAGACTGACCGAGAGACCCAGTGGTGTTAGTAGACGGACCGAGAGACCCAGTGGTGTTAGTAGACGGACCGAGAGACCCAGTGGTGTTAGTAGACGGACCGAGAGACCCAGTGGTGTTAATAGACGGACCGAGAGACCCAGTGGTGTTAGCAGACGGACCGAGAGACCCAGTGGTGTTAGAAGACGGACCGATCGACCCAGTGGTGTTAGTAGACGGACCGAGAGACCCAGTGGTGTTAGTAGACGGACTGATCGACCCAGTGGTGTTAGTAGACGGACCGAGATACCCAGTGGTGTTAATAGACGGACCGAGAGACCCAGTGGTGTTAGAAGACGGACCGAGAGACCCAGTGGTGTTAGTAGACGGACCGAGAGACCCAGTGGTGTTAGAAAGACGGACTGATCGACCCAGTGGTGTTAGTAGACGGACCTAGAGACCCAGTGGTGTTAGAAGACGGACTGAGAGACCCGGTGGTGTTAGTAGACAGACCGAGATACACAGTAGTGTCAGAATATGGGGTCTCTCAGTAGTTTCAGAAGACGGGGTCTCTCAGTGGTGTCAGAAGACGAACCGAATAGTGTCAGAAGACCGACCGAGAGACCTAGTGGTGTTAGACCGATTTCTGCGAAAACGCTGTGATGTAATTTAACGAGCAGACGATCTATGTAGGAAGTGAGTCAGTCCCGAGGAGTAATTAGAAGGTACATCTGCCGTGGGCTTGTTAGTCCGTCCACTTTATTGGTTCGACGCCTCCGAGACCTAATGGGTGCGGCAGGGGGTCGGGTTGCACCTGGATCTGGGAACGCCGTCACTTCCCCACCGCATTCTACCTGCTCGCGACACACTGTCCATTCTGTGACCCCATAGCACTTCATTTAACACAAATAGTTCCTGGACAAAAACAATTCTGGAAGGATAACGACAACTGAAATCAGACATAGAATTTAGGAACAAGGTTAGTGGTCGGTGGATGATTTGTATAAACTGCCAATTTCTTACAACCACGATCGGGATCAAATTCCGCATTGGGAACTTTTATCTGAAAAGAAAATGCTTCAATGGCCCTCTATACATGCAAAACTCTACCAGTGAGTGCAAGTAACCAAACGGAAACATTTGTAAGTGCAAAAGTCGAACTGCGTTCTACATATGTAGATATTTAATTAAAAAGTAATATATTGGATCAAAATATCATTTATTCTACCAATATATCAGTTAGCTTAACGCCAACCTTTTTCAAGGTATTATAATTAATAAATGATATTTTGATACAATATATGCCTTTTTAATTAAAGATTTATTCATGGATTGCTCTATTTTCAAAACGATATGTAGATATGTGATGCATTTACAGTAAAAGCAATCGTCAACTACTATCCACAATGATTATAGTGGCCTATACCATGTGTATTATGGATAATAATAGTAATAATAATAAACTAGGTGTGTGTTGGATGAGGAGTCGTACAAACCGTCGATTTTTGACCACCAAGACCTGAGATTGAATTCCGCATTGGACACTTTTATCTGAAAAAATAATAAATTGTTCCAATGGCTCTCTATAAATGCAAAAGTACAACTCTACCAGTGAGTGCAAGTAACCAAACGGACACATTTGTAAGTAAAAAAGTCGTAATTGCTTTCTACATGTGCAGACATGTGATGCACTTACAGTAAAAGCAGTCGTCAACTACTATATACAATGATTATAAGGCCCATACCATGTGTACCATGGATAACAATAATAATAAACTAGGTGTGTGTTGGCTGAAGATAGACATAAGTGCTCGAATTTCGACCACCAAGACCCGGGATTGTATACCGCATTGGACACTTTTATCTGAAAAGAAATTGCTTCAATGGCCCTCTATATATGCGAAAGTACAACTCTACTAGTGAGTGCAAGTAACCAAACGGACAAATTTGTAAGTGCAAAAGTCTAACTGATTTCCACATGTGCAGACATGTGATGCATTTACAGTAAAAGCAGTCGTCAACTACTATCTACAATGATCATAATGGCTTGTACAACATGTACTAGGGATAATAATAATAATAAACTAGGTTGACGGAGGAGTGGTGTAAAAACGGTCGAATATTCGACTACCAAGACCCTGGATTGAATACTGCGTTGAACACTTCTTTTACTATAGAGAATAATTGCTTCGATGCTCTAGATTCTTTTAAGGCACCAGCCCCACCAATGAGTGCAAATAACCTAACGAGAGTGATAGCAAGCTTGTAAGTACAAAATTCAAACTGTTTTCTACATGTATAGACATGTCGTGAGCTTATAGTAAAGGCAGTCGCTAACAACTCATCATAATTATCATGACCTGTATCATGTATACTTGGAAAATATATAGGTAAGAAACATTTTTCTAATCAACCTTGTCAACTCCTATTTTTGAAATGCCATGTAAAGTTATGTGTGAATTATGGGATAATATGATGACATCAATATATAATATATTGTGGCGAAGAAATAATTTATTATCTTTATCTATATATATAAAAATGAATGTATGTGTGTGTGTGTGTCTGTCTGTCCTTTATGCCTGACCAAACCACTCATTGGAACGCCATGAAACTTTGGGAAATTATTTAGTATAGTACTGGGAAGGTTTCTGAAAAATAATTTCTTGAATATCTTGAATATCCTTAGAGTTATTTGCAGATTTGTAGATTTAACTCGCAAGCAGCGCCACCATTGCGACGATGATAACAAGTTTTTTATCTACAAGTTTCATTATCACTAAGTTTATTATCTTAAAGATTATTTATCAAAAGTAAGATTATCTCAGGATGACACGGCAATTTATTTGAGACAAGAATAATGATACAATTCAAGGCGAAGATACTATTCCTTTAACTTCCAATTACCGAGGGAACCAATTAATATTGATTTTATTCAACTCATCGAGTATTTTTCAAGGGACCGGGAAAAAATGTTCACTAGATAAAACGATGATTTTGTAATGTAGAAAATTAGGAAAGACAAAATTCAGGAGGACACGGCAATTTATTTGAGACAAGAATAATGATACAATTCCAAGGCAAAGGTACTATTACTTTAACTTCCAATTACCAAGGGAACCAATTAATATTGATTTTATTCAACTTATCGAGTATTTTTCAAGGGACCGGGAAAAATGTTCACTAGATAAAACGATGATTTTGTAATGTAGAAAATTAGGAAAGACAAAATTCAGGATGACACGGCACACAGGGACCGGGAAAAAATGTTCACTTTATCGAGAGATTCAAATTTACGAGTTTCAAATTATCAAAATATATCTATTATTTTTTTAATAAGTTTATAGAGAATTGTTCTAACAAATGTTCGTTAGACAAACCTTTACTCGGGTAAAACCCGGGCGAAGCCGGGTACATCCATTTCGTAGCTTAACCCGTCTCTCCAAGAGGCAGTCTCTTATTAAAGGTCTATTAGAGATTCTTTAATAGCAATTAGAATCTTCAATGAGAAACCACCTACAGGAGAAACAAGTTGGGTCATGTTTTTAGGTGGTCTTTCTTAAGAGACTCTATTTACATATACGAATAAGCATAAAAAGACCAAGAGGAGCTTCTTTCAATTGAAAGAAGCTCCTCTTGGTCTTTTTATGCTTATTCGTGTAACCAAATTTTAAGAGTTCTTATCGTTTAATACAAGTCTATTTACATATATTAAAATATGAAAAAATTAAAATATATTAAAATCAACATTTTCTTACTCTTACGTTTAATTACTGTTAATCTATATATATAAAATTGAATGTCTGTCTGTTTGTCTGTCTGTCTGTACTCTATAGATTCAAAAACCATACATCCAATCGCCGTGAAATTTTGGGATATTATTAGGTATATCCCCGGGAAGGTTTTTGAAAAATAATATCTTTAATATCTTGAATATCCTTAGAGTTATTTGCAGATTTGTAGATTTAACTCGCAAGCAGCGCCCTCATTGCGATGATGATAACAAGTTTTTTTTAATCTATGAGTTTATTATTTTAAAAATTATTTATTAAAAGTAAGATTTTCTACCTATTAATTGCGCACAAGTCAAAGTTAGTTTTATCATTTATCTACAACATATATATTGGGAGAATAGATAAAATGATGGTTTTGTAATTTAGAAAATTAGGAAAGACAAAATTCAGGATGACACGGCAATTTATTTGAGACAAGAAAAATGATACAATTCCAAGGCAAGATACTATTCCTTTAACTTCCAATTACCGAGGGAACCAATTAATATTGATTTTATTCAACTTATCGAGTATTTTTCAAGGGACCGGGAAAAAATGTTCACTAGATAAAACGATGATTTTGTAATGTAGAAAATTAGGAAAGACAAAATTCAGGATGACACGGCACACAGGGACCGGGAAAAATGTTCACTTTATCGAGAGATTCAAATTTACGAGTTTCAAATTATCAAAATATATCTATTATTTTTTTATAAGTTTATAGATAATTGTTTTAATAAATGTTCGTTAGACAAACCTTTACTCGGGTAAAACCCCGGGCGAAGCCGGGTACATCCGCTAGATATTTAATATAATTTAATATTATTCAATGAAAATATTCAACAGATTATAAAAATATATATTACTCTGTATTTGTAAAATCATCTTAAAATATTTCTTTGCCTTCTTGTTCAAGATTTCCTAGCTGTGGATAGTTGGGGGTTAATTTGTTAATATTTGTCGACTGGTCGCGGTGACGTTATCAATAAATATTTTCACACCTTCAGATATACAAAGACTTGATTTTCTACGCTAAAATATTATTATAATGAATAAGCTTTTTTTAAATATGTGCTGGTATGCTGATAGAGTTGTAAATTATTACTGCTGATTGATATAGAGAATTATTGATCATTTGCTTGATCCCGGAATCCATGAGCATGTGACACTGCAGTCGTGGCAATAATAATAAAAAATATTTTAGATCAGAATTAGCTGCAATTGAGCTCAAGGAATATATAAAAAAAAACTTTTTTTTTTTGCTAATCCCTAGTACACGTGGGTAGTTAGCGACTGCTTTTTACTGTAAGCGCACCACATGTCTACACATGTGAAAGCAGTTCGACTTTGCACTTACAAATGTGCCAGAGCCCCGTTTGGTTACTTGCACTCGCTGGTGGGGTTGGACTTTTGCAAGAATCGGGGGGCCATTGGAGCATTTTTTTTTAAACAGAAAAAAGTGTCCAATGCGGGGATCGAACCCGGGTCGTAGTGGTCGTAAACCAAACGGTTTAACCAGCCTTCCACCGACCCCCCCCCCCCCCCCCCAAAAAAAAACATAAATCGATAAAGTACTGCCTGGCTTGTATGTAAAACTAAAAATGTTGACGTCAAAATAAAGATCCAAAGAGCGGTCAGCTGGGGACAGCTGGGGAGAGAGGAGGAAAATGCCAAAGCCCATGTGGGGCCCCCAGGGACTCTTTATAGACAACCCGGGTAAACAGGACAGGTTTTAGCAGGGGGGTCAGCAGATGGTTGTAGGGTGTGGCCATCGATAGACGGCTGCTGTCTTTCAGACCCTCTCTCTCTCCATGTCTCGGTGATAAGCATCCAAGTTTGTGTCATGGCCTCTACCTCTGTCCCGTGGGCTGTCCCCGATCCCTCTATGTGCTAACATCTAGCCCTGCCTCTGCTTCTTGTTGTCCGCGTGTGGGAAGATCATCAACACTCGCCTCACGTACACGACTGCCAGCTTATCCATACATCGACATTTGCAACAATATTACAGAAAGTCGACAGGATAACTGAGGACAGCGACATGCAGAGGATGACAGCGGCACCGGTGGTCAATTCGTCCACATTCGTGTGGATATTCCTTCTACTTGCCCTCCCCCTTGACGATCCAGTAGACCATTTCAAAGACGCCATGCGAGGACTAGCTGTACCTCGCACCGAGGAGATCATCATCGCTCCCATCGACAACTCCTGCGCCACGAGGACCTTCTTCCATCGGCTCGAACAAGCAGACAAGATCCTTCGAAGAATCCTGGCATTGCCCCGCCAACCAGCATCGACGATGTCCCATGGCAACCACCGCAAAAAGTGATCACCAAGCCTCATCGCAGCCCACTCCACAAGACCCATCAAAGACATCATCCATCTGGCAGGAGAATTTTCTCTACAGAACTCTATTAATGTAACACTATCTCCGTTTTTCCCCCGCACTGAATTAACTATTCAATCGATTTGTGGCAATAGCATTTTATCATATATTCATTAAGTTCTTCATTTTACCTGCCCCATTACTATTCCAATTAATACAACTCTAGATATGTGTATAAAACATTTTAACATTAATCAATTATATAATTATTTATTATTATTTTGTAATTCATTTAACCATCATTAGCAATGCCGTCAGCCATCAACAACTAATTATATCTTTTTTCTTTTCTTCAAATCGTAATCTTCATCATCTCTAGGCTTATTACACACATATAACCATCTTTCTCATCATTTTAAAACTTTTAATATAATGACAACGTCAATAATATTTTTTTATAGTTTAAGATATTTTGAATTTATATATTTTATCTATTTCGTTTTTCTAATTTTATCGTTGACGTCTCCTAACCTCCCCTGCCCATACCTTCTCATGCATTACCCCAAAGGCTTCCTGTTCGCCAAATTTTTTTTTCATTGATTAATCCAACTGAGAAATCCTTCCTCGCTATATCATTCCAAATAGTGAGTTCAGGATACCCAGCTAGATTATTTTTCTTATCATCCGGCTCATCATTACCAATCATCTTTTTTTAAAAATTATTATTACCATTCAAGTCGGGTGAAATCATCATTGGCAACAGAACAACCCTTGCAACTACCTTCCCTTTCTTCATTCCTCAATCTCATATATTCCCCTCAAGAGATTCTTGCTCGACAGAATTTTTTTTGATTACTCGGTTCATAATTTGTTTTAAAATAATTTTATATTTTTTTTCATCATACAAACCGGGTACCATCATCATTGGCAACAGTACATCTCTTGCGTTTACCTTTCCACATTCCTCAACCTACCTACATCTCCCTGCTAGTCTGAACTAATAATGCAGACGGAACATCTTGAACGTTCTGTTAATGAAAACAGTACCTCACTAACACAAGTTCGTACTGCATTGCAGAACTCATTAAGTTATTTCTTTGCAGGAAGATACTCAGACATCCCATATATCCTCAACCCTCTGCGTCAATTTATAATCTTAGTTCAACTCAATAGCTTTATACTTTTCTTTTGTTTATTTTTCATTCAATAGGTTCTCAATTTTTTTTTTCTATAAGTAGATTACTTTTACGGCCTTTCTAATTTTATTTTGCATATTTTCTCAATTTTATCATTTATTCTTATGTATTTTTCTTTCATCATATTCTATATCTTATTGAGACGTCATCAATTTATTATTGTCCTATTTTATTATCCTATACTAATAATAATTTTAACTAATTTGTGCCCAAATTATTTCTTTTGATTTTATAATATGTTTGTTAGGTCATCATTCATGTTATTTCGTTTCCCCCAAACAAACCTTCATCACCGGGGGCACATTCTATCGTATATTTTAAACTGTATGACACTTTTAGTATATGTTACATATCTTCCAATTAGTTAGAACCGATTACTTAAAAGATCCTACCCTTCTTTTAAAATGTACACCGTTTCTATTTACTACCACCCACATATTTTGTATATATGTTATATCTTTATTAATAATACCTTAAAACCCCTATTTATATGTAAAACTAAAAATGTTGACGTCAAAATAAAGATCCAAAGAGCGGTCAGCTGGGGACAGCTGGGAGAGAGGAGGAAAATGCCAAAGCCCATGTGGGGCCCCCAGGGACTCTTTATAGACAACCCGGGTAAACGGGACAGGTTTTAGCAGGGGGGTCAGCAGATGGTTGTAGGGTGTGGCCATCGATAGACGGCTGCCTGTCTTTCAGACACTCTCTCTCTCTCCATGTCTCGGTGATAAGCATCCAAGTTTGTGTCATGGCCTCTACCTCTGTCCCGTGGGCTGTCCCCGATCCCTCTATGTGCTAACATCTAGCCCTGCCTCTGCTTCTTGTTGTCCGCGTGTGGGAAGATCATCAACACTCGCCTCACGTACACGACTGCCAGCTTATCCATACATCGACATTTGCAACAATATTACATATATAATTGGAAATTTTGCCGGGAGGATATTGATCTAAAGCGACAAAAGTCGCCTCTCCCGTCAAAATCGACGTCAAAACTAGACGCCATCTATTGACCGTTGCCGCAAACTAGCGGCCTCGGGTCGATGACAAAGCCACAACACCAGCTTTGGCAAATTGAAAAGCGTCCACCTAGAGACCATGGTTTCGGGCTAATGGCCCTCGTGTGGATCTCATGGAATAAAGTCCGCCCTAGGCTGACGAGGGCCATTAGCCCGAAACCATGGTCTCTAGGTGGACGCTTTTCAATTTGCCAAAGCTGGTGTTGTGGCTTTGTCAAGACCCGAGGCCGCTAGTTGGCGGCGTCGGTCAATAGATAGCGTCTAGTTTTGACGGGAGAGGCGACCTTTGTCTCTTTAGATATATATAATTATGTCTTCATAAAAAATGCTCTTCCGTAAACAATAAGCATAAGGCCTGTTAGGCATAAAGATATTCCATCCTTCAGTGTAGTATATATAAGCAGAATGATCCGATACAGTATTAGAGCTCTAAAGAAGCGGTGTGGTAGATTAAATTGGCGAAACCGCTGGAAGAGTTCACCACTGATGCGACATGCCCTCTCAATATTTTTCATCGCATAAGGACAGTAGAAAAGTTTGATTAATGTGTGAAAGAAACATTCACGTCTTAATGTTTTCATTTGCTGTATATAGATAGAGTGTTATAGCTTTATATATATATATATATAGATTCTTCCTTTCTTTTACACTTTGATTCAATCTATCAAGGGTTCAAGGGTTTCGTTTCTTAATTTCTCGATCTTTCAGGCGAACATGCCCTTCAACATGGAGATCCTAGGCATGAAGTTGTACTTCAGGATCTCCGTGTTGAAGAGCATGTTGGCCTGAAAGCTCGAGGAAATAAAAGAAATAAGAAAAGAAACCCTTGATTCCTTATTGATTAAATTAAAGCTTTATAATAATTAAAATGTGTCAAAATAACTACTCGCAACTACCATAAAAATACAAATTTAAAAGAACCAAGACCATCTCAGATTAAACGAATCTAATTTCAATTAGCAAAAGAGAAAGTACAGACGTAAGTTTACCGTGATCACATGACCAAGGCATGATTTAATTACAGCCTGCTAATTGGCCGCTGATTGGATCGCTAATTTGTTTTCTAATTAAGATATTGGATAATTGTGTGGTCTCATGTTCCTCATGAGTTATTTCTGGAACTTTCTACGACGAAATCCGTCTGTTCTATAGATTATCTAGAGTTATAGGTTAGGAATTAGGTCAAAAGTGAAAAATCTTATAAATAAATATTCATTGCATAAGAAATCATATTTAAATATAAAGTTTCGTGTTTTTCTTATTACTTGGTGAATAATATTATTACGGAGAATACATAATATATATATATATATATATGTTTATTAAAAAGGCATATATTGGATCAAAATATCATTTATATGGATCCAATATATGCCTTTTTAATTAAAGATTTATTTATGGATTGCTCTATTTTCAAAACATAATAATATATAATACAATTACTATATACATAATACAAAGATATTATACATAAAGGTGAATAATATTTTGGGGAATAATATAATCTGGCTGATATTTAACAAGTATAAATATAGATTAAAGATGCAGTTTAAATATAGGCAGTTCATAATCCCATTACAAATTAAACCAACAACTAACAAATTTACATATTAGTTGATAGTAAATGAAGATGATATTAAATATTTTACTGATACTAATATCATTGTTAAAACAATGTTTGTTAGGCAAGCTAAACGCATGTAAAAACCGGGAAGGGTCGTGTACATTCGATAGAACATACGTATAAAAAGAAACTATATTATATTTTTTGGACAACGCGTCTAATTTGTTCAATATGCATCATTTGCATAAAAGAATGTTTTTCTATATATATTAAAAAGAATTTTTTATTATTAAGATGTCAGCAGAAACTCTGGCATGTAAATTTTCCTGTTAGTATTTCAATGGAAAAAACTTTCGGATAAGAAGATATGAGGTTCGCCGACAAAGACACGTTGGATACGCCAACCTTAGAGAGGTGATTGAAAACTATGAAGGTATGTCTTTTAGATGCGCATAATTTGCAATTGTACACTTTCACATAAGCTTAATGTGTTATATGGCACACATTAAAACTATAAAATTTGAAAGAGTATAAGTGCCCCTTCAATCTTTCCAATAAGTATCCATAGATATAACACTTAGAAAATATGATATCAAAACTATGTACAATTATTCTCCAAATTTGGGTAAAATGATTAGAAAACCATTAACAAAGAATCAATCCAATATTACACTTAATAGAAAAGAAGCTATCTACTCCATATCATGCAAAAACTGTAGTTCCAAATATGTAGGGGAGACTGGGAGAAAAGTACATAATAGAATAGCTGAACATAATAGGAATATTAACAATAGCGACCCAAGATCTTTAATAGTTCAACACATAAGGAAACAGGTCATACATTTAACTTTCCCCAACCTATAGTGTATTATGACAATATCTATTGTAAATACCAAAGACTTTTAATAGAATCTATGATATTCAAACAGCAAGAAGGCATAAACAGATGCATTGAACTACCAGAAACATGCGAAACAATATGGCCAAATACTATCCCATAGATGTAGGCATTCTTCTATTCCACAATAATTCATGAGTTTATTAAATTTAGTTTTAGGTTTCATGATGGTATCTTTCAACCTGTACGAGTAAAAATTTTAATAAACGTTGTCAACTTTTGAAATAATAATGGGTTTTAATAATTTGATTTCTTACGAAATTAGTGATTTAAAAATGCAGAGTCAAAGAGAGATTAAGTTTTAAAAAATAAAGAAATTGTAAACCTCATACTCTTATATGCTTACCGGGCAGATGCCATGACCACTAGGCCACATGACCACAATTTATAATTATAATAACGAAAAGATTCAAAAAGGATAAGTTTCTTTATTTGAAAAATAAATTCGAGCTTTCGGGCGTAAGCTGCCCTTCTACAGGAATAATGGATATAATTTTAAGTAGGCATGTATTTACAGTTATAAATATTTTCTTTAAATGGTTTCTCGCTTTGGTCTTTTTTATTTATTTCGTCTCAATTTACAGGTGTTACATTCGAGCACAGCTCGCGAGTCACCTTGTCCTGGCTATTTACACATGGCGAGTTGGTGGAGTAGAAGTGGTCCCCCTAGGCCTTGCAGGAGGGCAGCTGTTGGGCGATGAGCTCTTGGCTAAGTGTCAGGGCCGGGTCGTCGGAATCGGGGATTGATATCTCCTTTATTTTGTAGAATATCTTGTATGGTTGGATTATTTGAGTTTTGCATTTGAAAGTATAATTTCTTAACGGAAGTTTGGTACATATCTTCTAGATCGGGTTGGTTCAAGTCCTCCTTCAGTATCTTGTTTGATAGGTTGAATGGAGCTCCTATACTTGTCCGAAGGCAGATTCTCATGAATGCGTTTATCCTATTTTTGTCTGTGGCTGTAATATATTTGCACCAAACTGGGAGTGCGTATGTTACTATCGGGAGGATACAACTTCTGTATAGAGTAAACTTTTGTTTTGTAGTCAATTTGCTTCTATAGTTGAACAGGCTTGATAATGTTATTTTGGCGATTTTTGCTTTCTTTATGATATTTTTGACATGTATGTTGAATTTCAACTTGGAGTCTAAGGTAACTCCAAGATATTTAACGCTGTCAGTCCAGTTAATAGGGCTCTGGTTTACCTTCAGGATGGATTGTGGCTTGAATTTTTTATTGTCTAGTGGAGGAAAAATTATTGCCTGAGACTTTTTTGGGTTGATGTCTAATTTCCAATCATTGCACCATTTGGTTATACTGTTTATGTAATTTTGGAGATGTGTAGTTATTATTCCTATTGATTTGGAGTTTGATAAAATTGCTGCGTCATCTGCGAAAAGTTTTATTTGACATTTTGGATGTGGAGGGAAATCGTTGATGTAGATGTTAAATAGGTAGGGTCCAAGGATAGAGCCTTGAGGGACTCCAATCTGGGTTGGTTTTGCCGTGGTTATATAATTCCCTTGCTTAATTGAAAAGGTTCTGTCCTGGAGATAGTTTTTCAAGAATTTGATAAAATCCCTTGGAAATTGATTTTTTGTTATTTTTGCTATCAAGCCATCATGCCATACTCTATCAAAGGCTTTGGTAAAGTCTAGAAAAACAGCACCTACTGCCTCCTTGTGGGACTTTCTAATTTGGATGTAGTCTAGTACTGTGATTAGCTGGTGGGTTGTGGAGTGTCCTTTTCTGAATCCAAATTGTTGGGGAATGATAAAGTTAATAGAATCCATGTATGACTGCAATCTGCGAAGAACGATTCTCTCGTATACCTTACCGATGGTAGAGAGAAGGCTGATTGGTCTGAGATCTTCAGGTGATTTTAAGGGTGATTTTTTTGGAATGGTTATGATAATGGCATGTTTCCATGTCTTCGGGAAGTAGCACAGGTGTAATGCAGCATTGAAGATCCCAGCGAGAAAAACTATCCATTTGATGGGGAGGTTTTTAGTCATTTGCGGCGTAATATTGTCGTGGCCTGGAGCTTTGTGATTACCTAGGTTTTTAATCACTTCCTTGACTTCATTTGGCGTTGTCATTGATAGTATATTCTCTTGGGGATGATGGCAAGTGTTATCTGTTAGGTACGACGGAACCTCATCCTCCGCCTTGGAAAAGTGTTTGGAAAAATGCTCTGAAAGATCATTTCCAATTTCTTTGTCGGTCAGCAAGGTTTTTCCATTTGCGTTTAAACTAGTGATTAACGAATTTCCTTCCATATTTAAGAATCTATACCAGCTATATATTGTGCTATGCATGCGTTCGGATTTTTTTCCCGGGAGATCAAATAATTTGTAAACGTATACAATAAAATTTTATATATGGCTGATAATTATATTTCAGTCTCAATTCTACTAATTATTGTTCTTCAAGAAAAGGAACTGCTTGTTCTCAACTGCTTGTAAAAAAAATTATGCTAAGCCCTTTCTTTACCTCTTATTTGATACACTCTTAAGTAACATTGCTGATTTTTTATACTATTACTATTATTCCAGCATATACCCTATATTTCTGCTAGGAGAATCTGAGACCCAAAGGTCTCAATGAAGCTTCTTGTTGTTGGTGCCGTAAACCTATAGAAAACACAAACATTTCTTCTTCATTTCGATTTCTATAATGACAGAGCTAATACTGTTAGCCATTACATTTAAGGAAGAGCCGTCAAACACCATGCACCAAACACTTCTGTATACTAAAATTCGATATAATATTTTAATTGATCAGTCAAGAGAGTGAAATTCTTGGTAAACCTGGTGAGATATCTAAGACACAGGCTGTGTGCAAGTTGTGGGTATTAAGGAAATAGAGGAGGGCGAGGAAGTGCTGCTGTCCGACATCGTTAAAGAAATGATTAATCCAACTTGCCCCACCGTGGACATTAACCCAGCAGTCGCAGCTATCCGTTTTTCTCACCAATTGTAAGTTAATTAGGCGTTATTAGGCTGCTGGGTGCCGCCGCGCCAGGACAATTACCACAAGTAGGACGTTGCCTAATTAAATTGACCACCGTTTCTCTCTCTCCACCTAGATGATGGACAGATCTACAAGCTGATAGTCTGAGGTATAGTTGAATCTACCGAGTGATTGGTAAATCTCCAGTACAGAGGTTGTTATATGGATCTACAGTGATCAATATCCAGTATAGGGTAAAATTTTTGGGTATCTTCAGAATGATTCTATGGTTGATGTGTGGATCACCAGTATGATATAAGACTTGAAGGATCTCCTGTATAGTAGTAGAGATTGGTGCAACTTCAGGATGGTTGTGTAGTTAGTTGGATGGATCATCCGTATGCTGTATGTCATGATGATCTTCTATGTGATATATGGCTTGATGATCTACTGTATAATATATGCTTGATGGATCTCCTGTATGATATATGGCTTGATATATTTCGTTTAGGATGTATGGGTTAATGGATCTCCTGTATGATATATGGCTTAATGGATCTCCAGTATGATATATGGTTTGATGGACCTCCTGTATGATATTTGGCTTGATGGATCTCCTGTATGATATATGGCTTGATATATTTCGTTTAGGATGTATGGGTTAATGGATCTCCTGTATGATATATGGCTTAATGGATCTCCAGTATGATATATGGCTTGATGATCCCCTGTATGATATTTGGCTTGATGGATCTCCTGTATGATATATGGTTTGATGAATCTCCTGTATGATATATGGCTTAATGGGTCTCCTGTATGATATATTGTTTGATGGATCTCCTGTATGATATATGGCTTGATGATCTCCTGTATAATATATGGCTGGATAAATCTCCTGTATGATATATGGCTTGATAGATCTCCTAAATGATATATAGTTTGATGGGTCTCCTGTATGAAATATGGCTTGATGGGTCTCCTGTATGATATATGGCTTGATGAATCTCCTGTATGATATATAGTTTGATGGATCTCGTGTATGATATATAGTTTGATGGATCTCCTGTATGATATATAGCTTGATGGATCTCCTGTATGATATATGGCTTGATGAATCTCCTGTATGATATATGGCTTGATGGATCTCCTGTATAATATATGGCTTGATGATCCCCTGTATGGTTTATGGCTTGTGGATCTCCTTTATGATATATGGCTTGATGATCCCCTGTATGAAATATGGCTTGATGGGTCTCCTGTATGATATATGGCTTGATGAATCTCCTGTATGATATATAGTTTGATGGATCTCGTGTATGATATATTGTTTGATGAATCTCCTGTATAATATATGGCTTGATGATCCCCTGTATGGTTTATGGCTTGTGGATCTCCTTTATGATATATGGCTTGATGATCCCCTGTATGAAATATGGCTTGATGGGTCTCCTGTATGATATATGGCTTGATGAATCTCCTGTATGATATATTGTTTGATATATCTCCTTTATGATATATAGTTTGATGGATCTCCTGTATGATATATGGCTTGATGGATCTCCTTTATGATGTATAGTTTGATGGATCTCCTGTATGATATATGGCTTGATAGATATATTGTTTGATGGATCTCCTTTATGATATATAGTTTGATGGATCTCCTGTATGATATATTGTTTGATGGATCTCCTGAAAAATATATAGTTTGATAGATCTCCTGTATGATATATTGTTTGATGGATCTCCTGAAAAATATATAGTTTGATGGATCTCCTGTATGATATATTGTTTGATGGATCTCCTGTATGATATATGGCTTGATGGATATCCTGTATGATATATGGCTTGATGAATCTCCTGTATGATATATGGCTTGATGAATCTCGTGTATGATATATGGCTTGAGAGAGGAGGAGTGAAAGTTGAGATAAACAGGGAGGTCCGAACTACAACACCCGGAGTGTAGGTGACGGTACGGGAGAAGTAGAAAAGTTGAGATCACAGGAAGGTCTGAGCTACGACACCCGGAGTGTAGGTGACGGTACGGGAGGAGGAGGGAAAGTTGAGATAAAAGGGATGTCCTGTCTTCGACACCCCGGAGTGTAAGCGACGGTACGGGAGGAGGGGGAAAGTTGAGATAACAGGGAGGTCCGAGCTACGACACCCCGGAGTGTAGGTGACGGTACGGAAGGAAGAGGTAGAAAAGTTAAGATAAACAGGGAGGTCCGAGCTACGGAACCCGGAGTGTATGTGACGGTACAGAAGGAGAAGGGAAAGTTGAGATAGCAGGAAGGTCCGAGCTACGACACCCGGAATGTAGGTGACGGTACGGGAGGAGGAGGGAAAGTTGAGATAACAGGGAGGTCCGAGCTACGACAACCCGGAGTATAGGTGATGGTACGGGAGGAGGAGGGAAAGTTGAGATAACAGGAAGGTACGAGCTACGACACCCCGGAGTATAGGTGATGGTACGGGAGGAGGAGGGAAAGTTGAGATAACAGGGAGGTCCGAGCTACGACAACCCGGAGTATAGGTGATGGTATGGGAGGAGGAGGGAAAGTTGAGATAACAGGGAGGTCCGAGCTAGGACACCCCGGAGTGCTGATGACGGTACGGGAGAAGGAGGGAAGTAGAGATAACAGGGAGGTCCGAGCTACGACACCCCGGAGTATAGGTGATGGTACGGGAGGAGGAGGGAAAGTTGAGATAACAGGGAGGTCCGAGCTAGGACACCCCAGAGTATAGGTGATGGTACGGAAGGAGGAGGGAAAGTTGAGATAACAGGGAGGTCCGAGCTACGACACCCCGAAGTATAAGTGACGGTTACAGAGGAGGAGGGAAATTTGATATAACAGAAAAGTCCGACAGCTGCGACACCCAAAAGTATACGTGACGGTACGGAAAGAGGAGGGAAATTTGAGGTAACAGGGAGGTTCGAGCTACGACACCCTGAGTGTAGGTGACGGTACGGGAGGAGGAGGGAAAGTTGAGATAAAAGGGATGTCCTGTCTTCGACACCCCGGAGTGTAAGCGACGGTACGGGAGGAGGGGGAAAGTTGAGATAACAGGGAGGTCCGAGCTACGACACCCCGGAGTGTAGGTGACGGTACGGAAGGAAGAGGTAGAAAAGTTAAGATAAACAGGGAGGTCCGAGCTACGGAACCCGGAGTGTATGTGACGGTACAGAAGGAGAAGGGAAAGTTGAGATAGCAGGAAGGTCCGAGCTACGACACCCGGAATGTAGGTGACGGTACGGGAGGAGGAGGGAAAGTTGAGATAACAGGGAGGTCCGAGCTACGACAACCCGGAGTATAGGTGATGGTACGGGAGGAGGAGGGAAAGTTGAGATAACAGGAAGGTACGAGCTACGACACCCCGGAGTATAGGTGATGGTACGGGAGGAGGAGGGAAAGTTGAGATAACAGGGAGGTCCGAGCTACGACAACCCGGAGTATAGGTGATGGTATGGGAGGAGGAGGGAAAGTTGAGATAACAGGGAGGTCCGAGCTAGGACACCCCGGAGTGCTGATGACGGTACGGGAGAAGGAGGGAAGTAGAGATAACAGGGAGGTTCGAGCTACGACACCCCGGAGTATAGGTGATGGTACGGGAGGAGGAGGGAAAGTTGAGATAACAGGGAGGTCCGAGCTAGGACACCCCAGAGTATAGGTGATGGTACGGAAGGAGGAGGGAAAGTTGAGATAACAGGGAGGTCCGAGCTACGACACCCCGAAGTATAAGTGACGGTTACAGAGGAGGAGGGAAATTTGATATAACAGAAAAGTCCGACAGCTGCGACACCCAAAAGTATACGTGACGGTACGGAAAGAGGAGGGAAATTTGAGGTAACAGGGAGGTTCGAGCTACGACACCCTGAGTGTAGGTGACGGTACAAGAGGAGAAGGGAAAGTTGAGATAACAGGGAGGTCCGAGCTACGACCCCCTGAGTGTAGGTAACGGTACGGGAGGAGAAGAGAAAGTAGAGATTACAGGGAGGTCTGAACCACGACACCCCGGATTGTAGGTGCGGTAAGGGATGAGGATGGAAAGTTGAGGTAACAGGGAGTTCCGAGTTACAACACCCTGAAGTATAGGTGACGGTTACAGGGGAGGAGGAAAATTTGAGATAACAGGAAGGTCCGCCAGTTACGACCCCCCAAAGTGTAGGTGATGGTACGGGAGGAGGAGGGAAAGTTGCGATAACAAGGAGGTCCGAGCTACGACACCCCGGAGTGTAGGTGACGGTAAGGGAGGAGGAGGGAAGGTTGAGATAACAGAATGGTCCGAGCTACGACACCCCGGAGTATAGGTGATGGTACGGGAGAAGAAAGAAGTTAAGATAGCCGTGAGATCCGAGCTACGACCCCTGGAGTATAGGTGACGCTACGGGAGGAGGAGGGGAAAGTTGAGAAAACAAGGATTTAGTGATTTATTTGATTTGATGATTTATTTAATTTATGATTTAGAGCACAATAGTCATGATTCGGAGGTCCGAGCTACGACACCCCGAAGTATAGGTGACGGCTACGGAGGAGGAGGGAAATTTGAGATAACAGAAAGGGCCGACAGCTGCGACAACCCTGAAGTATAGGTGATGGTACGGGAGGACGAGGGAAATTTAAGATAACAATAAGGTCCGACAGCTACGACACCCTGAAGTATAGGTGACGGTACGGGAGGAGGAGGGAAATTGAGATAACAGGGTGGTCCGAGGTATGACACCCCGGAGTGTAGGTAACGGTACGGGAGAAGGAGGAAGTTGAGATAAATGGGAAGTCCGAGCTACGACACCCCAGAGTGTAGGTGATGGTACGGGAGAAGGAGGAAGTTGAGATAACAGGGAGGTCCGAGCTACGACTTCCCGGAGTATAGGTGACGGTACGGAAGGAGGAGGGAAAGTTGAGATAACAAGAAGGTCCGAGCTACGACGCCCCGGAGTGTAGGTGACGGTACGGGAGGAGGAGGGAAAGTTGAGATAACAGGGAGGTCCGAGCTACGACACCCCGGAGTGTAGGTGACGGTGCGGGAGGAGGAGGGAAATTTGAGATAACAGTAAGGTCCGCCAGCTACGACACCCCGAAGTATAGGTGACGGTACGGGAGGAGGAGGGAAAGTTGAGATAACAGGAAGTTCCGAGTTACGACACCCCGGAGTGTAGGGGACTGTACGGGAGGAGGAGGGAAATTTGAGATAACAGTAAGGTCCGACAGCTGCGACACCCCAAAGTATAGGTGACGGTACGGGAGGAGGAGGGAAAGTTGAGATAACAGGGTGGTCCGCGCTATGACACCCCGGAGTGTGGGGGGACTGTACGGGAGAAGGAGGGAAAGTTGAGATAACATGGAGGTCCGAGCTTCGACACTTTGAAGTATAGGCGACGGTACGGGAGGAGGAAGGAAAGTTGAGATAACAGGAAGGTCCGACAGCTGCAAAACCCCGGAGTATAGATGACGGTACGGGAGGAGGAGGGAAAGTTGAGATAACAGGGACATCCGAGCTACGACACTCGGAGTGTAAGTGACGGTACGGGAGGAGGATGGAAGTAGAGATAACAGGGAGGTCCTAGCTACGACCCCCCGGAGTATTGATGACGGTACGGGAGGAGGAGGGAAAGTTGAGATAACAGGAAGGTCCGAGATACGACACTCGGAGTGTAGGTGACGGTACGGGAGGAGGATGGAAGTAGAGATAACAGGGAGGTCCTAGCTACGACCCCCCGGAGTATTGATGACGGTACGGGAGGAGGAGGGAAAGTTGAGATAACAGGAAGGTCCGAGATACGACACTCGGAGTGTAGGTGACGGTACGGGAGGAGGAGGGAAGTAGAGATAACAGGGAGGTCCGAGCTAAGACACCCCGAATTATAGGTGACGGTACGGGAGGAGGAGGGAAAGTTGAGATAACAGGAAGGTCCGACAGCTGCGACACCCCAGGCCCTGAAACAAATCAATTACTCCGGTGTCCTAATGACACTTGATTACACGCCTCCATATATGTGTATGGTGTCGCGAGAGGCGTTTTTACAGTCCCACTGTGGTTTGGTAACCAACTCAATAGCGCCCAGATATTGCCAGTCCACATCAAGGGTGGTGTAGAAAGTACTAATGAAGCGATGAAAGAATATCGGTGACATCTTTGCATGTGGCCATGATAATAGCAGATTGGAACTTTTACCTTAATCTTTCAAATTAAAGAAAAATCATGAAAAGAATGACCTTTCAGAATTTTGTATACAATGTTAAAATGTCATTCGAAAGGTCCTTTAAGAATATTTTTTGGAAGGTGAAGTTGACTTTGAGAAAACCCTTAAATAAATCTCCATTCAAATATTTTCTGAAAATTCCCGCTCAACTGGCTAAAGAAATCAAATACTCTGCTACATATTTGATTATAAAAACTTCTAAAGAGAAATATTCCAGAAGTTTAATATGTCAGGTGTATTTTTAGAAAAAAAAAATGTTCTGGAAGTTCTCTAGGAGTGAAATTTTCCGGAATGGATAAATTTAACATTTTTCATTGATAGCTCATGTATATTCTAAAGGTTTTCTAAAAGTGTTGCATAGCGCTTTTTTGGAAAGTCTATATGATGATAATAACGAATATATTAAAATCAAATTATCCAAGAAGTATCTGACGATGTCGATTTCCTAAAGCTTGAGTCTCGAAATATTTTTATTCTGATGTTTAGTGGAAGTTACAGCGAAACTTTCGTAACCCTGCTACCAGGTTCGAACAGCCTGCCACATCTTGTTGGCCGTCAGAGCTTTTTATATATAAGGATCAACGTTTCAAGGTCTTATAATCACCGTGTCATAGTTCAACTTTGATGTAATTTACAGAGACCAAACCCTCAACTATATTTGTACTATCATAAGTGACGATGCCATGGTTCCGTTCAAATCGCCTTCCGCAACTTGTGATCAATCAACCTCTCCAGGCCTTTACAAAAGCTGAGAGTGGCTCATATCACCTTGTGATCAGTTCACATGCTGATATTTTAGAGAGCTTATCCGTCTGATGAGATGCCCAAGTTCCAGAAGCACCCTGGAAGCCAGCACGTGCTGCCCTGGGGGCATCGAATCCCTGTGCTGATGACGGATGGAGCTCCGGAAATCTCATCAATCCCGGGCTCATTAATCAGCTCGCCGCATTCTTCAGGCGTCCGTTGCTCCCTGGGCCGGTACAGTACTGTGCCGTACTTCTATACGCCACTCTATCGACTCTATCTATGACCTGGACCGGTACACTACTGTGCCGTACTTCTTCACATGCTCTATCGATTCTATCTATGACCTGAGCCGGTACAGTACTGTGCCGTACTTCTTCACACCGCTCTATCCACTCTATCTGTGACCTGGGCCGGTACAGTACTGTGCCGTACTTCTTCTTCACGCCGCTCTATCGACTCTATCTATTACCTGGGCCGGTACAGTACTGTGCCGTACTTCTTCTTCACGTCGCTCTATCCACTCTATCTGTGACCT
Source organism: Cordylochernes scorpioides (assembly GCA_030710605.1). Taxonomy (NCBI): domain Eukaryota; kingdom Metazoa; phylum Arthropoda; class Arachnida; order Pseudoscorpiones; family Chernetidae; genus Cordylochernes; species Cordylochernes scorpioides. Next base: position 37,320,499 of record CP092877.1, on the reverse strand, counting down.
GGGCCGGTACAGTACGGTGCCGTACTTCTTCATCACGCCGCTCTATCGACTCTATCTATGACCTGGGCCGGTACAGTACGGTGCCGTACTTCTTCTTCACGCCGCTCTATCGACTCTATCTATGACCTGGGCCGGTACAGTACTGTGCCGTACTTCTTATTCACGCCGCTCTATCGACTCTATCTATGACCTGGGCCGGTACAGTACTGTGCCGTACTTCTATACGCCGCTTTATCGACTCTATCTATGACCTGGGCCGGTACAGTACTGTGCCGTACTTCTTCACATGCTCTATCGATTCTATCTATGACCTGAGCCGGTACAGTACTGTGCCGTACTTCTTCTTCACGCCGCTCTATCCACCCTATCTATGACCTGGGCCGGTAGAGTACTGTGCCGTACTTCTTCTTCACGCCGCTCTATCGACTCTATCTATGACCTGGGCCGGTACAGTACTGTGCCGTACTTCTTCTTTACGTCGCTCTATCGACTCTATCTATGACCTGGGCCGGTACAGTACTGTGCCGTACTTCTTCTTCACGCCGCTCTATCGACTCTATCTATGACCTGGGCCGGTACAGTACTGTGCCGTACTTCTTCTTTACGTCGCTCTATCGACTCTATATATGACCTGGGCCGGTAGAGTACTGTGCCGTACTTCTTCTTCACGCCACACTATCGACTCCCGACGGGCCCTGAATCGTCCGCGCCTCGCGGCCACGCCGATCTCCCGATACCTGGCGAGATGGGCAGCTATCATCAGCCCACCGGCCAGGGTCGACTGGGCCTCGCTACGGCGCTGCGCCTTCTCGGGCCATGAGGTCGATGCCGCCCTCAAGTTGGCCCTCCATGCTCTACTCCATCCGGCCCATCCTGCCTCGGCCGGCACCTCTTTTCCTGCCTGCAGGTCCGTCGACCGTTCCCTGGGCCACCGTTACTGGAGCTGCCAGTCCATCAGGACCCTCATCCGAGAGGCCTTCAACATCATCGGGCGGCCCCCTGACCTGCAGGCTTGGATCTTCGGGTCCGGCCTTGGGGACGACGCCCTGACCATCCTCGCGTCGGCAAAGCTGCGGATCTACCGCCACTTTGTTCGGGTTGGGCTCGGTGGCGTGGAGGACCCACTCATCGCCTGGAGGAGAACACTCGCGCGCCGAGGATGCCTTCCTTCATCATCTGTCATATAATTTCCTTTGTATATATTTTAATTTCTCTATTTATTATTATTATATTATTTTCTTATCTTTATATTTCTACTAAATAACTCTTGTTGAGTGTAAAATTGACAAGATGTCAATAAAATTGTTTTAATTGTCAAAATTGTCACACTATCGACTCTATCTATGACCTGGACCAGTACAATACTAGGCCGTACTTCTTCTTCACGCCGCTCTATCGACTCTATCTATGAACTGGGCCGGTACAATACTGTGCCCTATTCCTTCTTCACGTCCCTCTATCGACTCTATCCATGACCTGGGCCGGTACAATATTGTGCTGTATTCCTTCTTTACGCCGCTCTGTCGACTCTATCTATGAACTGGGCCGGTACAGTACTGTGCCGTACTTCTTCACATGCTCTATCGATTCTACCTATGACCTGAGCCGGTACAGTACTGTGCCGTACTTCTTCTTCACGCCACTCTATCCACTCTATCTATGACCTGGGCCGGTACAGTACTGTGCCGTACTTCTTTACGCCGCTTTATCGACTCTATCTATGACCTGGGCCGGTATAGTACTGAGCCGTACTTCTTCTTCACGCCGCTCTATCCACTCTATCTATGACCTGGGCCGGTACAGTACTGTGCCGTACTTCTATACGCCGCTTTATCGACTCTATCTATGACCTGGGCCGGTACAGTACTGTGCCGTACTTCTTCACATGCTCTATCGATTCTATCTATGACCTGAGCCGGTACAGTACTGTGCCGTACTTCTTCTTCACGCCGCTCTATCCACCCTATCTATGACCTGGGCCGGTACAGTACTGTGTCGTACTTCTTTACGCCGCTTTATCGACTCTATCTATGACCTGGGCCGGTACAGTATTGTGCCGTACTTCTTTACGCCGCTCTGTCGACTCTATCTATAACCTGAGCCGGTACAGTACTGTGCCGTACTTCTTCACGCCGCTCTATGACTCTATCTATGACCTGGGCCGGTACAGTACTGTGCCGTGCTTCTATACGCCGCTCTGTCGACTCTATCTATGACCTGGGCCGGTACAGTACTGTGCCGTACTTCTTCACGCCGCTCTATGACTCTATCTATGACCTGGGCCGGTACAGTACTGTGCCGTGCTTCTATACGCCGCTCTGTCGACTCTATCTATAACCTGAGCCGGTACAGTACTGTGCCGTGCTTCTTCTTCACGCCGCTCTATCGACTCTATCTATGACCTGGACCGGAACAGATACTTTTTATCTTCTTTAAATTCGGAAGCAATACTAATGATTCACATGAACGCAACTTAAGAAAGTTGTACCTTTTAGCATGTATATCGGGCCACAATAACTCTGGTAGATATTTAATTAACAGTGATCTTTATTGAAGACGACTCACGAGATAACCAAGTTTTAACAAAATTGTCTATTTTTCCTTCAAAAAAAAAAAAAAAAAAAAAACAGACCACCGGTGAAATCTAAAGACTTACCACTTCCTTAAGTTTTGTCCATGAATGTATGATTGCGCTATGAATTTATAAAGTTTTTTATATCAGTAGCTAGACGTTATTGCGTGACAATACCTAACAAGGTATTTCATGGGATATTAGACAGGAAACAATATGGAGTATATAGATGTAGTATTTGATGAGTACAAGTTGACTATTGACCATCGCTACTGGTCGCATGGTTCTACTTATCTGAAAATCTACACAATGGCTTTACACCAATTCTAAAATGGGTAGTTTATCAAAGAGATTGTTGATATTTTCTTCAAATATATAGGCAAACTAACCTGCACCAAGTTCTATTTAACACCCGGCATGTAACGAGAAACTGTAAGATAAGAAAATTGATAAATATGAGATTACATTCAGCTTTATTAAGAAATTCTTTTTTTTTTCTCGTAATATAATTTTTTTTTTTGTACTTTTTTATAACTATATTTTCTATAGAAATATATTCTCTCGTATTACACACACATATAGCTTTATTAAGATCACCGGTCTTATACAGATTCACCTCAGGAAAGAAGCATAGATGGAGCTACTATACTCCAGGTAGCACAGAACCCAACAGCCTCTAGGTTCAACGCATGTCCAATGGCCACAGAATCCACCGTGCATAAGTTAGCGTATCACTGAAAGGGCGAGTGTGGAATCAGCCCCGTTTTAATCTCACTTTCCTCATCCAAATGGACCACGACATTCGGCGATTCTATTAATCTCCTCCGAACGGTGACTGTAACCTTGTAGAATTTATATAAATCAAAGAAAAAAGACAATGATAAAAAAAAATTATCTCGAAAAAAGAAATTTCCGGCATCTGGGATTATAGGCCAGGGATCGGCAAACTGCGGCTCGAGAGCTACATGCAGCTCTTTGGATGTGAAGATGCGGCTCTTTATATTGTTCCATACGCAAATATTATTTATATAGGTACTATTTATTGTTGGCAAGAAGATATTTTATGACTCTTTGAAAACTTTGAAATTTTGTAAATTGTAATTTTTGACTTTTCCGACTCAAAAGTTTGCCGACTCCTATTATAGACCATTACCATCAGTTGCCGATATGGGGGTACGTAATCATTCGTCGCCGATTTTCATGATCTCATGCCAGTTTCTGAGGTGATGATATCCGATATTGATCATTATTAGGATTCCAGGAATGTTCGGGATGTACGTTCAACTGCCGTAACGTGTTCTATTTATACACGTAACCAAGATACAAATACACAACATGCATTAATACAAAGCAATAACGCGCCATATATATATAACAAATGAAAACATTAAGACGCGAATGCTTCTTTTCACAAATAAATCAAATTTATACTATCCTTACTGTAATGAAAAAAATATTGGAGAATGTTTGTCTCATTAGTGGTGAATCCTCCAAACGGTGGCGCCAATTTAATCTACCAGACCGCTTCTTTAGACCTCTAATACTGTATTGAATCATTCTGCTTTTATATGCTACACTGATGGGTGGAATCTTAGAAATGGTATTTAAGCAAACTATGGATATAAGCTTTTAGGACAGTACTTCAAGAATTCCTAACTATGTTCAACCCAACTTCTATATCGTTCAATTTTTTTACTGGACATGGTGACTTCAACACATATTTGTTTAGAATTGGCAAAATTGGTTCACCTGCATGCACTTGTGGAAACGAACAACAAACCCCTGAACACCTTCTGATAAACTGTCCATTAACTTCTGATATAAGGGAAGAAAACCAACTTTACCTGACTAATACAAAACAAGCTGCTTGCAATAAAGACCAATACATCAAGTTTAATAGATTCTGCAGGATGTATATTTTGAGGCGAAAGTGTTGACTGTACATATTTCAAGCTACTACTTATAATTGCTATATGTAAAATTTGACATCGAACGTTTAATTTTAATGATTTCCAATGTTCAATTGTATTAATTGTATATAATTTAAAATATACACGCAATTATCCAAATTGTGGATATGGCGTGTCTCTCCCAACTGTTAAATAAATAAATTTAAATATTATAATAAATACATTTAAATATTTGTATCGAGCAATGCTATTCCGCAAATATATGTCATAGAAAATAAGAAATTCTGTACTCTATTTTTACTATAAGCATTTTCATACCTCAACTTCTATGGAGTATTACTCGTATCTCAGCGATGATATCCCATTGACTGTAAAACGATGCGTTGTCCAATTGAGAATTATTTTTTCACTTTTTAAAAATAATCACATTCTATTGTTGAAATCTAAGAATTCAAAATGCACTCTGTGTAATAGTGAATTTAGCCAGGACACACTACAATGTTTTACTGTCCGGCTTTGGAGGATAAGAGAGTAATTCTCTTCCAGAAGATTACTTATGAAGACAATTCGCCATATGTTTTGTTGTCAAAAGTAGTGAAAAGCAAGACAATTGTATTGATTTTTCACAAATTCTAGAGAACAGCACAGTCAAAAGGCGTAACACAGAAGAGGGACCTAACTTGAGGAAAGATTGATGGTTATTCTCCACTTTCTGTAGATACATATTGCTTATGTTTACCCAACTTGGAGAATCCTGTATGGAACAAATGTCCCTAATAAAGACTTTGTTGTTGTATGTCACACAAAAAAAGTAAAAGCACAAACCGTAATAGAATAAAAAAATTTATTCATAAGAAATTAGGAAAATTTTATGGTAGAAAAAAAAAAAAGACAGAAAAAAATTATAAAAAGGTCCCGTATAATATACGACCAGATTTTATATTTTGTTGGGGAAAAAGCAACTAAATATAATAATGATGATAATATAATTATTAAAAATAAAAACAAAGAGAACGAAGCCAAAAGCTCCAAAAAAACGATCATCAATTTAGAAACACAAACTGGACAAGCTGGGAAATAAAAAAGGGGGAAGAAGAAAGAAACAATGTATGGAAAAACATCGATTAATATAGCAGCGCAACAAATATATATAACATATATATATTATATAAAATAATATATAATAAACTGGAAACCAGCCAGTTGTTTCAAAAAACATTACAAACAAGGTATAAACTCTGTCAAAAATTATATATATATAAAAATATATAGACTATACAGGGTGGGCGGTTCCGAAGGCACGTAATGAAGGAAGTGCCCAAAGCCAGCTCCGGGCTAGGACTTATAGGTTAGATCATGTAGAAGGGGGGGCAACTTCTGGGTAGGGGGCGGGGGGCTGTTGTATTCTTGTTGGATCATGTGGTGGTGCCCTCCGTTGCCATTGGTTGGTGGGACATAGTTCTGATAACTTGTCATCTGGACACAGAAAGACATGTTGACATTTGTGTGGTTGCAAATGGAGTAGTTTATATATTGTGTTTTGTCTAAATTGTATTTGTTGTATTGTACTTTGAGCTGTGCTCGAAACAAATATATTGTGTATTGTGTAAGTATTTGTGAAACAAATATGACGGTGTTTAACACAGTAATAAAGAAAATATCGTGAACTAGAAATTACTGTGAACTAGCTAGCTCAGGAGGTTCGGCAATCTTTTGAGTCGGAAGAGTCATAAATTACAATTTACAAAATTTCAAATTTGTAAAGAGCCACACTTTTTTTTTCTTTCCAACAATAAATAATACTCGCATAAATAATATTTGTGTATGGAACTATATAAAGAGCCGCAGCTTCACATCCAAAGAACCGCATGTGGCTCGCGAGCCGCAGTTTGCCGACTCTTGAGCTAGCCCATGAACTACCTAGCCTATGAACTACTTAACTTATTAGCAAACTGCGAATTAGCTAGCCTAGGAATTATGTGTGAATACTGTGAACTATGATCTGTCTAGCATGCGAACTATACAGCCTGGGAATTACTGTGAACTAGCTATACCATGAGCTACCTAGCCTGTGAACTATACAGCTTGGGAATTACTATGAACTAGCTATACCATGAGCGAACTAGGCTATGATCTGTTTAGCTTACGAACTATGCAACCTGGAATCACTGTGAACTAGCTAAGCCATGAGCGAGCTAGGCTATGATCTGTCTAGCTTACGAACTATGCAACCTGGAATCACTGTGAACTAGCTAAGCCATGAGCGAGCTAGGCTGAGTAAAAAGGTGTTCCCCATATCAGATCGATAACCAAGATGTGACAGTGATCGAGCAGCTCCCACACTACACAATGGCCGTTTAGCCAATGGACAGGATTAAAACTGAAAGAAGATTTTTAATTAACGCCTCGTGGGAACTAGAGCCCGCCTGTACAGGAGAATTGCCTTGTTGATCTTGGAAGGAGGAGGAGACCCCGACTGTATAGGAGCATATCATAGTGATAAAAGGTAACGCGCCATCTATACGAAGAAATTGGAAACATTTAGCACTATAATTGTGATTTTTTTTTTTACATTTACAATCTCCCACACACTCTCTCTACGTGAATCATAGGAAGCCTGGCTCATCAGTTACGAACCCTTCCAGAGATTCTACATGTTTAATCCACAAGACAGCTCGCCTATGGCATTTGGCCGTTCTGATTCTGTATTTCTGTCATTTTATATGTACCCTTGGTGAAGCTATCTAAGGGAATTGTGGACAATAAGGTATATGTGCGCAATCTTTACTCATAAATATGAACTATTCAACGAGAATATTTCTTTTTCAAACATTGTCCTACAACCCTTTCTGGAATAAGACGTTACAATATTTTTATGATTGCAGTATGGATGGTACAAGGTTGTCCCAAAAATCCGTAAACATATTATAGAAGAATGATTTAATCTCTGATGTTCTATATCAAGGGTAGCCAATCAGCAGGTGGGCCAAGTTTCAGAATTTCAAGGTTGTCTCAAAAGTTCGTAAACACTTGCAAAATATAATATGGTTACGAACTTTTAGGACAACCTTGCAAAATATTGTTCGTTTGAAAAATAATCATTAATTCTAAAATAGTTAATATCTATGAAAACCAAAGGAACAGAAGAAATATACACAGTAAAACATGCAGTTTCTACCTCAAATGAACCCATGAGGCCTCAATTAAAAAGAATGTATCAGCACATCGTATGTAATCATGTAATCATCGTTTAAATTATTAAGCGCTAATTTGATTACAAAATCTAGATGGGCTATAATTCCAATATTTCGACTATATTCTAGGGATTGCCAAACTTTTCAGCAGGCAGGCTTAAATTTTAGAAATAGTATTTCCTGCCGGATCACGTATATATATGGTTTTGAATCGAGAAGCGACAGTGTTTATATATAAACAATTTCAAAGAAATTAAAGAAAATTAAATTTATAGCTCTAAATTATGCTAACACACTATTATATATTAAAAACAAAGACAGCACATGTGCTTGTGGTCAGGATATACCTTCTTTGTTTTCAATATCAACACCGGACCTTTTTATTTTTCAATTATTTTTCACACTATTATATATATTAAAAAAAAAAAAAAAAATGCATATCCTGACCAGGCCCACATGAGCCCAGTGTTCCATCCGAAGTGTTTAGAAGAAATTGTTATTTGTCGTGAAGAGAAGGGGAATATATTCGGGGTGTTATACACCAGTAGGTCTGTTACAGAAAGAAGGAAGATGATGAAGTTTAAAAAAAAGTGGTTGTTTTTTGTAGCGGCCGTTGTTGACCACCACCACGGCGGCGGAGTTATTGTTATCGTCAACATCTGGCGACCTCGGGAACCGCCCGCCCTTGGCAGGGATCGAACGCCTCTTCTCTATTTGTCACCGGTGTGGGAGGTGGCGTAATTAACTTCTTCCTGGCTCTTAGATCCCAGCTCCTTCCTGGCTCTTAGATCCCAGCTCCTTCCTGGCTCTTACATCCCAGCTCCTTCCTGGCTCTTATATCCCAGCTCCTTCCTGGCTCTTATATCCCAGCTCCTTCCTAGCTCTTATATCCCAGCTCCTTCCTGGCTCTTACATCCCAGCTCCTTCCTGGCTCTTACATCCCAGCTCCTTCCTGGCTCTTACATCCCAGCTCCTTCCTGGCTCTTACATCCCATCTCTTTCCTGAATCCTTCCTGGCTCTTTCCTGGTTCCTTTCTGGCTCTTAGATCCCAGCTCCTTCCTGGCTCTTAGATCCCAGCTCCTTCCTGGCTCTTAGATCCCAGCTCCTTCCTGGCTCTCACATCCCAGCTCCTTCCTGGCTCTTACATCCCAGCTCCTTCCTGGCTCTTACATCCCATCTCTTTCCCGGATCCTTCCTGGCTCTTAGATCCCAGCTCCTTCCTTGCTTTTACATCCCAGCTCTTTCCTGGCTCTTACATCCCGTTTTCTTCCTGGCTCTTACATTCCAGTTATTAATCCTCCCTGGCTCTCTCTGAGGTCCTTGCTTCTTCCGATCTCTGGAGTCCTGGAACTTACATAGTCCCTTCCTGGGCTTTATCTCTTGGATCTCGGTTCCTGACTGCCTTCTGGCTCTTAGGTTCTGGCTTGATCCACAAAGCATTGCTCTTTCTCCTTCATAGCTTTTATATATTGGCCTTTTCTCATTTCTGATCCTGGTCTTCACTCTACTGGATATTTCCTGGCCATCCGGTGTTCTAGGCCTTTCTTCCTCTTTAGATCCTTTATGGCTCTGAGGTATTCTCTATTTATTTCCTGATTAGTAGATATTAGTTTTCTACTTTCAATATCCTGAAATAATGCGTGTATTCTAAGAAAATGTATGCTTTTCACGTATTGATAGTCCGGTTGAATCTCCTGCGTTTTTTAAACCTTACGTCAGCTCTTGTATTGAGCGCTTAGTCGCCATCTAAGAAGTCATGAATCACATAATGTCATACAGTAGAACATTCCGCGATATACCATAAACATGGATATTTCAGGTTTACCCTG
>CP092877.1:37256801-37310893 GCA_030710605.1 Cordylochernes scorpioides | reverse complement strand
ATATTTTGGTACTATATTAACATTTCAAAAATCGTGTATTGATATCAGTAGTTATTTTCAAACATTCAATCTATTTCTCAAAACTCCATCTAAAATATAAGTATTTTTTGCTACATGTTTTAATTTGCATATACCTATTTTACATATCTCAGATTGTATTTAAAAATCGTCAACCACTTCTTCTAACTTTTGGCGAAATGGTGTTGTATTGATGCTAAAATTATCGTGGTGATAAACATTTATGATTGGAATTGTTTTATCTGTAAGATAGATTTCTATTGCCTGAGCTTCTGTCGTGCCTTCTCAAGGCTTACTCTGATTATAGGCGATTTCCTTAAATTTGATTTCTAGAGTTTTAATCAAAACGGCAAGTCCTCCTCCGAATTTTCCCGGGTGTCCATTCGTAGTGTTGTATAATCTTTGATATTGAATCTCAGATTCTGATTCAATTTTGTCTCCTGAGGACAATTAATATGTACATTGTTGTCACAGAGAAGACAATTCAGCTCTTTATTTTCCTCTGGGTACCATTTATATTGAGTTGTAGTAGATTGAATTGTGTCCTCGTAGTAGATTTCTCATCATGAGCTCGAGCTGCAGCTCCTGACGCGGCGGTTACCCCGGACGTGGTAGCATTACTGGAGATATCAGTTTTGCTCTTCATTTGAAAATGGGTGCCGTTGAAACGTTAGTCATCTTGGAAACGAACCAGAATTTGGTCAAATATTCCAAGGGTCCAGGGGGGACCGCAAGGAGGTGTGGTCTAACTTCTCCCCTTCCACTTGGAATGCCGTCACCTCAGGATAAAGCACTCTTGGTGAATTTATTAAATTGTGATTCAGAATCTGCCACTGAAGCTTTACGAGCGTTTCGTTCCTTTAAAGATATTCGAAGCGGTAAACGACCAATGATTTGCTACTCTCTAAAGCGATTGATTAAAAGTTTTGAGGAAACTGGATCTCTGGAAGCAAAACCTCGGAGTGGTAGACCGTCGACATGCAAGTCAGTGGCTGTTACGGTTTTGCAGAATGCTGAAGCTATTGAAACGTTATCCCGTATGGAGAAGTAAGTGCTAGACAAGTTTCTCAACAAACGGGGATTTCGTATGGAACAGTTTGGAGAGAACACACATTTAGAATTTTTCTATAAAAATATCCTAACAAAATTCAAAGTTTTCACGAGTTGAAAGTCAGCGATTTTGAGAAGCGTCAAGAATTCGCTGCATGGGTTTTCCGGCAAATTGATATTGATGAAAACGGGCTGTCAAATGTTCTAAGAACAGATGATGCTCACCTTTATCTAAAGGGAGAATTTAACATTCAAAACTGCCTCATTTTGGCAACAGAAAACCCTAGGATTTTTACAGAAATACCACTTCATCAGCACAGAGTTACAGTTTTGTGTGGGTTCACTTCTTCTTTTATTATTGGGCCATTTTTCTTTGAAAAAATCAATGGAAGAACTTTTAAAACCGTTTTCGTAACTGGTGAACGTTATGTTCAACTTTTGAGAGAAAAGGTTATTCCCAAATGGGGTCATTCCCTTGCAAGACTGACAAGCACTAAGCGAAATAACATTCATGCAAGATGGAGGACCTCCTCATATCTCCCGCGGTGCCACACAATTGCTGAAGGATACGTTCGGTGGAATTCGTTGATAAGTCGCCACTTTATATACCAGTGGCCTCCAATATCACCAGACCTGACGCCTTACAATTTCGGTTATGGGGGTACATTAAGTCGCGTTTTTATCGATGCCGGCCTACCACATTGGCCATGTTGAAGGCTTCTATCAGATGGCACGTTTATAAATTTCAACTATTTAATTGTGACTATTCTGTCATCTATCGTCTGCAGGCGGTGTTTGAGAATGAAGGGCGCTACATTGAGCAAGGATTGTGACCTAATACAAGAGAGAAGGCAGTTACCTCATGTGTTATATTTTGCAGCTCTTTGTTTTGGGTTATGGGAATAATAAATGCTGTCCTCACATCTTGACTCTTTTTTTTCTGTAAACAGTAATTTTTTTGTTTGTCATTTGCCCACATTTTATATTATGTCGCGCAGGCCAAAGTGTTATAACTTCTCGAATAACACTGGTATACACAATTTTACCCCTTATGTTTATTTTATCGCTTTTCGCTCATTAGAAGAAATAGCATAAGGAATAATCTCTCTATCTCCCCCCCAACTTTAGATATTTTGCGCAAAATATAATACAAAATGATTTTACTACCACGTTTTTCAACGCAAAAGGTCGATTTAAAAATGATTTTTTTTTTTGAGGGGATACATTTTCAAAATTATGTACAGTATAATAAACAATGATAACATTTGACAAACCCATAGGATATTTGGAATAAAGTACGACAAATATATTTTGTCACTCCCCTCTATATTTCATTTTTGGATCATGACAAATATCCAGTTAAATAGTCAAGTGTCGACAATTAGTCAAGAAACTATACATTCCTTATAGCACGAAATCCTATTACTAGTGACATAATAATATTTGGTACTATATTAACATTTCAAAAATCGTGTATTGATATCAGTAGTTATTTTCAAACATTCAATCTATTTCTCAAAACTCCATCTAAAATATAAGTATTTTTTGCTACATGTTTTAATTTGCATATACCTATTTTACATATCTCAGATTGTATTTAAAAATCGTCAACCACTTCTTCTAACTTTTGGCGAAATGGTGTTTTATTAATTTATCATTTGATATTATTAGGGTTCTTTCCTGGTATTCAAAAAGGAAAAATACGTGTCGTTCAGTTATATTTTTTAATTTATCAAACAATTTGGCCGCTGAATCTCTGATTCTGGTAGAGCGCCATCTAGCGAATAAAGTTGTAACTAAAATCAATTTCGAATTTTTCATTATTTGCCATAAAAAAATCCCATTGCATCCTGAACACAATGGTGTTTACCGCATTGCTCTAGCGCAAATATTTGCGGAGTTATCAATTTTTAAAGTTGTGCGGGACTTTTGGATCACCCTGTATATTAAAAAGAAATTTTTATTATTAAGATGTCAGCAGAAACTCTGGCATGTAAATTTTCCTGTTAGTATTTCAATGGAAAAAACTTTCGGATAAGAAGATATGAGGTTCGCCGATAAAGACACGCTGGATACGCCAACCTTAGAGAGGTGATTGAAAACTATGAAGGTAAGTCTTTTAGATGCGCATAATTTGCAATTGTACACTTTCACATAAGCTTAATGTGTTATATGGCACACATTATAACTATAAAATTTGAAAGAGTATAAGTGCCCCTTCAATCTTTCCAATAAGTATCCATAGATATAACACTTGGAAAATATGGTATCAAAACTATGTGCAATTATTCTCCAAATTTGGGTAAAATTATTAGAAAACCATTAACAAAGAATCAATCCAATATTACACTTAATAGAAAAGAAGCTATCTACTCCATATCACGCAATAACTGTAGTTCTAAATATGTAGGGGAGACTGGGAGAAAAGTACATAATAGAATAGCTGAACATAATAGGAATATTAACAATAGAGCGACCCAAGATCTTTAATAGTTCAACACATAAGGAAACAGGTCATACATTTAACTTTTATCAACCTATAGTGTATTATGACAATATCCATTGTAAATACCAAAGACTTTTAATAGAATCTATGATATTCAAACAGCAAGAAGGCATAAACTGATGCATTGAACTACCAGAAACATGCGAAACAATATGGCCAAATACTATCCCCTAGATGTAGGCATTCTTCTATTCCACAATAATTCATGAGTTTATTAAATTTAGTTTTAGGTTTCATGATGGTATCTTTCAACCTGTACGAGTAAAAATTTTAATAAACGTTGTCAACCTTTGAAATAATAATGGGTTTTAATAATTTGATTCCTTACGAAATTAGTGATTTAAAAATGCAGAGTCAAAGCGAGATTAAGTTTTAAAAAATAAAAAAAATGTAAACCTCATACTCTTATATAAATATATTTAATAATATATACGGTGAAATATATAAATTTTGTGTAAAAAATATATATATATTAGATTTATTTATTTATTTCAATTTGAAGCGCTATGTCCCCCTAGGGACACTTGCGCTTGTCATACATGTTTGCCTTTACATTTGCCTATTCATATTTACATTTTTTTTTAGATCGTACAGAATAGTCATATTAACAAAGAGAGAGAGAGAGAGGAACAGAGAACTGTGCACAAAAGAAAGAAATGTCTGGCAATATCTACAATCAACATAATATAAATTATCAGCTTCTTAAAAGATATTTGTGTTTATATAATTCAAAATATATCTACAAAAGGTGTTAATTTAATATACATTACTGTAAATAAAAATACTTGGATTCTCTGGTGTATTGTGTAACTAGGTTGCCAAAGTTTTTCCTATCTGCGAATTTTAGTTCTTTTATCCATCTATAAAAATATTTCTATGGCTAAAATCTTGATTTCAGCTACAGGATTACTCTTAAAAGATTATATGTCTTGAATCTGGATATATTTCATCATCAGATGTCATATCCGAATTTAAAAGTGTGACATTAGTACAGAGCTGTCATCTTTCACGGTCTTCCACCTGGTTCTTTAGTGGTAAAATGATAAATGGATTCTTATATTCAATAGGAGATAATTGAACAGAAATTTAATATATATGTTATATTAAAAAAAAACTATGAGTAGTAAAAAATACTAATACAGTAGAACCTCCCTTTAGCGGACACCTCTCTACAAAGGACAGTTTTCATTTGCAAAATTACCATTTTTACAATTTAGCAACTTTCCAGTAAGACGACACCTCTCCCTAAAGGACACTTTGGCTCTGCAATTAGGTGTCCTTTACAGGGAGGTTCTATTGTATATTGGTTCTTTTATACGATCAATTTAAAAAATGAGTTTGAAACTTTTCAAATATAATGGTTATAAATTTGATTGAGTCTTAAATACGGTAGGTATTAAACAAGGATGAACTATATACAAGTGGTTCCCAAAATTTATTGTTCGACCACAGATTTCAGTGGTAACAAGATTTTTGGTAACACTTGGGAATTATTTGGTAATTAAAATATCAGGCAAAATTACTGTACCGGGTGTGAATGATTGAAACGCTTTTTTTTCGGAATATTTTCAGTTTTCCAGAGTTATCACAGATTTTGTGTCGTTGTAGTTTTTCAACGCCTATATTTGACAAATGACCCGAATTTGTCCATGGTTCGATCTAAGTGACTGTTTTACCAGCCAAAATTATTTCAACATAATTATTTTATCATTATTATTATTATTATCATTATTATTTCTGTAAAATAAATAGACACTTCGGCCAGTTAAAGTTTTATTTTCTCAACGTTTAAACAAAATTATTTTATATTCGTCAGGATAAATAAATAAAATAAAGCATTTGGCAAGGCGTTAAAAGAAGACATTTTTTTAACATCTTGCCAAATGCTTTATTCTCATTTATTTCTCCTGACGAAGACAAGATTTTTGTTGAAACGTTGATAAAATGAACTCTAACTGGCCGAAGTGTCTATTTTTTAGAGAAATGTGAATACCGGCCAGGCAACCTCTATCTTCAAGATAATCATTATTATTACTATTACTATTACTAGTATATAAGTAGTGGTCGTGATATATAGTATTGAATAGATAGGGGAATTCATTAATATACGATTACCATGAAAAATTTCCAATTCCAGTTAATACAAATCACTCTGATATATAGCATAATTGTATAATCCGAGATCATAACAACGAATTTCCTTCCAAATTTAAGAATCTATACCAGCTATATTGTGCTATGCATGCGTTCGGATTTTTTTCCCGGGAGATCAAATAATTTGTAAACGTATACAATAAAATTTTATATATGGCTGATAATTATATTTCAGTCTCAATTCTACTAATTATTGTTCTTCAAGAAAAGGAACTGCTTGTTCTCGACTGCTTGTATAAAATTTTATGCTAAGCCCTTCCTTTACCTCTTATTTGATACACTGTTAAGTAACATTGCTGATTTTTTATACTATTACTATTATTCCAGCATATACCCTATATTTCTGCTAGGAGAATCTGAGACCCAAAGGTCTCAATGAAGCTTCTTGTTGTTGATGCCGTAAACCTATAGAAACAGAAACATTTCTTCTTCATTTCGATTTCTATAATGGCAGAGCTAATACTGTTAGCCATTACATTTAAGGAAGAGCTGTCAAACACCATGCACCAAACACTTCTGTATACTAAAATTCTATATAATATATTAATTGATCAGTCAAGAGAGTGCGATTCTTGGTAAACCTGGTGAGATATCTTAGACACAGGCTGTGTGCAAGTTGTGGGTATTAAGGAAATAGAGGAGGGCGAGGAAGTGCTGCTGTCCGACATCGTTAAAGAAATGATTAATCCAACTTGCCCCACCGTGGACATTAACCCAGCAGTCGCAGCTATCCGTTTTTCTCACCAATTGTAAGTTAATTAGGCGTTATTAGGCTGCTGGGTGCCGCCGCGCCAGGACAATTACCACAAGTAGGACGTTGCCTAATTAAATTGACCACCGTTTCTCTCTCTCCACCTAGATGATGGACAGATCTACAAGCTGATAGTCTGAGGTATAGTTGAATCTACCGAGTGATGGGTGAATCTCCAGTACATAGGTTGTTATATGGATCTACAGTGATCAATATCCAGTATAGAGTAAAATTTTGGGTATCTTCAGAATGATTCTATGGTTGATGTGGATCACCAGTATGATATAAGACTTGAAGGATCTCCTGTATAGGAGTAGAGATTGGTGCAACTTCAGGATGGTTGTGTAGTTAGTTGGATGGATCATCCGTATGCTGTATGTCATGATGATCTTCTATATGATATATGGCTTGATGATCTATTGTATAATATATGGCTTGATGATCTACTGTATAATATATGGCTTGATGGATCTCCTGTATGATATATGGCTTGATAGATTTCGTTTAGGATGTATGGCTCAATGGATCTCCTGTATGATATATGGCTTAATGGATCTCCAGTATGATATATGGTTTGATGGACCTCCTGTATGATATATGGCTCAATGGATCTCCTGTATGATATATGGCTTAATGGATCTCCAGTATGATATATGGTTTGATGGACCTCCTGTATGATATATGGCTTGATGGATCTCCTGTATGATATATTGTTTGATGGATCTCCTGTATGATATATAGTTTGATGGATCTCCTGTATGATATATGACTTGATGATCTCCTGTATAATATATGGCTGGATAAATCTCCTGTATGATATATGGCTTGATAGATCTCCTAAATGATATATAGTTTGATGGGTCTCCTGTATGAAATATGGCTTGATGGGTCTCCTGTATGAAATATGGCTTGATGGGTCTCCTGTATGAAATATGGCTTGATGAATCTCCTGTATGATATATAGTTTCATGGATCTCGTGTATGATATATTGTTTGATGGATCTCCTGTATGATATATAGTTTGATGGATCTCCTGTATGATATATGGCTTGATGATCCCCTGTATGGTTTATGGCTTGTGGATCTCCTTTATGATATATGGCTTGATGATCCCCTGTATGAAATATGGCTTGATGGGTCTCCTGTATGATATATGGCTTGATGATCCCCTGTATGAAATATGGCTTGATGGGTCTCCTGTATGATATATGGCTTGATGAATCTCCTGTATGATATATTGTTTGATGGATCTCCTTTATGATATATACACTGCGTGACATGGAAAATGGAACACCAAGAAATAGTGGCCAGAAAATTATGCAAATTTCAGGGTAGACGCGCCTAACCGAGTTATGCAAATGATGTAAAATGCGCAGCTCTCGTGCGCACATGGAGTAAGATATACGGGAAGGAACTTGCAGAAAGGACAGTATTCGTGTCGTTATTTCTTCAAGGAAAATCATTGTAGAAATTTTGTTCTTGTGTCAAAAGACACGTGTAATAACAGAGAATGCCAGGTCATCGTAAACGGAGGCAGTTCAAGCAGACAGACGCTTTTACGAGGGGCATGGTGATCGGACTGAAAAGGGCAGGTTGGTCCATACATCAAATCGCAGCTGATACACACCTTGGTGCGTCCACGGTGCACCGACTGTGGAGAAGATGGTTGGAACAAGGAAATGTGGCAATTTATAGGAATGTCGGTGCAACCAGAGTGACGTCAGCACGTGTGGATCGGCGTATCCTTCGACAAGCAGTGGCGGCCCCACAAGCCACTTGTACCGCATCCTGCAACATGTGCAAGACACCCTAGATCATTCCATCTCGACCAGAACCATTTCCCGTCGATTGGTTGCTAATGGCTTGCACTCATGCCGTCCGCTAAGAAGACTGCCATTGACCCCACTGAATAGGCGCCAACGTTTGGAATGGTGCCGGGCTAGATCGACGTGGATGACGGAATGGCACAGGGTCGTGTTCTCAGATGAGTCGCGTTTCTGCTTGTCCAGTGATAGTCGCCGTGTACGCGTGTGGCGTCGACGTGGAGAAAGGTCCAATCCGGCAGCAATTGTGGAACGCCCCACCGTGCGACAACGTGGAATCATGGTTTGGGGCGCAATCGCGTATGATTCCAGGTCACCTTTACTTCGTATTCAGGGCACTATGACGGCCCAACGATACATTGATGATGTGCTGCGACCGGTGACACTCCCCTACCTTCAGGGGGTACCCAATGCCCTTTATCAGCAGGATAACGCCCGACCGCACACTGCTCGCATTAGCCAACAAGCTCTGCAAGATGTACAGATGCTTCCCTGGCCACCGTACTCTCCTGATCTCTCACCAATCGAGCACGTCTGGGACATCATTGGACGCCTTTTGCATGCCTTGCCACAGCCGCGTTCAGAAGACGAACTGTGGCAAATGGTTGAGAGGGAATGGAGAGCCATCCCTCAGGACGCCATCCGTACTCTGATTGACTCTCTACCTAGACGTGTTGCTGCGTGCATCGCCGTCCGCGGTGGTCCTACTTGCTACTAAGCCGACGCCGTTCTCGCTCTGTATTATGATTATCATTTTGAAATAAAGATCACTTATTGTTCGTCCCTGTCTCTCTCTGTCTGCCGAGTTTCATCACTTTCTGGCAACTATTTCTTGGAGTTCCATTTTCAATGTCACGCAGTGTAGTTTGATGGATCTCTGTATGATATATGGCTTGATAGATCTCCTGTATGATATATTGTTTGATGGATCTCCTGAAAAATATATATTTTGATAGATCTCCTGTATGATATATTGTTTGATGGATCTCCTGAAAAATATATAGTTTGATGGATCTCCTGTATGATATATTGTTTGATGGATCTCCTGTACGATATATGGCTTGATGAATCTCGTGTATGATATATGGCTTGAGAGAGGAGGAGTGAAAGTTGAGATAAACAGGGAGGTCCGAACTACAACACCTGGAGTGTAGGTGACGGTACGGGAGGAGGGAAAGTTGAGATAAAAGGGATGTCCTGTCTTCGACACCCCGGAGTGTAAGCGACGGTACGGGAGGAGGGGGAAAGTTGAGGTAACAGTGAGGTCCGAGCTACGACACCCCGGAGTGTAGGTGACGGTACGGAAGGAAGAGGTAGAAAAGTTAAGATAAACAGGGAGATCCGAGCTACGAAACCCGGAGTGTAGGTAAAGGTACGGGAGAAAGAGGGAAAGTAGAGATAACAGGAAGGTCCGAGCTATGACACCCCGGAGTGTATGTGACGGTACAGAAGGAGAAGGGAAAGTTGAGATAGCAGGAAGGTCCGAGCTACGAAACCCGGAATGTAGGTGACGGTACGGGAGGAGGAGGGAAAGTTGAGATAACAGGAGGTCCGAGCTACGACAACCCGGAGTATAGGTGATGGTACGGGAGGAGGAGGGAAAGTTGAGATAACAGGGAGGTCCGAGCTACGACAACCCGGAGTATAGGTGATGGTATGGGAGGAGGGAAAGTTGAGATAACAGGGAGGTCCGAGCTAGGATACCCCGGAGTGTTGATGACGGTACGGGAGAAGGAGGGAAGTAGAGATAACAGGGAGGTCCGAGCTACGACACCCCGGAGTATAGGTGATGGTACGGGAGGAGGAGGGAAAGTTGAGATAACAGGGAGGTCCGAGCTAGGACACCCCGGAGTATAGGTGATGGTACGGAAGGAGGAGGGAAAGTTGAGATAACAGGGAGGTCCGAGCTACGACACCCCTAAGTATAAGTGACGGTTACAGAGGAGGAGGGAAATTTGATATAACAGAAAAGTCCGACAGCTGCGACACCCAAAAGTATAGGTGACGGTACGGAAGGAGAAGGGAAATTTGAGATAACAGGGAGGTTCGAGCTACGACACCCTGAGTGTAGGTGACGGTACAAGAGGAGAAGGGAAAGTTGAGATAACAGGGAGGTCCGAGCTACGACCCCCTGAGTGTAGGTGACGGTACGGGAGGAGGAGAGAAAGTAGAGATTACAGGGAGGTCTGAACCACGACACCCCGGATTGTAGGTGCGGTACGGGAGGAGGATGGAAAGTTGAGGTAACAGGGAGTTCCGAGTTACAACACCCTGAAGTATAGGTGACGGTTACAGGGGAGGAGGAAAATTTGAGATAACAGGAAGGTCCGACAGTTACGACACCCCAAAGTGTAGGTGATGGTACGGGAGGAGGAGGGAAAGTTGCGATAACAAGGAGGTCCGAGCTACGACACCCCGGAGTGTAGGTGACGGTAAGGGAGGAGGAGGGAAGGTTGAGATAACAGAATGGTCCGAGCTACGACACCCCGGAGTATAGGTGATGGTACGGGAGAAGAAAGAAGTTAAGATAACCGTGAGGTCCGAGCTACAACCCCTGGAGTATAGGTGACGCTACGGGAGGAGGAGGGAAAATTGAGAAAACATGGATTTAGTGATTTATTTGATTTAGTGATTTATTTAATTTATGATTTAGAGTACAATAGTCATAATTCGGAGGGCAGAGCTACGACACCCCGAAGTATAGGTGATGGTACGGAAGAAAGAGGGAAAGTTGAGATAACAGGGAGGTCCGACAGCTGCGACACCCCGAAGTATAGGTGATGGTACGGGAGGAGGAGGGAAATTTAAGATAACAATAAGGTCCGACAGCTACGACACCCTGAAGTATAGGTGACGGTACGGGAGGAGGAGGGAAAGTTGAGATAACAGGGTGGTCCGAGGTATGACACCCCGGAGTGTAGGTAACGGTACGGGAGAAGGAGGAAGTTGAGATAAATGGGAAGTCCGAGCTACGACACCCCAGAGTGTAGGTTATGGTACGGGAGAAGGAGGAAGTTAAGATAACAGGGAGGTCCGAGCTACGACTTCCCGGAGTGTAGGTGACGGTACGGGAGGAGGAGGTAAAGTTGAGATAACAGGGAGGTCCGAGCTACGACACCCCGGAGTGTAGGTGACGGTGCGGGAGGAGAAGGGAAATTTGAGATAACAGTAAGGTCCGCCAGCTACGACACCCCGAAGTATAGGTGACGGTACGGGAGGAGGAGGGAAAGTTGAGATAACAGAAAGTTCCGAGTTACGACACCCCGGAGTGTAGGGGACTGTACGGGAGGAGGAGGGAAATTTGAGATAACAGTAAGGTCCGACAGCTGCGACACCCCGAAGTATAGGTGACGGTACGGGAGGAGGAGGGAAAGTTGAGATAACAGGGTAGTCCGCGCTACGACACCCCGGAGTGTGGGGGACTGTACGGGAGAAGGAGGGAAAGTTGAGATAATAGGGAGGTCCGAGCTACGACCCCCTGAGTGTAGGTGACGGTACGGGAGGAGGAGAGAAAGTAGAGATTACAGGGAGGTCTGAACCACGACACCCCGGATTGTAGGTGCGGTACGGGAGGAGAATGGAAAGTTGAGGTAACAGGGAGTTCCGAGCTACGACACCCCGGAGTGTAGGTGACGGTAAGGGAGGAGGAGGGAAGGTTGAGATAACAGAATGGTCCGAGCTACGACACCCCGGAGTATAGGTGATGGTATGGGAGAAGAAAGAAGTTAAGATAACCGTGAGGTCCGAGCTACGATCCCTGGAGTATAGGTGACGCTACGGGAGGAGGAGGGAAAATTGAGAAAACATGGATTTAGTGATTTATTTGATTTAGTGATTTATTTGATTTATGATTTAGAGCACAATAGTCATGATTCGGAGGGCAGAGCTACGACACCCCCGAAGTATAGGTGATGGTACGGAAGAAAGAGGGAAAGTTGAGATAACCAGAGGTCCGAGCTACGACACCCCGAAGTATAGGTGACAGTTACGGAGGAGGAGGGAAATTTGAGATAACAGAAAGGTCCGACAGCTGCGACACCCCGAAGTATAGGTGATGGTACGGGAGGAGGAGGGAAATTTAAGATAACAATAAGGTCCGACAGCTACGACACCCTGAAGTATAGGTGACGGTACGGGAGGAGGAGGGAAAGTTGAGATAACAGGGTGGTCCGAGGTATGACACCCCGGAGTGTAGGTAACGGTACGGGAGAAGGAGGAAGTTGAGATAAATGAGAAGTCCGAGCTACGACACCCCAGAGTGTAGGTGATGATACGGGAGAAGGAGGAAGTTGAGATAACAGGTAGGTCCGAGCTACGACTTCCCGGAGTATAGGTGACGGTACGGAAGGAGGAGGGGTTGAGATAACAAGAAGGTCCGAACTACGATGCCCCGGAGTGTAGGTGACGGTGTGGGAGGAGGAGGGAAATTTGAGATAACAGTAAGGTCCGCCAGCTACGACACCCCGAAGTATAGGTGACGGTACGGGAGGAGGAGGGAAAGTTGAGATAACAGGGTGGTCCGCGCTACGACACCCCGGAGTGTGGGGGACTGTACGGGAGAAAGAGGGAATGTTGAGATAACATGGTGGTCCGAGCTACGACACTCCGAAGTATAGGTGACGGTACGGAAGGAGGAAGGAAAGTTGAGATAACAGGAAGGTCCGACAGCTGCAAAACCTCGGAGTATAGATGACGGTACGGGAGGAGGAGGGAAAGTTGAGATAACAGGGACATCCGAGCTACGACACTCGGAGTGTAGGTGACGGTACGGGAGGAGGATGGAATTAGAGATAACAGGGAGGTCCTAGCTACGACTCCCCGGAGTATTGATGACGGTACGGGAGGAGGAGGGAAAGTTGAGATAACAGGAAGGTTCGAGATACGACACTCGGAGTGTAGGTGACGGCACGGAAGGAGGAGGGAAGTAGAGATAACAGGGAGGTCCGAGCTAAGACACCCCGAAGTATAGGTGACTGTACGGGAGGAGGAGGGAAAGTTGAGATAACAGGAAGGTCCGACAGCTGCGACACCCCAGGCCCTGAAACAAATCAATTACTCCGGTGTCCTAATGACACTTGATTACACGCCTCCATATATGTGTATGGTGTCGCGAGAGGCGTTTTTACAGTCCCACTGTGGTTTGGTAACCAACTCACTAGCGCCCAGATATTGCCAGTCCACATCAAGGGTGGCGTAGAAAGTACTAATGAAGCGATGAAAGAATATCGGGGACATCTTTGCATGTGGCCATGATAATAGCAGATTGGAACTTTTACCTTAATCTTTCAAATTAAAAAAAAATCATGAAAAGAATGACCTTTCAGAATTTTGTATACAATGTTAAAATGTCATTCGAAAGGTCCTTTAAGAATATTTTTTGGAAGGTGAAGTTGACTTTGAGAAAACCCTTAAATAAATCTCCATTCAAATATTTTCTGAAAATTCCCGCTCAACTGGCTAAAGAAATCAAATACTCTGCTACATAGTTATACTATAAAGTAAAGTGCCAGGAGAAAATGATTTTTTATTAATCGACTACCTAAAAAATCATTTCCTCCTGGCACTTTACTTTATAATATTTATATTCCAAGGAGAAAGTTTCTATGTTTAAATAAGCTGCTACATATTTGATTATAAAAACTTCTAAAGAGAAATATTCCAGAAGTTGAATACGTCAGGTGTATTTTTAGAAGAAAAAAAATGTTCTGGAAGTTCTTTAGGAGTGAAATTTTCCTGAAGGGATAAATTTAACATTTTTCATTGATAGCTCATGTATATTCTAAAGGTTTTCTAAAAGCGTTGCATAGCGCTTTTTTGGAAAGTCTATATGATGATAATAACGAATATATTAAAATCAAATTATCCAAGAAGTATCTGACGATGTCGATTTCCTAAAGCTTGCGGGACATTGTCTCGAAATATTTTTATTCTGATGTTTAGTGGAAGTTACAGCGAAACTTTCGTAACCCTGCTACCAGGTTCGAACAGCCTGCCACATCTTGTTGGCCGTCAGAGCTTTTTATATATAAGGATCAACGTTTCAAGGTCTTATAATCACCGTGTCATAGTTCAACTTTGATGTATATACAGAGACCAAACCCTCAACTATATTTGTACTATCATAAGTGACGATGCCATGGTTCCGTTCAAATCGCCTTCCGCAACTTGTGATCAATCAACCTCTCCAGGCCTCTACAAAAGCTGAGAGTGGCTCAGATCACCTTGTGATCAGTCACATGCTGATATTTTAGAGAGCTTATCCGTCTGATAATGCCCAAGTTCCAGAAGCACCCTGGAAGCCAGCACGTGCTGCCCTGGGGGCATCGAATCCCTGTGCTGATGACGGATGGAGCTCCGGAAATCTCATCAATCCCGGGCTCATTAATCAGCTCGCCGCATTCTTCAGGCGTCCGTTGCTCCCTGGGCCGGTACAGTACTGTCCCGTACTTTTTCTTCACGCCACTCTATCGACTCTATATATGACCTGGGTCGGTACAGTACTGTCCCGTACTTTTTCTTCACGCCACTCTATCGACTCTATATATGACCTGGGTCGGTACAGTACTGTGCCGTACTTCTTTTTCACGCCACTCTATCGACTCAATATATGACCTGGGCCGGTACAGTACTGTGCCTTACTCCTTCTTCACGCCACTTTATCGACTCTATCTATGACCTGGGCCGGTACAGTACTGTGCCGTACTACTTCTTCACGCCACTCTATCGACTCTATCTATGACCTGGGCCGGTACAGTACTGTGCCGTACTGCTTCTTCACGCTACACTATCGACTCTATCTATGACCTGGACCTGTACAGTACTGTGCCGTATTCCTTCTTCACGTCGCTCTATCGACTCTATCTATGTCCTGGGCCGGTACACTACTGTGCCGTACTTCTTCTTCACGCCACTCTATCGACTCTATCTATGACCTGGGCGGTACACTACTGTGCCGTACTTCTTCACACCGCTCTATCCACTCTATCTGTGACCTGGGCCGGTACAGTACTGTGCCGTACTTCTTCTTCACGTCGCTCTTTCGACTCTATCTATGACCTGGGCCGGTACAGTACTGTGCCGTACTTCTTCTTCACGTCGCTCTATCGACTCTATCTATGACCTGGGCCGGTACAGTACTGTGCCGTACTTCTTCTTCACGCCACTCTATCGACTCTATCTATGACCTGGGCCGGTACACTACTGTGCCGTACTTCTTCACACCGCTCTATCCACTCTATCTGTGACCTGGGCCGGTACAGTACTGTGCCGTACTTCTTCTTCACGTCGCTCTATCGACTCTATCTATGACCTGGGCCGGTACAGTACTGTGCCGTACTTCTTCTTCACGTCGCTCTATCGACTCTATCTATGACCTGGGCCGGTACAGTACTGTGCCGTACTTCTTCTTCACGTCGCTCTATCGACTCTATCTATGACCTGGGCCGGTACACTACTGTGCCGTACTTCTTCTTCACACTACACTATCGACTCTATCTATGACCTGGACAAGTACAGTACTGTGCCGTATTCCTTCTTCACGTCGCTCTATCGACTCTATCTATGTCCTGGGCCGGTACACTACTATGCCGTACTTCTTCTTCACGCCACTCTATCGACTCTATCTATGACCTGGGCCGGTACACTACTGTGCCGTACTTCTTCACACCGCTCTATCCACTCTATCTGTGACCTGGGCCGGTACAGTACTGTGCCGTACTTCTTCTTCACGTCGCTCTATCGACTCTATCTATGACCTGGGCCGGTACAGTACTGTGCCGTACTTCTTCTTCACACCATACTATCGACTCCCGACGGGCCCTGAATCGTCCGCGCCTCGCGGCCACGCCGATCTCCCGGTACCTGGCGAGATGGGCAGCTATCATCAGCCCACCGGCCAGGGTCGACTGGGCCTCGCTACGGCGCTGCGCCTTCTCGGGCCATGAGGCCGATGCCGCCCTCAAGTTGGCCCTCCATGCTCTACCCCATCCGGCCCATCCTGCCTCGGCCGGCACCTCTTGTCCTGCCTGCAGGTCCGTCGACCGTTCCCTGGGCCACCGTTACTGGAGCTGCCAGTCCATCAGGCCCTCATCCGAGAGGCCTTCAACATCATCGGGCGGCCCCCTGACCTGCAGGCTTGGATCTTCGGGTCCGGCCTTGGGGACGACGCCCTGACCATCCTCGCGTCGGCAAAGCTGCGGATCTACCGCCACTTTGTTCGGGTTGGGCTCGGTGGCGTGGAGGACCCACTCATCGCCTGGAGGAGAACACTCGCGCGCCGAGGATGCCTTCCTTCATCATCTGTCATATAATTTACTTTGTATATATTTTAATTTCTCTATTTATTATTATTATATTATTTTCTTATCTTAATATTTCTACTAAATAACTCTTGTTGAGTGTAAAATTGATAAGATGTCAATAAAATTGTTTTAATTGTCAAAATTGTCACACTCTCGACTAAATCTATGACCTGAGCCGGTACAGAATTGTGCCGTACTTCTTTACGCCGCTCTGTCGACTCTATCTATGACCTGAGCCGGTACAGTATTGTGCCGTACCTCTTCTTCACGCCGCTCTATCCACTCTATCTATGACCTGGGCCGGTACAGTACTGTGCCGTACTTCTTTACGCCGCTCTGTCGACTCTATCTATGACCTGAGCCGGTACAGTATTGTGCCGTACCTCTTCTTCACGCCGCTCTATCCACTCTATCTATGACCTGGGCCGGTACAGTACTGTGCCGTACTTCTTTACGCCGCTCTGTCGACTCTATCTATGACCTGAGCCGGTACAGTACTGTGCCGTACCTCTTCTTCACGCCGCTCTTTCCACTCTGTCCATGACCTGGGCCGGTACAGTACTGTGCCGTACTTCTTTACGCCGCTCTGTCGACTATATCTATGACCTGAGCCGGTACAATACTGTGCCGTACCTCTTCTTCACGCCGCTCTATCCACTCTATCTATGACCTGGGCCGGTACAGTACTGTGCCGTACTTCTTTACGCCGCTCTGTCGACTCTATCTATGACCTGAGCCAGTACAATACTGTGCCGTACCTCTTCTTCACGCCGCTCTATCCACTCTATCTATGACCTGGGCCGGTACAGTACTGTGCCGTACTTCTTTACGCCGCTCTGTCGACTCTATCTATGACCTGAGCCGGTACAGTATTGTGCCGTACCTCTTCTTCACGCCGCTCTATCCACTTATCCATGACCTGGGCCGGTACAGTACTATGCCGTACTTCTTTACGCCGCTCTGTCGACTCTATCTATGACCTGAGCCGGTACAGTATTGTGCCGTACCTCTTCTTCACGCCGCTCTATCCACTTTATCCATGACCTGGGCCGGTACAGTACTGTGCCGTACTTCTTTACGCCGCTCTGTCGACTCTATCTATGACTTGAGCCGGTACAATACTGTGCCGTACCTCTTCTTCACGCCGCTCTATCCACTTTATCCATGACCTGGGCCGGTACAGTACTGTGCCGTACTTCTTTACGCCGCTCTGTCGACTCTATCTATGACCTGAGCCGGTACAGTATTGTGCCGTACCTCTTCTTCACGCCGCTCTATCCACTTTATTCCATGACCTGGGCCGGTACAGTACTGTTCCGTACTTCTTTACGCCGCTCTGTCGACTCTATCTATGACCTGAGCCGGTACAATACTGTGCCGTACCTCTTCTTCACTCCGCTCTATCCACTTTATCCATGAACTGGGCCGGTACAGTACTGTGCCGTACTTCTTACGCCGCTCTGTCGACTCTATCTATGACCTGAGCCGGTACAGTACTGTGCCGTACTTCTTTACGCCGCTCTGTCGACTCTATCTATGACCTGAGCCGGTACAGTATTGTGCCGTACTTCTTTACGCCGCTCTGTCGACTCTATCTATGACCTGAGCCGGTACAGTATTGTGCCGTACCTCTTCTTCACGCCGCTCTATCCACTTTATCCATGACCTGGGCCGGTACAGTACTGTGCCGTACTTCTTTACGCCGCTCTGTCGACTCTATCTATGACCTGAGCCGGTACAGTATTGTGCCGTACCTCTTCTTCATGCCGCTCTATCCACTCTATCTATGACCTGGGCCGGTACAGTACTGTGCCGTACTTCTTTACGCCGCTCTGTCGACTCTATCTATGACCTGAGCCGGTACAATACTGTGCCGTACCTCTTCTTAACGCCGCTCTATCCACTTTATCCATGACCTGGGCCGGTACAGTACTGTTCCGTACTTCTTTACGCCGCTCTGTCGACTCTATCTATGACCTGAGCCGGTACAATACTGTGCCGTACCTCTTCTTCACGCCGCTCTATTCACTTTATCCACGACCTGGGCCGGTACAGTACTGTTCCGTACTTCTTTACGCCGCTCTGTCGACTTTATCTATGACCTGAGCCGGTACAATACTGTGCCGTACCTCTTCTTCACGCCGCTCTATCCACTTTTTCCATGACCTGAGCCGGTACAATACTGTGCTTTATTCCTTCTTTACGTCGCTCTGTCGACTCTATCTATAACCTGAGCCGGTACAGTACTGTGCCGTACTACTTCACGCCGCTCTATGACTCTATCTATGACCTGGGCCGGAACAGATACTTTTTATCTTCTTTAAATTCGGAAGCAATACTAATGATTCACATGAACGCAACTTAAGTAAGTTGTACCTTTTAGCATGTATATCGGGACACAATATTTCTGGTAGATATTTAATTAACAGTGATCTTTATTGAAGACTCACGAGATAACCAAGTTTGAACAAAATTGCCTATTTTTCCTTCAAAAAACAGACCACCGGTGAAATCTAAAGCCTTTCCACTTCCTTAAGTTTTGTCCATGAATGTATGATTGCGCTATGAATTTATAGTTTTTTCATATCAGTAGCTGGACGTTATTGCGTGACAATACCTTACAAGGTATTTCATGGGATATTAGACAGGAAACAATATGGAGTATATAGGTGTAGTATTTGATGAGTACAAGTTGACTCTTGACCATCGCTACTGGTCGCATGGATCTATTTATCTGAAAATCTACACAATGGCTTTACACCAATTCTAAAATGGGTAGTTTATCATAGAGATTGTTGATATTTTATTCAAATATATAGGCAAACTAACCTGCACCAAGTTCTATTTAACACTCGGCAGTTTTCATGTAACGAGAAACTGTAAGATAAGAAAATTGATAAATATGAGATTACATTCAGCTTTATTAAGAAATTTTTTTTTCTCGTAATATAAAATTTTTTAATGTACTTTTTTATAACTATATTTTCTATAGAAATATATTCTCTCGTATTACACACACATACAGCTTTATTAAGATCACCGGCCTTATACAGATTCACCGCAGGAAAGAAGCATAGATGGAGCTCTTATACTCCAGGTAGCACAGAACCCAACAGCCTCTAGGTTCAACGCATGTCTAGTGGCCACAGAATCCACCGTGCATAAGTAAGCATATCACTGAAAGGGCGAGTGTGGAATCAGCCCCGTTTTAATCTTCGCTTTCCTCATCCAAATGGACCACGACATTCGGCGATTCTATTAATCTCCTCCGAACGGTGACTGTAACCTTGTAGAATTCATATAAATCAAAGAAAAAAGACAATGATAAAAAAAAATTATCTCGAAAAAAGAAATTTCCGGCATCTGGGATTATAGTCCAGGGATCGGCAAACTGCGGCTCGAGAGCTA
Organism: Cordylochernes scorpioides; assembly: GCA_030710605.1. Taxonomy (NCBI): domain Eukaryota; kingdom Metazoa; phylum Arthropoda; class Arachnida; order Pseudoscorpiones; family Chernetidae; genus Cordylochernes; species Cordylochernes scorpioides. The sequence goes on along the minus strand of CP092877.1, from coordinate 37,290,883 downwards.
CATGCAGCTCTTTGGATGTGAAGATGCGGCTCTTTATATTGTTCCATACGCAAATATTATTTATATAGGTACTATTTATTGTTGGCAAGAAGATATTTCATGGCTCTTTGAAAACTTTGAAATTTTGTAAATTGTAATTTTTGACTTTTCCGACTCAAAAGTTTGCCGACTCCTATTATAGACCATTACCATCAGTTGCCGATATGGGGGTACGTAATCATTCGTCGCCGATTTTCATGATCTCATACCAGTTTCTGAGGTGATGATATCCGATATTGATCATTATTAGGATTCCAGGAATGTACGGGAGTGTTCAACTGCCGTAACGTGTTCTATTTATACACGTAACCAAGATACAAATACACAACATGTATTAATACAAAGCAATAACGCGCCATCTATATATAACAAATGAAAACATTAAGACGCGAATGCTTCTTTTCACAAATAAATCAAATTTATACTATCCTTACTGTGATGAAAAAATATTGGAGAATGCTTGTCTCATTAGTGGTGAATCTCCCAAACGGTGGCGCCAATTTAATCTACCAGACCGCTTCTTTAGACCTCTAATACTGTATTGAATCATTCTGCTTTTATATGCTACACAGAAGGGTGGAATCTTAGAAATGGTATTTAAGCAAACTATGGATATAAGCTTTTAGGACAGTAGAATTACATTTAAATATTTGTATCGAGCAATGCTCTTCCGCAAATATATGTCATAGAAAATAAGAAATTCTGTACTCTATTTTTACTATAAGCATTTTCATACCTCAACTTCTATGGAGTATTACTCGTATCTCAGCGATGATATCCCATTGACTGTAAAACGATGCGTTGTCCAATTGAGAATTATTTTTTCACTTTTTAAAAATAATCACGTTCTATTGTTGAAATCTAAGAATTCAAAATGCACTCTGTGTAATAGTGAATTTAGCCAGGACAGACTACATGTTTTACTGTCCGGCTTTGGAGGATAAGAGAGTAATTCTCTTCCAGAAGATTACTTATGAAGACAATTCGCCATATGTTTTATTGTCAAAAGTAGTGAAAAGCAAGACCAATGTATTGATTTTTCACAAATTCTAGAGAACAGCACAGTCAAAAGGCGTAACACAGAAGAGAGACCTAACTTGAGGAAAGATTGATGTTTATTCTCCACTTTCTGTAGATACATATTGCTTATGTTTACCCAACTAGGAGAATCCTGTATGGAACAAGTGTCCCTAATCAAGACTTTGTTGTTGTATGTCACACAAAAAAGTAAAAGCACAAACCGTAATAGAATAAAAAAATTTATTCATAAGAAATTAGGAAAATTTTATGGTAGAAAAAAAAAAAAGACAGAAAAAAAATTATAAAAAGGTCCCGTATAATATACGACCAGATTTTATATTTTGTTGGGGAAAAAGCAACTAAATATAATAATAATGATAATATAATTATTAAAAAATAAAAACAAAGAGAACGAAGCCAAAAGCTCCAAAAAAACGATCATCAATTTAGAAACACAAACTGGACAAGCTGGGAAATAAAAAAGGGGGAAGAAGAAAGAAACAATGTATGGAAAAACATCGATTAATATAGCAGCGCAACAAATATATATAACATATATATATTATATAAAATAATATATAATAAACTGGAAACCAGCCAGTTGTTTCAAAAAACATTACAAACAAGGTATAAAACTCTGTCAAAAATTATATATATATATAAAAATATATAGACTATACAGGGTGGGCGGTTCCGAAGGCACGTAATGAAGGAAGTGCCCAAAGCCAGCTCCGGGCTAGGACTTATAGGTTAGATCATGTAGAAGGGGGGCAACTTCTGGGTAGGGGGCGGGGGGCTGTTGTATTCTTGTTGGATCATGTGGTGGTGCCCTCCGTTGCCATTGGTTGGTGGGACATAGTTCTGATAACTTGTCATCTGGACACAGAAAGACATGTTGACATTTGTGTGGTTGCAAATGGAGTAGTTTATATATTGTGTTTTGTCTAAATCGTATTTGTTGTATTGTACTTTGAGCTGTGCTCGAAACAAATATATTGTGTATTGTGTAAGTATTTGTGAAACAAATATGACGGTGTTTAACACCGTAATAAAGAAAATATCGTGAACTAGAAATTACTGTGAACTAGCTAGCTCAGGAGGTTCGGCAATCTTTTGAGTAGGAAGAGTCATAAATTACAATTTACAAAATTTCAAAGTTTTAAAGAGCCACAATTTTTTTTCTTTCCAACAATAAATAATACTCGCATAAATAATATTTGTGTATGGAACCATATAAAGAGCCGCAGCTTCACATCCAAAGAGCCGCATGTGGCTCGCGAGCCGCAGTTTGCCGACTCTTGAGCTAGCCCATGAACTACCTAGCCTATGAACTTCTTAACTTATTAGCAAACTGCGAACTAGCTAGCCTAGGAATTATGTGTGAATACTGTGAACTATGAGCTACCTAGCCTGTGAACTATACAGCCTGGGAATTACTGTGAACTAGCTATCATATGAGCGAGCTACGAGGTTATGATCTGTCTAGCATGCGAAATATACAGCTTGGGAATTACTGTGAACTAGCTATACCATGAGCGAACTAGGCTATGATCTGTCTAGCTTACGAACTATGCAACCTGGAATCACTGTGAACTAGCTAAGCCATGAGCGAGCTAGGCTGAGTAAAAAGGTGTTCCCCATATCAGATCGATAACCAAGATGTGACAGTGATCGAGCAGCTCCCACACTACACAATGGCCGTTTAGCCAATGGACAGGATTAAAACTGAAAGAAGATTTTTAATTAACGCCTCGTGGGAACTAGAGCCCGCCTGTACAGGAGAATTGCCTTGTTGATCTTGGAAGGAGGAGACCCCGACTGTATAGGAGCATATCATAGTGATAAAAGGTAACGCGCCATCTATACGAAGAAAATGGAAACATTTAGCACTATAATTGTGATTTTTTTTTTTTTTACATTTACAATCTCCCACGCACTCTCTCTACGTGAATCATAGGAAGCCTGGCTCATCAGTTACGAACCCTTCCAGAGATTCTACATGTTTAATCCACAAGACAGCTCGCCTATGGCATTTGGCCATTCTGATTCTGTATTTCTGTCATTTTATAAGTACCCTTGGTAAAGCTATCTAAGGGAATTATGGACAATAAGGTATATGTGCGCAATCTTTACTCATAAATATGAACTATTCAACGAGAATATTTCTTTTTCAAACATTGTCCTACAACCCTTTCTGGAATAAGACGTTACAATATTTTTATGATTGCAGTAAGGATGGTACAAGGTTGTCCCAAAAATCCGTAAACATATTATGATTTATATTTTACAAGTGTTTACTTCTGAGACAACCTTGATAATATTGGTAACCTTGGTAAAGTAAAATTATAACATAATTCTTATAGAAGAATGATTTAATCTCTGATGTTCTATATCAAGGGTAGCCAATCAGCAGGTGGGCCAAGTTTCAGAATTACAAGGTTGTCTCAAAAGTTCGTAAACACTTGCAAAATATAATATGGTTACGAACTTTTAGGACAACCTTGCAAAATATTATTCGTTTGAAAAATAATCATTAATTCTAAAATAGTTAATATCTATGAAAACCAAAGGAACAGAAGAAATATACACAGTAAAACATGCAGTTTCTACCTCAAATGAACCCATGAAGCCTCAATTAAAAAGAATGCATCAGCACATCGTATGTAATCATGTAATCAACGTTTAAATTATTAAGCGCTAATTTGATTACAAAATCTAGATGGGCTATAATTCCAATATTTTGACTATATTCTAGGGATAGCCAAACTTTTCAGCAGGCAGGCTTAAATTTTAGAAATAGTATTTCCTGCCGGATCACGTATATATATGGTTTTGAATCGAGAATCGACAGTGTTTATATATAAACAATTTCAAAGCAATTTAAGAAAATTAAATTTATAGCTCTAAATTATGCTAACACACTATTATATATTAAAAACAAAGACAGCACATGTGCTTGTGGTCTGGATATACCTTCTTTGTTTTCAATATCAACACCGGGCTTTTTTTTTTTTTTTCTATTATTTTTCACACTATTATATATATTAAAAACAAAAAATGCATATCCTGACCAGGCACACATGAGCCCAGTGTTCCATCCGAAGTGTTTAGAAGAAATTGTTATTTCTCGTGAAGAGAAGGGGAATATATTCGGCGTGTTCTACACCAGTAGGTCTGTTACAGAAAGAAGGAAGATGATGAAGTTTTAAAAAAAGTGGTTGTTTTTTGTAGCGGCCGTTGTTGACCACCACCACGGCGGCGGAGTTATTGTTATCGTCAACATCTGGCGACCTCGGGAACCGCCCGCCCTTGGCAGGGATCGAACGCCTCTTCTCTATTTGTCACCGGTGTGGGAGGTGGCGTAATTAACTTCTTCCTGGCTCTTAGATCCCAGCTCCTTCCTGGCTCTTAGATCCCAGCTCCTTTCTGGCTCTTACATCCCAGCTCCTTCCTGGCTCTTAGATCCCAGCTCCTTCCTGGCTCTTAGATCCCAGCTCCTTCCTGGCTCTTACATCCCAGCTCCTTCCTGGTTCTTAGGTCCCAGCTCCTTACTGGCTCTTATATCCCAGCTCCTTCCTGGCTCTTATATCCCAGCTCCTTCCTGGCTCCTTCCTGGCTCTTATATCCCAGCTCTTTCCTGGCTCCTTCCTAGCTCTTATATCCCAACTCCTTCCTGGCTCTTACATTCCAGCTCCTTCCTGGCTCTTACATCCCAGCTCCTTCCTGGCTCTTACATCCCATCTCTTTCCTGGATCCTTTCTGGCTCTTTCCTGGTTCCTTTCTGGCTCTTAGATCCCAGCTCGTTCCTGGATCCTTCCTGGCTCTTAGATCCCAGCTCCTTCCTTACTCTTACATCCCAGCTCTTTCCCGGCTCTTATATCCTGCCGTCTTTCTGGCTCTTACATCCCGTTTTCTTCCTGGCTCTTACATTCCAGTTATTAATCCTTCCCGGCTCTCTCTGAGGTCCTTGCTTCTTCCGATCTCTGGAGTCCTGGAACTTACATAGTCCCTTCCTGGGTTTTATCTCTTGGATCTCGGTTTCTGACTGCCTTCTGGCTCTTAGGTTCTGGCTTGATCCACAAATCATTGCTCTTTCTCCTTCATAGCTTTTATATATTGGCCTTTTCTCATTTCTGATCCTGGTCTTCACTCTACTGGATATTTCCTGGCCATCCGGTGTTCTAGGCCTTTCTTCCTCTTTAGATCCTTTATGGCTCTGAGGTATTCTCTATTTATTTCCTGATTAGGAGATATTAGTTTTCTACTTTCAATATCCTGAAATAATGCGTGTATTCTAAGAAAATGTATGCTTTTCGCGTATTGATAGTCCGGTTTGAATCTCCTGTGTTTTTTAAACCTTACGTCAGCTCTTGTATTGAGCGCTTAGTCGCCATCTAAGAAGTCATGAATCACATAATGTCATACAGTAGAACATTCCGCTATATAACATAAACATGGATATTTCAGGTTTACCCTGAATGTAGTGGCTTAATGGAGATTAGATTTAGGTTCTGATAAATCATCGTTGCCCTTAGCTGCTATTCCTTCTCTAAAATAATATCCTGTGATTATTCCTCTTGTAATTTGGATAATCTTTGTAAGTGTCTACGAAAATTGTCTTTCACTCGAGAAGGTGGTCTCTCATCAGGGTCATGCGAAGTTGTACTGTAGCAACAAAAAAACACTATCATGCATGTCGCTTGAAGAGAAGGACCGCTAATTAGAACTTAGGAAGGATTTTCTGATTGAGTCGATATGATACAGTCGATTATTGATTTAAAAACCTAGCCACGAGGCCATAGTTTAGTGTAGAATTTGGTATTTTACTATCACCATTCTTGGTTTATCATCAGTCGTCACCGATCTGTCAATCTGTGGTGTTGATCACTCCATATGTACAAGCAGTATATTTATGAACATTTTATTCAAAATTAAGTTAGTTTATATATATATATACAGTAGAACCTCCCTGTAAAGGACACCTAATTGTAGAGCCAAAGTGTCCTTTAGGGAGAGGTGTCCTTTTACCGGAGAGTTGCTAAATTGTAAAAATGGTAATTTTGCAAATGAAAACTGTCCTTTATGGAGAGGTATCCACTAATGGGGTGTCCGCTAAAGGGAGGTTCTACTATATATATATATTTATGTTAAATACAAATTGACAAGGGCAATTTGAAAGCAAACAATTCAGTGCTAAATACGACAAATTAAAAAAAAAAGGTCAAATAAATCTTGAAACTTCACTATTTTTGGTCTTTATTGGGTCCTAAAAGCGCAATAGGTTGTATTTACGATCTCACTGATCATAATAGAATTACATTTGAGACCCAGGTATCTTGGTCTTAAATCCGCTTTAGTCTTAAATAGATAATCAACTGTAATATAAGAGTGTGATTTAAGAACCTATATGATTAAGGAGGTAGGTGGATCCGGAAACCTATCCATGAAATGGATCGTATAGATGGAAGAAGGTAGGCACACAGGGAACATTACTGAATGGAAGACGTGGTCGCCAGCTCTATGCAAATTTATTCGCGTGGGTAGCTATTGCTTCATAGGAGGGACGGTGTCCATCGTCTATAAAGTTGGTTTCATGGGATTGTGTAGTCATAGCAGTACGTAGTACAGTGCCACTTCTGTTGAACACCTTCTTTCTATAAAATAATCCCTTGTACCAATATTGAGTCAAATTAATCAGAAGCCTCCAGGGAACAAAACACCGAGTTACCAAGTTTTCTCCTGTAGAAGGGCGTCCGTGCCCGAAACCTATAAAATAAAAATGTTTTGAAAGTATACATTTTCCTGGAGGCCTGATTAATTTTATTCAAACATATTGTTGTTGTTTCTTCTTTCTTATCTCCACTCAACCATATTAGCTTATCAATCTTATAGAGCTTGTTGATAGTGTTTTCTGGGAGTGATTTGAGCTCATCAAAGGCGATTTGACAAACATAATGATTGGGAACACTACTCAGTAGCAGGCCAACTTAGCTCCAATATGAAATGGCCGCCTCTGGCATGAGGAACAGACACAATATGCAGCCGCTCCTAACATGAAGTACAGATGCTGCTCATCCTGTATCCCTGGATTAGGAGCCCTTACAGGGTACTATCAGCCGGGCCAGCTGAGTCCAGGTTTTTAGCGAGCTTTTTACTGCCCCTCCTTATTTTTCATTCGGGCTTGGAACCGGCTAGACGTAGTTTCTGTTAAACATTAATTGATACAGTAGAACATTCTGTAAGAGACGACACCTCTCTACAAAGGACAATTTTCATTACAAAAATTTACTCAATAACAATCTTCCAGTAAGAGGACACTTCTCTATAAATGACCCGTCCACTCATCATTCACTAGAGTATAAGACGTCTTCAGTTTATTGATGGTGGTTTTAGTGAGATGAAATGGAAAACACACATTTCCCAACCAGAAAACATGATCTTAAATACTAATTATTATGAGGAGACACATAATCCCTTAGCCAAATGTCGGTAATGACACTAACTACAAACAATTGTAAAAAATCAGTTTGGAAAATCAAGTAACAAGCATATTACCAAAATTCGTTAAATTGTTTTTGAAATTTATTATTATGTGTAGGCTGACAGTTCCCCTACTTTAGATATTTATATAATCAAACTATAGTCATGGATATACAGTAAAACCTCCCTGTAAAGGACATCTAATTGCAGAGCCAAAGTGTTCTTTAGGGAGAGATGTCCTCTTACCGGAGAGTTGCAAAATAGTTAAAATGGTAATTTTGCAAATGAAAACTGTCCTTTATAGAGAGGTGTCCTTTAGCGTGAGTGCCCTCTCATGAAAGTTCTACTGTATATACACGATTTTTCTTAGTTGAATGTACAGGTCATAATGAAGCTTGTAAGAAATATCGAATTTTGATTGTTTTGGGGCAATAACTTCAAGATAGGTTCAGATAAAAACTTGGAATTTTGATAAAAAGGCATCTCCTGATCGTACAACTAAAAGTTGCTTATCTTTTAGTTGCACCATCAGAAGATGCATTTTTCTTAATCTATTCATCTGATACCAATACAATTTCACTTTTTACTATTTTTTCACATGAAATTTGAGTTTCAGCCTTATTTGAGGTCAAAAACGACCGCTTCAGAATCAAAACCTCAACTCCCGTCAGTTTCCGAATTGGAACCGCAACCCACTCATCAAGGGATATCGTATTATTAGAAAAATCCTTGAGATCTTAACTTGAATGAAAGATTTATCTAGTTTCTAAATCGTTGTAGGAATATGTTTCCAGAACTCTTCGCTAGCTTGAAGAAATACTTATATGATAAATCAACATTTTTATATCAAGTTTTTCCAGACTCTCAATCAAATGCAAACGTAACAAATGACTTTAGTTACCATTTAAGGTGACTAAACATGAATATTCAATACAATGACGCTAAATAGCCTCTATTTTTCCTTAAGTCCTATTTTTTGTTACTTATTATGTAGAGGTGTGGAGGCCAATATCTTTCTGTCCAATCCGAAGCGTGGGAGGTACTGGCTTTGTGCCCACCAATGGCGTGAGAGGCTTCTCAACCAATTAGAATTGAATTGGAACAATGGGCGTTTGGGAAAGGCGGAAAGATTTAGGTATCTTTCCTATATATCCTTATACTAAAAATAAAATAGGGAATTTTCTTCAAAAATTCTGTGAATTTTGTTGATTCTCCATTTAAGGCCCATCTTATACTACGTTACAATATATATATTGGTATTTGTTAAACGACGTTTGACAAATTTTACCACAAATGTTTCTTTTGAATGAAAAATCGTAATTTATTTTAAGGAGAAATAACGACTATTTCTATCCTTAGGGATGAAGTATGAAAGGATGAATTGTGAATAGTAATGATGAACGGAAAAATAAAAGTGTCTAGGGATGGGAATCGAACCCACCGTGTTGTATTATATTGGTATTTGTTGAACCACTACAGCGGTTGGTTTCTTTATTATATGGATTCACATAAAGAGTAAATATATTGAGAACCAGACATCCTACCTAATTATTTTTGTTTGGAAAAGATATGGCTAGATCAACTAATTTTTTCTATAAATCCTGACGTTTTAATGATTCTCTATTACTCTCCTCACTAGCAGAATGACCCAGGCAACGCCCGGGTTTTACCCGATTAAATGCTTTTATTCAAATACTATTCGTTACAATTATAAATTGGCGCCGTGGATGTCATTCTTGTATAATATATAAATGAGTTTTAAAAATTGTAAAAAAAAAAAATGCATCGGCCGGGAATCGAACCCGGGCCGCCCGCGTGGCAGGCGAGCATTCTACCACTGAACCACCGATGGTTATGAGAAATGGCCATATTTGGATATTTATTCCATTCACAAAGCAAACGGTGACAGAATTGATTAAGAAAGAATTGATTATGACGCTGATAACTGTATAATAGAATTCCCCTGAGTAATGGGACAGCGAGTCACTGAAACGTCGGAATTTAAATAAATAAATAAAAAAAAGGTTGATTTAGCTATCTTTCCAAAAGAAAAAAAAAATTCCAACCAACAAATTATATTCTTTTTTGTTGCTGTTGTCTAATGACGAAATCGATGCTCGAAAAATTTGGTTTTATGTTGCATCTTGTACGTCGTTGTCTCAAGTATTGATCTATATATTACAAACAGCAAGTTTAAGAATCATAATCTAAATTTTAAATAAAAAGTGTAGTTCATAGATGTGTCATATAGGTAAAGATATGATATACCATAGTTTATCCATCTACTGAAACGACTAGGCCACTAAGACCCAAGTAAACGCCCGATATAGTTGACGGAAAAAGAGTCGCCATAGTTTATCCATCTACTCAAACGACTAGGCCACTAAGGCCCAAGTAAACGGCCGGTATAGTTGACGGAAAAAGAGTCGCCATAGTTTATCCATCTACTCAAACGACTAGGCCACTAAGGCCCAAGTAAACGGCCGGTATAGTTGACGGAAGAAGAGTTGCCGTCCGGTAAATCGAACGAATGGCCAGCCGAGGACATGCTAATTCGTCCGCGACGACGGCCTTGCAGCTTTGGGAAGGTCAGAGAAGGGAAGAGGCAATGAGGTAACAAGGGCCAGTTAACACAATCGCTGGCGTAAATGGCCCACTGTACGCCGCCCCACCCTGCTCTGTGGAACCCTTCCAGCCTTGGGGAGCCTTTTTGGGAGCCTTCCGAACACCTGTAGCACTGAACCTTGTCCGAGAGATCTACCGATAGCTATCCAGTGTGTCCATGGATCTACTGACGTGTCTATTTTGCCTTCGTAATCAATGCCTATATCTAAAACGTTTGGTCAGCGCATAATGATTCGTTTTTTTTTAGGCCCTTCAAATCCTTGCACATAAATCATTGGAGGATTTTATCCAGTATTTGGCTTTCCAGAATAAACCACATTTTCTCCCAATGCATGGATTAGTCTAACCATTCATTATTTTTTAGTAAAAAAGCGATCTATTGAATATATTTATATAAAAAATGCGTACCTAGATCTGTGAAAGACAATCAATCTCTTCCTTATCGACAATTTCTCATCAATCCCTCGAAATATTTAGATTTTTTTTCTTTCACAGATCCAGGTACGCATTTTCAAAAATATAAATTATTATTTTATTCTTTCGCAACGAGTACTGTCAAATAAATGCCACAGGTTTCTGGAGATGAGTTTCTTTTATCTTTATTAAACGTAATCTCGAGCTTTCGGGCATCTCTGCTCTTCTACGGGAGAACAGGGAAACATATAAACGCCGTTAATGTACTCCGTTTCTGTACTCCTGTAGAAGGGCAGAGATGTCCGAAATCTCGAGATTACATTTAATAAAAATAAAGAAACTCATCTCCAGAAATCTTCATTTACTAAGAGTACTGTAAAGCTTTCAAGTCGAAATCGATGGGATTGTCTAGTTTTGCTCAGATCTTAAATGTTTGTCCTTGAAAGAAACTTTTTTTCTGTGTAAAAGTTATTATAGAACTTTTTGATTTACCACCTTCTCTGGAATGTTTCACATACTTTATATACAAACTTTAAACATCCGTAATTTTGCTTTTACAGTAGATACCTGTTCTTCAGAGCGACTCTACATACATCAGCTTGTGTGATGTGATTATCTGCACAATATATACTTCTTTCGATATTAAAGAATTACACAGTTCCATCCAAATTTTTATAGTCACCCAATTTGTCACATCACACAAAAAAATTCCAGAAATACTTACATAAAAGAGGACTATCAGAAACAACAAATTGTTCCTGCGGAGAAACTGAACAAACTGCTCTTCACCTTATCTATGACTGTCCGAATTTTGCAGAAGTGAGATATCGTTTTTTTCCCTGATCTATATGATTTAACTCTCTTATATCTGCTACTTTGTCTATATAAATTTTATGAACTCTGTCGAATAATACATGTAAATATCTAATTTCAAATTTTTAATTGTTTGTCGTTTTGTTTGTTTTCTCTGTAATAGGCGCAAATTTTTCAATATCGCACCTGGTTGATTAATAAAATGAAAAAATATATATATTAAAGAATCCTTATAAAGCTATCGCCTGACATTAAAATTAAAGATGCTTCCATATTTTTGCCTCTATTTAGATTTTATAACGCATGAATGTATTCAGATGCATATACTCACATATCTTTACAATACAGATATAATTTTCGTTCATGAATAAGAATTTAAAGAAAAAAATATTTTTTCTAAAAATCATTCTTTTGCCATCTTATATACCTTCAGATATATGGAATTGTTAACTTCAAATTACCGCTGTTTGATCTCAAGGTGTATTTAGAAAGCAGCATTGAGAATAATGCTTATGAACATTGCCTCTTTATCGAAATTCGATCAGATTTTACCCAAAATCCTTTAGATGATCCAAATCCCGACTACAATGCACCAGAAGCTTTGTTACCTGACACAATAGAATGGATTAAGTCGCTTAACTTCCTGCGACAGCCACCAACCTGATTGTAAAAGTCGATTTCCTTTATCAGCAAGAATCAGACCCTCTTTGCATATTGGACCTGATAGTTGATATAGAATAGATGAAAGAAAACTCTGAAAGATCAAAATCTTATGTGTGTGTGTGAAAATTCTTTGACGCATGTTTAAAAGAATAACCTTACTAAGATGATCCTATAAGTTTCTACCCTTTTTCCATATAGCGAGCAAAGAATCATTTTTATTACTTTCAAGATTCTCTAATACGGTCTTTGTTAGCCATGTTGAGTAGAAGATGTGATATCTTGGGATGTAAATGCCTCACATGTCTGAACATGTAGAAAGAAAGTTAACTACATTGAATTATAACGTAACCTATATAGCTCTGTTTACTTATAGGGCAATATAACGCGCTATTTATATATATGAAAGGAAAATATTAAAGCACGCAAGTTTCTTTTGAACATGAAACAAACTACTACTGTCCTTACAGTGCAGCCTATATAAGCAGAATGGACTGATACAGTATTAGAGCTCTAAGAAGCGGTCTCTCTCACTCTCTCTAAGAACTCTCGCAGTCCATCGGTGACGGAGTCTTTTCCGCGGTGGGCACCACCAATGACGACATGTATATATATATATATACTAGCCGAATGACCCGGGCAACGCCCGTGTTTTACCCGATTGAATGTTTTAATTCAAATACTATTTGTTACAATTATATACAATAAGAGAGGATTCCATTAGTTATTAACTAATATATGCATTTATTTAAGGGTGGGGGGGGGGGGGGGGGGGGGGGGGGCAGAGGTGGCGTGATTGTAGCCAACCAATAGGAGGGCGCCATTCCAAAAAAAAAAAAAGCAAACGGTGACAGAGATGACAAATGATTAGGAGATGAAGAATTAAGAACGGATGACGCTCGTAACTGTATATAGAATATATATATATTTATATATATTATGTATATTTATCAATTATATTTCATTTATTATTACATTTATTCATTCATATATTTATCAGTATATAATTTTGTTTATTCATATTTGTGTATTTATTTTGTATTTAACCTTATATAATCTTTATGGACATTGTGATAAATCAGTTTCAATCTAAATCTCTCTCTCTCTCTGGTAGATTAAATTGGCTAAACCGCTGAAAGGGTTCACCAATAATGAGTCAAGACCTCCCAATATATTTTTCAACGCAGTAAGAATAGTAGAAGTTTGTTTTATGTTCAAAAGAAACTTGTTTGCTCAAATGTTTTCCTTTCTTATATATTCTCGTATAGCTCTGTTTGGTAACTTGATCTAACGGATGTGAAAGGAATCGTCAAAAATAAGGGGGGCACTAGGGTAAAAACAAATTTGTTCAAAATATGTTTTACGTTCGAATGCTATTAGAACTATGTGATAGTTTCTAAAGAAAGATATTGAAACATTCGTGCTAAAATGATTTCATTTCCTATATACAGGTATTGAGTTGTGTAGAAATACGGTACTGAACAAATAGTGTTGCTTTTCATTATAAATATGAATAAATATAATAAATTCGTAAGATAGAATCCTCTGATGTATAAGTTGCAGACACACTTGAAAACTCCGAGGATAAGTTTCTTTTATTTCATAAATGATATCTCGAGCTTTCGGTATCGTAAACCCTTCGACAGGAGTGTATAAGACGAAATGAATCACAGTTTTTAGCTATTATTTATATTTGGTATGTTATTTACATATTTTAAAATGTGCAAAAAAAATTTTAATATTTTTTAATTAACATGAATATTTTATGCCTGAGTTAAATATTTTATATTTTATATATACAAAACAAGTGAGAAATATACTATTGCTTATCTGGAATGTAGTTTCATGTATCAGGGTTGTGTATCAAACTATTGTATACTTCTGGGATATCTATATGTCTATTAATGCTCTGGTGTTTCGTGGTTATGCTTATTATTTATTTTGGTGTAGTAGATTTTTGGTTTGGCTAAGTTAAAAGTATGGCCTGTTGTTTCAATGTGTTGAAAAATAAGTGATCTATTGTTTTTGTTTTTTATATTTCTATTGTGTTCATTGATTCTGTCCTTAACTAACCTGCCTGTTTCTCCAATAAATATTGTGCAAAAATATAATACAGTAGAACCTCCATGTAAAGGATACCTAATTGCAGAGCCAAAGTGTCCTTTAGGGAGAGGTGTCCTCTAACCAGAGAGTTTCTAAATTGTAAAAATGGTAATTTTGAAATGAAAACTGCTCTGTAGAGAGATATCCTCTAGCGGGAGTGTCCTCTCATACTGTATAAATTGGAGGAAAAAAAACTGAAAATTATATAAGAGAAACTTAATTGAATAGGGATTGTAGAAGAACATTATGGAAGTGAATGAAAAAGTTAGAGAAGGAAATACAAGATAACCTCAACCAAAATGAAGATGTTGATAATACGGAAAATTTCACAGAATCGGACAAAGCTAGTATGTATCGGTATTATAGAAGTATCTCTATATATGGAATAGGTACTACAAGATAAACAGATGTACCAATCCTATGGGATACCCATAGTTCACGATGGTATGCTGACAAACATTCCGCTATGTATGATGTAATGAGCAGGGGTCAACACCACAAGGATTGCCACACAAGTTTATTAGCTTGTTTTGTGGTATAGCTACGTTCTTTATGAGCTTAATAACTTAAAAATTTTCCACCTCCCTTGGGATTTATGGAATTGTTTGGTCTCGCCCCGAGGCGCTCTCTTCTCACGATGTTCGTTTCGGATGGTTTCATTGGCTCTGGTTGTTTATTGCGTTAACAATTGGTTTATCTCTGGTTGTATTGGTTCTTCTTGGTTTATTACTGGTTTTTTATTGTTCTTCTTGGCATATCTCTGGTTTTATTGGTTATTCTATGTTTATCTCTGTTTTTTTATTGATTTATCTCTGCTTTTATTGGTTCTTCTCGGTTCATCTCTGGTTCAATTAGTTCTTCTTGGTTCATCTCTGGTTTTATTGGTTCTTCTCGGTTTATGTCTGGTTTTTATTGGTTATTCTATGTTTATCTTTGGTTCTAGTTGTTTATTGCGTTAACAATTGGTTTATCTCTGGTTTTATTGGTTCTTCTCGGTTTATCTCTAGTTTTTAATGGTTATTCTATGTTTATCTCTGGTTTTTATTAGTCATTTTATATTTATCTCTGGTTTTATTGGTTATTCTTGGTTCATATCTGGTTTTATTGGTTCTGCTTGTTTATTGCGTTAACAATGGGTTTATCTCTGGTTTTATTGGTTTTTCTTGGTTCATATCTGGTTTTATTGGTTCTGGTTGTTTATTGCGTTAACAATGGGTTTATCTCTGGTTTTATTCGTTCTTCTCGGTTTATCTCTAGTTTTTAATATTTATTCTATCTTTATCTCTGGTTTTTATTAGTCATTTTATATTTATCTCTGGTTTTATTGGTTCTTCTCGGTTCATATCTGGTTTTATTGGTTCTGGTTGTTTATTGCGTTAACAATGGGTTTATCTCTGGTTTTATTGGTTATTTTTGGTTTATTTCGTATTTATTTTAGTTTGTGAAAGTCTTTACTGGTTCTGCTTTGTTTTATTTTGTGCATCTTATTGGCTTTATTTATTTTTCTTTGTTTATTTCTTATTATTCCATTATTCCTTATTTTATCGGTTTTGGTGTGTTTATAATGGGTTTATATTTTGTTCTTCTTTGGATTTTATTTGTTCTGTGTGTCGTTTATTGGAATTATTTTTATTTGTCTTTTGGTGTTATTATTTATACGCTCTTCTTGATTAATGATTCAGAAAAAAATGAACTTCGTTTATTTTGTATTTTAGTTAATTCGGTATTTGTTTTACCAGTTTTGTTTGAAACTTTTCTTAGTTATCTATAGTTTATTTGGGGTTTACACTTATTTATTGGTTACACCTTTAGTTTTTGACCTATACCATGCGTAGTTTGGAAAACAACAATGATAAAATTTGTTTTTGATTTCAATTCATAATTCAAAGAACATCATTTTAAAGATTACACTCAAGGACAAAACTTAAGGAAGTTATAACTTTCAGAATGTATATCGGGATTAAGACAAAACTCTGTAAGATATTTGATACACAGTAAACTCTTTGTCTCCTTAAAAAAAATAATAGACGACCGGCAAAGATGTTCTACTTAAATTTTGTCGATGAGTGTATTAAATTTTGTTGAACAATTGTTGATTCTATTTTTATCGAATCTGGTTTAAACTTCTGTTATCCTCGTTGAGTGTGGAGTGAAAGGGAATTCTGAAGGCAGTTGGCCAAGCAGTGCGCACGCCACGTGGACCTTTGTTTATCAAGCCTTTTGTTCCACCACCAATTAACAACTCAACTCCACGCGACCAAATGTCGGCCCTGGATTTAAGGCCAATTTACATGTTCCTCTTGTCCGCCTTCTGTTTAGAGAGAGAGATTATGGCCTACTAACTAAAGTGTATGATCTTTGAAAAAGAGCTTTCCGGTGGGGAATCGAACCCCGGTCGCCCGCGGGACATGCGGGAATACTAACCACTACTTCTGTTTAGATTCTTTGATGTCCTGATTAACGACCATGTGTGTGATGCAAACTTCCTTGGAGTACATCATATAATTCTTATTATCAATATATTTTATTCACGAAACTTCCTGGCGCGTTAAGAAATCTATTAAATGCCTGGAATATCACAAAGTAGAAGCAAATTGATTTGAAATTTTGAAAAAGTAAGGAACTAGAATAATACGTATTGAATTATTATTATTATTATTATTTTGCTTATCCCTAGTACACGTGATACAGGCCACGATAAGCATGGTGGGTAGAAGTAGGCGACTGATTTTACTGTAAGTGCACCACATGTCTACACACGTGAAAAGCAATTCGACTTTGCACTTAAAAATGTGACAAAACCCCGTTTGGTTACTTGCACTCGCTGGTGGGATTGGACTTTTGCAAGAATTGTGGGCCATTGGAACATTTTTTTATCAGAAAAAAAAGTGTCCAATGCGGGAATCGAACCCGAGTCGTAGCGGTCGAAAACCAACAGTTTAGACTATCCTTCCACCGACTCCTTCGTATTAAATTATAAAAGTGAAGAACTTGTGAAGGGTATCAATATATAATAACCGTTGTTGAGTTGAACTTCAATAAACAAGAAGATAACGAGAGGTAGAACAGTGTTAGGTTAACAAAGAAAGTCTATGTTAACAAAAAAAGATGAAAAACAAATAGACTCCTTAATTGTTGGGATGAAAATTAAAATGAATAATTCTCTAAGAACAAGGAAACACGGGGGGAAGGTAGAACTATGTTGGGAAGTAGATAAAAATAATAGACAATCGAAAGAACAGGAATGGAAGATAGGATCAGGAACAGTGTTGGAATGGAATTCAAAGAGGATGAACCTCCAATAAAATGAACATGTGTTGTTGTAATGAGAATAAAAAGGTGGATCTCCTCCAAAGGTGAGGAATGGAATGAGTCTATATGGACCTCAGAATGGACTAAGAGTATGTGTAACGACCATCTTTAGGACAAGAAGGTAACTATTGTATATTGACAACAGAGTATTGTTGTCATTGACTTGTTATTTATTTATTTATCATCATCGCGTGTATATAAGCGAGACCAAATAAAGAACTATTTTCTTGTGTCACCTGCTTGCCTTTCCTTAATCCTAGATGGCATCGAGGATATAACATTGGCGACGAGGATATAACAGTAACGTTTGAAGAGTCTATCTTTATGTTTACTCATCTTGATGGTGTATTCATCATACCACTTCGTTCTGGAATCTTAGTATCCTCTTCCCTCCATGTTTTTCTGAAGGACTATATTTCGTATTCCTATACCAACAAGGTTTGTCTCGTACAATAACAAATGTTTATCTGTATAACCTACTTGTTTGTACAGCCTTTGTATTCTTTATCGATACATCTTTGATCTGTACTAGCTCATTATTTATATATGTATAGCCTTTGTAGTGGTGGTGGTGTCTTGTCCACCATGGAATGGGAGGTGCCATTGCCCTGTTAGTCAGCCACATTTCAGAGTTCCTTGTAGGCCTTCACGATTACCATAGCGGCTCGGGGCTCACGACACCGTACTTCGCCCTAAAGGGCAGTACAGGTGTTGATATTGGTGGTGTCTTGTCCATTCTCCATGGAAAGGAGGGGGAGTTCCACTGCCCCGTTAGTCAGCCACATTTCCGAATTCCCTGTTCACGGTTAACGTAGTGGCTCGGGGCTCAAGACACCGTACTTCACCCTACAGGGCAAGCCTTTGTAGTATAATACCGATTAATGTTTGCCCTTTATTACATTCGTGTTTTTAAATGTATAACCTTTCTATTCTTCTATCCACAATGTTTGCATTGTACTTTGTTTGTATATTTGTACTTTGTATTCCTTTTATTAACGACGCTTGTGTCTAGTACTACCTTCTTGGTTTTAGATACACAGAATCTTTAACTGCGGTTGTCCTATTAGAAGTTTCGAAAGATAGAAACCTCTGAAATGTAAACAATAAAAGACGGCCTCCAAAGATATTATTGTTGCTTTATTTGTACATTCTCTGATAGTTTAAGATTCATTTTGTCATATACTCTTGTAGAGAGGTTTAGAATACCTGAAAGCTTGAGAGAATGTATAAATGAAGAAATTTATCCTCGGAAGCCGTTTTTATTATTATCATTGCTATTAGAAGTTTGTATTTATTCACTGGAATGAAGTGACGAAAGGGCCTACCTTCTGATAGTCGGGCTCGGATGGAGGGGACACCGAGTTGAAGGAGAGATCTGTCTCCTCGAAGCCCGTGGCGGACATCCGCTGATCGCAGCCCGGGGGGCTGGGACACTCGGGGGAGTTGAGGCACTTCTGGATGAGTGACTTCCCTGTATCGCTGGTGATCATGGGCTGCAGCTTTCGGGTGGCGAAGGTATAGACATGGCCCGTCTCACTGGCCACTACCAGCATCACCTCGGTACCCGTCAGCGTCGATAGCTCGTAGGCCTGCACAGTGTTGCATTGTATCTACCACATATATATAAAGAGACAAGGGTCGCCTCTCCCGTCAAAATAGACGTCTAAAACCAAACGCCATCTATTGACCGTCGCCGCAACTAGTGGCCTCGGGTCGGTGACAAAGCCACAACACCAGCTTTGGCAAACTGAAAAGCGTCCACCTAGAGACCATGGTTTCGGGCTAATGGCCCTCGTCAGTCTAGGGCGGACTTTATTCCATGAGATCCACACGGGATCTAATGGAATCTTGACAATCTGCTAAAGAGGTGTTTAGCCGGCAAAGTGGCTGGGCCATATCTATGGCTTTTCAGTTTGCCAAAGCTGGTGTTGCGGCTTTGCCACCGACCCGAGGCCGCTAGTTGCGGCGACGGTTAATAGATGGCGTCTGGTTTTAGACGTCTATTTTGACGGGAGAGGCGACCCTTGTTTCTTTAGATCAATTTCCTCCCGGTAAAATTTTCATATATATATATATATACAGAATCATCTACAAGACTCAGTTAACGTTTTACATCAAAACCTACCGTGAGCGACTAATTCTACCTGATATAGATGCATCGTCTCTTGAGACCTCTTGGCCCTCTCTAGATCAGCTTCTATAACAATTCAGACCATCCTGGCTGCAATGGCATACCGATATATAGCACTAGACCAGGAGTCAGCTATCTTTTGAGTCGAAATTACAATTTACAAAATTTCAAAGTTTCTAAAAAGCCACAATTTTTTCCTTACCAACAATAATTAGTACTCGCATAAATAATATTTGCGTATGGAACTATATAAAGAGCCGCAGCTTCACACCCAATGAGCCGCATATGGCTCGCGAGCCGCAGTTCTAGAAGGATCAGTTAACGTATTTCATCAAAACCTCCCGTGAGCGACCTATTCTACATGATATAAATGCATCGTCTCCTGAGACCTCTTGGCCTTCTCTAGATCAGCTTCTATAACAATTCAGACAATTCTGGCTGCAATGACCAGTATATTACTGGTATAGTAATTACCAAAACGACAAAAAATAAAATTCGATTTAGTGACAGCAGGCGCCAGGAGAATAAAAAGGTCCGAAAAACATGTCGGGGGTACCAGGTGTGCCCCTTCTTGCTCAAACAGATCGGTCCGCTTTGAAACACGATGATTGACAGACCCCCCTACACAGACCTGCTTTGACTGGCGTCGCCTTCACTTGGTCTCTCGCCATCTCTATGGTGACATCCAACATGCCTCGTCCTTTTGTGTAATACCAATCACGCCTGAACCCACTCTAAACATTGTGGCCACCACGACTGCAACCAACATGTCACACTTCATTCATCCAACAGGATAACAACACTACATTACAACATATATATATATATATATATATGTCCATCATGACATATCCTCATTTTCTTTTCCAGCTATCATTCGTTTCATGATAAATGTCGTTTTTATAATGGCCAAATCCAATTTACACTCATGGACAAAACTTAAGGAATTTGTATTTTTAAGCATGTATATATACAGTAGAAACTCCCTTTAGAGGGGACACATCGCTAGCGGACACCTCTCCACAAAGGACAGTTTTCATTAGCAAAATTACCATTTTTACAATTTAGCAACACTACGGTAAGAGGTAACCTCTCCCTAAAGGACACTTTGGCTCTGCAATTAGGTGATGTCCTTTACAGGGAGGTTCTACTGTATATTTATTAATTTTATATTTATTTTATATATGTATATCAGGAGAACGTTCGGATTTATATGAATGGGAAATATCCCGTTATATGAGCAAAGAAATAATGGTTTATGATTGAAATATGAAAATTCCTTATGTTTTGTCTATCACTGTATTGTGAAATAAAATAAACAGTTTGTATTACGATCAATCATAGTTATTTACTTATTTAAAAATATATTAAATGTTATATTTATTACGTATAATGCTTATTTAAAATACACGTATACTTCTCATAAGAGATTTTCTAATAATTCAAGAATATTCTTGGTCGTTCCTAGGGATGGTCTCTCAATGGAGGTTAGATTATGTCAGATCATTTTTGGTTATATATAGAATATCATTGAAAAAGGTTATCATTCATCAGAGATAGGTCACTTATTAGAGGTAGATTTATAATATTTGTTAAAAATAAAACAATTAAAACAAAGTGAGAGATATTTATAACCCGGGTTCCTGGAGAAAAAATATTATTATAGATATATAATTAAAGAGATTAAGATTTTAAAAATGATTTAAACAAATACTTAACAACTATTATTCAAAACTAAATATTTACCTGTCTCATTGTTAAAAATTAGCAGACGATTTTACTAATAGTCACTAGTCAATGGTCAAAAATAATAATTATATTTCATAGAATTACATCAGGGACAAACTTCCTTATTTCTTCAAGATCTCTTTTAAATCTCTTTCGTCTTCCAAGTTATTGTTCCATCGTAGAATTTAATTACAAACTTCCCAGAAAATAGTAGGATTCAGGTCAGTCTATTTTAAAGTATCAGACCATTTTTTCATCAAGCTAGAGCCTAATAACGGATTAACTTGAAGAAAGGGACAATTATGCCACCTTTCACCTGCTCTTAATTGAAAATGCCTCAACTCCCCCACCTATATCTATCTTGCTTCTGTAATCGCCCTCAATGTCAATCAAAACTTCTATTAATTAATTATATAATTAACATAGTGCGCTTATTAATTTATTAGATGCAATTCAAATGAAGTTATTGAGGTAAGGATAGTTGATTATGCTAAGCGATGGTTTCTGGTTTTGTTGCAATTGTTAGAGACAACGCCCTGTTGCGTTCCTTTGTTGGAAATTCAATTATGGACTACTTTGCTGATATTTCTTCCGCTATACTTGATGTATATTAGATTTCTTCAATGATTATTTATTTTTTTATTATCCCTAGTGTACACGTGGTACAAGCCATTATAATCATGGTAGTTAGCGACTGATTTTACTGTAAGTGTACCACATGTCTACACGTGTGGAAAGCAGTTCGACTTTTGCACTTACAAATGTGCCAGAGTCCTCGTTTGGTTACTTGCACTTGCTGGTGGGACTTTTTTTTAAGAATCGGGAGCCATTGGAGAATTTTTTTAATTAGAAAAAAAGTGCCCAATGCGGGATTCGATCCTGGGTCGTAGCGGTCGAAAACCAATGGTTAAGACCACCCTTCCACCGACTCACATATTGTTTATTATTTGTGGGTCAAACAACTTGGTATTGCAGTAGAACCTCCCATTAGAGACTTTATAAATAACACTGATCCTTCTTTCTTCTCTCTCTCTCCATTGAGAATTGAATTAGGTTTGATTGTATACAAAGATAGTCGTTCAGAGGAGATGGTCTCTCCCGAGAGGTTTCACTACAGAGTTGGAACCTCGTTATAACACAGAAACTTCAACGAAGTCACTTGAAACAAAGATTTAATGTAATAAGCATATTTCCGTTGTTACTAGGTTGTCCCAAAAGTTCGTAAACAAACTTTCAACAAACTTGAAATACCAATATTATTCGCCGTTATGTATGATGTCTTTGTATTATGTATAAAGTAATTGTATTATGTATTATATTATGTATTCGCCGTAATAATATTATTCGCCAATTAATAAGAAAAACAATATTTTAAGAAAAACGCGAACTTTTGGGACAACCTCATATTTCACCACGGTTAACGCAATTTGAAGCTTATTAAACTTGACATTAGAATTATAATGTTAAAAATAAAGGGCCAATGGACGTTTGTTTACCAAAACTATGGAATAAATCATCAAAAGACATCTTAAATGTAGGTTGCTGTAGACATCCATATAGGTTATTCTTAAGATATACAAATTAGTTCAATAACTAACTATTTAACCTTTTTTGTGAATGTTGTATGGCTAGATAGAGATGTAGCCAGAATGAGGTGTATAAATACGAAATACGAGATGCTCGGTATAGGCGCATGTTTGGAGAGGATAGGATGTTCAGAACAAATGCGTCATCTTCAGGATGGGCATTGCACGTTCACAATAGGCACTATATGCTCAAGTAAAGCACTATATTCTCAACAAAAATACGATATGCTAGGATAGGCACATATTCAGAGAGGATAGGCACTAAATTTTTAGAATAAATGCGTCATCTTCAGGATAGACAATGCACATTCACATTAGGCACTGAATGTTTATAACAGATACTAAATGTTAAGAACAGACGCTACATACTTAGAACAGATGTCCAGGACAGACATCCATCAAATGTCCAGTACATCTTCCATGTGTAAGCTACCCCAGAGATGTGGGAAAGATCTGTTGTATATACCGCGCTTCCTGTCAATCAACATCCTTTCCGGATGAGATGTCGCCAGCAAGACTTTGTCACCCTACGACACCTTCAAATACCACAGTAAGTTACGTTAGAGACAGAATCAACAAAATAGGTTAGACTAAGTGAGGATTCTGAGAATTTAGAAAATGGCGCTCTGGCACATTTGTAAGTGCAGAAGTCGAACTGATTTTTCACATGTATAGACATGTGGTGTACTTACAG
The DNA here is from genome assembly GCA_030710605.1 of Cordylochernes scorpioides. Lineage (NCBI taxonomy): Eukaryota > Metazoa > Arthropoda > Arachnida > Pseudoscorpiones > Chernetidae > Cordylochernes > Cordylochernes scorpioides. Next base: position 37,267,278 of record CP092877.1, on the reverse strand, counting down.
TAAAAACAGTCGCCATCTACTACCCACAATCATTATCATTGCCTGTGCCACGTGTACTAGGGATAATTCTTTGGTAAATAAAGTCGAAAGGTATCCAGTTGGCTTGCAGCAAGAATAATGATGAAGATAAACGATAGGGAAAAATCAACAGCTGCGGAAAATAGGGATAGTAGCGTTGTTTTTTGATGAAATGGGTAATAACGGATATTCTAGCCTGATATGAGCAACAATGTTTTCAATTAGATCGCTCAAGTAGGTTGTTTCTTTGCTCTTAGCACCTGGTTATGCTTTGTTAAATTTTAGATACATCTAGTAGGTGCTATTTCTTCAAACGACTATAAAAATCTAGGTTTCTATTGCAAGACCTCGCCATGGTTTATATTATCTATAGAACAATGAGTAATTGTTGTGATTAAATGTATTAATCAATTGATTTAAATCTCCTGAAAATAAATTAAATAATAAAAAAAATGTTTCTGGATATGAGTTTCTTTTTATTTTATTTAAGTAGTCTCAAGCTTTCGGGCATCTCTGCTCTTCTACAGGAGAACATATATGAAACGAATAAAACGCCGCTTGATGCCAAACTATTACAAAGTATATGCACACATATATACATTGGGATATTGTAATAGTTTTCAGATTTTTGTGATCGTTTGGCATCAGGCGGCGTTTTATTCTTTTATTTAAGTTCTCCTGTAGAAGAGCAAAGATGCCCGAAAGCTTGAGACAGTTTTAAAATAAAAAGAAAACTCATCTCTAGAAAGTGTTTTTAATTATTTAATTTGCAGAGTTTAAATGCGTGAAATATCGATCCTATCTTGAAATTTCGAAGGTTTTGTCTCAAGTAGTTTTTTTCCCTTCTCTTCCAGTTTGTAAGGTCTGAGGAAGGAAAACTTCGATATTCTATCGAACTTAATGGAGCTGATAATGAGGTAATTAATTAGCAGCAGAGCACAATGTAATTATGGCAAGATCCCAATCTATACATGTATGAGGTTAAACGGATGATTGGCCTTGTAAATTTGACACGTGGCGCACCAGAGAGGTATGTTACACACACTTCTCCTGCCGTGTAGGAACTGCTGAAATTCTCTAAGGAGATATCTTTTTCATAATTATGAATAATAAACATTGATTATTTGGATGAAAAAGGTAACAATTAATTCAGAATAATACTCTAACATGCTTATTGATCCAGTCCGTGAAGCTATACGTCGGAAAAGACCAGGAAAGCTTACACATGGTGTCCTTTTCCACCATGACAACGCTCATCCATACACTGCCAAACACACTATAGAAACTTTAAGAAAACTTGTTTGAGAAGTTTTGGTACATCCTCCCTATAGTCTCGATCTTAAATAAAACTTCACCTGAATCAACCTCTATTGAAAGACCACCTCCAGGATAGGCCAAGAGTAGTTATGTTTTAAGGAGCGATTTCTCATAGAACTTTCTACTACGCTATATATTTCCATTGTTTCCTCTTTCCGAAATCGGTAAGACGAACTCAGAATGGCATGACAGTTTAGTTTGATCATTACAAATTCAACTTTATTTACATAAAATAAGAGAGACGCAATTTTAGGAGTAAAAAAAAATAATCAAAATTAATAAAAAAATTCTTCAATGTGTAAATTGCATTCCTCGAATACACTACTTTAAAATTGGTATCATTTAACTAAATTTGCATACCAACCCTTTGTACATATTTAAATTGTGTTGATATATATTTTTTTTATTTTCATCTAACTAAATTGCATACTAATTCTTGTACATATTTCGAATATCTTTCTTTTCTTTCTATGTTTAGTTTACCTTTAAAGTGCAAGTGTCCCTATGTGGGACATAGCGCTCTAAGTCGAAATAAAATAAAAAATTAATTGATATTTGTAGAGTGAATAAATATTAATAAATAATGTGTTTGAAGCTTTATCGACTTTTCTGTTTATATACTGAATACTTCCACGTTTTTGAGGCGGAGAGAGTGAGCTGGTTCGAGACAATTTTACGGCGTTACCTAAACTGGAACTGTGCGGAAAAATTAATTAGGTTATCGAGGTTTGTTTTATTTATATCATATTTATTGATTTAAAGCGTTGGACTCTCCTCATCATCGGCCGGACCTGCAGTCCTGGATCTTTCCAGTTGGTCTCGAGGACCACGCTATCACCATCTCTTCAGCGGCCAAGCATGCGATCTACGTATTCTTTGTAGATCGCGAAATACATGGTGTCGCTGGAGACCCGCTGACGATTCTCCACCAAACTCTGCAGCGTTAGCAGAGGCGCCATATTCATTGTACATAGTGTCTCATGTATATGTATATAATTATAATATAACTAGTGTAGACTGTGCATTTTTGCATGTATTGACAATATGTCAAAATTATTTTAATTGTCATTGTCTACATTAAATGACAGTAAATTCTGTTGCTATTAAATTATTATATGTGTAAATATTCGGTGTGCATACTATTATACAGGTATCTTTCATTTCTCAAGGTAACTTGAAAAAAAAAAGAGATATTTTGGCATTGTCTTATTGCAATTCTTTTTTGAAATTTTGTCTTATTGCAATGCTTGACACATAAAGTATAGAACTTTATATGAATGATTACCTATGTATTTTTTTTAAAAAAGGCCTGATATAGCCCGAATTCCAGAAAGAAACCATTTCCAGGATAGACCAATTTTTGAAGAGTATTTCTTGGACTCTACATGTGTCATAGTTGAATGGTGACAACAGAATCTTGTCCTGCAGGTCCAATCAGTCCACGAGGAATGTCTTGGCACCTTCGATACCTTGTCCATATATGTCATCACCACTTTTTGCCCACATTGCTCTTGTTCCAATCTAGTTTACTCCATTCTGGACGGAACTGATTATTGAATCTTGATTTGAAATCTCTAATGAAATCTCTAAGTCTCTATATGGAGAATTAAAAAAGAAATCCTATACCTGTGTGTAATATGTTGGACGGTGTAATAAAAATAAGTCGGTGGACGAGTGGGTAACACGCTCGATTCCCGACAGTCATGAACCGGGATTGAATCCCGCGTTTAAAATTGTTTAATATGTGAATAACCTTCACATATTATTCATTGTTCAATTATCATGAACTAGGTTGCTCTTGCTGAGCGGTACCTATTTATGTGAATTTGAACCATGGACGGTGTTGAATCTTGATTTGAAATCTCTAATGAAATCTCTAATTCTCTATAAGCAGAATTAAAAGAAAAATTCTATACCTCTGTGTGATCTGTTTGAATCTGTGTTAATAAGGCGTCCAGCATTATCCCTTCATTTATCTCTGTCTACCCTTTGACAGAAGGTAACATAGAAATTTACGCACAAAAATTACACCGTGATATAAATCTAAAACTTTTCAATACTTTTTTTAATATAAGCGTTCGGAATCTTTTTTTTTATCAACGAGGTTCATTTGGATGAGGAAAGCGAAGACTAAAACGCGGCTGATTCCACACTCGCCTTTTCAGTGATACGCTAACCTATGCACAGTGGATTCTGTAGCCACTGGACATGTGTTAAACCTGGAGGCTGTTGGGTTCTGCCATGCCTGGAGTATAGAAGCTCCATCTATGCTTCCTCCTGTGATGAATATGTATAAGACCAGTGGTCTCTTAATAAAGCTGTATGTGTGTATATCAGAACATTCAATAATTCTAAGTACGATAAAATGTAACGTATTTATTATTAAGAATTATTGGATGTTTTCATAAAAGAGATCCTGAAAACTTAAATAAAAAGTTTGAAAAGCTAAGAGCTGATTATATATATATATATTTAAAATTCTTTATATTACATTTTTTGCATTTTTTTTTTATATTACGAGAAAAATTTCATAAGATGTATGTGATATAGTAAAAGAAATTGTAGACACAATTTTCGATACATTTATCTTAATATTAATCATTAAAACTATCTCCGAAGATCTTGTATATATTGACAATATTTTTATAATTTGTAACAATTAAATTTACTGGCAATGTGTTTCTTTTCAATAATTATATCTCTGTAGAGATAATATTTGAAGGTAATTATTGAAAAGTAAATCATTTCCAGTAAAATTTATTTGTCACAAATTTTATCGATAGATGGCAATTAAATTTATAAATTTAATTATTATAATTTATTTCAATAGAAACTATTAGCTCATCAGTAGTGAACCTTCTCAGTGGTTTGATCAAATTAATCTACAGACAGCTTTACTATTGTACTTTATTCTTTTTCTTATATGATGTACATTTTCGAAGGCAACTGGTTTAAGGGTATTTAGGAAATCTATCAATATAAGTTATAGGTCTGCGTGTTATCAATTTTGAATATATATTTCAACTGAAAATCTATAAATTCCGTAAAGGACGCATGCGCGCAGAATAACATAGTTGCATATATGAGTTGCATAATGAAACGTATCGCTTCAGATAGTGTTGAGTTACTGATATCTTCGGCTATTTGATAAACTGCTATCAATTTTTTTTTATAAGTTACATTCCTTCATATAAATTAATTATAAGAATAAAATAGCTTAAAATAACTTATTATTAAATATTCAAAATAGTTTAAATTTCTTATAACAAGATGGCGTGCAAATGCAATCATATAATTATAAGTTTGTCTACTTTCAACCTAGGATATTCTCTCAAGTATAAAGCGTCTTTAGTCAAAGCCTATCTTCCAAATCCCTTTCTCCCAAAAAGAGGAGAAAGACTGAGGTGTGAAGCTGATAACTGTAGGCCATTGACGTCAGATGTCCAGGATAATTAAGTTTCCTCTTAAGGGCATACGGCAGCTGAGTAAGATCTGATAACATGTTCGGACCTCTACGTCAATACCATAGAAAATTCTACGTGGCCTTCATTGTCAAGTTTCTAGAAAGAATTATTAACATTCCCATCTAATTCTGACACCATAGTTTTGTATAAAAACGTTCCATATCCATGGTACAGATCATTATAATCATGGGATGAGGAGGTTATGACACTACATGATGTCTAGATATTTACCAAGGATATATTTGCAACAATAATTGTCGAAGAAAAAGCTATTATAATGAAACATCTGCATCAATCCATTTATAATGATAATTATACAATTCGCACAATTTTTACAAAGGGAATCCCTAAACAGTTCCATCCAAATTTTATAGTTACTCAATTTGTCAAATCACACGTAAAATTCCAGAAATAATTTCATAAAAGAGGTCTATTAGAAACACAGGAAGGGCAGAGATGCCCGAAATCTTGAGATGGTATTTGAAATAAAAAGAAACTCATCTCCGGAAACCTTTTTTAATTGTTTAATTAATGTTCAGGAGATTTAAATCAATTCATGGATTGCTCTATATTCAGAAAGAAACATTAATGTTTTAAGTCAAGAAAGCTCTCTCTTTTTCACATTAAAAAAAAGTTGTATTAAGTTAAGTTATAAAGCTATCCTAAGTTAAGTTTATTATATCATAGAGTTATCCAAATGACTCTCAACAGCCAGGAGAACGAAGAAGCCGTCAGATTCAGTAAAAGAAGTATTTTCGGCATTACAGGTGCTAATGGATGTCTGTGATCCCGTCCATCAGAGATTGTCAAGTTGAGTAAGTCCAATCAAGATATTGATGGAAGTGTCAGCATGATCTAATCTGATTAAGTCTTGATTGCTTCTTTCTTAGCTCCCACGGCCTAGATGCCTCCAGGCATTTCCTTCCACAGGTAAAATTGGGATCGTTTAGGATACCTGGAGATAGAACAACTATTTAAACAATTTAAAAAGGTTTCCGGAGATGAGTTTCTCTTTATTTTAAATGCCATCTCAAGCTTTCGGGCATCTCTGCCCTTCTACAGGAGAACATTTACAATGAATGAAACGTTGCTTGATTCTAAACGGCGTTTTATTCATTGTGTACATGTTCTCCTGTAGAAGGGCAGAGATGCCCGAAAGCTTGAGACGGTATATAAAAAAAGAAACTCATCTCCGGAAACATTTTTTAATTGTTTAATTAATGTCCAGGAGATTTAAATCCATTTATATAACAACTGTAGCAATTATAGACACAAGTGGTGATATATATTTTTGAAACTATTTTTCCTAAGTCTTAGTCTGTTCTTCATTCACTATCTTCACAGAGACAAGAGACATCGAACATTCTTGGTACCTAGGACTGAACCCAATCTCATTCATTCTGATGTCAATAGATTAAACAGAATAGTTTCAACAGGGGAAAATCTTACTTTAAACCCCTCCTAATGTATGGATAGATCTTACCCATCTACACTAAATGCTATCTTTATTAAGCCAATCTTATCAAATCCATAAGGCTAGACTTGCTCTCGTGGATAAGGCCCTCAGACAAAAATCTAGGCTAAAGACGCTATAAATCCACCTGATATTCAATCCCTTCTCGATGAGCCTAAAACTCAGTAATCTTGTGCCTCTCAAACCCAAGGACATTCTAAAGTCTCAAGGAAAGGCAATGCATTACCAAAGTGTATGACAAAGAGTCAAAAATCTAAGGTGTTTTCCCGATTTCCGCGTGTCATTTAAATATATATATAAACCTTGATATGTATTTTCTTCCCATTTCCAACTCATTTTCATAGCCGAAAGATTGAAGCTGTTTGGTCTCCGCTTAGAAATTGCATCAGTAACTTTAGACACACTCTTTCTATAGTCCTATCTCTGTTATACACGTGTAGAACAGAGAATGTTGAATCAAACGAATCCAGATAGCTTTAGACAAGGATCTTCCTTATTTTTCTGAGATTCAGGTCAAAATGTCACATCCCAGAGAATGACTGACACCATGTGGGCTGCGCCCCCACAAGCGGGAAATCTATTTCCAAAGAACCTAAAAGTAAATGCTTCAAGAAATCAAATCTACCGTATTCTCAAGTTAAGAATTATTTAGAATTCCAATAAAGCTAAACTTGAATCATATAGGAAAACTAAAAAATGGAGTTACCTTCCTTTCTGCATCATACTATCAAAGTAAACTCAAATACGCCTTATCTATAGATCGTCTCTACAAATAATCAAATTGAGGTCAGTAGAATTCCACAATGCCAGCTGTGAAAAATTCGAACATTTTACCTAAAAAAAAATATATAGAACGTGTTTTTACAAGTTTATACTGGTTTAGAGCATGTTTATACTTGCATGTTATGATCTTAGTTAAAGAGTTATTTCACTAAGGTTTTCTCAGCAGAATAAAACAGGTCCTGATATGAAAGGAATTAACTCTGTTTTATTTCTCAATGTTGAATACTTGTGTTTTAAAAAGAATATTTGAACACAAACACAGGATATATCGAAAATAATGAGCATTCTCCAATAGTAAGTTATTTGTTTATATCCGATGGGAAGAGGCTATATTAATACAGGTGTTTAATTTGATAAAAATTGTCAAAAACTTCAGCTTCTACTTATAACTTACGCAGAATTTATGTGTGTTTGGGTTAAAAGAGTATTACTCAAGCAAAGTTACACATGATATAGGCTATGATAATCATGGTAAGTAGAGGTTTGAGATTGCTTCTACTGTATGAATGCAAGATTTCTACCCATGTAGAAGTTTCCTGAAAATGGTACATCTGTAATTCGAATGATATCAATGGTTTTTCAACCGTTGGCTCTGGTTTCGCCAGTCCTTGCAAATTTTTAACTAATCCTCAAAGATTTTACGTTGACTGCGTTTATTGTGTACGATTTAAAAATTGTGTTAATATATATATATATCTTAATTTAAATACTATACCTACTACATATAGGTTTCTCTCTACATTCTTAGTTCTCTTCTCTTACTCTGTAAACTGGCGAATCCTATATAGGACGAGAAGTCCTCAATAAAGGCTTTTGTTGTTGCTATTATATATCTTAATTTGAATATTTATATTTAAAAAATATAATTTGATCTCTCTCTCTCTAGTTGTTCCTTAATAGCAGTGTCAAATTTTCTATTTTCTTACAAATAAAAACACCGGCTCGCAAATTTTTCCTCCAAAATTATCGGTTCGAGAATTTATAAACGTTATATCAGATATAATTATTTTAATTCTAAAAGGTCATTTAGGTGTTCAATATAATCAGCGAGCGAAGAACGTGAAGAAACAGCTGGAACTATGAATTTACAATGTGTCAAAGTCCTGGTTGATTTGATTTTAATGGTAAAGGTTGGATTTGTGAAAGTACCCAGTGAATAGATTTATGTAAAATGGATTGAATGTGGCTTTCACTAACTCAAGTCTAGATTACATAAACCAAAACACCACAATGGTATCGGCGAAGAAGTCGAGATAAACGGCCATCACAAAAAGCAACGTGCCATTTTCCAGACATATCAACGGAGGTCGAAGTGAATGAATGGATTTATTTATAACATTTGTCCTTGGTCTTTACACATGATAAGAATTTACACCGCTGATAATTGATGTTTGCTTACACATGTAATGGCCTTTGTAAACCGTCTTGATAGCTTTTTATATCCTATCAATAATGACAATTTATTTGTTACTATTACTATAGTAACTTGATAGACAAGGGGTTTTGATACGTTTCTATTAATTGTTAAATATTAATGGTGAAAATTATTTTGTAAGAAATTGCACTTTATATATATATATATAGATAAATGAAAGATACACTATTTTTAAGCTACTATAATTATTTTATTCTTTTTACAATTCGATTATACGTATATTGTTGTTTACAAGATGATGATCAATAATACAGAGTAGAGTAATAATATATCACAGATCATTCCTCCTTCCTTATATTGTTCATAGTTGGAGAAAACCGGCAAGGAGGGCATCGAGGTCGGGTAGATCTCCTAGGTGGAGGTGACGTGGAAATTTGAGGGTCTTGTTCCAGTCGGTGAGGTCCTGCTCCAGCGTTGTCCAAGGTCCAATCAGAATCTTCAGCATATTTGGTATCTGAACCTGTCCTCATCTGATTGACATGCACTTTAAATGTGCCTTTTAGGTTCTTTACTAGATAAACATTGTAACCTAGTCGTCGTATCACCTGGGCCTTGAACCATTTGCGCCTATTTTGTATTACTCTTGTAAACAGCACTTTATCTCCAACTTGAAAATGTCGCCTTCCACACTCATTTCTCCCAAAAGTCTTCTGGATAAATTCAGAGTTCAAGCAATTTACAAATGTTCTAGGCACATAACTTAGGAGACGTTCTACAGGAGGCTTATCTAAAGAGGTAGGCGTATTTCTATAATTAAACAGAACATTTTGTAAAATACAGTCCATATTTGAGTTTGGAGATTCTTCCAACGACTTTTTCAGAGATTTTTTAATTATTCTTACCGAAACTTCAGCAATTCCGTTAGACGAGGGATTATATGCTGGCGAGGTTAAGTGGTATACATTATTTTTCCGTAAGAACTCCTTAAATTCAATCGAATTGAAGGGGGGGCCATTGTCAGACACTAAGCATTGCGGTAATCCATACCTGGCGAAACACTCCCGTAGAAGCTTAATATTTTCTTGCGAAGTAGTACCTCTAACTGGAAATACTTCAATCCAATTTGAATTTGCATCTACTACTAATAAATAACAATCACCTCTGAAATAGAAATGGTCAACATGAACTCGCTGCCACGGTTGGTTAGTCCTGGGCCAAGGTGTGTTTTCAGCAGGAGGAGCTGTCTGATGATGCATACAGGGAGAACATTCCTTCACAAACTCTTCAATTTGACTATCCATTTTTGGCCACCAAACCGAAGATCTGGCTAGAGATTTCATGCGATTGATTCCTATATGACTTTGATGAAGTAACTTCAACATTTGATCTTGACAGGTTCTTGGAATCACTGCCCTAGAATCAACAAAAATGCATCCCTGCAGTACAGAAAAATTTTCCAATTTTGAAAGGAATGGTTTCATTGTTTCATCCTTTTTTGCTAACTGAGGGTCTTCTAATAGATATTCCTTGAGCTTATTTAAAACCGGATCTTTATTGGTTTCTTCTTCAATAATGAGGTGGTCCAATGGAGTTACATTTAAAAATGATATATCATGTGTCACCAAATCAATGTTGTCTTCCCTTGAATTTATTTCCTCAAGTGGAAGTCTTGAAAATGCATCCGCACAGAGCATGGTATCTTTATTTGTATATCTAATATCGAAATCGAAATTTGACAACTCTAAAGCCCACCTATGCAAGCGATTTGCAATTAAAGGCGGAAGAAGTCTTTTGTTTCCAAAAACAGTCGTTAAAGCTTTATGATCACTCTTTAACACAAATTTTCTCCCAAACAAGTATTGTCTCAGTTTGGAAGTTGCAAACACAATAGCAAGTGCTTCTTTCTCAGTCTGAGAGTATTTGACTTCTGCACTTGACAATGTTCTGGAAACAAAGGTGATTGGCTTCTCTTCCCCTTCCACAATATGACACAAGACCCCACTTATGCCATAGGCAGATGCATCACAGGTTAAAGTTAATGGAAGC
>CP092877.1:37222313-37256701 GCA_030710605.1 Cordylochernes scorpioides | reverse complement strand
AATGTAGTGGCTTAATGGAGATTGGATTTAGGTTCTGATAAATCATCGTTGCCCTTAGCTACTATTCCTTCTCTAAAATAGTATCCTGTGATTATTCCTCTTGTAATTTGGATAATCTTTGTAAGTCTACGAAAATTGTCGCTCACTCGAGAAGGTGGTCTCTCATCAGGGTCATGCGAAATTGTACTGTAGCAAAAAAAAAAAACACTATCATGCATGTCGCTTGAAGAGAAGGACCGCTAATTAGAACTTAGGAAGGATTTTCTGATTGAGTCGATATGATACAGTCGATTATTGATTTAAAAACCTAGCCACGAGGCCATAGTTTAGTGTAGAATTTGGTATTTTACTATCACCATTCTTGGTTTATCATCAGTCGTCACCGATCTGTCAATCTGTGGTGTTGATCACTCCATATGTACAAGCATTATATTTATGAACATTTTATTTAAAATTAAGTTAGTTTATATATATACAGTATAACCTCCCTGTAAAGGACACCTAATTGTAGAGCCAAAGTGTCCTTTAGGGAGAGGTGTCCTCTTACAGGAGAGTTGCTAAATTGTAAAAATGGTAATTTTGCAAATGAAAACTCTCCTTTATGGAGAGGTATCCACTAATGGGGTGTCCGCTAAAGGGAGGTTCTACTATATATATATATATATATATATATATGTTTATGTTAAATACAAATTGACAAGGGCAATTTGAAAGCAAACAATTCAGTGCTAAATACGACAAATTAAAAAAAAGGTCAAATAAATATTTAAACTTCACTATTTTGGTCTTTATTGGGTCCTAAAAGCGCAATAGGTTGTATTTACGATCTCACTGATCATAATAGAATTACATTTGTGACCCAGGTATCTTGGTCTTAAATCCGCTTTAGTCTTAAATAGATAATCAACTGTAATATAAGAGTGTGATTTAAGAACCTACATGATTAAGGGGGTAGGTGGATCCGAAAACCTATCCATGAAATGGATTGTATAGATGGAAGAAGGTAGGCACACAGGGAACATTACTGAATGGAAGACGTGGTCGCCAGCTCTATGCAAATTTATTCGCGTGGGTAGCTATTGCTTCATAGGAGGGACGGTGTCCATCGTCTATAAAGTTGGTTTCATGGGATTGTGTAGTCATAGCAGTACGTAGTACAGTGCCACTTCTGTTGAACACCTTCTTTAGTAAATTAATCCCTAGTACCAATATTGAGTAAAATTAATCAGAAGCCTCCAGGGAAATGTGTCTTTTCAAAACACCGAGTTCCCAAGTTTTCTCCTGTAGAAGGGCGTCCGTGCCCGAAACCTATAAAATAAAAATGTTTTGAAAGTATACATTTTCCTGGAGGCCTGATTAATTTTATTCAAACATCTTGTTGTTGTTTCTTCTTTCTTATCTCCACTCAACCATATTAGCGTATCAATCTTATAGAGCTTGTTGATAGTGTTTTCTGGGAGTGAGTTGAGATCATCAAAGGAGATTTGACAACCATAATGATTGGGTGAAGTAGAATTCGTCTGCTTTTATCATCAAGACTGGGAACACTACTCAGTAGCAGGCCAACTTAGCTCCAATATGAAATGGCCGCCTCTGGTATGAGGAACAGACACCATATGCAGCTGCTCCTAACATGAAGTACAGATGCTGCTCATCCTGTATCCCTGGATTAGGAGCTCTTACAGAGTACTATCAGCCGGGCCAGCTGAGTCCAGGTTTTTAGCAAGCTTTTTACTGCTCCTCCATTCATTCGGGCTTGGAACCGGCTAGACGTAGTTTCTGTTAAACATTAATTGATACAGTAGAACATTCTGATAACAGTCTTCCGGTAAGAGGACACTTCTCTATAAATGACCCGTCCACTCATCATTCACTAGAGTATAAGACGTTTCCAGTTTATTGATGATGGTTTTAGTGATATGAAATGGAATACACACATTTCCCAACCAGAAAACATTATCTTAAATACTAATTATGGTGAGGAGACACATAATCCCTTAGCCAAATGTCGGTAATGACACTAACTACAAACAATTGTAAAAAAATCAGTTTGGAAAATCAACTAACAAGCATATTACCAAATTTCGTTATTTTTGAAATTTATTATTATGTGTAGGCTGACAGTTCCCCTACTTTATATATTTATATAAGCAAACTATAGTCATGGATATACAGTAGAACCTCCCTGTAAAGGACATCTAATTGCAGAGCCAAAGTGTTCTTCAGAGAGAGATGTCCTCTTACCGGAGAGTGGCTAAATAGTTAAAATGGTAATTTTGCAAATGAAAACTGTCCTTTATAGAGAGGTATCCTCTAGTGTGAGTGCCCTCTCATGGAGGTTCTACTGTATATACACGATTTTTCTTAGTTGAATATACAGGTCATAATGAAGCTTGTAAGAAATATCGAATTTTGATCGTTTTTGGCGCAATAATTTACAGATAGATTGAGATAAATCTTGGAATTTTGATAAAAAGGCATCTCTTGATCGTACAACTAAAAGTTGCTTATCTTTTAGTTGCACCATCAGGAGATGCATTTTTCTTAATCTATTTATCTGATACCAATACAATTTCACTTTTTACTATTTTTCCACATGAAATTTGAATTTCAGCCTTATTTGAGGTCAAAAACGACCGCTTCAGAATCAAAACCTCAACTCCCGTCAGTTTCCGAATTGGAACCGCAACCCACTAATCAAGGGATATCGTATTATTAGAAAAATCCTTGAGATCTTAACTTGAATGAAAGATTTATCTAGTTTCTAAATCGTTGTAGGAATATGTTTCCAGAACTCTTCGCCAGCTTGAAGAAATACTTATATGATAAATCAACATTTTTATATCAAGTTTTCCAGACTCTCAATCAAATGCAAACGTAACAAATGACTTTAGTTACCATTTAAGGTGACTAAACATGAATATTCAATACAATGACGCTAAATAGCCTCTATTTTTCCTTAAGTCCTATTTTTTGTTACTTATTATGTAGAGGTGTGGAGGCCAATATCTTTCTGTCCAATCCGAAGCGTGGGAGGTACTGGCTTTGTGCCCACCAATGGCGTGAGAGGCTTCTCAACCAATTAGAATTGAATTGGAACAATGGGCGTTTGGGAAAGGCGGAAAGATTTAGGTATCTTTCCTATATATCCTTATACTAAAAATAAAATAGGGAATTTTCTTCAAAAATTCTGTGAATTTTGTTGATTCTCCATTTAAGGCCCATCTTATACTACGTTACAATATATATATATTGGTATTTGTTAAACGACGTTTGACAAGTTTTACCGCAATGTTTCTTTTGAATGAAAAATCGTAATTTATTTTAAGGAGAAATAACGACTATTTCTATCCTTAGGGATGAAGTATGAAAGGATGAATTGTGAATAGCAATGATGAACGGAAAAATAAAAGTGTCTAGGGATGGGAATCGAACCCACCGTGTTGTATTATATTTGTATTTGTTGAACCACTACAGCGGTTGGTTTCTTTATTACATGGATTCACATAAAGCGTAAATATCTTGAGAACCAGACATCCTACCTAATTATTTTTGTTTGGAAAAGATATGGCTAGATCAACTATTTTTTTTCTATAAATCCCGACGTTTTAATGATTCTCTATTACTCTCCACACTAGCAGAATGACCCAGGCAACGCCCGGGTTTTACCCGATTAAATGCTTTTATTCAAATACTATTCGTTACAATTATAAATTGGCGCCGTGGATGTCATTCTTGTATAATATATAAATGAGTTTTAAAAATTGTAAAAAAAAAAAAAAAGAAATGCATCGGCCGGGAATCGAACCCGGGCCGCCCGCGTGGCAGGCGAGCATTCTACCACTGAACCACCGATGGTTATGAGAAATGGCCATATTTGGATATTTATTCCATTCACAAAGCAAACGGTGACAGAATTGATTAAGAAAGAATTGATTATGACGCTGATAACTGTATAATAGAATTCCCCTGAGGAAAGTGACAGCCAGTCACTGAAACGTCGGGAATTAAATAATAAAAAAAAAGGTTGATTTAGCTCTCTTTCCAAAAGAAAAAAAATTCCAACCAACAAATTATATTCTTTTTTTGTTGCGGTTGTCTAATGACGAAATCGATGCTCGAAAAATTTGGTTTTATGTTGTATCTTGTACGTCGTGTTGTCTCAAGTATTGATCTATATATTACAAACAGCAAGTTTAAGAATCATAATCTAAATTTTAAATAAAAAGTGTAGTTCATAGATGTGTCATATATGTAAAGATATGATATACCATAGTTTATCCATCTACTGAAACGGCTAGGCCACTAAGACTCAAGTAAACGCCCGGTATAGTTGACGGAAAAAGAGTTGCCATAGTTTATCCATCTACAAAGACGACTAGGCCACTAAGGCCCAAGTAAACGCCCGGTATAGTTGACGGAAAAAGAGTTGCCATAGTTTATCCATCTACTCAAACGACTAGGCCACTAAGACCCAAGTAAACGCCCGGTATAGTTGACGGAAAAAGAGTTGCCATAGTTTATCCATCTACTCAAACGACTAGGTCACTAAGGCCCAAGTAAACGGCCGGTATAGTTGACGGAAGAAGAGTTGCCGTCCGGTAAATCGAACGAATGGCCAGCCGAGGACATGCTAATTCGTCCGCGACGACGGCCTTGCAGCTTTGGGAAGGTCAGAGAAGGGAAGAGGCAGTGAGGTAACAAGGGCCAGTTAACACAATCGCTGGCGTAAATGGCCCACTGTACGCCGCCCCACCCTGCTCTGTGGAACCCTTCCAGCCTTGGGGAGCCTTTTTGGGAGCCTTCCGAACACCTGTAGCACTGAACCTTGTCCGAGAGATCTACCGATAGCTATCCAGTGTGTCCATGGATCTACTGACGTGTCTATTTTGCCTTCGTAATCAATGCCTATATCTAAAACGTTTGGTCAGCGCATAATGATTCGTTTTTTTTAGGCCCTTCAAATCCTTGCACATAAATCATTGGAGGATTTTATCCAGTATTTGGCTTTCCAGAATAATCCACATTTTCTCCCATTGCATGGATTAGTCTAACCATTCATTATTTTTTAGTAAAAAAGCGATCTATTGAATATATTTATATATATATAAAAATGAATGTTTGTATGTCTGTCTGTATGTCCGGTATACAAATTCGCAGTAGTTCACTAATTCAAACCAAAATTTCCATACATAGGTAAAAAATACGGGGAAGACGATAGGCTATTTTAAAAAATATATAAATCAATTATTAAAACTATATATTTTTATTCAGAAAATGATGATGACGATATTGCTGTATCATGTTTGATTTTCAGATACAAAATTATATCGGGAAAAATTCCAAAAAGCAGAGACCACGGGTGAAACCAGTTCATTATTTTGTACGCAGGAACAAAATTCTAACAGAAAAACATTCATTCGAGCAGAAAACAAAAGCCAGATCATCTTTCTATAAAAATATCGCTTCTCAGACACAAAGTTTGGAGCGGGACGTTTCACAAGAGTGACATCCACGGCGCCAATTTATAATTGTAACGAATAGTATTTGAATAAAAGCATTTAATCGGGTAAAACCCGGGCGTTGCCCGGGTCATTCGGCTAGTATTTTTATATAAAAAATGCGTACCTAGATCTGTGAAAGACAATCAATCTCTTCCTTATCGACAATTTCTCATCAATCCCTCGAAATATTTTGATTTTTTTTTCTTTCACAGATCCAGGTACGCATTTTCAAAAATATAAATTATTATTTTATTCTTTCGCAACGAGTACTGTCAAATAAATGCCACAGGTTTCTGAAGATGAGTTTCTTTTATCTTTATTAAACGTAATCTCGAGCTTTCGGGCATCTCTGCTCTTCTACGGGAGTAGAGGGAAACATATAAACGCCGTTAATGTACTCCGTCTCTGTACTCCTGTAGAAGGGCATAGATGCCCGAAATCTCGAGATTACATTTAATAAAGATAAAGAAACTCATCTCCAGAAATCTTCATCATTTATTTGATTAATTACTAAGAGTACTGTAAAGCTTTCAAGTCGAAATCGATGGGATTGTCTAGTTTTGCTCAGATCTTAAATGCTTGTCCTTGAAAGAAACTTTTTTTTTTTCAGTGTAAAAGTTATTATAGAACTTTTTGATTTACACCACCTTCTCTGGAATGTTTCACATACTTTATATACAAACTTTGAACATCCGTAATTTTGCTTTTACAGTAGATACCTGTTCTTCAGAGCGACTCTACATATATCAGATTGTGTGATGTGATTATATCTGCACAATATATACTTCTTTCGATATTAAAGAATTAAACAGTTCCATCCAAATTTTTATAGTCACCCAATTTGTCACATCACACAAAAAATTCCAGAAATACTTACATAAAAGAAGACTATAAGAAACAACAAATTGTTCCTGCGGAGAAACTGAACAAACTGCTCTTCACCTTATCTATGACTGTCCGAATTTTGCAGAAGTGAGATATCGTTTTTTCCCTGATCTAAATGTTTTAACTCTCTTATATCTGCCATTTTGTCTATATAAATTTTATGAACTCTGTCGAATAATACATGTAAATTTGTAAATATCTAATTTCAAATATCTAATTTTGTGGAAGTGAATGAAAAAGTTAGAGAAGGAAATACAAGATAACCTCAACCAAAATGAAGATGTTGATAATACGGAAAATTTCACAGAATCGGACAAAGCTAGTATGTATCGGTATTATAGAAGTATCTCTATATATGGAATAGGTACTACAAGATAAACAGATGTACCAATCCTATGGGATACCCATAGTTCACGATGGTATGCTGACAAACATTCCGCTATGTATGATGTAATGAGCAGGGTCAACACCACAAGGATTGCCACACAAGTTTATTAGCTTGTTTTGTGGTATAGCTACGTTCTTTATGAGCTTAATAACTTAAAAATTTTCCACCTCCCTTGGGATTTATGGAATTGTTTGGTCTCGCCCCGAGGCGCTCTCTTCTCACGATGTTCGTTTCGGATGGTTTCATTGGTTCTGGTTGTTTGTTGCGTTAACAATTGGTTTATCTCTGGTTGTATTGGTTCTTCTTGGTTTATATCTGGTTTTTATTGTTCTTCTTGGCATATCTCTAGTTTTATTGGTTATTCTATGTTTATCTCTGTTTTTTTTTTATTGATTTATCTCTGTTTTTATTGGTTCTTCTCGGTTCATCTCTGGTTCAATTAGTTCCTCTTGGTTCATCTCTGATTTTATTGGTTCTTCTCGGTTTATCTCTGGTTTTTATTGATTATTCTATGTTTTTATCTCTGGTTTTTATTAGTCATTTTATATTTATCTCTGGTTTTATTGGTTATTCTTGGTTCATATCTGGTTTTATTGGTTCTGGTTGTTTATTGCGTTAACAATTGGTTTATCTCTGGTTTTATTGGTTCTTCTCGGTTTATTTCTAGTTTTTAATATTTATTCTATGTTTATCTCTGGTTTTTATTAGTCATTTTATATTTATCTCTGGTTTTATTGGTTATTCTTGGTTCATATCTAGTTTTATTGGTTCTGGTTGTTTATTGCGTTAACAATGGGTTTATCTCTGGTTTTATTGGTTATTTTTGGTTTATTTCGTATTTATTTTAGTTTGTGAAAGGCTTTACTGGTTCTGCTTTGTTTTATTTTGTGCATCTTATTGGCTTTATTTATTATTCTTTGTTTATTTCTTATTATTCCATTATTCCTTATTTTATCGGTTTTGGTGTGTTTATAATGGGTTTATATTTTGTTCATCTTTGGATTTTATTTGTTCTGTGTGTCGTTTATTGGAATTATTTTTATTTGTCTTTTGGTGTTATTATTTATACGCTCTTCTTGATTATTGATTCAGAAAAAATGAACTTCGTTTATTTTGTATTTTAGTTAATTCGGTATTTGTTTTACCAGTTTTGTTTGAAACTTTTCTTAGTTATCTATAGTTTATTTGGGGTTTACACTTATTTATTGGTTACACCTTTAGTTTTTGACCTATACCATGCGTAGTTTGGAAAACAACAATGATAAAATTTGTTTTTGATTTCAATTCATAATTCAAAGAACATCATTTTAAAGATTACACTCAAGGACAAAACTTAAGGAAGTTGTGACTTTCAGAATGTATATCGGGATTAAGACAAAACTCTGTAAGATATTTGATACACAGTAAACTCTTTGTCTCCTTAAAAAAAAAAAAAAAAAATAGACGACCGGCAAAGATGTTCTACTTAAATTTTGTCGATGAGTGTATTAAATTTTGTTGAACAATTGTTGATTCTATTTTTATCGAATCTGGTTTAAACTTCTGTTATCCTCGTTGAGTGTGGAGTGAAAGGGAATTCTGAAGGCAGTTGGCCAAGCAGTGCGCACGCCACGTGGACCTTTGTTTATCAAGCCTTTTGTTCCACCACCAATTAACAACTCAACTCCACGCGACCAAATGTCGGCCCTGGATTTAAGGCCAATTTACATGTTCCTCTTGTCCGCCTTCTGTTTAGAGAGAGAGAGATTATGGGCTACTAACTAAAGTGTATGATCTTTGAAAAAGAGCTTTCCGGTGGGGAATCGAACCCCGGTCGCCCGCGGGACATGCGGGAATACTAACCACTACTTCTGTTTAGATTCTTTGATGTCCTGATTAACGACCATGTGTGTGTGTGTGTGTGATGCAAACTTCCTTGGAGTACAACATATAATTCTTATTATCAATATCTTTTATTCATGAAACTTCCTGACGCGTTAAGAAATCTATTAAATGCCTGGAATATCACAAAGTAGAAGCAAATTGATTTGAAATTTTGAAAAAAGTAAGGAACTAGAATAATACGTATCGAATTATTATTATTATTATTTTGCTTATCCCTAGTACACGTGATACAGGCCATGATAAGCATGGTGGGTAGAAGTAGGGCGACTTATTTTACTGTAAGTGCACCACATGTCTACACACGTGAAAAGCAGTTCGACTTTGCACTTAAAAATGTGACAGAACCCCGTTTGGTTACTTGCACTCGCTGGTGAGATTGGACTTTTGCAAGAATTGTGGGCCATTGGAACATTTTTTATCAGAAAAAAAGTGTCCAATGCGGGAATCGAACCCGAGTCGTAGCGGTCGAAAACCAACAGTTTAGACTATCCTTCCACCGACTCTCTCGTATTGAATTATAAAAGTGAAGAACTTGTGAAGGGTATCAATATATAATAACCATTGTTGAGTTGAACTTCAATAAACAAGAAGATAACGAGAGGTAGAACAGTGTTAGGTTAACAAAGAAAGTCTATGTTAACAAAAAAATATGAAAACAAATAGACTCCTTAATTGTTGGGATGAAAATTAAAATGAATAATTCTCTAAGAACAAGGAAACACGGGGGGGGGGGGGGGGGGGGAGGTAGCACTATGTTGGGAAGTAGATAAAAAGAATAGACAATCGAAAGAACAGGAATGGAAGATAGGATGAGGAACAGTGTTGGAATGGAATTCAAAAAGGATGAACCTCCAATAAAATGAACATGTGTTGTTGTAATGAGAATAAAAAGGTGGATCTCCTCCAAAGGTGAGGAATGGAATGAGTCTATATGGACCTCAGAATGGACTAAGAGTATGTGTAACGACCATCTTCAGGACAAGAAGGTAACTATTGTATATTGACAACAGAGTATTGTTGTCATTGACTTGTTATTTATTTATTTATCATCATCGCGTGTATATAAGCGAGACCAAATAAAGAACTATTTTCTTGTGTCACCTGCTTGCCTTTCCTTAATCCTACATGGCATCGAGGATATAACATTGGCGACGAGGATATAACAGTAACCTTTAAAGAGTCTATCCTTATGTTTACTCATCTTGATGATGTATTCATCATACCACTTCGTTCTGGAATCTTAGTATCCTCTTCCCTCCTTGTTTTCTGAAGGACTATATTTCGTATTCCTATACCAACAAGGTTTGTCTCGTACAATAACAAATGTTTATCTGTATAACCTACTTGTTTGTACAGCCTTTGTATTCTTTATCGATAAATCTTTGATCTGTACTAGCTTATTATTTATATATGTATAGCCTTTGTAGTGGTGATGGTGTCTTGTCCACCGTGGAATGGGAGGTGCCATTGCCCTGTTAGTCAGCCACATTTCAGAGTTCCTTGTAGGCCTTCACGATTACCATAGCGGCTCGGGGCTCACGACACCGTACTTCGCCCTAAAGGGCAGTACAGGTGCGTGCCGGCACTGATGAAAAGACTAGATGAAGATGGTATGCAGGCTTCAATGATAAAACTTCTACAATCATACTTTGATAATAGAAGAATAAGATTTAGATATTCCTCAACTGAAATTAATAAGAAACTAAGTAAAGGATGTCCACAGGGAGGACCACTGTCTCCCACATTATGGAATATTCTTATTAATGAGATACTGAATAATAATCTGGATGATAATTGTGAAACAATAGGATATGCAGATGATATTACGTTAATATGTTGGAATAAAATCCTGAACAACTAAGAAAGACAATAGATAATGTATTAAGAAAAATCAATAAGTGGTGTGAAAGTCGCAAATTAAAATTGTCAGATGAAAAAACAAAAATATTATATTTATATAAATGCAATAGCGATATAATAGTCTCAGGTAGTAAGTTAATTAAACCGGTTGAAGAACTTAAGATTCTAGGAGTAACTATTAAAAATCACCGAGTCAGAAGCAAACTGGACTTTACGCCTCACGTTAATGAAATGATCATAAAAGTAACTAGAGCTAGTGGATACCTATTTGGCCTGACAAAGAAAGCATGGGGTCTGGACTTTAGACGAAGACTGATATTGTATAAGACATTATATCGACGTACAATTACTTATGGTTATCCAATATGGTATCCATTCATAAACAAAAAGTCTAAGGAGACAAACTAAATTCTCTTCAATATAGTATATTAAAACATTGTATACAGGCCTACAGTACAACATCATCGGATTGTACACATATACTTGCACAAGTCCCCAAACTTACTGAATATATTGAATCTAACATGTTGAAAACCGAAATAAATTACAACCGATTTGACTCTTCAAGTAGGAATATAATTTCTAATTACATAAGGGAAAAATTGCAGAAATACTATGAGAAGACTAATACCATTTTCAAGTCCTTCTTCACTGATTCCCAAATACTCAAATATGTCAAGCCAAATTTTTACAATGTCCAATTTTTTACTGGACACGGTAACTTTAGATCATATTTGTACAAAGTCAGAAAGACGGATTCGCCTAAATGCTCATGTGGTGCAGAAGAAGAAAATCCTGTACATATTTTAACGGACTGTCGACTTGTAGAGGACTTGAGAGTCAAAAATCAAATAAATATAAATTGTCTAAATCAAATAGTTAATAATAGATATATGTATATAAATTTTAATAGATTTTGTAGAATGTTTTTAGTAATAGATAGCCTGGGCTGTAATAAATGGTAAATAGTTATATGCTGTAAATAGCTCTAAATTTCTGTTCTTATGTGATGTTCACTAATATTCATTATAGGGTAATTAAATCGTTAACTAACTGACAAATATATGTTAATAATTTCTATTATAATAACTAAAATCATATTAATAATTACTGTAAATAAGCTCCCAAACTTGTGTATGCATGCAAATATCCAAGACGTATATCGCGTGCTTTGTAAATGATAATAAATAAATAAAAAACAGGTGTTGATATTGGTGGTGTCTTGTCCATTCTCCATGGAAAGGAGGGGGAGTTCCACTGCCCCGTTAATCAGCCACATTTCAGAATTCCCTGTTCACGGTTAACGTAGTGGCTCGGGGCTCAAGACACCGTACTTCACCCTACAGGGCAAGCCTTTGTAGTATAATACCAATTAATGTTTGCCCTTTATTACTTTCGTGTTTTTAAATGTATAACCGTTCTATTCTTCTATCCACAATGTTTGCATTGTACTTTGTTTGTATATCTGCACTTTTTATTCCTTTTATTAACGACGCTTGTGTCTAGTACTACCTTCTTGGTTTTAGATACACAGAATTTCTTACTGCGGTTGTCCTATTAGAAGTTTCGAAAGATAGAAACCTCTGAAATGTAAACAATAAAAGACGGCCTCCAAAGATAAAATTGTTGCTTTTTTGTACATTCTCTAATAGTTTAAGATTCATTTTGTCATATACTCCTGTAAAGAGGTTTAGAATACCTGAAAGCTTGAGAGAATGTATAAATGAAGAAATTTATCCTCGGAAGCCGTTTTTATGATTATCATTGCTATTAGAAGTTTGTATTTATTCACTGGAATGAAGTGGCGAAAGGGCCTACCTTCTGATAGTCGGGCTCGGATGGAGGGGACACCGAGTTGAAGGAGAGATCTGTCTCCTCGAAGCCCGTGGCGGACATCCGCTGGTCGCAGCCCGGGGGGCTGGGACACTCGGGGGAGTTGAGGCACTTCTGGATGAGTGACTTCCCTGTATCGCTGGTGATCATGGGCTGCAGCTTTCGGGTGGCGAAGGTATAGACATGGCCCGTCTCACTGGCCACTACCAGCATCACCTCGGTACCCGTCAGCGTCGATAGCTCGTAGGCCTGCACAGTGTTGCATTGTATCTACCACATATATATATAAAGAGACAAGGGTCGCCTCTCCCGTCAAAATAGACGTCTAATACCAAACGCCATCTATTGACCGTCGCCGCAACTAGTGGCCTCGGGTCGGTGACAAAGCCACAACACCAGCTTTGGCAAACTGAAAAGCGTCCACCTAGAGACCATGGTTTCGGGCTAATGGCCCTCGTCAGTCTAGGGCGGACTTTATTCCATGAGATCCACACGGGATCTAATGGAATCTTGACAATCTGCTAAAGAGGTGTTTAGCCGGCAAAGTGGCTGGGCCATATTTATGGCTTTTCAGTTTGAAAGCTGGTATTGTGGCTTTGTCACCGACCCGAGGCCGCTAGTTGCGGCGACGGTCAATAGATGGCGTCTGGTTTTAGACGTCTATTTTGACGGGAGAGGCGACCCATGTCTCTTTAGATCAATTTCCTCCCGGCAAAATTTTCATATATATATATATATATATATAGAATCATCTACAAGACTCAGTTAACGTTTTACATCAAAACCTCCCGTGAGCGACTAATTCTACATGATATAGATGCATCGTCTCTTGAGACCTCTTGGCCCTCTCTATAATAGCTTCTATAACAATTCAGACCATCCTGGTTGCAATGGCATACCGATATATAGCACTAGACCAGGGGTCGGAAATCTTTTGAGTCGAAATTACAATTTACAAAATTTCAAAGTTTCTAAAAAGCCACAATTTTTTCCTTACCAACAATAATTAGTACTCGCATAAATAATATTTGCGTATGGAACTATATAAAGAGCCGCAGCTTCACACCCAATGAGCCGCATATGGCTCGCGAGCCGCAGTTCTAGAAGGATCAGTTAACGTATTTCATCAAAACCTCCCGTGAGCGACCAATTCTACATGATATAAATGCATCGTCTCCTGAGACCTCTTGGCCTTCACTAGATCAGCTTCTATAACAATTCAGACAATTCTGGCTGCAATGGCATAGCGATGTATACTCGCATAAATAATATTTACGTATGGAACTATATAAAGAGCCGCAGCTAACGCCCAATGAGCCGCATATGGCTCGCGAGCCGCATATGGCTCGCGAGCCGCAGTTCTAGAAGGATCAGTTAACGTATTTCATCAAAACCTCCCGTGAGCGACCAATTCTACATGATATAAATGCATCGTCTCCTGAGACCTCTTGGCCTTCTCTAGATCAGCTTCTATAACAATTCAGACAATTCTGGCTGCAATGGCATAGCGATGTATAGCCCTAGTCTAACCATCCAGTTTGGATAGTAAAACATGAGTTAGGAGATAGTGTTAAAGAATAAACATAAATCTCTCTTTACACATTACCATGCGTCATATATATATATATGTTGTAATATATTCCAATATATACTTATATCCACACGTGTTATATAGTTATTACCAGTATATTACTGGTATAGTAATTACCAAAACGACAAAAATAAAATTCGATTTAGTGACAGCAGGCGCCAGGAGAGTAAAAAGGTCCGAAAAACATGTCGGGGTACCAGGTGTGCCCCTTCTTGCTCAAACAGATCGGTCCGCTTTGAAACACGATGATTGACAGACCCCCCCTACACAGACCTGCCTTGACTGGCGTCGCCTTCACTTGGTCTCTCGCCATCTCTATGGTGACATCCAACATGCCTCGTCCTTTTGTGCAATCCCAATCACGCCTGAACCCACTCTAAACATTGTGGCCACCACGACTGCAACCAACATGTCACACTTCATTCATCCAACAGGATAACAACACTACATTACAACATATATATATATGTCCATCATGACATATCCTCATTTTCTTTTCCATCTATCATTCGTTTCATGGTAAATGTCGTTTTTATAATGGCCAAATCCAATTTACACTCATGGACAAAACTTAAGGAAGTTGTATTTTTAAGCATGTATATATACAGTAGAAACTCCCTTTATAGGGGACACATCGCTAGCGGACACCTCTCCACAAAGGACAGTTTTCATTAGCAAAATTACCATTTTTACAATTTAGCAACTCTCCGGTAAGAGGAAACCTCTCCCTAAAGGACACTTTGGCTCTGCAATTAGGTGATGTCCTTTACATGGAGGTTCTACTGTATATTTATTAATTTTATATTTATTTTATATATGTATATCAGGAGAACGTTCGGATTTATATGAATGGGAAATATCCCGGTATATAAGCAAAGAAATAATGGTTTATGATTGAAATATGAAAATTCCTTATGTTTTGTCTATCACTGTATTGTGAAATAAAATAAACAGTTTGTGTATTACGATCAATCATAGTTATTTACTTATTTAAAATATATTAAATGTCATATTTATTACGTATAATGCTTATTTAAAATACACGTATACTTCTCATAAGAGATTTTCTAATAATTCAAGAATATTCCTGGTCGTTCCTAGGGATGGTCTCTCAATGGAGGTTAGATTATGTCAGATCATTTTTGAATATATCTAGAATATCATTGAAAAAGGTTATCATTCATCAGAGATAGGTCACTTATTAGAGGTAGATTTATAATATTTGTTAAAAAAATAAAACAATTAAAACAAAGTGAGAGATATTTATAACCCGGGTTCCTGGAGAAAAAAGATTATTATAGAGATATAATTAAAGAGATGATTAACACAAATACTTAACAACTATTATTCAAAACTAAATATTTACCTGTCTCATTGTTAAAAATTATCAGACGATTTTACTAATAGTCACTAGTCAATGGTCAAAAATAATAATTATATTTCATAGAATTACATCAGGGACAAGCTTCCTTATTTCTTCAAGATCTCTTTTAAATCTCTTTCATCTTCCAAGTTATTGTTCCATCATAGAATTTAATTACAAACTTCCCAGAAAATAGTAGGATTCAGGTCAGTCTATTTTAAAGTATCAGACCATTTTTTCATCAAGCTAGAACCTAATAACGGATTAACTTGAAGAAAGGGACAATTATGCCACCCTTTCACCTGCTCTTAATTGAAAATGCCTCAACTCCCCCACCTATATCTATCTTGCTTCTGTAATCGCCCTCAATGTCAATCAAAACTTCTATTAATTAATTATATAATTAACATAGTGCGCTTATTAATTTATTAGATGCAATTCAAATGAAGTTATTGAGGTAAGGATAGTTGATTATGCTAAGCGATGGTTTCTGGTTTTGTTGCAATTGTTAGAGACAACGCCCTGTTGCGTTCCTTTGTTGGAAATTCAATTATGGACTACTTTGCTGATATTTCTTCCGCTATACTTGATGTGTATTAGATTTCTTCAATGATTATTTATATTTTTATTATCCCTAGTGTACACGTGGTACAAGCCATTATAATCATGGTAGTTAGCGACTGCTTTTACTGTAAGTGTACCACATGTCTACACATGCGGAAAGCAGTTTGACTTTTGCACTTACAAATGTGCCAGAGTCCTCGTTTGGTTACTTGCACTTGCTGGTGAGACTTTCTTTTAAGAATCGGGAGCCATTGGAGAATTTTTTTAATTAGAAAAAAAGTGCCCAATGCGGGATTCGATCCTGGGTCGTAGCGGTCGAAAACCAATGGTCAAGACTTCCACCGACTCACATATTGTTTATTATTTGTAGGTCAAACAACTTGATATTGCAGTAGAACCTCCCATTAGAGATTTTATAAATAACATTGATCCTTCTTTCTTCTCTCTCTCTCCATTGAGAATTGGATTAGGTTTGATTGTATACAAAGATAGTCGTTCAGAGGAGATGGTCTCTCCCGAGAGGTTTCACTACAGAGTTGGAACCTCGTTATAACACAGAAACTTCAACGAAGTCACTTGAAATCAAGATTTAATGTTATAAGCATATTTCCGTTGTTACAAGGTTGTCCCAAAAGTTCGTAAATAAACTTTCAACAAACTTGAAATACCAATAGTATTCGCCGTTATGTATGATGTCTTTGTATTATGTATAAAGTAATTGTATTATGTATTATATTATGTATTCGCCGTAATAATATTATTCGCCAATTAATAAGAAAAACAATATTTTAAGAAAAACACGAACTTTTGGGACAACCTCATATTTCACCACGGTTAACGCAATTTGAAGCTTAAACTTGACATTAGAATTATGATGTTAAAAATAAAGGGCCAATGGACGTTTGTTTACCAAAACTATGGAATAAATCATCAAAAGACATCTTAAATGTAGGTTGCTGTAGACACACATCCATATAGGTTATTCTTAAGATATAAAAATTAGTTCAATAACTAACTATTTAACCTTTTTTTGTGAATGTTGTATCGCTAGATAGAGATGTAGCCAGAATGAGGTGTATAAATACGAAATACAAGATGCTCGGTATAGGCGCATGTTTAGAGAGGATAGGATGTTCAGAACAAATGCCTCATCTTCAGGATGGGCATTGCACGTTCACAATAGGCACTATATGCTCAGGTAAAGCACTATATTCTCAACAAAAATACGATATGTTAGGATAGGCACATATTCAGAGAGGATAGGCACTAAATTTTCAGAATAAATGCGTCATCTTCAGGATAGACAATGCACATTCACATTAGGCACTGAATGTTTATAACAGATACTAAATGTTAAGAGAACAGACGCTACATACTTAGAACAGATGTCCAGGACAGACATCCATCAAATGTCCACTACATCTTCCATGTGTAAGCTACCCCAGAGATGTGGGAAAGATCTGTTGTATATACCCGCGCTTCCTGTCAATCAACATCCTTTCCGGATGAGATGTCGCCAGCAAGACTTTGTCACCCTACGACACCTTCAAATACCCCAGTAAGTTACGTTAGAGACAGAATCAACAAAATGGGTTAATTAGACTAAGTGAGGATTCTGAGAATTTAGAAAATGGCGCTCTGGCACATTTGTAAGTGCAGACTTCGAACTGATTTTTCACATGTATAGACATGTGGTGTACTTACAGTAAAAACAGTCGCCATCTACTACCCTCCATCATTATCATTGCCTGTGCCACGTGTACTAGGGATAATTCTTTGGTAAATAAAGTCGAAAGGTATCCAGTTGGCTTGCAGCAAGAATAATGATGAATATAAACGATAGGGAAAAATCAACAGCTGCGGAAAATCGGGATAGTAGCGTTGTTTTTTGATGAAATGGGTAATAAAGGATATTCTAGCCTGATATGAGCAACAATGTTTCAATTAGATCGCTCACGTAGCTTGTTTCTTTGCTCTTAGCACCTGGCGATGCTTTGTTAAATTTTAGATACATCTAGTAGGTGCTATTTCTTCAAACGACTATAAAAATCTAGGTTTCTATTGCAAGACCTCGCCATGTATTATATTCTCTATAGAACAATGAGTAATTGTTGTGATTAAATGTATCAATCAATTTAAATCTCCTGAAAATTAATTAAATAATTAAAAAACTTTCTGGATATGAGTTTCTTTTTATTTTATTTAAGTAGTCTCAAGCTTTCGGGCATCTCTGCCCTTCTACGGGAGAAAATATATGAAACGAATAAAACGCCGCTTGATGCCAAACTATTACAAATCTATATACACACATATATACATTGGGATATTGTAATAGTTTTCAGATTTTTGTGATCGTTTGGCATCAGGCGGCGTTTTATTCTTTTATTTAAGTTCTCCTGTAGAAGGGCAAAGATGCCCGAAAGCTTGAGACAGTTTTAAAATAAAAAGAAAACTCATCTCTAGAAAGTGTTTTTAATTATTTAATTAGCAGAGTTTAAATGCGTGAAATATCGATCCTATCTTGAAATTTCGAAGGTTTTGTCTCAAGTAGTTTTTTTTTCTCTTCTCTTCCAGTTTGTAAGGTCTGAGGAAGGAAAACTTCGATATTCTATCGAACTTAATGGAGCTGATAATGAGGTAATTAATTAGCAGCAGAGCACAATGTAATTATGGCAAGATCCCAATCTATACATGTATGAGGTTAAACGGATGATTGGCCTTGTAAATTTGACACGTGGCGCACCAGAGAGGTATGTTACACACACTTCTCCTGCCGTGTAGGAATTGCTGAAATTCTCTAAGGAGAGATCTTTTTCATAATTATTAATAATAAACATTGATTATTTGGATGAAAATGTACAATTAATTCAGAATAATACTCTAATATGCTTATTGATCCAGTCCGGGAAGCTATACGTATGAAAAGACCAGGAAAGCTTACACATGGTGTCCTTTTCCACCATGACAACGCTCATCCATACACGGCCAAACACACTATAGAAACTTTAAGAAAACTTGTTTGAGAAGTTTTGGTACATCCTCCCTATAGTATCGATCTTAAATAAAACTTTACCTGAATCAACCTCTATTGAAAGACCACCTCCAGGAAAGGCCAAGAGTAGTTATGTTTTAAGGAGCGATTTCTCTTAGAACTTTCTACTACGCTATATATTTTCATTGTTTCCTCTTTTCGAAATTGGTAAGACGAACTCAGAATGGCATAACAATTTAGTTTGATCATTACAAATTCAACTTTATTTACATAAAATAAGAGAGAGACGCAATTTTAGGAGTAAAAAAATAATCAAAATTAATAAAAAAATTATTCAATGTGTAAATTGCATTCCTCGAATACACTACTTTAAAATTGGTATCATTTAACTAAATTTGCATACCAACCCTTTGTACATATTTAAATTGTGTTGATATTTTTTTTTATTTTCATCTAACTAAATTGCATACTAATTCTTGTACATATTTCGAATATCTTTCTTTTCTTTCTATGTTTAGTTTACCTTTAAAGTGCAAGTGTCCCTAGGGGATATAGCGCTCTAAGTCGAAATAAAATAAAAATTAATTGATATTTGTAGAGTGAATAAATATTAATAAATAATGTGTTTAAAGCTTTATCGACTTTTCTGTTTATATACTGAATACTTCCACGTTTTTGAGGCGGAGAGAGTGGGCTGGTTCGAGACAATTTTTCGGCGTTACCTAAACTGGAACTGTGCGGAAAAATTAATTAGGTTATCGAGGTTTGTTTTATTTATATCATATTTATTGATTTAAAACGTTGGACTCTCCCCATCATCGGCCGGACCTGCAGTCCTGGATCTTTCCAGTTGGTCTCGAGGACCACGCTATCACCATCTCTTCAGCGGCCAAGCATGCGATCTACGTATTCTTTGTAGATCGCGAAATACGTGGTGTCGCTGGAGACCCGCTGACGATTCTCCACCAAACTCTGCAGCGTTAGCAGAGGCGCCATATTCATTGTACATAGTGTCTCATATATATGTATATAATTATAATATAACTAGTGTAGACTGTGCATTTTTGCATGTATTGACAAGATGTCAAAATTATTTTAATTGTCATTGTCTACATTAAATGACAGTAAATTCTGTTGCTATTAAATTATTATATGTGTAAATATTCGGTGTGCATACTATTATACAGGTATCTTTCATTTCTCAAGGTAACTTGAAAAAAAAGAGATATTTTGGCATTGTCTTATTGCAATTCTTTTTTGAAATTTTGTCTTATTGCAATGCTTGACACATAAAGTATAGAACTTTATATGAATGATTACCTATGTAATTTTTTTTAAAAAGGCCTGATATAGCCCGAATTCCAGAAAGAAACCATTTCCAGGATAGACCAATTTTTGAAGAGTATTTCTTGGACTCTACATGTGTCATGGGATAGATGAATGGTGACAACAGAATCTTGTCCTGCAGGTCCAATCAGTCCACGAGGAATGTCTTGGCACCTTCGATACCTTGTCCATATATGTCATCACCACTTTTTGCCCACATTGCTCTTGTTCCAATCTAGTTTCCTCCATTCTGGACGGAACTGATTGTTGAATCTTGATTTGAAATCTCCAATGAAATCTCTGAGTCTCTATATGGAGAATTAAAATAATAATTCTATACCTCTGTGTGATCTGTTTGAATCTGTGTTAATAAGGCGTCCAGCATTATCCCTTCATTTATCTCTGCCTACCGTATGACAGTAGGTAACATAGAAATTTACGCACAAAAATTACACCGTGATATAAATCTAAAACTTTTCAATACTTTTTTTCATATAAGCGTTCGGAATCTTTTTTTTTTTTTTATCAACGAGGTCCATTTGGATGAGGAAAGCGAAGACTAAAACGCGGCTGATTCCACACTCGCCTTTTTAGTGATACGCTAACCTATGCACAGTGGATTCTGTGGCCACTGGACATGTGTTAAACCTGGAGGCTGTTGGGTTCTGCCATGCCTGGAGTATAGAAGCTCCATCTATGCTTCCTCCTGTGGTGAATATGTATAAGATCAGTGGTCTTAATAAAGCTGTATGTGTGTGTATATCAGAACATTCAATAATTCTAAGTACGATAAAATGTAACGTATTTATTATTAAGAATTATTGAATGTTTTCATAAAAGAGATCCTGAAAACTTGAATAAAAAGTTTTAAAAGCTAAGAGGTGATTATATATATATATTTAAAATTCTTTATATTACATTTTTTGCATTTTTTTTTTTTATATTACGAGAAATATTTCATAAGATGTTTGTGATATAGTAAAGAAATTGTAGACACACAATTTTTGATACATTTATCTTTATTTTAAAAATAAGGCTTATTTTGGATTATAATAAGATTATTTATTAATCCGATATTCTTATTACAATCCAAAATAAGCCTTATTTTTGAAAAATATATTTATTATGGATTGCTCTATATTCAGAATTTATCTTATTATTAATCATTGAAACTATCTCCGAAGATCTTATATATACGCATTGACAATGTTTTTATAATTTGTAACAATTAAATTTACTGGCAATGTGTTTCTTTTCAATAATTACATCTCTGTAAAGATAATATTTGAAGGTAATTATTGAAAAGAAAATCATTTCCAGTAAAATTTAGTTGTCACAAATTATATCGATAGATGGCAATTAAATTTATAAATTTAATTATTATAATGTATTTCAATAGAAACTATTAGCTCATCAGTAGTGAACCTTCTCAGTGGTTTGATCAAATTAATCTACAGACAGCTTCACTATTGTATTTTATTCTTTTTCTTATATGATGTACATTTTCGAAGGCAACTGGTTTAAGGGTATTTAGGAAATCTATCAATATAAGTTATAGGTCTGCGTGTTATCAATTTTGAATATATATTTCAACTGAAAATCTATAAATTCCGTAAAGGACGCTTGCGCGCAGAATAACATAGTTGCATATATGAGTTGCATAATGAAACGTATCGCTTCAGATAGTGTTAAGTTACTGATATCTTCGGCTATTTTATAAACTGCTATCAATTTTTTTATAAGTTACATTCCTTTATATAAATTAATTATAAGAATAAAATAGCTTAAAATAACTTATTATTAAATATTCAAAATAGCTTAAATTTCTTATAACAAGATAGCGTGCAAATGCAATCATATAATTATAAGTTTGTCTACTTTCAACCTAGGATATTCTCTCAAGTATAAAGCGTCTTTAGTCAAAGCCTATCTTCCAAATCCCTTTCTCCCAAAAAGAGGAGAAAGAGTGAAGTGTGAAGCTGATAACTGTAGGCCATTGACGTCAGATGTCCAGGATAATTAAGTTTCCTCTTAAGGGCATACGGCAGCTGAGTAAGATCTGATAACATGTTCGGACCTCTACGTCAATACCATAGAAAATTCTACGTGGCCTTCATTGTCAAGTTTCTAGAAAGAATTATTAACATTCCCATCTAATTCTGACACCATAGTTGTGTATAAAAACGTTCCATATCCATGGTACAGATCATTATAATCATGGGATGAGGAGGTTATGACACTACATGATGTCTACATATTTACCAAGGATATATTTGCAACAATAATTGGCGAAGAAAAAGCTATTATAATGAGAAACATCTGCATCAATCCATTTATAATGATAATTTTACAATTCGCACTATTTTTACAAACGGAATTCCTAAACAGTTCCATCCAAATTTGATAGTTACTCAATTTGTCAAATCACACGTAAAATTCCAGAAATAATTTCATAAAAGAGGTCTATTAGAAACACAGGAAGGGCAGAGATTCCCGAAAGCTTGAGATGGTATTTGAAATAAAAAGAAGATTCAAATCAATTCATGGATTGCTCTATATTCAGAAAGAAACATTAATGTTTTAAGTCAAGAAAGCTCTCTCTTTTTCTCATTAAAAAAAAATTTATTAAGTTAAGTTTTAAAGCTATCCTAAGTTAAGTTTATTATATATCATAGAGTTATCCAACAGCCAGGAGAACGAAGAAGCCGTCAGATTCAGTAAAAGAAGTATTTTCGGCATTACAGGTGCTAATGGATGTCTGTGATCCCGTCCATCAGAGATTGTCAAGTTGAGTAAGTCCAATCAAGATATTGATGGAAGTGTCAGCATGATCTAATCTGATTAAGTCTTGATTGCTTCTTTCTTAGCTCCCACGGCCTAGATGCCTCCAGGCATTTCCTTCCACAGGTAAAATTGGGATCGTTTAGGATACCTGGAGATAGAACAACTATTTAAACAATTAAAAATGGTTTCCGGAGATGAGTTTCTCTTTATTTTAAACGCCATCTCAAGCTTTCGGGGCATCTCTGCCCTTCTACAGGAGAACATATACAATGACGTTGCTCGATTCTAAACGGCGTTTTATTCATTGTATATTCTCCTGTAGAAGGGCAGAGATGCCAGAAAGCTTGAGACGGTATATAAAAAAGGAAACTCATCTCCGGAAACCTTTTTTAATTGTTTAATTAATGTCCAGGAGATTTAAATCAATTAATATAACAACTGTAGCAACTATAGACACAAGTGGTGATATATATTTTTGAAACTATTTTTCCTAAGTCTTAGTCTGTTCTTCATTCACTATCTTCACAGAGACAAGAGGCATCGAACATTCTTGGTACCTAGGACTGAACCCAATCTCAATCATTCTGATGTCAATAGATTAAACAGAATAGTTTCAAGAGGGAAAAATCTTACTTTAAAACCCTCCCAATGTATGGATAGATCTTACCCATCTACACTAAATGCTATCTTAATTAAGCCAATCTTATCAAATCCATAAGGCTAGACTTGCTCTCGTGGATAAGGCCCTCAGACAAAAATCTAGGCTAAAGACGCTATAATTCTACCTGATATTCAATCCCTCCTCGATGAGCCTA
Organism: Cordylochernes scorpioides; assembly: GCA_030710605.1. Taxonomy (NCBI): domain Eukaryota; kingdom Metazoa; phylum Arthropoda; class Arachnida; order Pseudoscorpiones; family Chernetidae; genus Cordylochernes; species Cordylochernes scorpioides. The sequence goes on along the minus strand of CP092877.1, from coordinate 37,232,912 downwards.
AAACTCAGTAATCTTGTGCCTCTCAAACCCAAGGACATTCTAAAGTCTCAAGGAAAGCCAATGCATTACCAAAGTGTATGACAAAGAGTCAAAAATCTAAGGTGTTTTCCCCATTTCCGCGTGTCATTTAAATATATATATAAACCTTGATATGTATTTTCTTCTCATTTCCAACTCATTTTCATAGCCGAAAGATTGAAGCTGTTTGGTCTCCGCTTAGAAATTGCATCAGTAACTTTAGGCACACTCTTTCTATAGTCCTATCTCTGTTATACACGCGTAGAACAGAGAATGTTGAATCAAACGAATCCAGATAGCTTTAGACAAGGATCTTCCTTATTTTTCTGGGATTCAGGTCAAAATGTCACATCCCAGAGAATGACTGACACCATGTGGGCTGCGCCCCCACAAGCGGGAAAATCTATTTCCAAAGAACCTAAAAGTAAATGCTTCAAGAAATCAAATCTACCGTATTCTCAAGTTAAGAATTATTTAGAATTCCAATAAAGCTAAACTTGAATCATATAGGAAAACTAAAAGATGGAGTTACCTTCCTTTCTGCATCATACTATCAAAGTAAACTCAAATACGCCTTATCTATAGATCATCTCTACAAATAATCTAATTGAGGTCAGTAGAATTCCACAATGCCAGCTGTGAAAAACTCGAACATTTTACCTAAAAAAAAATAGAACGTGTTTTTACAAGTTTTACTGGTTTAGAGCGTGTTTATACTTGCATGTTATGATCTTAGTTTAAGTTATTTCACTAAGGTTTTCTCAGCAGAATAAAACAGATCCTGATATGAAAGGAATTAACTCTGTTTTATTTCTCAATGTTGAATATTTGTGTTTTAAAAAGAATATTTGAACACAAACACAGGATATATCGAAAATAATGAGCATTCTCCAATAGTAAGGCATTTGTTTATATCCAATGGGAAGAGGCTATATTAATACAGGTGTTGAATTTGATAAAAATTGTCAAACTTCAGCTTCTACTTATAACTTACGCAGAATTTATGTGTGTTTGGGTTAAAAGAGTATTACTCAAACAAGTTACACATGATATAGGCTATGATAATCATGGTAAGTAGAGGTTTGAGATTGCTTCTACTGTATGGATGCCAGATTTCTCCCCATGTAGAAGTTTCCTGAAAATGGTACATCTGTAATTCGAATGATATCAATGGTTTTTCAACCGTTGGCTCTGGTTTCGCCAGTCCTTGCAAATTTTTAACTAATCCTTAAAGATTTTACGTTGACTGCGTTTATTGTGTACGATTTTAAAATTGTGTTAATATATATATAAAACACTTAAAGTTGCACCGCATAAGTTTCTTTTCTGTGAAAAATCAATATTTATTTCAAAGAGAAATATTTACTATTTCTAACTTTTTTGGATGAAGTATGAAAGGGTGAAAATATGAAGAGTAATGGCGAACGGAAAAATAAAAGTGTCCAGGGGCGGGAATCGAACCCACAACCTTCCGCTTACCGGGTAGATGCCATGTCCACTAGGCTACCCCGGACGTATTTTTCCGTTCGTAAATAATACTTAAAGTAACTTATAATACATTATAAAGGACTGCGGCGTATGATTATAAAACACTTAAAGTTGCACCGCATAAGTTTCTTTTCTGTGAAAAATCTATATTTATTTCAAAGAGAAATATTTACTATTTCTAACTTTTTTGGATGAAGTATGGAAAGGGTGAAAATATGAAGAGTAATGGCGTCCAGGGTAGCCTAGTGGACATGGCATCTGCCCGGTAAGCGGAAGGTTGTGGGTTCGATTCCCGCCCCTGGACACTTTTATTTTTCCGTTCGCCATTACTCTTCATATTTTCACCCTTTCATACTTCATCCAAAAAAGTTAGAAATAGTAAATATTTCTCTTTGAAATAAATATTGATTTTTCACAGAAAAGAAACTTATGCGGTGCAACTTTAAGTGTTTTATAATCATACGCCGCAGTCCTTTATAATATATATATATCTTAATTTGAAGATTTATATTTAAAAAATATAATTTTGATCTCTCTCTCTCTCTCTCTCTCTAGTTATTCCTTAATAGCAGTGTCAAATTTTCTATTTGCTTACAAATAAAAACACCAGCTAGCAAATGTTTCCTCCAAAATTATCGGTTCGAGAGTTTATAAACGTTGTATCAGATATAATTATTTTAATTCTAAAAGGTCATTTAGGTGTTCAATATAATCAACGAGCGAAGAACGTGAAGAAACAGCTGGAACTATGAATTTACAATGTGTCAAAGTCCTGGTTGATTTGATTTTAATGGTAAAGGTTGAATTTGTGAAAGTACCCAGTGAATCGATTTATGTAAAATGGATTGAATGTGGCTTTCACTAACTCAAGTCTAGATTACATAAACCAAAACACCACAATGGTATCAGCAAAGAAGTCGAGATAAACGGCCATCACAAAAAGCAACGTGCCATTTTCCAGACATATCAACGGAGGTCGAAGTGAATGAATGGATTTATTTATAACATTTGTCCTTGGTCTTTACACATGATAAGAATTTACACCGCTGATAATTGATGTTTGCTTACACATGTAATGGCCTTTGTAAACCGTCTTGATAGCTTTTTATATCCTATCAATAATGACAATTTATTTGTTACTATTACTATAGTAACTTGATAGACAATGGTTTTATGATTTTTCCTGAATTGTCCCAAATAGCCTGTTTGGTGGTTTGAATGCGTTGAGGATTGGTACTATTGTCTTTTATTACTGTTGAGGAATGTATTGATGTTGCTTATAAACTTGAGAATTTATTGAATCTGAATTTTTCTGATTTGTTCTCCCTGTTCAAGTTATTTTTTAAATATTTTAATTCTCTGTTATATTATTTAGTAATATAAAAGGAATGAGCATATGGAATTACCTCAATTTCTAATATATTTCTGAATTTATAAAAGTGTTTTTTCTTTTTTTTTTTCACATAGGTTTGTGAAATTTAACAACAAATACCAAATATGTTTATTTATTTTGTTGTTGTAATGTATTTTTTGGATTATTCTATAGTAAACGGTGTTTATTATTATTCGTCGTTTCATGTACTCCCCTGTAGAAGGGCAGAGATGCCTGAAAGCTTGAGATTGTATTAATAAAAGGAAACGCATATCTAGAAACCTGTTGGTTAATTTTAATTCATATTTAGAGGAGATATGAATCAAGAATATTCTGATATATCTAATTCTATCCTTTATAGAGACCATTAAAGTACTATAGGTATAGTAGAACCTCCCTGTAAAGGACACCTAATTGCCGAGCCAAAGTGTTCTTTAGGGAGAGATGTCCTCTTAACGGAGAGTTTCTGAATTGTAAAAATGGTAATTTTGCAAATGAAAACTGTATTTTGTAGAGAGTTGTCCGCTAAAGGGGAGGTTCTACTGTATATTTGACATATTAAAATAGATTTAAATCTGTAACAAAATTCAAATAAACATCTAGTAAAGTAGAATAACTTAGTATGAATATAAAATACGAATCAAAATTCGAATTCGAGGGCTGTTAAGTTTGTAAAAGAAAGTGAACAAAGAGTGAAGGAATATCTCTTTAGAAGACTTTAACGCAACATTTGCGAACCAATTAAGAAAGAGAAACAAGCAATAGACTTTAAAACATGTTACATATGGCCGTAAATTGGATGATGCAAATTGGTGACATGTCGACACGTCGTTATTGTCTTTTCTGCATCAATTTAAATTGGTTTAACAAAATTACATACTGACGAGGTGATTGTTGGGAATCAAGATTTTCTTGAGGGATGATGAAGATGAATTGACCTCTATCATGGATTCAGAATTCTCAAATTTGAAGAGAGCAGATTCAGCAAATATTTGTTGGATTTTATATAATTAAAATATTAATTTTTATCCTATAATTATAATATTCTGCGACTTGATAATCTGTGGTGTTGAGCATATATTTATATCTTTCAGCTAATATAGAAACTTCGCCTTTGCTGGTCCCAAGCCCGAATGAAAAAGGAGGAGCAGTAACAAACTCTCTAAAAAACCTGGACTCAGCTGGCCCGGCTGATTTACAAGCTTGATACCCTAATATGATTGAGTGGAGATAAGAAAAAAGAAGCTAATATAGATGTGAGTTGTCATATATAATTTGTATAAATATTGTCAGAGAGATTAGTAATTTTTCCCAGTAAGGCTAACCTAGATCTATTTAGAAATTTACATTCATTCTTTAGTTTTTACCTTCAAAAAAAAGGATATCTTTATTTTAGAAGAGTAATAATTGCGATCTATTTAACAATATTCTTCTCAGCGGCGAAGCACGGAATCTACGAAGAATTTGTAGATAGCGAAATACGTGGTGTCGCTGGAAACCCGCTGGCGATTCTCCACCAAACTCTGCAGCGGTGGTAGAGGCGTAATATTCATTGTACATAGTATCATGCATATATATATAATTATCTTTTTTTTTTTAATAGTGAAGACTGTGCACTTTTGCATGTATTGACAAGATGTCAATATTTCTTTACTGAAAATAAAAATACTTGGATCTGTTACTATTAAATTATTGTCGATTCTATAGTCTTGAAAAACAGGAGAATCCAGTAAAAGATGCATTGAGGTTTGTTTCTCATGTCTACAAAAACAACTCGAGAGTCTTCCGGATATAGGTGCTTTCACCAAATTAATATCCACTGGATTAAGACTATTTCAAAGATTCCTTTGAATTTCAATATGATATCCTAATAGAAATTCAAAATCTAATTCTACATTACAGTCGAATATTTTATTTAAAACCGCATTTACAACCAAAGCTCTCCAGAATCAAAAATACAAATATAGTATGAAAACTAATCAGAAAAAGAAGACCAAATCAGATATAAAACCAATATTTTAAATCTCTAAATTCAATTTTATTCGAAAATTGTTTATATTTGAAACCAAATTGCTTGTTTCACATAATTTAGAATTAAAATAATTTACATTGAATTTACAAGGTTGTCCCAAAAGTTCGTGAACACTTGCGAAAAAATTTAAATACCAATATTATTCGCCGTTATGTATAATGTCTTTGTATTATGTATAAAGTAATTGTATTTTGTATTAATATGTATATTCATCGAAATAATATTATTTGCAAAGTAATAAGAAAAACACGAACTTTTGGGACAACCTTATAAATGCTTTAATACAATCATTATTAGGTAAATGGGGGAACCAATATTACGACATCTTGGAAATTGTCAGAAGATCGTTAAAATTGGTGACAACTCTGAAGATTGATCTTTAAAACACTGACATCTAATGAACATGATGACAAAATATTTTATTTAAGATCAAATCTAGAGAATTAAAGATAATATGTTTCTTCTTATAGTTAGGTCATTAATAGATAATTGATTTTTTTCATATAGGAATATTTTCTTATAATAAATATTCTCAATATTGATTGTGATTAGCTTTTACTTTTTCATCTTCATTTGCGGTGAATCCGTGGTAAATCCATGTATAATAAATTTCCTTTCCTCCAATTTACCCAGACTATTTATTAGCTTGATTGTCTTTATATAATTTTTCCTGTATATAAATATCATATTACCATTAAGGTACTATTACTATTTTTCCTGCATGTATCCTACATTTCTGCCTGGAGAATCTGTATAATATTAAAAGGTCTTAATAAAGCTTGTGTTGTTGTTATAATAAATATTACTATATTATATTCCAAGGGTTCGTATAAATGGAATTGTACTCTAAGTACTTTCATAAGCTTCATAAACAAATGTTGCAACAGCTGTTTATTCAACAAGGACGCAATCAATCGAGTCCATCTCCCAGAAGAAGTTGAAGATTAGCCATGCCCCTACCGTAGCTAACCACCCATCATTCAACAAATTCAAGGCAACCGCATTCTCATTAGAATACGATGGAGACATTTATAAAAACGCTTGCATCACTTAATGAAAAGGTTAACCTTGAAACTATACCTCGTAAAAACAAGACAAACCACCTAAAATGAAGGCCATTGGTAATATTTCTTCAATAGGACGATAAAAAAGAGGTAATTAGATGATGTTTCACCTGACGATGAGCGTACATGCCGAAAGCATCTGATTAATGAGGATCTACCCACGGAATGGAATATGTAAATAACTGGGGAGATTTGGTAGATAGAGTGTCTACAGAAGTGTATCTACAGTAGAAGTGGTGAGGTAGGAAAGGTGACAGGTCCTAGAGAACCTGCCAAAATTTCCGCAAACCCACGCAAGCTGACTCAAGGACAGCTGGGGGACGTAACAACAATCCCGGCAACATCAGGCTACGCCCGCTCTCTGCCAGCCGTCTGTTAGAGATAGTGGACCTCCTAGAGAGACTTTCTATCCATTCACATCAGTATCGCTCTATCTGTAATATCACACTCTACTGTACTGTATTGAGTAGATCTCCTAGAGAGACTTTCTATCCACTCATATCAGTATCTACCTGCAATATCACGCTCTATTGTATGGAGTATATCTCCTAGAGAGACTTTCTATCCTACCCATATTCAGTATCTCTCTACCTGTAATATTACACCTACTGTAGAGAGTAGATCTCCTAGAGAGACTTTCTATCCACTCACATCAGTATCTACCTGTAATATCACACCTACTCTACTGTATAGAGCAATACGTAGAAGAGATTTGAATATATTCTCTCTCTCTCTTTTCACACCAGAACCTCAAAAATCTTCATCTCATTCTTTTTTATAATCATAAATTGAAGATATCGAAATTATATTCTAAAATTTCCGCAATAGAACACATATACCTCAATATTATGTGTTGTATTATCCTCTGTTATTTAGATAGAATTCTATATAACCTCTGTGATAGTTTCAGGATTATGCTGTCTGTATCTCTCAATTGAAATTGAATGTGTTACCAATCATGTGACTTCAATTTCATACTTTTAGGACTTGTTGAATTGAAGCGTGTATAGTATACTTTAAAAGACGAATTGCAATGGGCCTTTTATTAAATATTCGGCACGCTTTCGAGAGTTAACTCTTTCTCAAGTCGAGTGTATGTCAAAAAATAAGTAGAAATGAACATCTGCATGTGTGCGTACGTGTGTGTATGTGTTGTGTGTATATTAGGAATATTGGTCTCCATTTTGTCAAACCGTTGGTTCAACTGGGACTTTCCTCTGACTCTGAAACATTTTCCTTTTCATAGTATAACCTGCCTTCAAAATATATTTCATTACAATTCTATTTTTTTAAATTCCTTATATAATAAATAACTTTTATTGCCGCACATCGCTTCCTCAAACCCACTCATTACCTTTGAACTATCTTAACCCTTCTTTTATTACCTATTGAATAGCCAGTCTAGTGTACATACATTGATCTGCCATTGCCAAGGGATTGTCTTGATTTGTAATAAGAGCTGTTAGTAGAGAAAGATAATAGAGAGACTGCTTTCTCTACTTAATATATTGGAGACATTTATAAAGGAATTATGAAGAAGGCATCTCCTTATCGTGCAACTGAAATTTGCTTATGGCTTGCGCCCTCAATCGGAATAAATATCAACTATTCTCGTTGATTTTTAATTATTCCAGAATTGGCCAAATATCCATTCTTAATTAATCAAGAATGGATATTTGGCCAGCCTGAAACACGTCCGTGGTTAGCTTTTCTTGATTAATCAAGAATGGATGTTTGGTCAATTCTGGAATAATTAAATATCAACGAGAATAGTTGATATTTATTCCGATAGATGGCACAAGCCATCAGCAACTTTCAGTTGCACGATAAGGAGATGCCTTTTTCATAATGTATGCACCTTATCCCAGTACAATATCACATTTGTACTATTTTTTCACATTTATAAAGGAAGTTGTACCTTTTTTTATAAGGTTGTCCCAAAAGTTCGTAAACATATTATGATTTATATTTTGCAATTGTTTACAAACCTTTGGGGCAACCTTGTAATTCTGAAATTTGGCTCATCTGCTGATTGGCTACCCTTGATATAGAACATCAAAGATTAAATCATTCTTCTATAAGAATTTTGTTATAATTTTACGAAGGTTACCAATATTACCAATGCATGTAAAATTATATGTGAAAAATATCTTCAATAAACTAAACCTATCAACGAAATAAAGAAAGTGCAAGTATTCTCATTCTGAGATTAGTTTTCAAAAATAATTCCTATATGAGAGACAGGATGTCTATGCAAATTTTAATATAACAGCAGAAGATAGATGTAATTGATCATTATGTGAAAAATATCTTCAGAAATTTAAGAGAGAAACAGAACCTATCAACGAAATAAAGAAAGTGCAAGTATATCCCATTCCAAGATCAGTTTTCAAAGATAATTCCTAGATGATACAGGAGGTCTATGAAAATTTGAATATAATAGCAGAAGATAGATGTAATTGATCATTATATGTGAAAAATATCTTCAGCAATTCAAGAAACTGAACCTCTATCAAACGAAAGAAAGAGAATGCAAATATATCTCATTCCGAGATTAGTTTTCCAAGATAATTCCTAGATGAGAGACAGGAAGTCTATGCAAATATGAATATAACAGCAGAAGATAGATGTAAATGATCATTATGTGAAAAATATCTTCAGCAATTTAAGAAACTGAACCTATCAAACGATAGAAAGAAAGTGCAAGTTTATCTCATTCCGAGATAACTTTTCAAAGATAATTCCTAGATGAGAGACAGGAAGTCTATGCAAATTTGAAAAAAAAAAGTATAAGATAAATGTAAATGATCATTAGATGTCAAAACAGCCCATCAACGAAAAAAAGAAAGTGCAAGTTTATCTCATTCCGAGATAACTTTCAAAGATAATTCCTATATCCGAGTACCCTGTGTATAAGACAAAAACATAATCATCAGCGTCAAATAGATTCAGGTTTCAAAAGTAAAATTTACAGCAGTGTGACCGGTTGAAAAGGTACCTCATAAATAATTGACTTTTGAAATCGTCTGGGCAAGAGAGCCCTTCACTGACATGATCTTTCGTCGTCCCAATCTCACAGATTTATATCTCCATAAAAAACATTCAAATTCCGTTCTTTTTATATATTTAAATTCCTTCAAGTTTTCCGGATAGATAGATGCTGCCAAAATTTGCTCAACAATATTTGAATTGCGTTTGGAGTCCCTTTATGCATTGTCCTTCGAATCAAAAGAAGTGGAAGTGGTCAACTCACTGGTGGTATTCCGTCGAATCTTTTGCTTTTTAAATCTCAATATATAGAAAACATTTTGATTTTTTTTTAAATATCTAATAATAATAAAATTAAATTCTTTAAAAATAGTGAAAGTAAATAATACGTTTTTTTTTTTAACTTTTGTATATATATTTAGGGTCTTTTGCGTATTTAAATTTTCATTTACAATCTAAATCGTATTATAATAAAATAATATTGTAATATATAATAAAAAATTGCATCATATAATAAATTAATTATACTAAAATATATTATATATGTATGATATATATTTAAAGAGATATAATAATATTTTATATATATAATTGAACTTTGTGGATATTTAAAATTAAAAAAAAATTATAGTAGTAAAATATAGCCTTTTATTCATTTCTCTCTTCCTAACACAACTTCTTCAAAGAAATTAATGACACACACAATTCAACTAAAATATTTCATAATGTAATTATTTGAATTTAGGATAATATATGAAATTATTACAATATCTCTAAAATTTAAAATATCGGATAGTATTATAGAATTAAAATTTATAATTATAAAACGGTTAAAGTTTCATTTAAAAATACCTAACTCTATATAGAGAGAGTAAAATTTGTTAAATTCTTGCCAAAATACAAATATTTTAAATTTGAACTATATAATCTGCCAACAGCATCTTAATCACTGAAAATGTGATTTTTTAGAGAGCTAAATGTTCATAAAATGAAAAAAGAAATATTTTTTATAAATAAGTTAAACAAAGCATCTAGGGCTGCGCATCTTTTATTACATGAATATAAAACGAGCTTTCGGAATCATACGCCCTTCTACAGGAATTAACAAAACGACTAACCATCTAATCTAAGATAGAATTTTATATATGTAACTATTATTTTGCATATCGGCCTGATTGAAACAATTAAGATATGTAAATTTACATATAGGTAGCATGATTAGGAAAATATTAAATATAATTAATATGCGGTAATATGAACTATTTCTATGAATATTATGTTGCATGTGCTGTTTTTGTTTTAAGCAATCTCATTTTGTATTTTAAACTTTAAAATTACAAGGAATCCCACCAGACATGTGATATATTTTAATGTGAATGTGATTGTTTCATTTTATTTTATTTAGGTTTATTGGTTCATATTGGTTTATTAGCATATTGATTCATATGCCTCTGGCAAATCGATCCTGCGGTTTATACTGTTATATTGCTTGGAAACTATTGCTTCTATTATTAATCTCTGAAATTTATTATTGATGTTATTGTAATGTACTTTAGGTTCATTTAGGTTAAAGGTATGTCCTGTTGAATTGGAGTGCTGTACTATTAATGATAATGGGTCATTTTTGTTTATATATC
>CP092877.1:37136498-37222213 GCA_030710605.1 Cordylochernes scorpioides | reverse complement strand
TCGCGGCACGCCGATCTCCCGGTACCTGGCGAGATGGGCAGCTATCATCAGCCCACCGGCCAGGGTCGACTGGGCCTCGCTACGGCGCTGCGCCTTCTCGGGCCATGAGGTCGATGCCGCCCTCAAGTTGGCCCTCCATGCTCTACCCCATCCGGCCCATCCTGCCTCGGCCGGCACCTCTTTTCCTGCCTGCAGGTCCGTCGACCGTTCCCTGGGCCACCGTTACTGGAGCTGCCAGTCCATCAGGACCCTCATCCGAGAGGCCTTCAACATCATCGGGCGGCCCCCTGACCTGCAGGCTTGGATCTTCGGGTCCGGCCTTGGGGACGACGCCCTGACCATCCTCGCGTCGGCAAAGCTGCGGATCTACCGCCACTTTGTTCGGGTTGGGCTCGGTGGCGTGGAGGACCCACTCATCGCCTGGAGGAGAACACTCGCGCGCCGAGGATGCCTTCCTTCATCATCTGTCATATAATTTCCTTTGTATATATTTTAATTTCTCTATTTATTATTATTATATTATTTTCTTATCTTTATATATTTACTAAATAACTCTTGTTGAGTGTAAAATTGACAAGATGTCAATAAAATTGTTTTAATTGTCAAAATTGTCACACTATCGACTCTATCTATGACCTGGACCAGTACAGTACTAGGCCGTACTTCTTCTTCACGCCGCTCTATCGACCTCTATCTATGAACTGGGCCGGTACAATACTGTGCCCTATTCCTTCTTCACGTCCCTCTATTGACTCTATCCATGACCTGGGCCGGTACAATATTGTGCTGTATTCCTTCTTTACGCCGCTCTGTCGACTCTATCTATGAACTGGGCCGGTACAGTACTGTGCCGTACTTCTTCACATGCTCTATCGATTCTACCTATGACCTGAGCCGGTACAGTACTGTGCCGTACTTCTTCTTCACGCCACTCTATCCACTCTATCTATGACCTGGGCCGGTACAGTACTGTGCCGTACTTCTTTACGCCGCTTTATCGACTCTATCCATGACCTGGGCCGGTATAGTACTGTGCCGTACTTCTTCTTCACGCCGCTCTATCCACTCTATCTATGACCTGGGCCGGTACAGTACTGTGCCGTACTTCTATACGCCGCTTTATCCACTCTATCTATGACCTGGGCCGGTACAGTACTGTGCCGTACTTCTTCACATGCTCTATCGATTCTATCTATGACCTGAGCCGGTACAGTACTGTGCCGTACTTCTTCTTCACGCCGCTCTATCCACCCTATCTATGACCTGGGCCGGTACAGTACTGTGTCGTACTTCTTTACGCCGCTTTATCGACTCTATCTATGACCTGGGCCGGTACAGTATTGTGCCGTACTTCTTTACGCCGCTCTGTCGACTCTATCTATAACCTGAGCCGGTACAGTACTGTGCCTTACTTCTTCACGCCGCTCTATGGACTCTATCTATGACCTGGGCCGGTACAGTACTGTGCCGTGCTTCTATACGCCGCTCTGTCGACTCTATCTATGACCTGGGCCGGTACAGTACTGTGCCGTACTTCTTCACGCCGCTCTATGACTCTATCTATGACCTGGGCCGGTACAGTACTGTGCCGTGCTTCTATACGCCGCTCTGTCGACTCTATCTATAACCTGAGCCGGTACAGTACTGTGCCGTGCTTCTTCTTCACGCCGCTCTATCGACTCTATCTATGACCTGGACCGGAACAGATACTTTTTATCTTCTTTAAATTCGGAAGCAATACTAATGATTCACATGAACGCAACTTAAGAAAGTTGTACCTTTTAGCATGTATATCGGGCCACAATAACTCTGGTAGATATTTAATTAACAGTGATCTTTATTGAAGACGACTCACGAGATAACCAAGTTTTAACAAAATTGCCTATTTTTCCTTCAAAAAAAAAAAAAAAAAAAAAAAACAGACCACCGGTGAAATCTAAAGACTTACCACTTCCTTAAGTTTTGTCCATGAATGTATGATTGCGCTATGAATTTATAAAGTTTTTTTATATCAGTAGCTAGACGTTATTGCGTGACAATACCTAACAAGGTATTTCATGGGATATTAGACAGGAAACAATATGGAGTATATAGATGTAGTATTTGATGAGTACAAGTTGACTATTGACCATCGCTACTGGTCGCATGGTTCTACTTATCTGAAAATCTACACAATGGCTTTACACCAATTCTAAAATGGGTAGTTTATCAAAGAGATTGTTGATATTTTCTTCAAATATATAGGCAAACTAACCTGCACCAAGTTCTATTTAACACCCGGCATGTAACGAGAAACTGTAAGATAAGAAAATTGATAAATATGAGATTACATTCAGCTTTATTAAGAAATTCTTTTTTTTTCTCGTAATATAAATTTTTTTTTGTACTTTTTTATAACTATATTTTCTATAGAAATATATTCTCTCGTATTACACACACATATAGCTTTATTAAGATCACCGGTCTTATACAGATTCACCTCAGGAAAGAAGCATAGATGGAGCTACTATACTCCAGGTAGCACAGAACCCAACAGCCTCTAGGTTCAACGCATGTCCAATGGCCACAGAATCCACCGTGCATAAGTTAGCGTATCACTGAAAGGGCGAGTGTGGAATCAGCCCCGTTTTAATCTCACTTTCCTCATCCAAATGGACCACGACATTCGGCGATTCTATTAATCTCCTCCGAACGGTGACTGTAACCTTGTAGAATTTATATAAATCAAAGAAAAAAGACAATGATAAAAAAAAATTATCTCGAAAAAAGAAATTTCCGGCATCTGGGATTATAGGCCAGGGATCGGCAAACTGCGGCTCGAGAGCTACATGCAGCTCTTTGGATGTGAAGATGCGGCTCTTTATATTGTTCCATACGCAAATATTATTTATATAGGTACTATTTATTGTTGGCAAGAAGATATTTTATGACTCTTTGAAAACTTTGAAATTTTGTAAATTGTAATTTTTGACTTTTCCGACTCAAAAGTTTGCCGACTCCTATTATAGACCATTACCATCAGTTGCCGATATGGGAGTACGTAATCATTCGTCGCCGATTTTCATGATCTCATGCCAGTTTCTGAGGTGATGATATCCGATATTGATCATTATTAGGATTCCAGGAATGTACGGGAGTGTTCAACTGCCGTAACGTGTTCTATTTATACACGTAACCAAGATACAAATACACAACATGCATTAATACAAAGCAATAACGCGCCATATATATATAACAAATGAAAACATTAAGACGCGAATGCTTCTTTTCACAAATAAATCAAATTTATACTATCCTTACTGTAATGAAAAAATATTGGAGAATGTTTGTCTCATTAGTGGTGAATCCTCCAAACGGTGGCGCCAATTTAATCTACCAGACCGCTTCTTTAGACCTCTAATACTGTATTGAATCATTCTGCTTTTATATGCTACACATATGGGGTGGAATCTTAGAAATGGTATTTAAGCAAACTATGGATATAAGCTTTTAGGACAGTACTTCAAGAATTCCTAACTATGTTCAACCCAACTTCTATATCGTTCAATTTTTTTACTGGACATGGTGACTTCAACACATATTTGTTTAGAATTGGCAAAATTGGTTCACCTGCATGCACTTGTGGAAACGAACAACAAACCCCTGAACACCTTCTGATAAACTGTCCATTAACTTCTGATATAAGGGAAGAAAACCAACTTTACCTGACTAATACAAAACAAGCTGCTTGCAATAAAGACCAATACATCAAGTTTAATAGATTCTGCAGGATGTATATTTTGAGGCGAAAGTGTTGACTGTACATATTTCAAGCTACTACTTATAATTGCTATATGTAAAATTTGACATCGAACGTTTAATTTTAATGATTTCCAATGTTCAATTGTATTAATTGTATATAATTTAAAATATACACGCAATTATCCAAATTGTGGATATGGCGTGTCTCTCCCAACTGTTAAATAAATAAATTTAAATATTATAATAAATACATTTAAATATTTGTATCGAGCAATGCTATTCCGCAAATATATGTCATAGAAAATAAGAAATTCTGTACTCTATTTTTACTATAAGCATTTTCATACCTCAACTTCTATGGAGTATTACTCGTATCTCAGCGATGATATCCCATTGACTGTAAAACGATGCGTTGTCCAATTGAGAATTATTTTTTCACTTTTTAAAAATAATCACATTCTATTGTTGAAATCTAAGAATTCAAAATGCACTCTGTGTAATAGTGAATTTAGCCAGGACACACTACAATGTTTTACTGTCCGGCTTTGGAGGATAAGAGAGTAATTCTCTTCCAGAAGATTACTTATGAAGACAATTCGCCATATGTTTTGTTGTCAAAAGTAGTGAAAAGCAAGACAATTGTATTGATTTTTCACAAATTCTAGAGAACAGCACAGTCAAAAGGCGTAACACAGAAGAGGGACCTAACTTGAGGAAAGATTGATGTTTATTCTCCACTTTCTGTAGATACATATTGCTTCTCTTTATCCATTTAGGAGAATCCTGTATGGAACAAGTGTCCCTAATAGGCTTTGTTGTTGTATGTCACACAAAAAAAAAAGTAAAAGCACAAACCGTAATAGAATAAAAAAATTTATTCATAAGAAATTAGGAAAATTTTATGGTAGAAAAAAAAAAGACAGAAAAAAATTATAAAAAGGTCCCGTATAATATACGACCAGATTTTATATTTTGTTGGGGAAAAAGCAACTAAATATAATAATAATGATAATATAATTATTAAAAAATAAAAACAAAGAGAACGAAGCCAAAAGCTCCAAAAAAACGATCATCAATTTAGAAACACAAACTGGACAAGCTGGGAAATAAAAAAAGGGGGAAGAAGAAAGAAACAATGTATGGAAAAACATCGATTAATATAGCAGCGCAACAAATATATATAACATATATATATTATATAAAATAATATATAATAAACTGGAAACCAGCCAGTTGTTTCAAAAAACATTACAAACAAGGTATAAACTCTGTCAAAAATTATATATATATATAAAAATATATAGACTATACAGGGTGGGCGGTTCCGAAGGCACGTAATGAAGGAAGTGCCCAAAGCCAGCTCCGGGCTAGGACTTATAGGTTAGATCATGTAGAAGGGGGGCAACTTCTGGGTAGGGGGCGGGGGGCTGTTGTATTCTTGTTGTATCATGTGGTGGTGCCCTCCGTTGCCATTGGTTGGTGGGACATAGTTCTGATAACTTGTCATCTGGACACAGAAAGACATGTTGACATTTGTGTGGTTGCAAATGGAGTAGTTTATATATTGTGTTTTGTCTAAATCGTATTTGTTGCATTGTACTTTGAGCTGTGCTCGAAACAAATATATTGTGTAAGTATTTGTGAAACAAATATGACGGTGTTTAACACCGTAATAAAGAAAATATCGTGAACTAGAAATTACTGTGAACTAGCTAGCTCAGGAGGTTCGGCAATCTTTTGAGTCGGAAGAGTAATAAATTACAATTTACAAAATTTCAAAGTTTTTAAAGAGCCACAATTTTTTTTTCTTTCCAACAATAAATAGTACTCGCATAAATAATATTTACGTATGGAACTATATAAAGAGCCGCAGTTTCACATCCAAAGAGCCGCATGTGGCTCGTGAGCCACAGTTTGCCGACTCTTGAGCTAGCCCATGAACTACCTAGCCTATGAACTACTTAACTTATTATAAAACTGTGAACTAGCTAGCCTAGGAATTATGTGTGAATACTGTGAACTATGAGCTACCTAGCCTGTGATCTATACAGCCTGGGAATTACTGTGAACTAGCTATCATATGAGCGAGCTACGAGGTTATGATCTATCTAGCATGCGAACTATACAGCCTGGGAATTACTGTGAACTAGCTATACCATGAGCTACCTAGCCTGTGAACTATACAGCCTGGGAATTACTGTGAACTAGCTATACCATGAGCTACCTAGCCTGTGAAATATACAGCCTGGGAATTACTGTGAACTAGCTATACCATGAGCGAACTAGGCTATGATCGGTCTAGCTTACGAACTATGCAACTTGGAATCACTGTGAACTAGCTAAGCCATGAGCGAGCTAGGCTGAGTAAAAAGGTGTTCCCCCATATCAGATCGATAACCAAGATGTGACAGTGATCGAGCAGCTCCCACACTACACAATGGCCGTTTAGCCAATGGACAGGATTAAAACTGAAAGAAGATTTTTAATTAACGCCTCGTGGGAACTAGAGCCCGCCTGTACAGGAGAATTGCCTTGTTGATCTTGGAAGGAGGAGACCCCGACTGTATAGGAGCATATCATAGTGATAAAAGGTAACGCGCCATCTATACGAAGAAAATGGAAACATTTAGCACTATAATTGTGATTTTTTTCATTTACAATCTCCCACGCACTCTCTCTACGTGAATCATAGGAAGCCTGGCTCATCAGTTACGAACCCTTCCAGAGATTCTACATGTTTAATCCACAAGACAGCTCGCCTATGGCATTTGGCCGTTCTGATTCTGTATTTCTGTCATTTTATATGTACCCTTGGTGAAGCTATGTAAGGGAATTATGGACCATAAGGTATATGTGCGCAATCTTTACTCATAAATATGAACTATTCAACGAGAATATTTCTTTTTCAAACATTGTCCTACAACCCTTTCTGGAATAAGACGTTACAATATTTTTATGATTGCAGTAAGGATGGTACAAGGTTGTCCCAAAAATCCGTAAACATATTATGATTTATATTTTGCAAGTGTTTACTTCTGAGACAACCTTGATAATATTGGTAACCTTGGTAAAGTAAAATTATAACATGATTCTTATAGAAGAATGATTTAATCTCTGATGTTCTATATCAAGGGTAGCCAATCAGCAGGTGGGCCAAGTTTCAGAATTACAAGGTTGTCTCAAAAGTTCGTAAACACTTGCAAAATATAATATGGTTACGAACTTTTAGGACAACCTTGCAAAATATTGTTCGTTTGAAAAATAATCATTAATTCTAAAATAGTTAATATCTATGAAAACCAAAGGAACAGAAGAAATATACACAGTAAAACATGCAGTTTCTACCTCAAATGAACCCATGAAGCCTCAATTAAAAAGAATGTATCAGCACATCATATGTAATCATGTAATCATCGTTTAAATTATTAAGCGCTAATTTGATTACAGAATCTAGATGGGCTATAATTCCAATATTTCGACTATATTCTAGGGATTGCCAAACTTTTCAGCAGGCAGACTTAAATTTTAGAAATAGTATTTCCTGCCGGATCACGTATATATATGGTTTTGAATCGAGAATCGACAGTGTTTATATATAAACAATTTCAAAGAAAGTTAAGAAAATTAAATTTATAGCTCTAAAAGACAGCACATGTGCTTGTGGTCAGGATATACCTTCTTTGTTTTCAATATCAACACCGGACCTTTTTATTTTTTCTATTATTTTTCACACTATTATATATATTAAAAACAAAAAAATGCATATCCTGACCAGGCTCACATGAGCCCAGTGTTCCATCCGAAGTGTTTAGAAGAAATTGTTATTTCTCGTGAAGAGAAGGGGAATATATTCGGGGTGTTATACACCAGTAGGTCTGTTACAGAAAGAAGGAAGATGATGAAGTTTTAAAAAAAGTGGTTGTTTTTTGTAGCGGCCGTTGTTGACCACCACCACGGCGGCGGAGTTATTGTTATCGTCAACATCTTGCGACCTCGGGAACCGCCCGCCCTTGGCAGGGATCGAACGCCTCTTCTCTATTTGTCACCGGTGTGGGAGGTGGCGTAATTAACTTCTTTCTGGCTCTTAGATCCCAGCTCCTTCCTGGCTCTTACATCCCAGCTCCTTCCTGGCTCTTAGATCCCAGCTCCTTCCCGGCTCTTAGATCCCAGCTCCTTCCTGGCTCTTACATCCCAGCTCCTTCCTGGCTCTTACATCCCAGCTCCTTCCTGGCTCTTATATCCCAGCTCCTTCCTGGCTCTTATATCCCAGCTCCTTCCTGGCTCTTATATCCCAGCTCCTTCCTGGCTCTTATATCCCAGCTCCTTCCTGGCTCTTAGATCCCAGCTCCTCCCTGGCTCCTTCCTGGCTCTTATATCCCAGCTCTTTCCTGGCTCCTTCCTAGCTCTTATATCCCAGCTCCTTCCTGGCTCTTACATTCCAGCTCCTTCATGGCTCTTAGATCCCAGCTCCTTCCTGGCTCTTACATCCCAGCTCCTTCCTGGCTCTTACATCCCAGCTCCTTCCTGGCTCTTACATCCCATCTCTTTCCTGGATCCTTTCTGGCTCTTTCCTGGTTCCTTTCTGGCTCTTAGATCCCAGCTCTTTCCTGGATCCTTCCTGGCTCTTAGATCCCAGCTCCTTCCTTGCTCTTACATCCCAGCTCTTTCCTGGCTCTTATATCCTGCCGTCTGATGATCGCCCCAGAATATTTAAAACAGACGGATGGACATGCGAAATTTGCGGGACAATAATGGAGCCGGGGCTACATCACCATATACTCTCATGTATGGGGCTGAAAGACGAACGAGAAGTGCTCCTCAGTGAAATAGGCCTTGAGGGACTCTCTTTGGAGCTCCTGTTGAATGAGGTGGTGAGAAACAGAGCTGGAGCGTTTGCGTTGTTGAAATTTTGGAAGACGGCTGAAGAGAAAAGAAAGCTATATACATAATCTAATTGATGTAAATAATCATATGTAAATAATCTTTGTCAGGATTAGAATGACGAATCCTGTATGGGACTTTGATTCCACTAAAAGGCTTGTTACTGCTGTTGTATATAGTCACAGTGTAGAAAATACTATACTATACCTACTAACTTATAGGTTTCTTTCTGTATTCTTAGTTCTCTTCTCTTCAATTACTCTGTAAACTGGCGAATCCTTTATAGGACGAGAGGTCATCAATAAAGGCTTTTGTTGTTGTTGTTGTATATATATACAGTAGAACCTTCCTGTAAAGGACACCTAATTGTAGAGCCAAAGTGTCCTTTAGGGAGAGGTGTCCTTTTACCGGAGAGTTGCTAAATTGTAAAAATGGTAATTTTGCAAATGAAAACTGTCCTTTATGGAGAGGTATCCACTAATGGGGTGTCCGCTAAAGGGAGAGGTTCTACTATATATATATATATATATATATATATATTTTTATGTTAAATACAAATTGACAAGGGCAATTTGAAAGCAAACAATTCAGTGCTAAATACGACAAATTAAAAAAAAGGTCAAATAAATCTTGAAACTTCACTATTTTGGTCTTTATTGGGTCCTAAAAGCGCAATAAGTTGTATTTACGATCTCACTGATCATAATAGAATTACATTTGTGACCCAGGTATCTTGGTCTTAAATCCGCTTTAGTCTTAAATAGATAATCAACTGTAATATAAGAGTGTGATTTAAGAACCCTACATGATTAAGGGGGCAGGTGGATCCGAAAACCTATCCATGAAATGGATCGTATAGATGGAAGAAGGTAGGCACACAGGGAACATTACTGAATGGAAGACGTGGTCGCCAGCTCTATGCAAATTTATTCGCGTGGGTAGCTATTGCTTCATAGGAGGGACGGTGTCCATCGTCTATAAAGTTGGTTTCATGGGATTGTGTAGTCATGGCAGTACGTAGTACAATGCCACTTCTGTTGAACACCTTCTTTCAATAGAATAATCCCTTGTACCAATATTGAGTCAAATTAATCAGAAGCCTCCAGGGAAATGTTTCTTTTAAAAACACCGAGTTACCAAGTTTTCTCCTGTAGAAGGGCGTCCGTGCCCGAAACCTATAAAATAAAAATGTTTTGAAAGTATACATTTTCCTGGAGGCCTGATTAATTTTATTCAAACATCTTGTTGTTGTTTCTTCTTTCTTATCTCCACTCAACCATATTAGCGTATCAATCTTATAGAGTTTGTTGATAGTGTTTTCTGGGAGTGAGTTGAGCTCATCAAAGGATATTTGACAACCATAATGATTGGGTGAAGTAGAATTCGTCTGCTTTTATCATCGAGACTGTGGGAACACTACTCAGTAGCAGGCCAACTTAGCTCCAATATGAAATGGCCGCCTCTGGTATGAGGAACAGACACCATATGCAGCCGCTCCTAACATGAAGTACAGATGCTGCTCATCCTGTATCCTTGGATTAGGAGCCCTTACAGAGTACTATCAGCCGGGCCAGCTGAGCCCAGGTTTTTAGCGAGCTTTTTACTGCTCCTCCTTATTTTTCATTCGGGCATGGAACCGGCTAGACGTAGTTTCTGTTAAACATTAATTGATACAGTAGAACATTCTAATAAGAGACGACACCTCTCTACAAAGGACAATTTTCATTACAAAAATTTACTCAATAACAGTCTTCCGGTAAGAGGACACTTCTCTATAAATGACCCGTCCGCTCATCATTCACTAGAGTATAAGACGTCTTCAGTTTATTGATGATGGTTTTAGTGAGATGAAATGGAATACACACATTTCCCAACCAGAAAACATGATCTTAAATACTAATTATTGTTAGGAGACACATAATCCCTTAGCCAAATGTCGGTAATGATACTAACTACAAACAATTGTAAAAAAATCAGTTTGGAAAATTAACTAATAAGCATATTACCAAAATTCGTTAAATTATTTTTGAAATTTATTATTATGTGTAGGCTGACAGTTCCCCTACTTTATATATTTATATAAGCAAACTATAGTCATGGATATACAGTAGAACCTCCCTGTAAAGGACATCTAATTGCAGAGCCAAAGTGTTCTTTAGGGAGAGATGTCCTCTTACCGGAGAGTTGCTAAATAGTTAAAATGGTAATTTTGCAAATGAAAACTGTCCTTTATAGAGAGGTATCCTCTAGTGTGAGTGCCCTCTCATGGAGGTTCTACTGTATATACACGATTTTTCTTAGTTGAATATACAGGTCATAATGAAGCTTGTAAGAAATATCGAATTTTGATCGTTTTGGGGCAATAACTTCAAGATAGGTTGAGATAAAAAACTTGGAATTTTGATAAAAAGGCATCTCCTGATCGCACAACTAAAAGTTGCTTATCTTTTAGTTGCACCATCAGGAGATGCATTTTTCTTAATCTATTTATCTGATACCAATACAATTTCACTTTTTACTATTTTTCCACATGAAATTTGAAATACAGCCTTATTTAAGGTCAAAAACGACCGCTTCAGAATCAAAACCTCAACTCCCGTCAGTTTCCGAATTGGAACCGCAACCCACTCATCAAGGGATATCGTATTATTAGAAAAATCCTTGAGATCTTAACTTGAATGAAAGATTTATCTAGTTTCTAAATCGTTGTAGGAATATGTTTCCAGAACTCTTCGCCAGCTTGAAGAAATACTTATATGATAAATCAACATTTTTATATCAAGTTTTTCCAGACTCTCAATCAAATGCAAACGTAACAAATGACTTTAGTTACCATTTAAGGTGACTAAACATGAATATTCAATACAATGACGCTAAATAGCCTCTATTTTTCCTTAAGTCCTATTTTTTGTAACTTATTATGTAGAGGTGTGGAGGCCAATATCTTTCTGTCCAATCCGAAGCGTGGGAGGTACTGGCTTTGTGCCCACCAATGGCGTGAGAGGCTTCTCAACCAATTAGAATTGAATTGGAACAATGGGCGTTTGGGAAAGGCGGAAAGATTTAGGTATCTTTCCTATATATCCTTATACTAAAAATAAAATAGGGAATTTTCTTCAAAAATTCTGTGAATTTTGTTGATTCTCCATTTAAGGCCCATCTTATACTACGTTACAATATATATATTGGTATTTGTTAAACGACGTTTGACAAGTTTTACCGCAAATGTTTCTTTTGAATGAAAAATCGTAATTTATTTTAAGGAGAAAGTGTCTAGGGATGGGAATCGAACCCACCGTGTTGTATTATATTGGTATTTGTTGAACCACTACAGCGGTTGGTTTCTTTATTACATGGATTCACATAAAGCGTAAGTATCTTGAGAACCAGACATCCTACCTAATTATTTTTGTTTGGAAAAGATATGGCTAGATCAACTAATTTTTTCTATAAATCCTGACGTTTTAATGATTCTCTATTACTCTCCACACTAGCCGAATGACCCGGGCAACGCCCGGGTTTTACCCGATTAAATGCTTTTATTCAAATACTATTCGTTACAATTATAAATTGGCGCCGTGGATGTCATTCTTGTATAATATATAAATGAGTTTTAAAAATTGTAAAAAAAAAAAAGAAATGCATCGGCCGGGAATCGAACCCGGGCCGCCCGCGTGGCAGGCGAGCATTCTACCACTGAACCATCGATGGTTTTGAGAAATGGCCATATTTGGATATTTATTCCATTCACAAAGCAAACGGTGACAAAATTGATTAAGAAAGAATTGATTATGACGCTGATAACTGTATAATAGAATTCCCCTGAGGAAAGTGACAGCGAGACACTGAAACGTCGGGAATTAAATAAAATAAAAAGGTTGATTTAGCTATCTTTCCAAAAGAAAAAAAAAATTCCAACCAACAAATTATATTATTTTTTGTTGCTGTTGTCTAATGACGAAATCGATGTTCGAAAAATTTGGTTTTATGTTGTATCTTGTACGTCGTTGTCTCAAGTATTGATCTATATATTACAAACATCAAGTTTAAGAATTATAATCTAAATTTTAAATAAAAAGTGTAGTTCATAGATGTGTCATATATGTAAATATATGATTACCATAGTTTATCCATCTACTGAAGCGACTAGGCCACTAAGACCCAAGTAAACGCCCGGTATAGTTGACGGAAAAAGAGTTGCCATAGTTTATCCATCTACTCAAACGACTAGGCCACTAAGACCCAAGTAAACGGCCGGTATAGTTGACGGAAGAAGAGTTGCCGTCCGGTAAATCGAACGAATGGCCAGCCGAGGACATGCTAATTCGTCCGCGACGACGGCCTTGCAGCTTTGGGAAGGTCAGAGAAGGGAAGAGGCAGTGAGGTAACAAGGGCCAGTTAACACAATCGCTGGCGTAAATGGCCCACTGTACGCCGCCCCACCCTGCTCTGTGGAACCCTTCCAGCCTTGGGGAGCCTTTTTGGGAGCCTTCCGAACACCTGTAGCACTGAACCTTGTCCGAGAGATCTACCGATAGCTATCCAGTGTGTCCATGGATCAACTGACGTGTCTATTTTGCCTCCGTAATCAATGCCTATATCTAAAACGTTTGGTCAGCGCATAATGATTCGTTTTTTTAGGCCCTTCAAATCCTTGCACATAAATCATTGGAAAATTTTATCCAGTATTTGGCTTTCCAGAATAAATCCACATTTTCTCCCATTGCATGGATTAGTCTAACCATTCATTATTTTTTAGTAAAAAAGCGATCTATTGAATATATTTATATGAAAAATGCGTACCTAGATCTGTGAAAAACAATCAATCTCTTCCTTATCGACAATTTCTCATCAATCCCTCGAAATATTTAGATTTTTTCTTTCACAGATCCAGGTACGCATTTTCAAAAATATAAATTATTATTTTATTCTTTCGCAACGAGTACTGTCAAATAAATGCCAGAGGTTTCTGGAGATGAGTTTCTTTTATCTTTATTAAACGTAATCTCGAGCTTTCGGGCATCTCTGCTCTTCTACGGGAGTACAGGGAAGCATATAAACGCCGTTAATGTACTCCGTCTCTGTACTCCTGTAGAAGGGCAGAGACCCGAAATCTCGAGATTACATTTAATAAAGATAAAGAAACTCATCTCCAGAAATCTTCATCATTTATTTGATTAATTATTAAGAGTACTGTAAAGCTTTCAAGTCGAAATCGATGGGATCGTCTAGTTTTGCTCAGATCTTAAATTCCTGTCCTTGAAATAAACTTTTTTTCAGTGTAAAAGTTATTATAGAACTTTTTGATTTACCACCTTCTCTGGAATGTTTCACATACTTTATATACAAACTTTAAACATCCGTAATTTTGCTTTTACAGTAGATACCTGTTCTTCAGAGCGACTCTACATATATCAGATTGTGTGATGTGATTATCTGCACAATATATATACTTCTTTCGATATTAAAGAATTAAACAGTTCCATCCAAATTTTTATAGTCACCCAATTTGTCACATCACACAAAAAATTCCAGAAATACTTACATAAAAGAGGACTATCAGAAACAACAAATTGTTCCTGCGGAGAAACTGAACAAACTGCTCTTCACCTTATCTATGACTGTCCGAATTTTGCAGAAGTGAGATATCGTTTTTTTCCCTGATCTAAATGATTTAACTCTCTTATATCTGCCATTTTGTCTATATAAATTTTATGAACTCTGTCGAATAATACATGTAAATTTGTAAATATCTAATTTCAAATTTTAAATTGTTTGTCGTTTTGTTTGTTTTCTCTGTAATAGGCGCAAATTTTTCAATATCGCACCTGGTTGATTAATAAAATGAAAAAAAATATATATATTAAAGAATCCTTATAAAGCTATCGTCTGACATTAAAATTAAAGATGTTCCATATTTTTGCCTCTATTTAGATTTTATAACGCATGCATGTATTCAGATGCATATACTCACATATCTTTACAAATACAGATATAACTTTCGTTCATGAATAAGAATTTAAAGAAAAAGTTATTTTTTTCTAAAAATCATTCTTTTGCCATCTTATATACCTTCAGATATATGGAATTGTTAACTTCAAATTACCGCAGTTTGATCTCAAGGTGTATTTAGAACGCAGCATTGAGAATAATGCTTATGAACATTGCCTCTTTATCGAAATTCGATCAGATTTTACCCAAAATCCTTCAGATGATCCAAATCCCGACTACAATGCACCAGAAGCTTTGTTACCTGACACAATAGAATGGATTAAGTCGCTTAACTTCCTGCGACAGCCACCAACCTGATTGTAAAAGTCTATTTCCTTTATCAGCAAGAATCAGACCCTCTTTGCATATTGGATCTGATAGTTGATATAGAATAGATGAAAGAAAACTATGAAAGATCAAAATCTTATGAAAATTCTTTGACGCATGTTTAAAAGAATAACCTTACTAAGATGATCCTATAAGTTTCTACCCTTTTTCCATATAGCGAGCAAATAATCCTTTTTATTACGTTCAAGATTCTCTAATACGGTCTTTGTTAGCCATGTTGAGTAGAAGATTGTGATATCTTGGGATGTAAATGCCTCACATGTCTGAACATGTAGAAAGAAAGTTAACTACATTGAATTATAACGTAACCTATATAGCTCTGTTTACTTATAGGGCAATATAACGCGCTATTTATATATATGAAAAGGAAAATATTAAAGCACGCAAGTTTCTTTTGAACATGAAACAAACTACGACTGTCCTTACAGTGCAGCCTATATAAGCAGAATGGACTGATACAGTATTAGAGCTCTAAGAAGCGGTCTCTCTCTCTCTCACTCTCTAAGAACTCTCGCAGTCCATCGGTGGCGGAGTCTTTTCCGCGGTGGGCACCACCAATGACGACTTGTATATATATATATACTCGTATATAAACGGAAAAAACGGTCTTTATTAAATCGAAAGAGGCATGTACAATGGTTGGTAGTTAGTTTCCGGAAAATCTTTTGCCATTATTCCTGCGTAGAATTCTCTGGAAATGTCCTCCTGCTCCTCCCATCTCTTCATTATCCACTCAGCCTCCTCAATCCTAGTGTCGTAAGTCGTCTTTATATATATATATATATATATATATATATATATATTTTTTTTAATTTATATTATGTATATTTATCAATTATTTCCTTTATTATTACATTTATTCATTCATATATTTATCAGTATATAATTTTGTTTATTCATATTTGTATTTATTTTGTATTTAACCTTATATAATCTTTATGGACATTGTGATAAATCAGTTTCAATCTAAATCTCTCTCTCTCTCTCTGGTAGATTAAATTGGCTAAACCGCTGAAAGGGTTCACCAATAATGAGTCAAGACCTCTCAATATATTTTTCAACGCAGTAAGAATAGTAGAAGTTTGTTTTATGTTCAAAAGAAACTTGTTTGCTCAAATGTTTTCCTTTCTTATATGTAGCTCTGTTTGGTAACTTGATCAAACTGATGTGAAAGGAATCGTCAAAAATAAGAGGGCACTAAAGTAAAAACAAATTTGTTCAAAATATGTTTCACGTTCGAATGCTATTAGAACTATGTGATAGTTTCTAAAGAAAGATATTGAAACATTCGTGCTTAAATGATTCCATTTCCTAAATACAGGTATTGAGTTGTGTAGAAATACGGTACTGAACAAATAGTGTTGCTTTTATTATAAACTAGCCGAATGACCCGGGCAACGCCCGGGTTTTACCCGATTAAATGTTTTTATTCAAATAATATTCGTTACAATTATAAATTGACCCCGTGGATGTCACTTTTGTGCAACGTCCCGCTCCAAACTTTGTGTCTGAGAAGCGATATTTTTATAGAAAGATGATATGGCTTTTGTTTTCTGCTCGAATGAATGTTTTTCTGTTAGAATTTTGTTCCTGCGTACAAAATAATGAACTGGTTTCACTCGTGGTCTCTGCTTTTTGGAATTTTTCCCGATATAATTATGTATCTAATAATCAAACATGATACAGCAATATCGACATCATCATTTTCTGACTAAAAATATATAGTTTTAATAATTGATTTATATATTTTTTAGAATAGCCTATCGTCTTCCCCGTATTTTTTTTACCTATGTATGGAAATTTTGGTTTGAATTAGTGAACTACTGCGAATTTGTATACCGGACATACAAACCAACAAACAAACAGACAAACATACAAACATTCATTTTATATATATATATATATCAATAAATATAATAAATTCGTAAGATAGAATCCTCTGATGTATAAGTTGCAGTAACACATGAAAACTCCGAGGATAAGTTTCTTTATTTCACAAATAATATCTCGAGCTTTCGGGTATCCTAAACCCTTCGACAGGAGTGTATAAGACGAAATGAATCACAGTTTTTAGCTATTATTTATATATGGTATGTTATTTACATATTTTAAAATGGGCAAAAATTTTTTAAATATTTTTAAATTAACATGAATATTTTATGCCTGAGTTAAATTTTATATTTTATATATACAAAACAAGTGAGAAATATACTATTGCTTATCTGGAATGTAGTTTCATGTATCAGGGTTGTGTATCAAACTATTGTATACTTCTGGGATATCTATATGTCTATTAATGCTCTGGTGTTTCGTGGATACTATGGCTTCAAGAATTAGTCTTTTATGTTTATTATTTATGTTGGTGTAGTAGATTTTTGGTTTGGCTAAGTTAAAAGTATGGCCTGTTGTTTCAATGTGTTGAAAAATAAGTGATCTATTGTCTTTGTTTTTTATATTTCTATTGTGTTCATTGATTCTGTCCTTAACTAACCTGCCTGTTTCTCCAATAAATATTGTGCAAAAATATAATACAGTAGAACCTCCATGTAAAGGATACTTAATTGCAGAGCCAAAGTGTCCTTTAGGGAGAGGTGTCCTCTTACCAGAGAGTTTCTAAAATTGTAAAAATGGTAATTTGAAATGAAAACTGCTCTGTAGAGAGATGTCCTCTAGCGGGAGTGTCCTCTCATACTGTATAAATTGTAGGAAAAACTGAAAATTATATAAGAAAAACTTAATTGAATAGGGATCGTAGAAGAACATTATGGAAGTGAATTAAAAAGTTAGAGAAGGAAATACAAGATAACCTCAACCAAAATGAAGATGTTGACAATACGGAAAATTTCACAGAATCGGACAAAGCTAGTATGTATCGGTATTATAGAAGTATCTCTATATATGGAATAGGTACTACAAGATAAACAGATGTACCAATCCTATGGGATATCCATAGTTCACGATGGTATGCTGACAAACATTCCGCTATGTATGATGTAATGAGCAGGGTCAACACCACAAGGATTGCCACACAAGTTTATTAGCTTGTTTTGTGGTATAGCTACGTTCTTTATGAGCTTAATAACTTAAAAATTTTCCACCTCCCTTGGGATTTATGGAATTGTTTGGTCTCGCCCCGAGGCGCTCTCTTCTCACGATGTTCGTTTCGGATGGTTTCATTGGTTCTGGTTGTTTATTGCGTTAACAATTGGTTTATCTCTGGTTGTATTGGTTCTTCTTGGTTTATATCTGGTTTTTATTGTTCTTCTTGGCATATCTCTAGTTTTATTGGTTATTCTATGTTTATCTCTGTTTTTTTTTATTGATTTATCTCTGTTTTTATTGGTTCTTCTCGGTTCATCTCTGGTTCAATTAGTTCTTCTTGGTTCATCTCTGGTTTTATTGGTTCTTCTCGGTTTATCTCTGGTTTTTATTGGTTATTCTATGTTTATCTCTGGTTTTTATTAGTCATTTCATATTTATCTCTGGTTTTATGGTTGTTCTTGGTTCATATCTAGTTTTATTGGTTCTGGTTGTTTATTGCGTTAACAATGGGTTTATCTCTAATTTTATTGGTTCTTCTCGGTTAATCTCTAGTTTTTAATGTTTATTCTATGTTTATCTCTGGTTTTTATTAGTCATTTCATATTTATCTCTGGTTTTATTGGTTGTTCTTGATTCATATCTGGTTTATTGGTTCTGGTTGTTTATTGCGTTAACAATGGGTTTATCTCTAATTTTATTGGTTCTTCTCGGTTTATCTCTAGTTTTTAATCTTTATTCTATGTTTATCTCTGGTTTTTATTAGTCATTTTATATTTATCTCTGGTTTTATTGGTTCTGGTTGTTTATTGCGTTAACAATGGGTTTATCTCTGGTTTTATTGGTTATTTTAGGTTTATTTCGTATTTATTTTAGTTTGTGAAAGGCTTTACTGGTTCTGCTTTGTTTTATTTTGTGCATCTTATTGGCTTTATTTATTCTTCTTTGTTTATTTCTTATTATTCCTTATTTTATCGGTTTTGGTGTGTTATAATGGGTTTATATTTTGTTCATCTTTGGATTTTATTTGTTCTGTGTGTCGTTTATTGGAATTATTTTTATTTGTCTTTTGGTGTTATTATTTATACGCTCTTCTTGATTATTGATTCAGAAAAAAATGAACTTCGTTTATTTTGTATTTTAGTTAATTCGGTATTTGTTTTACCAGTTTTGTTTGAAACTTTTCTTAGTTATCTATAGTTTATTTGGGGTTTACACTTATTTATTGGTTACACCTTTAGTTTTTGACCTATACCATGCGTAGTTTGGAAAACAACAATGATAAAATTTGTTTTTGATTTAAATTCATAATTCAAAAAACATCATTTTAAAGATTACACTCAAGGACAAAACTTAAGGAAGTTATAACTTTCAGAATGTATATCGGGATTAAGACAAAACTCTGTAAGATATTTGATACACAGTAAACTCTTTGTCTCCTTAAAAAAATAATAGACGACCGGCAAAGATGTTCTACTTAAATTTTGTCGATGAGTGTATTAAATTTTGTTGAACAATTGGCGATTCTATTTTTATCGAATCTGGTTTAAACTTCTGTTATCCTCGTTGAGTGTGGAGTGAAAGGGAATTCTGAAGGCAGTTGGCCAAGCAGTGCGCACGCCACGTGGACCTTTGTTTATCAAGCCTTTTGTTCCACCACCAATTAACAACTCAACTCCACGCGACCAAATGTCGGCCCTGGATTTAAGGCCAATTTACATGTTCCTCTTGTCCGCCTTCTGTTTAGAGAGAGAGAGATTATGGGCTACTAACTAAAGTGTACGATCTTTGAAAAAGAGCTTTCCGGTGGGGAATCGAACCCCGGTCGCCCGCGGGACATGCGGGGAATACTAACCACTACTTCTGTTTAGATTCTTTGATGTCCTGATTAACGACCATGTGTGTGTGTGTGATGCAAACTTCCTTGGAGTACAACATATAATTCTTATTATCAATATCTTTTATTCATGAAACTTCCTGGCGCGTTAAGAAATCTATTAAATGCCTGGAATATCACAAAGTAGAAGCAAATTGATTTGAAATTTTGAAAAAGTAAGGAACTATAATAATGCGTATTGAATTATTATTATTATTATTATTTTGCTTATCCCTAGTACACATGATACAGGCCATGATAAGCATGGTGGGTAGAAGTAGGCGACTGATTTTACTGTAAGTGCACCACATGTCTACACACGTGAAAAGCAGTTCGACTTTGCACTTAAAAATGTGACAGAACCCCGTTTGGTTACTTGCACTCGCTGGTGGGATTGGACTTTTGCAAGAATTGTGGGCCATCGGAACATTTTTTTATCAGAAAAAAAAGTGTCCAATGCGGGAATCAAACCCGAGTCGTATCGGTCGAAAACCAACAGTTTAGACTATCCTTCCACCGACTCCCTCGTATTGAATTATAAAAGTGAAGAACTTGTGAAGGGTATCAATAAATAATAACCATTGTTGAGTTGAACTTCAATAAACAAGAAGATAACGAGAGGTAGAACAGTGTTAGGTTAACAAAGAAGTCTATGTTAACAAAAAAAGATGAAAACAAATAGACTCCTTAATTGTTGGGATGAAAATAAAAATGAATAATTCTCTAAGAACAAGGAAACACGGGGGGAGGTAGAACTATGTTGGGAAGTAGATAAAAAGAATAGACAATCGAAAGAACAGGAATGGAAGATAGGATCAGGAGCAGTTTTGGAATGGAATTCAAAAAGGATGAACCGCCAATTAAATGAACATGTGTTGTTGTAATGAGAATAAAAAGGTGGATCTCCTCCAAAGATGAGGAATGGAATGAGTCTATATGGACCTCAGAATGGACTAAGAGTATGTGTAACGACCATCTTTAGGACAAGAAGATAACTATTGTATATTGACAACAGAGTATTGTTGTCATTGACTTGTTATTTATTTATTTATCATCATCGCGTGTATATAAGCGAGACCAAATAAAGAACTATTTTCTTGTGTCACCTGCTTGCCTTTCCTTAATCCTACATGGCATCGAGGATATAACATTGGCGACGAGGATATAACAGTAACCTTTGAAGAGTCTATCCTTATGTTTACTCATCTTGATGATGTATTCATCATACCACTTCGTTCTGGAATCTTAGTATCCTCTTCCCTCCATGTTTTCGGAAGGACTATATTTCGTATTCCTATACCGACAAGGTTTGTCTCGTACAATAACAAATTTTATCTGTATAACCTACTTGTTTGTACAGCCTTTGTATTCTTTATCGATAAATCTTTGATCTGTACTAGCTTATTATTTATATATGTATAGCCTGTGTAGTGGTGGTGGTGTCTTGTCCACCGTGGAATGGGAGATGCCATTGCCCTGTTAGTCAGCCACATTTCAGAGTTCCTTGTAGGCCTTCACGATTACCATAGCGGCTCGGGGCTCACGACACCGTACTTCGCCCTAAAGGGCAGTACAGGTGTTGATATTGGTGGTGTCTTGTCCATTCTCCATGGAAAGGAGGGGAGTTCCACTGCCCCGTTAGTCAGCCACATTTCAGAATTCCCTGTTCACAGTTAACGTAGTGGCTCGGGGCTCAAGACACCGTACTTCACCCTACAGGGCAAGCCTTTGTAGTATAATACCGATTAATGTTTGCCCTTTATTACTTCGTGTTTTTAAATGTATAACCTTTCTATTCTTCTATCCACAATGTTTGCATTGTACTTTGTTTGTATATCTGTACTTTGTATTCCTTTTATTAACGACGCTTGTGTCTAGTACTACCTTCTTGGTTTTAGATACACAGAATTTCTTACTGCGGCTGTCCTATTAGAAGTTTCGAAAGATAGAAACCTCTGAAATGTAAACAATAAAAGACGGCCTCCAAAGATAAAATTGTTGCTTTATTTGTACATTCTCTAATAGTTTAAGATTCATTTTGTCATATACTCCTGTAAAGAGGTTTAGAATACCTGAAAGCTTGAGAGAATGTATAAATGAAGAAATTTATCCTCGGAAGCCGTTTTTATTATTATCATTGCTATTAGAAGTTTGTATTTATTCACTGGAATGAAGTGACGAAAGGGCCTACCTTCTGATAGTCGGGCTCGGATGGAGGGGACACCGAGTTGAAGGAGAGATCTGTCTCCTCGAAGCCCGTGGCGGACATCCGCTGGTCGCAGCCCGGGGGGCTGGGACACTCGGGGGAGTTGAGGCACTTCTGGATGAGTGACTTCCCTGTATCGCTGGTGATCATGGGCTGCAGCTTTCGGGTGGCGAAGGTATAGACATGGCCCGTCTCACTGGCCACTACCAGCATCACCTCGGTACCCGTCAGCGTCGATAGCTCGTAGGCCTGCACAGTGTTTGCATTGTATCTACCACATCTATATATATAAAGAGACAAGGGTCGCCTCTCCCGTCAAAATAGACGTCTAAAACCAAACGCCATCTATTGACCGTCGCTGCAACTAGTGGTCTCGGGTCGGTGACAAAGCCACAACATCAGCTTTGGCAAACTGAAAAGCGTCCACCTAGAGACCATGGTTTCGGGCTAATGGCCCTCGTCAGTCTAGGGTGGACTTTATTCCATGAGATCCACACGGGATCTAATGATATCTTGACAATCTGCTAAAGAGGTGTTTAGCCGGCAAAGTGGCTGGGCCATATCTATGGCTTTTCAGTTTGAAAGCTGGTGTTGTGGCTTTGTCACCGACCCGAGGCCGCTAGTTGCGGCGACGGTCAATAGATGGCGTCTGGTTTTAGACGTCTATTTTGACAAGAGAGGCGACCCTTGTCTCTTTAGACCAATTTCCTCCCGGCAAAATTTTCATATATATATATACAGAATCATCTACAAGACTCAGTTAACGTTTTACATCAAAAACCTCTCGTGAGCGACTAATTCTACATGATATAGATGCATCGTCTCTTGAGACCTCTTGGCCCTCTCTATATCAGCTTCTATAACAATTCAGACCAACCTGGCTGCAATGGCATACCGATGTATAGCACTAGACCAGGGGTCGGCAATCTTTTGAGTCGAAATTACAATTTACAAAATTTCAAAGTTTCTAAAAAGCCACAATTTTTTCCTTACCAACAATAATTAGTACTCGCATATATAATATTTGCGTATGGAACTATATAAAGAGCCGCAGCTTCACACCCAATGAGCCGCATGTGGCTCGCGAGCCGCAGTTCTAGAAGGATCAGTTAACGTATTTCATCAAAACCTCCCGTGAGCGACCAATTCTACATGATATAGATGCATCGTCTCCTGAGACCTCTTGGCCTTCTCTAGATCAGCTTCTATAACAATTCAGACAATTCTGGCTGCAATGGCATAGCGATGTATAGCACTAGTCTAACCATCCAGTAGAAGCACAAGTTTGGATAGTAAAACATGAGTTAGGAGATAGTTAGAGAATAAACATAAATCTCTCTTTACACATTACCATGCGTCATATATATATATATATATATATGTTGTAACATATTCCAATATATACTTATATCCACACGTGTTATATAGTTATTACCAGTATATTACTGGTATAGTAATTACCAAAACGACAAAAATAAAATTCGATTTAGTGACAGCAGGCGCCAGAATAGTAAAAAGGTCCGAAAAACATGTCGTGGTACCAGGCGTGCCCCTTCTTGCTCAAACAGATCGGTCCGCTTTGAAACACGATGATTGACAGACCCCCCTACACAGACCTGCCTTGACTGGCGTCGCCCTTCACTTGGTCTCTCGCCATCTCTATGGTGACATCCAACATGCCTCGTCCTTTTGTGAAATCCCAATCACGCCTGAACCCACTCTAAACATTGTGGCCACCACGACTGCAACCAACATGTCATACTTCATTCATCCAACAGGATAACAACACTACATTACAACATATATATATATGTCCATCATGACATATCCTCATTTTCTTTTCCAGCTATCATTCGTTTCATGGTAAATGTCGTTTTTATAATGGCCAAATCCAATTTACACTCATGGACAAAACTTGAGGAGTTGTATTTTTAAGCATGTATATATACAGTAGAAACTCCCTTTAGAGAGGACACATCGCTAGCGGACACCTCTCCACAAAGGACAGTTTTCATTAGCAAAATTACCATTTTTAATATTTTGCAACTCTCCGGTAAGAGGAAACCTCTCCCTAAAGGACACTTTGGCTCTGCAATTAGGTGATGTCCTTTACAGGGAGGTTCTACTGTATATTTATTAATTTTATATTTATTTTATATATGTATATCAGGAGAACGTTCGGATTTATATGAATGGGGAAATATCCCGGTATATAAGCAAAGAAATAGTGGTTTATGATTGAAATATGAAAATTCCTTATGTTTTGTCTATCACTGTATTGTGAAATAAAATAAACAGTTTGTATTACGATCAATCATAGTTATTTACTTATTTAAAATATATTAAATGTTATATTTATTACGTATAATGCTTATTTAAAATACACGTATACTTCTCATAAGAGATTTTCTAATAATTCAAGAATATTCTTGGTCGTTCCTAGGGATGGTCTCTCAATGGAGGTTAGATTATGTCAGATCATTTTTGGTTATATATATAGAATATCATTGAAAAAGGTTATCATTCATCAGAGATAGGTCACTTATTAGAGGTAGATTTATAATATTTGTTAAAAATAAAACAATTAAAACAAAGTGAGATATATTTATAACCCGGGTTCCTGGAGAAAAAAGATTATTATATAGATATAATTAAAGAGATTAAGATTAAAGAGATGATTAAAACACAAATACTTAACAACTATTATTCAAAACTAAATATTTACCTGTCTCATTGTTAAAAATTAGCAGACGATTTTACTAATAGTCACTAGTCAATGGTCAAAAATAATAATTATATTTCATAGAATTACATCAGGGACAAACTTCCTTATTTCTTCAAGATCTCTTTTAAATCTCTTTCATCTTCCAAGTTATTGTTCCATCGTAGAATTTAATTACAAACTTCCCAGAAAATAGTAGGATTCAGGTCAGTCTATTTTAAAGTATCAGACCATTTTTTCATCAAGCTAGAGCCTAATAACGGATTAACTTGAAGAAAGGGACAATTATGCCACCCTTTCACCTGCTCTTAATTGAAAATGCCTCAACTCCCCCACCTATATCTATCTTGCTTCTGTAATCGCCCTCAATGTCAATCAAAACTTCTATTAATTAATTATATAATTAACATAGTGCGCTTATTAATTTATTAGATGCAATTCAAATGAAGTTATTGAGGTAAGGATAGTTGATTATGCTAAGCGATGGTTTCTGGTTTTGTTGCAATTGTTAGAGACAACGCCCTGTTGCGTTCCTTTGTTGGAAATTCAATTATGGACTACTTTGCTGATATTTCTTCCGCTATACTTGATGTATATTAGATTTCTTCAATGATTATTTATTTTTTTATTATCCCTAGTGTACACGTGGTACAAGCCATTATAATCATGGTAGTTAGCGACTGCTTTTACTGTAAGTGTACCACATGTCTACACATGTGGATAGCAGTTTGACTTTTACACTTACAAATGTGCCAGAGTCCTCGTTTGGTTACTTGCACTTTCTGGTGGGACTTTTTTTAAGAATCGGGAGCCATTGGAGCATTTTTTTTAATTAGAAAAAAAGTGTCCAATGCGCGATTCGATCCTGGGTCGTAGCGGTCGAAAACCAATGGTCAAGACTTCCACCGACTCACATATTGTTTATTATTTGTGAGTCAAACAACTTGGTATTGCAGTAGAACCTCCCATTAGAGACTTTATAAATAACATTTTACCTTTTTTCTTCTCTCTCTCTCCATTGAGAATTGAATTAGGTTTGATTGTATACAAAGATAGTCGTTCAGAGGAGATGGTCTCTCCCGAGAGGTTTCACTACAGAGTTGGAACCTCGTTATAACACAGAAACTTCAACGAAGTCACTTGAAACCAAGATTTAATGCTATAAGCATATTTCTGTTATAACTAGGTTGTCCCTAAAGTTCGTAAACAAACTTTCAACAAACCTTGAAATACCAATAGTATTCGCCGTTATGTATGATGTCTTTGTATTATGTATAAAGTAATTGTATTATGTATTATTATGTATTCGCCGTAATAATATTATTCGCCAATTAATAAGAAAAACAATATTTTAAGAAAAACACGAACTTTTGGGACAACCTCATATTTCACCACGGTTACCGCAATTTGAAGCTTAAACTTGACATTAGAATTATGATGTTAAAAATAAAGGGCCAATGGACGTTTGTTTACCAAAACTATGTAATAAATCTTCAAAAGACATCTTAAATGTAGGTTGCTGTAGACATCCATATAGGTTATTCTTAAGATATACAAATTAGTTCAATAACTAACTATTTAACCTTTTTGTGAATGTTGTATCGCTAGATAGAGATGTAGCCAGAATGAGGTGTATAAATACGAAATACGAGATGCTCGGTATAGGCGCATGTTTAGAGAGGATAGGATGTTCAGAACAAATGCCTCATCTTCAGGATGGGCATTGCATGTTCACAATAGGCACTGTATGCTCAGGTAAAGCACTATATTCTCAACAAAAATACGATATGCTAGGATAGGCACATATTCAGAGAGGATAGGCACTAAATTTTTAGAATAAATGCGTCATCTTCAGGATGGACAATGCACATTCACATTAGGCACTGAATGTTTATAACAGATACTAAATGTTAAGAACCAACGCTACATACTTAGAACAGATGTCCAGGACAGACATCCATCAAATGTCCAGTACATCTTCCATGTGTAAGCTACCCCAGAGATGTGGGAAAGATCTGTTGTATATACCGCGCTTCCTGTCAATCAACATCCTTTCCGGATGAGATGTCGCCAGCAAGACTTTGTCACCCTACGACACCTTCAAATACCACAGTAAGTTACGTTAGAGACAGAATCAACAAAATAGTTTCATTAGACTAAGTGAGGATTCTGAGAATTTAGAAAATGGCGCTCTGGCACATTTGTAAGTGCAGAAGTCGAACTGATTTTTCACATGTATAGACATGTGGTGTACTTACAGTAAAAACAGTCGCCATCTACTACCCACCATGATTATCATTGTCTGTGCCACGTGTACTAGTTATCCCTTTGGTAAATAAAGTCGAAAGGTATCCAGTTGGCTTGCAGCAAGAATAATGATGAAGATAAACGATAGGGAAAAATCAACAGCTGCGGAAAATCGGGATAGTAGCGTTGTATTTTAATGAAATGGGTTAAAAAGGATATTCTAGCCTGATATGAATAAAAATGTTTCAATTAGATCGCTCACGTAGCTTGTTTCTTTGCTCTTAGCACCTGGCTATGCTTTGTTAAATTTTAGATTCATCTAGTAGGTGCTATTTCTTCAAACGACTATAAAAATCTAGGTTTCTATTGCAAGACCTCGCCATAGTTTATATTCTCTATAGAGAACAATGATTTATTGTTGTGATTAAATGTATCAATCAATTGATTTAAATCTCCTGAAAATTAATTAAATAATAAAAAAATGTTTCTGGATATGAGTTTCTTTTTATTTTATTTAAGTAGTCTCAAGCTTTCTGGCATCTCTGCCCTTCTACAGGAGAAAATATATGAAACGAATAAAACGCCGCTTGATGCCAAACTATTACAAATCTATATACACACATATATACATTGGGATATTGTAATAGTTTCAGATTTTTGTGATCGTTTGGCATCAGGCGGCGTTTTATTCTTTTATTTAAGTTCTCCTGTAGAAGAGCAAAGATGCCCGAAAGCTTGAGACAGTTTTAAAATAAAAAGAAAACTCATCTCTAGAAAGTGTTTTTAATTATTTAATTATCAGAGTTTAAATGCGTGAAATATCGATCCTATCTTGAAATTTCGAAGGTTTTGTCTCAAGTAGTTTTTTTTTCTCTTCTCTTCCAGTTTGTAAGGTCTGAGGAAGGAAAACTTCGATATTCTATCGAACTTAATGGAGCTGATAATGAGGTAATTAATTAGCAGCAG
The DNA here is from genome assembly GCA_030710605.1 of Cordylochernes scorpioides. Lineage (NCBI taxonomy): Eukaryota > Metazoa > Arthropoda > Arachnida > Pseudoscorpiones > Chernetidae > Cordylochernes > Cordylochernes scorpioides. The sequence goes on along the minus strand of CP092877.1, from coordinate 37,194,196 downwards.
AGCACAATGTAATTATGGCAAGATCCCAATCTATACATGTATGAGGTTAAACGGATGATTGGCCTTGTAAATTTGACATGTGGCGCACCAGAGAGGTATGTTACACACACTTCTCCTGCCGTGTAGGAACTGCTGAAATTCTCTAAGGAGAGATCTTTTTCATAATTATGAATAATAAACATTGATTATTTGGAAGAAAATGTACAATTAATTCAGAATAATACTCTAACATGCTTATTGATCCAGTCCGTGAAGCTATACGTAGGAAAAGACCAGGAAAGCTTACACATGGTGTCCTTTTCCACCATGACAACGCTCATCCATACACTGCCAAACACACTATAGAAACTTTAAGAAAACTTGTTTGAGAAGTTTTGGTACATCCTCCCTATAGTCTCGATCTTAAATAAAACTTCACCTGAATCAACCTCTATTGAAAGACCACCTCCAGGAAAGGCCAAGAGTAGTTATGTTTTAAGGAGCGATTTCTCTTAGAACTTTCTACTACGCTATATATTTTCATTGTTTCCTCTTTTCGAAATTGGAAAGACGAACTCAGAATAGCATGACAATTTAGTTTGATCAAAACAAATTCAACTTTATTCAAATAAAATAACAGATAGAGACTCAAGTAGAAATTTTTATGAGTAAAAAATAATCAAAATTATTCAAATCAATCTGTAAATTGTATTCCTCGAATACACTACTTTAAAATTGGTATCATTTAACTAAATTTGCATACCAACCCTTTGTACATATTTAAATTGTGTTGATATTTTTTTATTTTCATCTAACTAAATTGCATACTAATTCTTGTACATATTTCGAATATATTTCTTTTCTTTCTATGTTTAGTTTACCTTTAAAGTGCAAATTTCCCTAGGGGATATAGCGCTATAAGTCGAAATAAAATAAAAATTAATTGATATTTGTAGAGTGAATAAATATTAATAAATAATGTGTTTAAAGCTTTATCGACTTTTCTGTTTATATACTGAATACTTCCACGTTTTTGAGGCGGAGAGAGTGGGCTGGTTCGAGACAATTTTACGGCGTTACCTAAACTGGAACTGTGCGGAAAAATTAATTAGGTTATCGAGGTTTGTTTTATTTATATCATATTTATTGATTTAAAACGTTGGACTCTCCCCATCATCGGCCGGACCTGCAGTCCTGGATCTTTCCAGTTGGTCTCGAAGACCACGCTATCACCATCTCTTCAGCGGCCATGCATGCGATCTACGTATTCTTTGTAGATCGCGAAATACATGGTGTCGCTGGAGACCCGCTGACGATTCTCCACCAAACTCTGCAGCGTTAGCAGAGGCGCCATATTCATTGTACATAGTGTCTCATGTATATGTATATAATTATAAAATAACTAGTGTAGACTGTGCATTTTTGCATGTATTGACAAGATGTCAAAATTATTTTAATTGTCATTGTCTACATTAAATGACAGTAAATTCTGTGTTGCTATTAAATTATTATATGTGTAAATATTCGGTGTGCATACTATTATACAGGTATCTTTCATTTCTCAAGGTAACTTGAAAAAAAGAGATATTTTGACATTGCCTTATTGCAATTCTTTTTTGAAATTTTGTCTTATTACAATGCTTGACACATAAAGTATAGAACTTTATATGAATGATTACCTATGTAATTTTTTTTAAAAAGGCCTGATATAGCCCGAATTCCAGAAAGAAACCATTTCCAGGATAGACCAATTTTTGAAGAGTATTTCTTGGACTCTACATGTGTCATGGGATAGATGAATGGTGACAACAGAATCTTGTCCTGCAGGTCCAATCAGTCCACGAGGAATGTCTTGGCACCTTCGATACCTTGTCCATATATGTCATCACCACTTTTTGCCCACATTGCTCTTGTTCCAATCTAGTTTCCTCCATTCTGGACGGAACTGATTGTTGAATCTTGATTTGAAATCTCTAATGAAATCTCTGAGTCTCTATATGGAGAATTAAAAAAGAAATCCTATACCTGTGTGTAATATGTTGGACGGTGTTGAATCTTGATTTGAAATATCTAATGAAATCTCTAATTCTCTATAATCAGAATTAAAAGAAAAATTCTATACCTCTGTGTGATCTCTTTGAATCTGTGTTAATAAGGCGTCCAGCATTATCCCTTCATTTATCTCTGTCTACCGTATGACAGTAGGTAACATAGAAATTTACGCACAAAAATTACACCGTGATATAAATCTAAAACTTTCAATACTTTTTTTCATATAAGCGTTCGGAATCTTTTTTTTTTTTTATCAACGAGGTCCATTTGGATGAGGAAAGCGAAGACTAAAACGCGGCTGATTCCACACTCGCCTTTTTAGTGATGCACTAACCTATGCACAGTGGATTCTGTGGCCACTGGACATGTGTTAGACCTGGAGGCTGTTGGGTTCTTCCATGCCTGGAGTATAGAAGCTCCATCTATGCTTCCTCCTGTGGTGAATATGTATAAGACCAGTGGTCTTAATAAAGCTGTATATGTGTATATCAGAACATTCAATAATTCTAAGTACGATAAAATGTAACGTATTTATTATTAAGAATTATTGAATTTTTCATAAAAGAGATCCTGAAAACTTAAATAAAAAGTTTGAAAAGATAAGATTATTACATTTTTTGCAATTTTTTTTATATTACGAGAAATATTTCATAAGATGTGTGTGATATAGTAAAAGAAATTGTAGACACAATTTTCGATATACATTTATCTTTTTATTAATCATTAAAACTATCTCCGAAGATCTTGTATATATTGACAATATTTTTATAATTTGTAACAATTAAATTTACTGGCAATGGGTTTCTTTTCAATAATTACATCTCTGTAGAGATAATATTTGAAGGTAATTATTGAAAAGAAAATCATTTCCAGTAAAATTTATTTGTCACAAATTATATCGATAGATGGCAATTAAATTTATAAATTTAATTATTATAACTATTAGCTCATCAGTAGTGAATCTTCTCAGTGGTTTGATCAAATTAATCTACAGACAGCTTTACTATTGTATTTGTTCATTTTCTTTTATTATGTACATTTTCGAAGGCAACTGGTTTAAGGGTATTTAGGAAATCTATCAATATAAGTTATAGGTCTGCGTGTTATCAATTTTGAATATATATTTCAACTTAAAATCTATAAATTCCGTAAAGGACGCATGCGCGCAGAATAACATAGTTGCATATATGAGTTGCATAATGAAACGTATCGCTTCAGATAGTGTTGAGTTACTGATATCTTCGGCTATTTTATAGACTGCTATCAATTTTTTTTTATAAGTTACATTCCTTTATATAAAATAACTTATTATTAAATATTCAAAATAGTTTAAATTTCTTATAACAAGATGGCTTGCAAATGCAATCATATAATTATAAGTTTGTCTACTTTCAACCTAGGATATTCTCTCAAGTATAAAGCGTCTTTAGTCAAAGCCTATCTTCCAAATCCCTTTCTCCCAAAAAGAGGAGAAAGACTGAAGTGTGAAGCTGATAACTGTAGGCCATTGACGTCAGATGTCCAGGATAATTAAGTTTCCTCTTAAGGGCATACGGCAGCTGAGTAAGATCTGATAACATGTTCGGACCTCTACGTCAATACCATAGAAAATTCTACGTGGCCTTCATTGTCAAGTTTCTAGAAAGAATTATTAACATTCCCATCTAATTCTGACACCATAGTTTTGTATAAAAACGTTCCATATATCCATGGTACAGATCATTATAATCATGGGATGAGGAGGTTATGACACTACATGATGTCTACATATTTACCAAGGATATATTTGCAACAATAATTGGCGAAGAAAAAGCTATTATAATGAAACATCTGCATCAATCCATTTATAATGATAATTATACAATTCGCACAATTTTTACAAAGGGAATCCCTAAACAGTTCCATCCAAATTTTTAGTTACTCAATTTGTCAAATCACACGTAAAATTCCAGAAATAATTTCATAAAAGAGGTCTATAGAAACAAAGGAAGGGCAGAGATGCCCGAAAGCTTGAGATGGTATTTGAAATAAAAAGAAACTCATCTCCGGAAACCTTTTTTAATTGTTTAATTAATGTTCGGGAGGTTTAAATCAATTCATGGATTGCTCTATATTCAGAAAGAAACATTAATGTTTTAAGTCAAGAAAGCTCTCTCTTTTTCTCATTAAAAAGTTGTATTAAGTTAAGTTATAAAGCTATCCTAAGTTAAGTTTATTATATCATAGAGTTATCCAAATGACTCTCAACAGCCAGGAGAACGAAGAAGCCGTCAGATTCAGTAAAAGAAGTATTTTCGGCATTACAGGTGCTAATGGATGTCTGTGATCCCGTCCATCAGAGATTGTCAAGTTGAGTAAGTCCAATCAAGATATTGATGGAAGTGTCAGCATGATCTAATCTGATTAAGTCTTGATTGCTTCTTTCTTAGCTCCCACGGCCTAGATGCCTCCAGGCATTTCCTTCCACAGGTAAAAATTGGGATCGTTTAGGATACCTGGAGATAGAACAACTATTTGAACAATTAAAAAAGGTTTCCGGAGATGAGTTTCTCTTTATTTTAAATGCCATTTCAAGCTTTCGGGCATCTCTGCCCTTCTACAGGAGAACATATACAATGACGTTGCTTGATTCTAAACGGCGTTTTATTCATTGTATGTTCTCCTGTAGAAGGGCAGAGATGCCAGAAAGATTGAGATGGCATTTAAAATAAAGAGAAACTCATCTCCGGAAACATTTTTTAATTGTTTAATTAATGTCCAGGAGATTTAAATCAATTTATATAACAACTGTAGCAACTATAGACACAAGTGGTGATATATATTTTTGAAACTATTTTTCCTAAGTCTTAGTCTGTTCTTCATTCACTATCTTCACAGAGACAAGAGACATCGAACATTCTTGGTACCTAGGACTGAACCCAATCTCATTCATTCTGATGTCAATAGATTAAACAGAATAGTTTCAACAGGGAAAATTCTTACTTTAAAACCCTCCCAATGTATGGATAGATCTTACCCATCTACACTAAATGCTATCTTTATTAAGCCAATCTTATCAAATCCATAAGGCTAGACTTGCTCTCGTGGATAAGGCCCTCAGACAAAAATCTAGGCTAAAGACGCTATAATTCCACCTGATATTCAATCCCTCCTCGATGAGCCTAAAACTCAGTAATCTTGTGCCTCTCAAACCCAAGGACATTCTAAAGTCTCAAGGAAAGCCAATGCATTACCAAAGTGTATGACAAAGAGTAAAAAATCTAAGGTGTTTTCCCCATTTCCGCGTGTCATTTAAATATATATATAAACCTTGATATGTATTTTTTTCTCATTTCCAACTCATTTTCATAGCCGAAAGATTGAAGCTGTTGGTCTCCGCTTAGAAATTGCATCAGTAAATTTAGGCACACTCTTTCTATAGTCCTATCTCTGTTATACACGTGCAGAACAGAGAATGTTGAATCAAACGAATCCAGATAGCTTTAGGACAAGGATCTTCCTTATTTTTCTGAGATTCAGGTCAAAATGTCACATCCCAGAGAATGACTGACACCATGTGGGCTGCGCCCCCACAAGCGGGAAAATCTATTTCCAAAGAACCTAAAAGTAAAATCTTCAAGAAATCAAATCTACCGTATTCTCAAGTTAATAATTATTTAGAATTCCAATAAAGCTAAACTTGAATCATATAGGAAAATTAAAGATGGAGTTACCTTCCTTTCTGCATCATACTATCAAAGTAAACTCAAATACGCCTTATCTATAGATCATCTCTACAAATAATCAAATTGAGGTCAGTAGAATTCCACAATGCCAGCTGTGAAAAATTCGAACATTTTACCTAAAAAAAATGTGTTTTTACAAGTTTTACTGGTTTAGAGCGTGTTTATACTTGCATGATCTTAGTTAAAGTTATTTCACTAAGGTTTTCTCAGCAGAATAAAACAGGTCCTGGTATGAAAGGAATTAACTCTGTTTTATTTTCAATGTTGAATACTTGTGCTTTAAAAAGAATATTTGAACACAAACACAGGATATATCGAAAATAATGAGCATTATCCAATAGTAAGGCATTTGTTTATATCCAATGGGAAGAGGCTATATTAATACAGGTGTTTAATTTGATAAAAATTGTCAAAAACTTCAGCTTCTACTTATAACTTACGCAGAATTTATGTGTGTTTGGGTTAAAAGAGTATTACTCAAACAAAGTTACACATGATATAGGCTATGATAATCATGGTAAGTAGAGGTTTGAGATTGCTTCTACTGTATGGATGCAAGATTTCTACCCATGTAGAAGTTTCCTGAAAATGGTACATCTGTATTTCGAATGATATCAATGGTTTTTCAACCGTTGGCTCTGGTTTCGCCAGTCCTTGCAAATTTTTAACTGATCCTCAAAGATTTTACGTTGACTGCGTTTATTGTGAACGATTTAAAAATTGTGTTAATATATATATCTTAATTTGAATATTTATATTTAAAAAATATAATTTTGATCTTTCTCTAGTTGTTCCTTAATAGCAGTGTCAAATTTTATATTTGCTTACAAATAAAAACACCGGCTAGCAAATTTTTCCTCCAAAATTATCGGTTCGAGAGTTTATAAACGTTGTATCAGATATAATTATTTTAATTCTAAAAGGTCATTTAGGTATTCAATAATCAACGAGCGAAGAACGTGAAGAAACAGCTGGAACTATGAATTTACAATGTGTCAAAGTCCTGGTTGATTTTATTTTAATGGTAAAGGTTAGATTTGTGAAAGTACCCAGTGAATCGATTTATGTAAAATGGATTGAATGTGGCTTTCACTAACTCAAGTCTAGATTACATAAACCAAAACACCACAATGGTATCGGCGAAGAAGTCGAGATAAACGGCCATCACAAAAAGCAACGTGCCATTTTCTAGACATATCAACGGAGGTCGAAGTGAATGAATGGATTTATTTATAACATTTGTCCTTGGTCTTTACACATGATAAGAATTTACACCGCTGATAATTGATGTTTGCTTACACATGTAATGGCCTTTGTAAACCGTCTTGATAGCTTTTTATATCCTATCAATAATGAAAATTTATTTGTTACTATCACTATAGTAACTTGATAGACAATGGTTTTATGATTTTTCCTGAATTGTCCCAAATAGCCTGTTTGGTGGTTTGAATGCGTTGAGGATTGGTACTATTGTCTTTTATTACTGTTGAGGAATATATTGATGTTGCTTATAAACTTGAGAATTTATTGAATCTGAATTTTTCTGATTTGTTATCCCTGTTCAATTTATTTATTAAATATTTTAATTCTCTGTTATATTATTTAGTAATATAAAAGGAATGAGCATATGGAATTACCTCAATTTCTAATATATTTCTGAATTTATAAAAGTGTTTTTTCTTTTTTTTTTTCACATAGGTTTGTGCAATTTAACAACAAATACCAAATATGTTTATTTATTTTATTGTTGTAATGTATTTTTTGGATTATTCTATAGAAAACGGTGTTTATTATTATTCGTTTTATGTACTCCCCTGTAGAAGGGCAGAGATGCCTGAAACCTTGAGATTGTATTAATAAAAGGAAACGCAAATCTAGAAACACCTGTTGGTTTATTTTAATTCATATTTAGAGGAGATATGAATCAAGAATATTCTGATACATCTAATTCTATCCTTTATAGAGATCAATAAAGTACTATAGGTATAGTAGAACCTCCCTGTAAAGGATACCTAATTGCAGAGCCAAAGTGTTCTTTAGGGAGAGATGTCCTCTTAACGGAGAGTTTCTAAATTGAAAAAAAATGGTAATTTTGCAAATGAAAACTGTATTTTGTGGAGAGTTGTCCGTTAAAGGGGGGGGGAGGTTCTACTGTATATTTGACATATTAAAATAGATTTAAATCTGTAACAAAATTCAAATAAACATCTAGTAAAGTAGAATAACTTAGTATGAATATAAAATACGAATCAAAATTCGAATTCGAAGGCTGTTAAGTTGGTAAAAGAAAGTGAACAAAGAGTGAAGGAATATCTCTTTAGAAGACTTTAACGCAACATTTGCGAACCAATTAAGAAAGAGAAACAAGCAATAGACTTTAAAACATGTTACATATGGCCGTAAATTGGATGATGCAAATTGGTGACATGTCGACACGTCGTTATTGTCTTTTCTGCATCAATTTAAATTGGTTTAACAAAATTACATACTGACGAGGTGATTGTTGGGAATCAAGATTTTCTTGAGGGATGATGAAGATGAATTGACCTCTATCATGGATTCAGAATTCTCAAATTTGAAGAGAACAGATTCAGCAAATATTTGTTGGATTTTATATAATTTAAATATTAATTTTTATCCTATAATTATAATATTCTGCGACTTGATATTTTGTGGTGTTGAGCTTATATTTATATCTTTCAGCTAATATAGAAACTTCGCCTTTGCTGGTCCCAAGCCCGAAAGAAAAAGGAGGAGGGGGAGCAGTAACAAACTCGCTAAAAAACCTGGACTCAGCTGGCCCGGCTGATTTACAAGCTTAATACCCTAATATGATTGAGTGGAGATAGGTAAAAGAAGCTAATATAGATGAGAGTTGTCATATATAATTTGTATAAATATTGTCAGAGAGATTAGTAATTTTTCCCAGTAAGGCTAACTTAGATCTATTTAGAAATTTACATTCATTCTTTAGTTTTACCTTCAAAAAAAGTATATCTTTATTTTAGAAGAGTAATAATTGCGATCCATCAAACAATATTCTTCTCAGCGGCGAAGCACGCGAACTACGAAGAATTCGTAGATAGCGAAATACGTGGTGTCGCTGGAAACCCTCTGGCGATTCTCCACCAAACTCTGCAGCGGTGGTAGAGGCGTAATATTCATTGTACATAGTATCATGCATATATATAATTATCTTTTTTTTATAGTGAAGACTGTGCACTTTTGCATGTATTGACAAGATGTCAATATTTCCTTACTGAAAATAAAAATACTTGGATCTGTTACTATTAAATTATTGTCGATTCTATAGTCGGGAAAAACAGGACAATCCAGTAAAAGATGCATTGAGGTTTGTTTCTCATGTCTACAAAAACAAACTCGAGAGTCTTCCTGATATAGGTGCTTTCACCAAATTAATATCCACTGGATTAAGACTATTTCAAAGATTCCTTTGAATTTCAATATGATATCCTAATAGAAATTCAAAATCTAATTCTACATTACAGTCGAATATTTTATTTAAAACCGCATTTACAACCAAAGCTCTCCAGAATCAAAAATACAAATATAGTATGAAAACTAATCAGAAAAAGAAGACCAAATCAGATATAAAACCAATATTTTAAATCCCTAAATTCAATTTTATTCGAAAATTGGTTATATTTGAAACCAAATTGCTTGTTTCACATAATTTAGAATTAAAATAATTTATATTGAATTTACAAGGTTGTCCCAAAAGTTCGTAAACACTTGCGAAAAAAATTAAATAGCAATATTATTCGCTGTTATGTATAATGTCTTTGTATTATGTATAAAGTAATTGTATTATGTATTATTATGTATTCACCGAAATAATATTATTCGCAAAATAATAAGAAAAACACGAACTTTTGGGACAACCTTATAAATGCTTTAATACAATCATTATTAGGTAAATTGGCACCAATATTACGACATCTTGGAAACTGTCAGAAGATCGTTAAAATTGGTGACAACTCTGAAGATTGACCTTTAAAACCACTGACATCTAATGATCATGATGACAAAATACTTTATTTAAGATCAAATCTAGAGAATTAAAGATAATATGTTTCTTCTTATAGTTAGGTCATTAATAGATAATTGATTTCATATAGGAAGATTTTCTTATAATAAATATTCTCAATATTGTTTGTGATAAGCTTTGACTTTTTCATCTTCATTTGCGGTGAATCCGTGGTAAATCCATGTATAATAAATTTCCTTTCCTCCAATTTACCCAGATTATTTATTAGCTTGATTGTCTTTATATAATTTTTCCTGTAAATAAATATCATATTACCATTAAGGTACTATTACTATTTTTCCTGCATGTATCCTACATTTCTGCTTGGAGAATCTGTATAAGATTAAAAGGTCTTAATAAAGCTTGTGTTGTTGTTATAATAAATATTACTATATTATATTCCAAGGGTTCGTATAAATGGAATTGTACTCTAAGTACTTTCATAAGCTTCATAAACAAATGTTGCAACAGCTGTTTATTCAACAAGGACGCAATCAATCGAGTCCATCTCCCAGAAGAAGTTGAAGATTAGCCATGCCCCTACCGTAGCTAACCACCCATCATTCAACAAATTCAAGGCAACCGCATTCTCATTAGAATACGATGGAGACATTTATAAAAACGCTTGCATCACTTAATGAAAAGGTTAACCTTGAAACTATACCTCGTAAAAACAAGACAAACCACCTAAAATGAAGGCCATTGGTAATATTTCTTCAATAGGACGATAAAAAAGAGGTAATTAGATGATGTTTCACCTGACGATGAGCGTACATGCCGAAAGCATCTGATTAATGAGGATCTACCCACGGAATGGAATATGTAAATAACTGGGGAGATTTGGTAGATAGAGTGTCTACAGAAGTGTATCTACAGTAGAAGTGGTGAGGTAGGAAAGGTGACAGGTCCTAGAGAACCTGCCAAAATTTCCGCAAACCCACGCAAGCTGACTCAAGGACAGCTGGGGGACGTAACAACAATCCCGGCAACATCAGGCTACGCCCGCTCTCTGCCAGCCGTCTGTTAGAGATAGTGGACCTCCTAGAGAGACTTTCTATCCACTCACATCAGTATCTACCTGCAATATCACACTCTATTGTATGGAGTAGATCTCCTAGAGAGACTTTCTATCCACTCACATCAGTATCTACCTGCAATATCACACTCTATTGTATGGAGTAGATCTCCTAGAGAGACTTTCTATCCTACCCATATTCAGTATCTCTCTACCTGTAATATCACACCTACTCTACTGTATAAAGCAATATATATAGCAGACCTCCTAGAGAGACTTTCTATTCTGCTCACATCAGTATCTACCTGTAATATCATACTCTATGGAGTAGATCTCTCTATGCAGTAGATCTCCTAGAGAGACTTTCTATCCTACCCATATTCAGTATCACTCTACCTGTAATATCACACCTACTCTACTGTATAAAGCAATATATATAGCAGACCTCCTAGAGAGACTTTCTATTCTACTCACATCAGTATCTACCTGCAATATCATACTCTATGGAGTAGATCTCTCTATGGAGTAGATCTCCTAGAGAGACTTTCTATTCTACTCACATCAGTATCTACCTGTAATATCATACTCTATGGAGTAGATCTCTCTATGGAGTAGATCTCCTAGAGAGACTTTCTATTCTACTCACATCAGTATATACCTGTAATATCATACTCTATGAAGTAGATATCTCTATTGAGTAGATCTCCTAGAGAGACTTTCTATTCTACTCACATCAGTATCTACCTGTAATATCATACTCTATGGAGTAGATCTCTCTATGGAGTAGATCTCCTAGAGAGACTTTCTATTCTACCCATATTCAGAATATCACTCTCTACCTGTAATATCACACCTACTCTACTGTATAGAGCAATATGTAGAAGAGATTTGAATTTATTCTCTCTCTCTCTCTCTCTCTCTTTTCACACCAGAACCTCAAAATCTTCATCTCATTCTTTATTTATAATCATAAATTGAAGATATCGAAATTATATTCTAAAATTTCCGCAATAGAACACATATACCTCAATATTATGTGTTGTATTATCCTCTGTTATTTAGATGGAATTCTATATAACCTCTGTGCTAGAGTTTCAGGATTATACTGTCTGTATCTCTCAATTGAAATTGGATGTGTTACCAATAATGTGACTTCAATTTCACACTTTTCGGACTTGTTGAATTGAAGCGTGTATAGTATACTTTAAAAGACGAATTGCAATGGGCTTTTTATTAAATATTCGGCACGCTTTCGAGAGTTAATTCTTTCTCAAGTTGAGTGTATGTCAAAAAATAAGTAGAAATGAACATCTGCATGTGTGCGTACGTGTGTGTATGTGTTGTGTGTATATTAGGAATATTGGTCTCCATTTTGTCAAACCGTTGGTTCAACTGGGACTTTCCTGACTCTAAAACATTTTCCTTTTCATAGTATAACCTGCCTTCAAAATATATTTCATTACAATTCTATTTTTTTTCAATTCCTTATATAATAAATAACTTTTATTGCCGCACATCGCTTCCTCAAACCCACTCATTACCTTTGAACTATCTTAACCCTTCTTTTATTACCTATTGGATAGCCAGTCTAGTGTATATACATTGATCTGCCATTTGCCAAGGGATTGTCTTGATTTTTAATAAGAGCTGTTAGTCTAGAGAGAGATAATAGAGAAACGGCTTTCTCTACTTAATATATTGGAGACATTTATAAAGGAATTATGAAGAAGGAATCTCCTTATCGTGCAACTGAAATTTGCTTATGGCTTGCGCCATCAATCGGAATAAACATCAACTATTCTCGTTGATTTTTAATTATTCCAGAATTGGCCAAATATTCATTCTTGATTAATTAAGAATGAGTATTTGGCCAGCCTGAAACACATCCGTGGTTAGCTTTTCTTGATTAATCAAGAATGGATATTTGGTCAATTCTGGAATAATTAAATATCAACGAGAATAGTTGATATTTATTCCGATAGATGGCACAAGCCATCAGCAACTTTCAGTTGCACGATAAGGAGATGCCTTTTTCATAAATTATGCACCTTATCCCAGTACAATATCACATTTGTACTATTTTTTACATTTATAAAGTAAGTTGTACCTTTTTTTATAAGGTTGTCCCAAAATTTCATAAACATATTATGATTTATATTTTGCAATTGTTTACAAACCTTTGGGACAACCTTGTATATCTGAAATTTGGCTCATCTGCTGATTGGCTACCCTTGATATAGAACATCAAAGATTAAATCATTCTTCTATAAGAATTTTGTTATAATTTTACGAAGGTTACCAATATTACCAATGTATGTAAAATTATATGTGAAAAATATCTTCAATAAACTAAACCTATCAATGAAATAAAGAAAGTGCAAGTATATCTCATTCTGAGATTAGTTTTCAAAAATAATTCCTATATGAGAGACAGGATGTCTATGCAAATTTTAATATAATAGCAGATGGTAGATGTAATTGATCATTATATGTGAAAAATATCTTCAGCACAATTCAAGAAACTGAACCTATCAAACGAAAGAAAGAGAATGCAAATATATCTCATTCCGAGATTAGTTTTCCGAGATAATTCCTAGACGAGAGACAGGAAGTCTATGCAAATATGAATATAACAGCAGAAGATGATGTAAATGATCATTATGTGAAAAATATCTTCAGCAATTTAAGAAACTGAACCTATCAAACGATAGAAAGAAAGTGCAAGTTTATCTCATTCCGAGATAACTTTTCAAAGAAAGATAATTCCTAGATGAGAGACAGTAAGTCTATGCAAATTTGAAAAAGAAAAGTATAAGATAAATTTAAATGATCATTAGATGTGAGAACAGCCTATCAACGAAAAAAAGAAAGTGCAAGTTTATCTCATTCCGAGATAACTTTCAAAGATAATTCCTATATCCGAGTACCCTGTGTATAAGACAAAAACATAATCATCAGCGTCAAATAGATTCAGGTTTCAAAAGTAAAATTTACAGCAGTGTGACCGGTTGAAAAGGTACCTCATAAATAATTGACTTTTGAAATCGTCTGGGCAAGAGAGCCCTTCACTGACATGATCTTTCGTCGTCCCAATCTCACAGATTTATATCTCCATAAAAAACATTCAAATTCCGTTCTTTTTATATATTTAAATTCCTTCAAGTTTTCCGGATAGATAGATGCTGCCAAAATTTGCTCAACAATATTTGAATTGCGTTTGGAGTCCCTTTATGCATTGTCCTTCGAATCAAAAGAAGTGGAAGTGGTCAACTCACTGGTGGTATTCCGTCGAATCTTTTGCTTTTTAAATCTCAATATATAGAAAACATTTTGATTTTTTAAAATATCTAATAATAATAAAATTAAATTATTTAAAAATAGTGAAAGTAAATAATACGTTTTTTTTAAACTTTTGTATATATATTTAGGGTCTTTTGCGTATTTAAATTTTCATTTGCAATCTAAATCGTATTATAATAAAATAATATTGTAATATATAATGAAAAAATTGCATCATATAATAAATTAATTATACTAAAATATATTATATATGTATAATATATATTTAAAGAGATATAATAATATTTTATATATATAATTGAACTTTGTGGATATTTAAAATTAAAAAAAAAAGTATAGTAGTAAAATATAGCCTTTTATTCATTTCTCTCTTCCTAACACAACTTCTTCAAAGAAATTAATGACACACAATTCAACTAAAATATTTTATAATGTAATTATTTGAATTTAGGATAATATATGAAATTATTACAATATCTCTAAAACTCAATGAACCTAGCAGCACACCAAGAAACGCTATTTACTCCATAGAATGTTTGAACTGCCCAAAAGTCTACGTAGGCGAAACCGGGAGACAAGTCAATATTAGAATTCATGAACACAAAAGAAATATTGATAACTTAGACCATAGATCCTTAATAGTACAGCACATAAACGAAACTGGCCATTCCTTCAACATTACATCACCGAAAATTCACTATTCCAATATTGCCAACAAACACCAAAGACTTATCATTGAATCTATCCTATCAAGCAAATTACATAGCCTCAATAGAAAAATTGATTTACCTGAAATTTACAATGTAATATTCCCTGCAGCCACCACACCCCCCTCGGTATCATGAACTTTGCGATTCATTAAATAATCTTTTATTTCCGATATTTCAATGGGCTAAACGGCCATCTTTTCAAAGATCTCACCCCCCTCCCGCGGCAAGCCTCGCATTACACTCGAGACACAGGCGTCTCACAAATTCAAATTTATATTTAGATTGGATCTGAAAACTTTAGTATCTAATATAATTTTTCCTGTCGAAGGGCGGTTGAGCCCGAAAGCTTGAAATAAATGTATTTAAAAGAGACTTATCCCTCAAGCCTATTGATTTGAACATAATATTATGGGATTACCTATTAATCGGATAGTATTATAGAATTAAAATTTATAATTATAAAACGCGCTTAAAGTTTCATTTAAAAATACCTAACTATATAGAGAGTAAAATTTGTTAAATTCTTGCGAAAATACAAATATTTTGAATTTGAACTATATAATCTGCCAACAGCATCTTAATTTTAATCACTGAAAATGTGATTTTTTAGAGAGCTAAATGTTCATAAATGAAAAAAGAAATATTTTTTATAAATAAGTTAAACAAAGCATCTAGGGCTGCGTATCTTTTATTACATGAATATAAAACGAGCTTTCGGGCTCATACGCCCTTCTACAGGAATTAACAAAACGACTAACCATCTAATCTGAGATAGAATTTTATATATGTAACTATTATTTTGCAAATCGGCCTGATTGAAACAATTAAGATATTTAAATTTACATATAGGTAGCATGATTTGGAAAATATTAAATCTAATAAATATGCGGTAATATGAACTATTTCTATGAATATTATGTTGCATGTGCTGTTTTTGTTTTAAGCAATCTCATTTTGTATTTTAAACTTTAAAATTACAAGGGATCCCACCAGACATGTGATATCTTTTAATGTAAATGTGATTGTTTTATTTAATTTTATTTAGGTCTATTGATTCATATGCTTCTGGCAAATCGATCCTGCGGTTTATACTGTTATATTGCTTGGAAACTATTGCTTCTATTATTAATCTCTGAAATTTATTATTGATGTTATTGTATTGTACTTTAGGTTCATTTAGGTTGAAAGTATGTCCTGTTGAATTGGAGTGCTGTACTATTAATGATAATGGGTCATTTTTGTTTATATATCTTCTATGTTCTGTGATTCTATTATGTAATTTTCTCCCTGTCTCCCCTACATATCTGGCATCATACATATCTACATAATGGAATCACAGAACACCGAAGATATATAAACAAAAATGACCCATTATCATTAATAGTACAGCACTCCAATTCAACAGGACATACTTTCAACCTAAATGAGCCTAAAGTACATTACAATAACATCAATAATAAATTTCAGAGATTAATAATAGAAGCAATAGTTTCCAAGCAATATAACAGTATAAACCGCAGGATCGATTTGCCAGAAGCATATGAATCAATAGACCTAAATAAAATAAAATAAAACAATCACATTCACATTAAAATATATCACATGTCTGGTGGGATCCCTTGTAATTTTAAAGTTTAAAATACAAAATGAGATTGCTTAAAACAAAACAGCACATGCAACATAATATTCATAGAAATAGTTCATATTACCGCATATTTATTAGATTTAATATTTTCCAAATCATGCTACCTATATGTAAATTTAAATATCTTAATTGTTTCAATCAGGCCGATATGCAAAATAATAGTTACATATATAAAATTCTATCTTAGATTAGATGGTTAGTCGTTTTGTTAATTCCTGTAGAAGGGCGTATGAGCCCGAAAGCTCGTTTTATATTCATGTAATAAAAGATACGCAGCCCTAGATGCTTTGTTAAACTTATTTATGAATCTAACAGGGTTTTTTTTTCTATTGTTCTCGAAATATTTTTTACTTTTAATTGATTTATTAAGCTTTGTTCACATATATACGGAAATTTAAAGAAATATTTTTCAATCATAATAAAATTGAAATATATATTTTATGAATAATTTATAAAGAATAAATAACAATAATTTTTAAATATTCAGAATTATTTGCCTTTTTTTTATAAAAATGATATATTTTTATCTCTGAAATCTAAAACTCAACGACGCCTTAAAATGAGAATCAAACACATGAAAAAAATAGCTTATAGCCAATATTTATTGTATTCTGTGAATTCTTTAGTCGACTGCATATGTTTGATATACAAATTATTTTTCAGAAAATAAGATTTTCTTTTAAAATGTTCAAAAAACACTTATAAACTAAATTATTAGTTTTGAGCAATACAATACAAGATTTTTTAAAATGTTGAGGCAATGTACTTATATGTGAGTAAATCATTATATATTATTATGAGGTACTGTATGAACTTGTGCAAAATTGAAATGGATTTGTGAAAAGAAAACCTTACAACATTTTTATAGAATGATTCCAAAATGTTATTAAAACATATTTCTTTATGTGGATACTGAAAAATTAATATGAAATTCATTTTATCTCACTATAGACTGCGACTAAAATAACTTAATTCACAAGATCACAAGATTACCTTGATCTATTTTTTAAAATCTTGTACGTGTGTTTTTCATAACCTTTATATGATTCATAGTTCTTTTTAAAAGTCAAACGATCAGTCAATGTGATCAATAAAGGATGTTCACAATTTGTCTGCTGATAACAAGGGTGTCTTGCCAGGTCTAAAGGAAATTACGACAGCTTCTATCAACCTTTGATCTTCGTTGATGATATCATCTCTCTGTTGCTAGGTATCGAACTTATCTTTCCCTTTGAACATCGATCAAGAATTATTGATGCTCAAAAGATAGATATAAAAAATGAAAACAGAAATATATGATTAATACCTGAGAAAGCATCGAAAAATATGGTCACGCATGGTCTCTTCTTGAAGTTATTTCTTTGGAAGTTTAGTTATATCAGGTGTTGTGTACTATTTTGTATTTTATACAAATAGGTTTTCTCATGAGAAGTTTTTAACATATTGATAATTTTTTTTGTAAAAGAATATTATAAATAAAAAATATACATTTTTCTTAATATTTATCGTGATGCATTAAATAAAAAAATGTTTTGCTAATAAAAAAGCCGTCGTTAATTTTAAAATGTTTAAATATCATTATAAAAATAGTTGTTAAACTAACAATTGTATTTCTTAAATTAAATATTATTAAAAATCGTTAATGATTATTACAATATGAATCTAATAACGCACACACAATTATATATAAATAATATAAATATATATACTTCAATATATAATATTATTTAATTAAAAAGGCATATATTGGATCAAAATATCATTTATTTTACCAATATTTCAGTTGGCTGAACGCCAACCTTTATCAAGGTATTATAAAGGTTGGCGTTCAGCCAACTGAAATATTGGTAAAATAAATGATATTTTGATCCAATATATGCCTTTTTATTTAAAGATTGGTTTATGGATGGCTCTATTTTCAAAAAATATATATATAATATTATATATAATTTTTTTAACACTAAATAACACATATATATTTGAAAGTTGCGTACCCACTCCCCCCTTTATTATTCAAACGATATATTTAAAAAAAATTGAGATCAAACGATATTTTGGTTCAAAATAGGTGCCCATGGTAATAGATAAAATAATAAAATATGAAGCAACTTTTTATTCCTAATAACCAATTGTTAATAGACAAAACGAACAAAATAGATACCAAACGATCTTCATAAAAAAACAAGCCTACACCTACTAACAAACCAACGCTTAATTTAACCGACAAAACTAACAAAATAAGACATTGAATGAGCTTCATATAAAGATAGCAGACACCAAATTAACAGACCAAACGAACAAATAGGCAAGCAGACGAACGAAAGGAAGAGCAATCCCTCCCTCCGTCAATTACAAACAGCAGACAATTATTTAACCGCCGCGCACGTTGATCGGCTGATGCGTAGGTGGAATGAAGGGGAGCTACTGGAGGGAGTTAGGGACTCTCTATGGACTTCATCTCTGGACTTTAGTTTATTTAAGGGATAGACAATCTCCTGACGGATTTTTAAGTCCAGGGACTTAGGGACCTGTCTATACTAGCCCCTCTAAATGACAGCTGGCCAAGCTGAAATAGGACGAGGTCTCCTGACAACGAGTTTTTTGCGTGTCGTACTATTAGTTTCATTGAGCGACGCGCGTCGTTCTGGTCTTTGATAGATTTGTACTTTACTCTTCCGATTCTCTTTTTGATTAGAATTCCTTTTTCTTTTGGTTTCTTTTTATCTCTGTGAATTAATCATTATACTTTTATACTGTGATACATTAGCGCGCCATCTGTTATGAAAATTCGAAACTATTATAGACACGTATGATTCTTTTTGAAAATTAAACAAATTCTATTGCCCTTACTGCAATGGAAATATTAATGAGAAGGTTTACCACTAATAAGCCAGGCCCCACCCCCCATTAATTTTTGCATTGCAGTAAAGGCAGTAGAAATTGTTTAATTTTCAAAAGAATCATACGCTTCTATAATAGTTTCGAATTTTCATACTTTTATACTCTTTTTCGATTTTCGTATAAAAGTCATTGTTACATTTCCTCTCGATCTTTTGATATATTTGTGATTTCTTCTTTCTTTATGATTAATTTGAAGTATTATTTCTTCTTTTTTATATTTCTTATCAGAGAGAGTATAATTAATCATTCTACTTTTATCTATTCTTTAATCGTTTTTAATGGATATCTGTTGCGGCTTTTGAGATAGATTTGGATTTAAATATATTGTAATTATTTATTTTTTATTTTTTCTTATCTCCACACAATCATATTAAGGTATCAAGCCTATTTATTTCTTTATTGATGTTATCGATATTTTTCTTGTATTTTAAAAATAGATTTATATTTTTGTCTTTTGATAGATTCGTAAATATTGATTCTCAATTCTCTCTATAACTTTGTACTCGAGAATATGAAGAAAAAATATTCCGAAATCTTCTCATTTTGTTATAGCGTAAAACTACCTCTTTATTTTAATATTATATAAATACGCTAATTTTGAATCTAGCCTATATATTGTAACCATCAAAAGGTTCTCTGATAATTAGAAGTATTTTGAATGCATACACACACAACTATATTATTTTTAAATACAGTTAAACCTGTCTATAGCGCCCCCTCTAAATAGCGCCTCCCTCTCTATAGCGCCCGATTTAAAAAACGTAGTACGATGCGATTTGTATTAAAAGTGACCTGTCTATAACACCCCCTCTCTATAGCACCCTATTTTGATGAGTCCCAAGAGGGGGCGCTATAGACAGGTTTAACTGTATTTATAATTAATTATAAATAAAAAACAATTCACTGAGTGAAAGGTTTCTTTTTAATGAGATTGATAGGCAATTTGCATAATAGTTAAATCAGCAATCAATGAAAAAAAAAGGCACTCTTCCCTCAGCGAATTTCCATTTATTTATAATTTTATACCGAAGGGATTATAATATAATAACAAAATATATAATTAAAACTATTTTATACTGCTCCCTTTATGTTGCAAGGAATAAATATTGAAATAGGGTGGACATAGTTCATCAGTAGTGAATCCTACCAGCGGTTTCACCATTTTAATCTATAGACAGTTTTACTAATGTATTAGATTGCATTTCTTATATACTCACAAGGTAATAAGATCAAATCCAAATAAATAAATATTGTGTGACGTTTCAGTAACAACGCTGTTACCGAAACATCACACACTAATTATTTATTTGGATTTGGTCTTATTACCTTGTGTTTATAATCTATAATCCAAATTGTGCCTTATCATTTCTTATATACACTTCATTCGTTTTTTAATGCAGTAAATGGATGTTTTGAAAGAACTAGGGACATATGTATTGCAGTATAAAGACAGAAGAAATAACTTTTATATATGTTTAGAAAGAAAGGAAGCGTTATAAAATACTTGTCAGTTTCAACGAAGAATGGCTGTCTAAGAGTTTTTTTCTTATCCTTTTATTAGTCTGAATTAGATAAGATCTTGGAGGTCGTGCTCATAAAGAAGTTCAAGAACTCTTCTTGGTTCTCTGTAAGAGATCCTTTGTCCTTTTCAATACAATTTAGTATATGTTGGGGAGTGGCCTCTTCGGTTTTGCACCTAGTGCACATGGGGAAGCTTTCTCTAATAGTAATGTTGATATTTAGAACAATTCTCTGAAAATCGAAAGAATCCACTGAAATTTAAATTACAATAAAACTCAGCTTCAAGCTTTCGGGTACTGTAAGCCCTTCTACAAGAGCATGTAAAAACTTCATTTCGTTGTATACTCCTGTAGAATGGTTTACAGTACCCCGAAAGCTTAAGAGAACGTTTCAATAATTTTTAAAAATTAATTTTAGATTTTCTTTTCTGTTCAAGAAAACCAACCTTTCAGATTTAATTTTATTTTTAGTCCGCTTATTGAATTGTATACAAAATGAATTGTATATAAGCTGCTAAAATGTATTTAGGCGCAAGTATCCCAAGCTGGGATATTGCGTCCGATATGTCAAATAAAATATGAATATTTAATAAAATAAGAAACCTATTTTCGGAGGCTGTGTTTTATTGTAATTCTCTGAAAATTATAATTATTTTACTTAAATTTGAGAATTAAAACAATGAAATGAGGCCATTCTAAAGCTACTTTCTCATGACAACATATCGTAGCTATTCTGTACACTATCGATTTACTGCCAAAAAAAGACACCTTTAGAACAAATCTCTACAACTAGACAATCAAATAATTAATAATAACAATCTTTATACTTCCCCCCCTTAAGCTCCGCCTTTGCCGGTCCCAAGCCCGGAAGAAAAAGGAAGAGGAGCAATAACAAGTTGCCAAAAAAACCTGGCTCAGCTGGCCTGGCTGATAGTACCTTTTAAGGGCTCCTGATCCAGGGATAAAGGATGAGCAGTGTCTGTGCTCCATGTTAGAAGCGGCTGCAAATGTTATATGTTTCTCATGTCAGATGTGGCCA
This sequence comes from Cordylochernes scorpioides, assembly GCA_030710605.1. NCBI lineage: Eukaryota > Metazoa > Arthropoda > Arachnida > Pseudoscorpiones > Chernetidae > Cordylochernes > Cordylochernes scorpioides. Next base: position 37,172,262 of record CP092877.1, on the reverse strand, counting down.
TTTCTTTTGGAGCTAAGTCGGCCTGCCACTGAGTAGTGCTCCTAGTCTTAATGACAAAGGCAGACGCATTCTACTTCACCCAGTCATGACGGTTGTCACTCATCCATTGATGAGCTCTACTCATCCCCAGCAGACACCAAGTTTGGTGCCTCTTTTGTGTTACGCCAGATTGAAAATTCATCTTCACTCTTGTCTTTTGAGCAAGTTTCAGAGATGCCAGAATTCTATAAAATCTTGGTCTTAAAAATATTATGTCTAAAATTTGGAATTTCTGCATATGTACTATAGAGTCTGTGCTAAGATAAAGCCTGAGCTATGCAGTTATTTTTATATCGGTCCCCTGAATGGATATTTAAAACAGATTTGCCTGGGAGTCAACAAGTGTCCTAGAAGTATCAACTATACTCTAGGTACTTGAAGTCCCACTGTAGTTTCAGACAAAATGTATTCTCATTGATTTTCCAAAGATTTTGTGGAAGTCCCTGAGCCTCTGCTTCGAGAAAACGTACTAGGTGATGACAATGATACTATGTATAAAGAATGGGCAAATATTCGAGATTAGAATGAAGTGAAGAAACTTCAAGCCTCACGGTAACTATCAGAGCTTAGTGAATTTCTCTCTCTGAATAGTTCCAGCCATTTCAGATCCATAGAATCGTAACCTAAGCCTTTCCTCTCTCCGGTATGTATCCGACCTTGAGAGCCCTTGAACTTGTAAGAATCTGCCACTCGAATGTTTGGATGGCTTGCTCAATCTGGTAAAAAAATGTTTGATGGTTTGTTTCGAAAGTCCCCAGAGAGGACCGGCGAGGGAGCGCGGCTAGGAACAACAAGAGTTACGTAACCGCCACGCAGGCGGAGTTCCACTACCCACTCGTCCTCCCACAGTCCTGCACCGCCCGGTGTGTTATATCACTCCCCTCGCTGCCTCCCACTCCTGGGACCGCGTGGACAACAGCACGGACACAGGACAACAAGACCAGCACGGACAACAAAACCAGCACGGACACAGGACAACAAGACCAGCACGGAAACAGGACAACAAGACCAGAAGCTACAACCCATCCTCAATAAATCAATCAAAGACTTACGACTTTCCCACTATGTCAAGATGACAATCTAAATATACCCAGATCTCTCAAAATCTATTTTGTTCATCTCTACGCATCCTATATATGTTCAAAAATATCATAAACAATGGTAGACGATGGTAAAACACTAGACTGACCATCCAATAGAAGTATATTCGATGATTTACGAGTACTCTTGACCATATCTAAGCCTTCAATCTAAGACAATCTCAAAAACAATGGTAGACGATGGTAAGACACTAGACTGACCATCCAATAGAAGTATTTTCGATGATTTACGAGTACTCTTGGCCATCTCTAAGCATCCAATCTTAAAAAATCTTAGCAACAATGGTAGATGATGGAAGAACACTAGATTGGCCATCCAATAGAAGTATATTCGATGACTTCCGAGTACTTTTGGCCATTCCTATCTATTAAATGATAAACCCGTGTATAAACACTTGACTAGATGTTCAGAAGATGTATTAAGGTTTGTATATTCGTTCGAATTCGAGAGCTCTTGGCTTTATCTAGGTCTGCTATATAAACCTAAACAACCAGCAATATATAGTAGACCATCATAACACTCCAAGATTAACTATTAAGTCAAAACACATATTCGAATCTATAAAAGAATACTGAAAAACAGGTTAAATAGCTCAAGGGTAAAAATCATCAATAGGTCTATATGGAGGAAGTTGAAATATAATATTGAAAATGATTCATTTTAGGAATAAAAATGAGAAAGTGTATGATAAAAAAAAAGATTGAGATGGTGAACAGACTGCTGTAATGAGAAGGAATCGAGCTTGAAAGGCTACAAAAGATATTTAAAATATCTGTTTAGCTAAAAATTCAGCCCAATTTGTTTGGAACTGCGCAGGATGGAAAGGAAATGCGTATAGTTGATAAGAACCTTGGTTTTTTTAAGAAAATGAAAATTTGAGTTACTCGCTTAAATTGAATCATTGTTAATTTAAACAAAATATCTTTCTATATAAATCTATCTGCCATTGTGGCAAGGAAATCCAGGACTCGAGACACCTACTACTGGAATGTCCACTCTTCTTTATCGCTAGACAACAGACAGTAAATAATGTTGTAGATCTGTATGAATTTGTAAATACTAGAGAGAATTGTCGCAGATTTAACTATTTTGTAAATATATTTATGATTATCTTTCTAACCTGAAAGGTTCAGATTCCTAATATATATTATTTTGTTTCTCTTTTTTTTTTATTATTTTTTTTCTCTTTTGTATAATATGTTTATAACTGTTTCTGTTTAAAAATGTAAATCGACGCAATTATCCCTAGCCAGGATATCGCGTTTTGTGTGTTGAAATAAAATTAAATAAAATTTATATATCAATTTATGATAAAATTGTGAAAAACGTTAAAAAAATGCAAAAATATTTTCTCACAATGAGTTTTTTTTTTTTTAAATCCAAGCTTTCAAGATATAACGCTTTTCAACGGGCTTAATAAAAAATATCGACTATATCTTACAAAAATTTGTAAACATTTCTTGTAAGATATAGTCGATGTTTTTTTTTATTAAGACCGTTGAAGAGCGATTATCGCTTGAAAGTTTTTATTTTGAAATAAAAGAAACTCATTGTGAGGAAATATTTTTGTATTTTTTAACACATATCGAAATCTGAAGATAAATTAAAGTCTTCCATAAGTGACCATATTTGTAAAAATCTGGAATGATCTTATTTGACATGAACTAACCTCCAATGAACGACAACCTCCCGAAGTAACCAAGAGTTTTTAGATGGCTTTCATAGAAGGTTGTTCTGATTCTTTACATGATGAAATATCTATTGAATGGATACATGACTATAGCCATAGTTGAAGCCATATCTTCATTATTGAGGGATTAGCCTATTATTGATAATAATAATATCTTCAATATGTTCCGAGTTAGGAGTAGAGACTGCTACAAGACACCTATCCAGGTATGGTTGGGTTACGCATCAGACTGAAGTTGTCAAAACACTGAGTCACAAGGCACAAAGGTAGTCTGAGCTTTCCAAGATATCTTACTTAAGAAGCACCACCATTTTCTTCTTTAGTCATTTTTTCCGCATTTGTAGTTTGTGGCTTCCTTGAAGGTGAGGTTTTCTAATTTTTCGGATTTCGTAGAATTTAAATGATTGTCTAATAATGTAGTCTCATTGATATTTTCGATATTTAGATCGTTCCGTGCACGTTTACCTATATTTTGACGGGATGTCAATAGGGCTGTGTTATTTGTCATTTGCCTTCGGTTGTTGATTTATGTATAGCTTCCCCAGCAAGCCCTTTCTTGCTTCTATCCCCCTTGACATATTGTAAATAACATTGCTGATTGTTGTAACTATTGTTCCTGTATATACCCTCTTCTACGAGGGCCATCCAATAAATAAATTTCCCTATTTTTAAACAAATAAACAACATTATTTACAATTATGCAGTTATTTATTTTCATTATACAACTCATAGACTACTTCTCTTCATAATCATCATTTCTGTCCAAACATTTTTGGTACCGTTGTAGCAATTTTTTTATACCACTGTTGCACCAAGCCGTGTCCTGTCTTCGTAGCCAGTGGTTCGCCTCCGTCTGCACTTCGTCATCATTCGCAAAGTGCTTGCCTCCAAGGTGCAACTTGAGTGCTGGAAAAAGATGAAAGTCGCTTGGGGCAAGTCCGGAGAATAAGGTGGATCTGTGAAAATTTCCCATTTGAAGTTTTCCAGCAACGTTTGGGTCGTTCGAGCTGCGTGAGGGCGAGCATTGTCATGGACGAGTAACACTTTCCGAGACAAAAGTCCAGGACGTTTCCGTTTTATTGTAGCTCTGAGTTTAGTGAGGACTTCGCAGTACCTCTCAGCGTTAACCGTAGTGTTTGGGGGCATGTAGTCACCCAATAAAACATCCTTACAGTCCCAAAAGACGATAGCCAAACTTTGCCTGCAGAGATTGTGACCTTCGTCTTTTTTGGTGCACTTTCATCAGGCTTCTTCCACAACATGCTTTGTCGTTTAGTTACTGGAGTTGAATGATGCACCCAGCTTTCATCTCCAGTGACAATACGGGAAAATAGTTGATCTCCATCTCTTCGATGCATTTTCAAGAAAGCTCGGGCTGCCTCCATCCGTTGTTGCTTGTGATTTTCCGAGAGCAAACGCGGGACCCATCTTGCGCAGACTTTGCGAAAATTCAAAACATCTGACATGATTGTTCCAATCGAAGAGCGTCCAATTTCGATTCCAGAAGGCAGTCGAATCATTATTTCGTCAATGGTGACGCGGCGATCTGCTTCCACCACATTCCAAAAAGCAGCAACGGCTGCATTGTCCGTAGCAGAAACGGACCTGCCGCTTCGCACGTTTTGCCGTCCTTCCAAGAACCATAAACGCCATCGGCGAACCATTAGGATGCTCATACATTCTTCACCTTACACTGACACTAAATTGCGATTAATATTAACCGCAGTTTCATTTTTCGCCGTTAAAAAAACGAATTACAGAACGGAGTTCGTAAGTGGACACGTTCACCAGTGGTAGCTCCATGGAAACTGAAGCGCTACGGACTTGCGCGTACGAGTAGCGTGATTTTGAAAGTCATGCGCTTCCAACGCATCCTAGTGACCATTTCTTACACTACTAACTAATTTTTACAACGTTTCGTTCGCAGAAAAAAAAAAGGGAAACTTATTTATTGGATGGCCCTCGTACTCGAAGAAGCTGTATAAGACTAAAGGGTCATAACAGGGACTTTTTTTGTTGTTATTACTGTTATTCTTGCATGTACCCTACATTTCCGTGCTTGGAGAATCCATATAAGATTAAAATGTTTTAATAAAGCTTTTTGTTGGTGTATTTAGATAGTTCCTGAGGATTTTGTTCCGAACGAACCAAGGTGGAGACATGATTTTTCTGATCATTTTATTTTCAAAGACTTCTAACTTTTTAACGATGGTCTTATGTGCTGTCATAAAAATTGGGTGACCGTATATAAGTATTGGTCTTATTATTGACGTGTAAATGGTTCTTTTGCAATGAAGGAATAATTTGCTTTTCGGTCTTTAGTCATCTTCTAAATGCACAGATCCTATGGTAAAAGTTCATATAGACTGCATAGTTTCGTATCATACTTTATTTTTATAAATTCAATTGCCATCTATCGATAGAATTGCAAAAATTAAATTTACTGGCAATTTTCTTATCATTGAAGTAAGTTCTATAGATATAATATTTGATGAAATTGTTGAAAATAAACACATTGCCAGTAAATTTATTTATTGCAAATACTTTATCTTATTAACATATTTTCAATTTTCTACCATCTTCATCAAAGGTTATTTTGTTCCTTCCTAAAAAAGCTAGAATGGTACAAACTATTCTCAGATACAATCATATACGAGTGTGGTGAACATGTAAAATAAACAGAAAATGTAAGAGTGGAAGATATGACATTGTAAAGTGTCAAACTACAGCTATAACAAGACATTTCCAAATTGCAACTCAAAACATAAACATGTACAAGTAGAAGACCTGGCATTATAGAATTGACAAATGTCAACCAGAACAAGGCATTCCAAGATTACAACTCCACAATCAAACATGTACGAGAAGACCTGACATTATAAAATTGACAAATGTCAACCAGAACAAGACATTCTAAGATTACAACTCCACAACCAAACATGTACGAGAAGACCTGACATTATAAAATTGACAAATGTCAACCAGAACAAGACATTCTAAGATTACAACTCCACAACCAAACATGTTCGAGAAGACCTGACATTATAAAATTGACAAATGTCAACCAGAACAAGACATTCTAAGATTACAACTCACAACCAAACATGTTCGAGAAGACCTGACATTATAAAATTGACAAATGTCAACCAGAACAAAACATTCCAAGATTCCAACCCCACACATAAACATGTACGAGAAGAAAACCTGGTATTATAGAATTGACAAATGTGAACCAGAACAAGACATTCCAATATTGCAACTCCACAACCAAACATGTACGAGAATAAAACCTGGTATTATAGAATGCCAAATGTCAATCTTCAAAGCCAGAACAAGACATTCCAAGATTGCAACTCCACAACCAAACATGTACGAGTAGAAAACCTGGTATTATAGAATGCCAAATGTCAATCTTCAACCAGAACAATAAATTCCAAAATTGCAACTCCACACCTAAACATGTACGAGAAGACCTGACATTATAGAATTGCCAAAAGTCAATCTTCAACCAGAACAAGACATTCCAATATTGCAACTCCACACATAAACTTGTACAAGTAGAAAACCTGACATTAAAGAATTGCCAAATGTCAACCAGAACAAGACATTCCAAGATTGCAACCCCACACATAAAGAGCGGATAGAACATGTAAGAAAGAATAGAAGACCTGCATATAAAATATGTCAAATGAGGGCAATCAAACAGGAGCTTGTCAACATCCTAATCTACCCGTGACATAGGACCATATCGAGGCCAAGGATTTCCGTTTTACCATAGAATGGTTTTCAGTACGAATCCATAGACTTCAAGTACATCTTCAAATATTTATAATCCATTGCTTAAAATCCTTGTATTAACGCGTTCATGCACTGATCTGTCAAATATATTATTCAACAAATATATTTCCTAAAGAAACTCCGCCCTTGCCGGTCCCAAGCCTGGATAAAAAAGGAGGAGGGGGAGCAGTAACAAGCTCGCTAAAAAACCTGGGCTCAGCTGGCCCGGCTGATAGTACCCTGTAAGGGCTCCTAATCCATGGATACAGGATGAGCAGCGTTTGTACTCCATGTTAGGAGCAGCTGCACATGGCGTCTATTCCTCATGTCAGAGTCGGCCATTTCTTTTGGAGCTAAGTCGGCCTGCCACTGAGTAGTGCTCTCAGTCTTAATGACAAAGGCAGATGCATTGTACTTCACCCAATCATGGTGGTTGTCAACTTTACAAGCTTGATACCCTAATATGATTGAGAGGAAGAAGAAGAAGATTTCCTAAAGAACATCTTTTTCACAAAATCCATTAGAGAGTGTTGCCATCGCATTAAGTCCTCTTTTGACATTAGGCTGAAATTATAAGGATAAAAGAAGAATGGATCTACCTTAGTCTTTTCAGCGGAACTAGTACTATCTTTCCTGAAGATAGAGGTTGCCTGGCCGGCATTCATATTTCTCTGAAAAATAGACACTTCGGCCAGTTAGAGTTTATTTTATCAACGTTTCGACAAAAATATTTTGTCTTCGTCAGGAGAAATAAAAAACGCCTTGTCAAATGCTTTATTTTTATTTATTTCTCCTGACGAAGACAAAATATTTTTGTCGAAACGTTGAGAAAATAAAAAATCTAACTGGCCGAAGTGTCTATTTTTCACAGAAATAGTACTATCTATTTCTTCAACCACGATATGATTAACAGTGCATAGCTAGGTACCATCAGTTCAGCTAAAAAGACATAGGTAGAGCAATTCTTCTTGTATCCTTAAAATTTTAGCCCAATGTCAAAAGAGAATTTAATGTAATGAGATATCGCCTCTAATAGATTTTTCGAAAACGATACTCTTTAGGAAATATATTTGTTGATGAGAGAGAGAGATAATATATTATTTAATACAAATATTTTTTTATTTATGGAGAAGCCTTAAATTTATATATTTTGAAAAATAAAAGAAAAATTATCAAGAAAAGAGAAATGACTATAAATTGAAAAACACAGCCACATCATCTAATGATTTATTTAACTCCCGACGTTATTTTCCCGAAATTATTGTTCCTGCGGAGAAACTGAACAAACTGCTCTTCACCTTATCTACGACTGTCTGAAATTTACAGAAGTGAGACATCAATTGTTCCCTGATCTAAATGATTTAACTCTCTTATATCAGCCACTTTGTCTATATAATTTTAAGAACTTTGTCGATTAATACATGTAAATTTGTAAATATTTAATTCCAAGTTTTAATTTGTTTGATGTTTTGTTTGTTTCTTCTGTAATGGGCGCAAATATTTCAATATCGCGCATGGTTGATTAATAATTTTTTTTTTAAATATTGCAGAAGTTGCCTGATTTCAGAGTTATTCAACTTATTCTGTCAATTTTTTTTATGTTTAGCCAAACTGGGCGATCTCTGGCTAACATTCCAAATCTTGACTCAATAGCAAGAATAAAATGTATTGCAGATTTGATATTGAAATTTCTAGCATATAAATTTACTGGCAATGTGTTTCTTTTAAATTATAATCAAATATTATCTTTACAGACCTTTTACTGCAATGATATGAGTTATTGAATGAGAGGGCTTGGCTCATCAGTAGTGAACGCTCTCAGTGATTTCGCCAAATTAATCTCTAGACCGCTCTACTATTGTATTGGATTGGTTTGGGATATAGCTCTTTCATTCAATAACTTATATCATTGCAATAAGGTTTGTAGAGATAATATTTGATTATATTAAAAGAAAAACACATTGCCAGTAAATTTATATGTTACAAATTTCAACGATAGATGGCAATTAAACCTATAGATTTGATATTATACTGGTTTATCGTTGATCACATGTGGTAAACGGTGGTCTTATCCTATAGAGAACTTTCCAAAATCTTCCAAACATAAAGATTATGATGTTCTACAATCTTTCATATCAATAAATACCTTACAATCCTAATGTTTTCACCAAAACGTATCGTATAAATAAGATCTCTCCATCTAACGAGGCTTCAATCCGGAATCTTTGATGAGTTGAGAATTGAGTTTTGGAGAGTTTATAGTCTCAATTGAAGACGACATCCTAAATTTTAGGTTTGTAACCGCCTTGAGTTAATCAGCCAGAATCTAGAAAAATCGCCAATAACTGTAAATTTTACTATTATGCAACTGTAGTATTGTCACCGTGAAATAGCCAGTTGAATTGTTGATATGGTTGAAATCTTAAAAAAAGGATTTTTTTTTCAAAATATTCAAATTTCTTATATTTCACATTAAGTATACACATTTAGCTAGCTCTCAACACCTGTAGTGTTCTAGTAACTTTTTAAAGAAACATATAAAGACAGTAAGATTCCATTAAAAGATAAAATTTTCTATAAAGTATAAAATAAAAATTATAAACGGTAGCAATATAAACGCTATGCCTGTGGAAGGATTATAAAGATCCGAAAGCTTGCAATTTTTGCGAATAAGGAAACGCATTGCTACCGTTTATATTTTTCATTTTATATACAGTATTTTTCCTAATTTGATCAAACTTCTCCTTAGTGAACAGCGACCATTTTTGGAATTCAATTTGAACTGGACTAAAATAAACCTCCAATGAAAGACCACCTCCTTGAGAAACCAAGAGTTTTCTTTTTTTTTCTATAGAAACAATAGACATTAATGGACGATGGTTGTTCTTTAATAAGATTTTTTTACTTAATAGCAATTGTAATTAGCATTCCTAGTAAGAAATATTAGGTATGGAAAGAAAATGTGTGGATTTTTCCGATAAATATACTTTTTAATGTGATTAATAATGATTTTAAAGTTGTTTTGGTATTTTTGCGCTCTTTCGTTTTTGCCATTCTCAGTTTCTGACTCTTACGTGTCCATTTCGAAGCAAATGGCGCCCATCTCTAAGTAGCATCTTGGAATGGACAGCTCTTAACCTGTCCATTATGTTCGCAATCCACGGTTAGTGGAGTCTCTTACCAAAGTGGAAACTAAACTTTTTAAATTTTTATTTATTGATCAACCAGGCGCGATATTGAAATATTTGCACCTATTACAGAGGAAACAAACAAAACAACAAACAAATTAAAACTTAGAATTAAATATTTACATGTATTAATCGACAGAGTTCATAAAATTTATATAGACAAAGTGGCTGATGTAAAAGTTGATTCATTTAGATTAGGAAACAATCGATGTCTCACTTATACAAAGTTCGGACAGTCATAGATAAGGTGAAGAGCACAGTTTGTTCAGTTTCTCCGCAGGAACAATTTGGTGTTTCTGATAGACCTCTTTTATTCACCGAGATAACATATATCCTACAATGCTACTTCTGGTCTTTACTGGAGCTGGTCGTTTATTAGAGGTTCATTTATATCAGAACGAGTTATTGAATTTATAAAAATTGGTCGCTTAAAGAGGTAGTCACTCACGGGAGGTGAATCACGAGCATTAGCTGGTTACACATTAAAGCATGTGCTAAAGTAGAAAGGACGTCAAGATCCCCTTAATCTAATTATTTATTTGAGATCATTAAGATTAATTAAGGTAACGTTAAAATTAATCGTTTTTTAACTACACTTAATTGGGGGACGACATTCGAATATATAAACTCTATCGCATTCAAGATTCGGCATAATTCGTATGGCTCATCCTTACTTTTCATACCATTTGATATTTTGATGGAACGCTTTTCATGATTTTGCGTGTTATCCTTGCGCAGGGGCCATGCTAATCTTCTCTGTATCGTTCATATTTTAGTAGTTGTACCGCCGAACAAGTATCGCAGGGGCCATGCTAATCTTCTCTGTATCGTTCCTATTTTAGCAGTTGTACCGCCGAACAAGTATCGCAGGGGTCATGCTAATCTTCTCTGTATCGTTCCTATTTTAGTAGTTGTACCGCCGAACAAGTATCGCAGGGGCCATTGCTAATCTTCTCTGTATCGTTCCTATTTTAGTAGTTGTACCGCCGAACAAGTATCGCAGGGGCCATTGCTAATCTTCTCTGTATCGTTCCTATTTTAGTAGTTGTACCGCCGAACAAGTATCGCAGGGGCCATGCTAATCTTCTCTGTATCGTTCCTATTTTAGTAGTTGTACCACCGAACAAGTATCGCAGGGGCCATTGCTAATCTTCTCTGTATCGTTCCTATTTTAGTAGTTGTACCACCGAACAAGTATCGCAGGGGGCAATTTATATGGCACGCTTCACGATTTAGCGTGTCATCCTTGCGTAAGTGCCATGCTAATCTTCTCTGTATCGTTTAAATTAAAAATATAAATAAAAGGAATATTCAATGAGCATTACATATTCTTTAGGGTGTTTTTGACTAAGAACTAGGGGTGTTAGACATTTTCAATCTAGGTGCAGAGAAAAAAATTATTTCCAAGATACACTAGTTATGCAAAAGATATTAAATTTTAGATCGATTTTGATTGTGATCTATAGAAATGTATGAAAATATGCATCGATAGAGCTGATTTAGCAACATATTTGAGAGTTGATGTAATTCAATATTAATTAATCAATAAATATCTTTGGTTATATAATCGTCTGGAGCAAATTCATAAAAAAAAACGCGAAATCATAAAGCAAACGATTTTTTGAAAATTTTTAAAAATTATTTTGCTGAGCATTTTTGAGCATTTCTGCCCTTCCACAGGAATAAAATAGAAAACGTATAAGAAGATTAATTATTTATATACATATCTGCATATTTACATATTAAAAAAAAAAAACTTCAAAAGAAACATTTCGCCTCATGATTTCGCACTTTTTATGAATCAATAAATATTTTCCATATAGAATGTGCAGAGGCCACAAAAAGAAAGAATACCAAATTCTGTAATGTTGTTTAGAAGAAGTATTTATCTTTGTAAATAAAAATATTATCTCAATATTTACAAAGATATCTTGATCAGAAAACTCCTTTAATTTACCAAACGAGTTTTACATGTGTCGTCATATATTAAGTTTATGAACAATAAGAATCTTTTGATGGCTTGCCCATCCAAGAAAAAAACGCTATTTTATCCAAATAAAAACACAGGTTATAGTGAATTTTATTCTTTTGATAAATATTGTAGTTAAATTGTTAGATTAATGATATTTATTTTTTAATTATTAGCTAGGTTTCATTCTGCTGTGTTAACATTGTATTCGTGAATGTGCAAGTATTAGTGTGAAAGTTAACGAAGCAGATTTTTAGGTATAAGAAACTTTACTTATTTACATATGAGTTTTACATACTAACTATTTGTTTTTTGGGTTTAAGATTTTGTTCTCTATTTGACTCGTTTATCCAAGAAGCTACTGGAAACCTTGCTCAGTGTATTTCATTCTTACCTTTTTGAAATCATTATTGGATTAAGAATTTATATATACACTCATGGTTAAAAAATAAGGAAGTTATACCTTTTCGCATATATATTGGGATTCAGATAATAATTTTCAAAGATATTTGATACATAGTGACCTTTATTGAAGATACACGAGATAACCAAGTGTGAACATAATTGTCTCTGTCTATTAAAAAAAAAAAAAAAAAAAACGGTGAGATCAAAATATGAAACTTCTTAAGTTTTGTCTATGAGTGTATATGCACACGTTAGATTATTGTCGTTCACACAAGATCCTTTCTTCCATGGTTATTAGAGTGAAATTTGATGTAACATATTTAAATATGGGAAAGGCTTTTATAAGAAGGCGCTTTAATAGAATCGATATTACTTAGGTTAAAGGAAGTTTATAGGAGGAATAGGAGCTAAGACTAAACGTTATGAGGATTTCAGTTTAAATCGTAGTTTATTGATGGCCATGTCATGAGTTTTATTTCAAATTTTCTATTAATGTTATTGATATATTAAATATTTAATAAGTTTATGATTTAAATGTATGATGATATTTGGATGTGTGATCGTGATTCCTAGATATTTGTATTTGTTTGCTATGTAAATAGTGTATACGATAATGAAAAAAAAAAAGAATTAATCTGTTTGCGTAATGGTCTACCTTTCCAGAATTTTACGATTTTAGTTTTATCTCTATATATTAAGAGACATGTTATTTTTCACTACACCCTAAGCATAGGTTGTCGAGAGATTTTTTTATATATTTTTTTATTTATGATGTGTATAGATCGCAAGCATTATGGCATACACGAGACATTACAGCCTTAGGTACATTTTCACAGATGTTTGCAAGTAGAGCTCTCGAATTAGATTAAAGAAGAAATAATTCAGTATTTCCTGTATACATTTACTATTTGGTCTCTAAAGAAATGGTTGGCTATTATTTTTTAAATTCAAAATATTTGTTTTTAAAATATATTTTATTATATTCAAAATATGTGTTATGTGTATCAATTAAATTAATTATTTACATATCCTCTAATGAAATGGAAGATTTAAATAATTTCGATATGACATGGTCTAAAAATACTTTTAAATTGCGCTATACATATGTAAGAATAAATAAATATATAAAATTTTAATTGATTTCTGATTATAGAAGAATAAAAATATAACTTTAATCATTTTAGCAATATCTGTGAATCAAAATAATAGAATTGTTTTCTCCTTGAGCTATCAGAATGTAAGCTTCCTATTTTAAAAACAATAAAAATGAGCCTAGACCTAATAACATTAATATTGGCTATATTTTTATTAAATATGGAACCGATATTTATGCTTCTAAAAATTATTATTATTATATATATAATTACATCAACTTTGTTGTTATTCAAATATTTTGTATTTTCACTTTTTATATCATTGTAATATAAGCACTCTCTTACTAATTTAATATCATTTGCATCTTATTTAATAATACTGGCATGAATCATTTCTTGTTCTTTTATTTTTTAGGGGAGGGGTTTCAAATGTTTCGGTGTGAAATTACATCTCTTAGGGGATATTTCCTGATCTTTCCATGACCTTCTAACGTATGGCAGAAGATAATAAACAACCTCTTTTGTCTAAATATATTTTGTTGGTTTCGCTAAATACGTTAACATAAGATTAAAATATAATAATATTTTTTTTTTTTGCAATTAAAAATTTATGACTCTATATTCGAATTGTATAAAAAAAATATTATTTACACACGGTTCAGATTTTATATATAAATATTTTTTAAAACTTATATATTTGATTGTAGGAATACGTTTTAAATAAGGAAAGGTTATTACGAGTATTTTAAATTGCCAACAATTGGTCGTTTGTTTAAATTCTAACAAAAAAAAGCCAATTAAAGATTTGATACAAAAGAAATATAAACGATTTCCTTTTATTTCTTTTAATTGACAGTATCCTAAATGTTTCTACAATATTTAAAAATTTATATATAGGAACTCACGTTTTTCAGAGAACGCAAGTCCCCCCTCTCTATATGTGATTATCTATAATTTCCCCATTTAATTAATTATAACTTTTGTGTTTTTTTTTTTAGCTGTTCAAATTCATGCTAGCTTCAATGTGTTTTCAATTTGTATTTTTATTAAAATATAATATTAAATATATAAATAAATATATTAATATATTTATTTAAACGCAGCCCGCTTAAATTTTTGTCAAAAGTAAATAGAATTTATAAAACTTTTTTTTTTTTTTTGCCCAATAAAAAAAATTCAAATCTATTCATGGGTAGTTGACGACTTTTATACACTCCAGAAACCTGGGTTAACACACAAATAAATATACCTTTAGAGTATATTTATAATAATTATTATTATTAAATAATAAAATTAAAACTTGATGAATATATTCCGTTTATATATCTCTTTTTTTTTTCTCATAAAGAGAATACGTTTTTTTTTTTCCAAAACCAAAAGATAGAAAATTCTTAAACAATTTTAAAGATGCAGTTTGGTGTAATTATTAATATCGTTATCTCATAATTAAAAGAAAAACAATTATTTGTATTCAAGTTATAAAGTTTTCACAACTTTATTGGAGTTTATTTTGAAACCGCTATTACTTTTTAAACATAAATTTATTTATTACTTAGATAAAAATATTTTCTTATAATGAGTACGCTTATGTAAAAAAGACCCTTTTCTTTTATAAAGAGTTGTATATATATATTTAAAAAATGATGTAATATATTTTTATATATAATACCGCTTTTTAATTAAGAATAACTTGGTTTATAAAAAGCAAATAAAAGTGTTTCATTCAATTATATATATAATCGCTTGAATTATTTAAATAATTTTTTTTATAAAAGGATTTTTTAAATTTTTAAATCAAAACTAAGACACTTTTAAATAAAAGGCTTTAAAACTAAATATATTTTAAATAACTCTAAATATATTCCACGTTAAATAATCACTTAATATAAATAGGTTTTTATTATAAAAAAGTTTTTTAAATTTTTGAATGAAATTAAGAGAAAATAAAAATTTGAAAAACATCTGTTCGCCTTCTTTATCAATCCTTTCTCGTCAGAAGAGAAAGTGTGACCTCAAAATTTAACAAAAGACTGTTGAATAATGTGTGTTTTAAATGACGAATTACTTTTTAATATAATAAAAATCAATTTAGCAAAAGGAAAACACATAAAAACAAAATATTTCAACGCATTCTGAAAGTATAATATGGTTTGAGATTAAAATATAGATTTCTTTTCTAATATTTTATATATTGAAAAATATTTTCTTCAATAGAGAGATTTTTATAATAAATAAATAAAACAATATTAATATATATTTTTAAGAAGATATATAAATCAAATGGAAAATAAAATTAGAGCGTTTTCAAGCAGACGACAGCATTCCAAAACTTCTCGATTCGCAAATATTTATATTTATATATATAAGCATAAAAAATATAAATAATCTTACCTTTTTCATGATGCCAGTTTTGCGTTTGCTGAAGGTAGTGTATCTCCTTAGTTTATTTGGAATAAATTCCATTTTGATCTTAACACGTCCTTTAGTTTTCTTGCCATTTGGTGGTGGTACTTTTTTAGGAGGTTCGCACTCTTCTTTGATGTAGTGTTCTTGGTGAGGGCCTGGTGGTGGAGGATGGGCTCCAAACATTGAAGGATAGGGCCCCCCTCCACCGTCGAAAGGCCGGTCAAGTCGGACGGTAAAAAGATCGTCGTGGTGGTGGGGTTCTTGCATGGCGGACGGCCGAAACCTGTTTGAGCAACGGCGCCACTCGCGCCCGACGTCAGTTGCCCCCGATCGCAGCGCAGCGTGGGTGTGGAACTTGACATCAGTTAAGAGCAGAGGATGACATCTGAGTGACAGTCGTTCTTCAATGTCTTTAAGGGGTATGATAAGCACTGCAAGAAAATCTTTGCTGAAGTCTTTAACGGCCGTTTTGATAATGGTATGCAATGTGGGGCTACCCTATCGTTCCCGTCTAGCCATATTTGGGCATGATACCTTATATGGTTCGTCCCCAGCTGATCGCCGACTACCAGTCCGTCGCTGGCGCCTCTTCTTGCCCGAGGCCTCGGCCGTTAACGGGAATGGATAATGCTGCTTCAGCTTTCTCTATTTGTCGCTTTTGTTTCGAGCTTTCTTCAATGGGCCTTTTCCATTTTGTTTGTTGATATAGCCAACTGCTTTCTTCAATATTTCGTTCTTTAAAATATTTGTATATAACTATCCCTTTTATCATTATTCTTTTTTAATCTATCGGATGATTCCGTATATAAACATTTCACTAATGTTGTTTTTTGTTTGTTTTTGCATCAAAATAGAATTTCGCTTTCATTAATATTTTTTCTACATTTCTTTTTATTTTGTAATAAGTCTTCAATCATAAAATATATCTTTATTATTAAAAATAGAGTTTGAAAATAGCGATTAAATTTTTTTTTTTTTTTTGTGATTTTCTTTTTCTAATAATTGTCGAAAAGGATTTTAAGTTGATACATTATACATATCAGCATTTGATAAAAGTAATACAGCTGCTTTTAGCTATTCCTTTTAATATAAAAACAACACAAGACAGCCTTCAAAAACCATAGCCTTTTATCGTTACTTGTAAGACCATGCAATTAAGCAAGGGAATATACCAGATTTTACTAATACAATAGTTTTATACAACAATGTACAAGATAAACACACTAGATTATTTCTGGAGAGCTGAGTATCTATTGAAGATAAAAATAGCATAAATAGGAATATAGAAAATACCACAATCATACCTACAATTAAAACAAATGGACAACTTATGAACAAAACTTAAGTAAGTCGTACCTTTTAGCATGTATATCGGGATTCAGACAATAACTCTGAAAGATACACTTATGAACAAAACTTAAGTAAGTCGTACCTTTTAGCATGTATATCGGGATTCAGACAATAACTCTGAAAGATACACTCATGGACAAAACTTAAGGAAGTTGTACCTTTTAGCGTGTATATCGGGATTCAGACAATAACTCTAAAAGATATTAGATACATAGTGACCTTTATTGAAGACACACAAGATAACCAAGTGTGAACAAAATTACCTGTCTCCTTTAAAAATTGGATAACAGGCGACATCAAAATATGAAACTTCCTTAAGTTTTGTCAATGAGTGTGTCATGTTCGAATTGTTTATTAACAAACTAATTTGTGTGTATAAGAATTAAAGTATACTTAATATATAGTTTACATAAATGATTATGATATAAGAATAGTTTTGGCATCAGGCGACGTTTTATTCGTTTATGTATGTTCTCCTGTAGAAGGTCAGAGATGCCCGAAAGCTTGAGACTACGTTAATAAAATGAAAAGAAACTTTTCTCCAGAAATATTTCAAATTATTTATTGTCCAGAAGATTTTTTAAAAATCAATTGATAAGAATCTCTATTAAATATAAATGCATATTTCATATATATATATATATTTTTTTTTTTTTGCATAAAAAAGACATATTCTGACCCCCCCCCCCCCCCTCCCACCAGGAGCACATGTGCTTTTCAGAAGGTAGAGCGCCATCTGGTGGAACAGAAATAAACTAAACATTGATTTAGCCTGTTCCCTGATATTTGACTAACCCAATTTCTTGATAAATCAAGAAAGCCATCCACGAACGCGTTTCGCGCTGTTTGTTTTTTTTTCTATTGTTTTTTTTCATATATATATTTGAGAACTTTAATAAACTTTTTTATAAACTATTATTCATGAAAGGTGTTACACTGATTAAACAAGCCCTCACTATTTTTATTTCAATGCAATAATAACGGTGGAAATTTGTTTTTACAAAGAAATCTTTAGATTGTGTTCCTTTTGTCATCAACAAACTTCAAACTTATTTTTATTTCGACTTATAGCGCTATGTCCCACATAGGGACACTTGCACTTTAAAGGTAAACTAAACATAGAAACCAAAGAAAGATATTTGAACTATGTACAAGAATTAGTATACAATTTAGTTAGATGAAAATAAAAAAATATCAACACAATTTAAATATGTATAAAGGATTGGTATGAAAATTTAGTTAAATGAAATCAAATTGTAAAGTATTGTGTGTATTTTCAAGGAAAACAATTTACAGATTGAAGAAAGTTTTATGGAATATTTTAGAATGAAAATATGCAAGATATTAGAGAATTATTCAATTAAAACTATGCTAAACAGAGTTAATTTCTAAATAAAAGCGTTCCAAATGAATTTAGTAGTTTTTTTTATAAATTCAAAATAAATCTGCAAAATGAGTTGAATTTTATATATTTCAAACTAGAATTTGTGTCGCGAAATTCACAGAATATTTCACTGGGGTTGGATATATACAGGAACTTCTTTAAAATAATTGCAGTGCAGTATCACAGATTTTATTTTATATGTCATAACATTTTGACATTTGGTGACACATTTCTTGCGACATCTACTTTAAGGTAACCAAAGCCTAATCTTTAAAACCTAAAGTGAATCATATTAAACGGGTGATGTTATTTGGTTGGCACATTGTCAATAAATAAATATATAAATATATAACATAAAGTTGCGGGAGAATGATATTCATGTAGCAAAAGAGGAATCTCTCTCTTTAATTATGTATCAGAACGATGGGCATCAACATAGTACAAGGTTGTCCCAAAGGTTCGTAAACATATTATGATTTTAATACAATATAAAGCGGCTTATGATTGTAAAACGACATTTGAAAATATCCCGCATGTGTTTCTTTTGAGCGAAAAATCGAAATTTATTTTAAGAAAGATTTTGGCCCACCTGTGCTGTGTGAGCAGAAGAGCTTGAACTGACTTATTCCATATGTTTCTTTCCTCTTTTCGCTCTCCACTTCTCCCATCCATATTTCCATTTTTTTTCTTATTTTTTTAATTCTTTCTTATAATCTGTATATATTTACCATATGTATATAATCTTTCTCCATTTTTATTTCCCACCTTCATAGGTTTCTCCGTCTTGTAACCCCAAGGAGAATCCTCTGTAAGACCTGTGTGTCTTAATAAAGGCTTTTGTGTGTGTGTGTAATTTATTTTAGGAGAAACAACGATTATTTGCCCGGTAAGCGGAACACTGTGGGTTCGATTCCCATCCCTGGACACTTTTATTTTCCGTTTATCATTACTCTTCACAATTCATCCTTTCATACTTCATCCCTAAGGTTAGAAATAATCGTTGTTTCTCCTTAAAAATAAATTTCGATTTTTCGTTCAAAAGAAACACATGCGGGATATTTTCAAATGTCATATGATTATAGAACGACACGTTGACAAGTTTTACCGCAAATGTTTCTTTTGAACTATAAAAATCGTAATATATTTTTAAGAAGAAATAACAACTATTCCTATCCTTAGGGATGAAGTATGAAAGGATGAATTGTGAAGAGTAATGATGAACGGAAAAATAAAAGTGTCCAGGGATGGGATTTATTTTTCCGTTTATCATTACTCTTCACAATTCATCCTTTCATACTTCATCCCTAAGGATAGGAATAGTCGTTATTTCTCCCTAAAATATATTACAATTTTTCATTCAAAAGAAACATTTGCTATAAAAACTTGTCAAACGTCGTTCTATAATCATAAACCGCATTATATTGTATTATATATATTGATTTATATATTTATTATCATCAAATCAGACGCGATATCCCCACAAGAGATGCTTGCGTCAAGCAACAACACTAATATCAGGGAACTATTTTACATAAACAATTGAAACCAAAACCAACCAATGAAATAAATACAAATATATACTTAGATAGCAATTAAAGTTTTTTTTAACCAAGAGATAAAATCATAGATATATTTACAGAATTTCTTAAATTTAAAAAATGAGTCCTACTATTTATAAACATAAAAAGATCCTTGTATTCAATGTCTTCCCGATTTCTGTAGTTCTGGAAGATTGGACATTGAATAAGCAGGTGACTGGAATCCTGCCTTCTCTCTCCACATAAACACCATTTATCGTCTATAGCTCCTATTCGAAACAGAAAATCTCCGAAGTTTCCATGATTAGTAACGAATTGCGCATTGTATGAAAAGTCAGGGGAGAAATATTTTGGGATGCATGAAGGGAAAAAGAGACTAAAATGAGCACTCGTATTAGAAAAAGTATCTGTCATTCTTGTTTTGCAAGTGTTTACGAACTTTTGGGAAAACCTTGTTGATATTGGTAACCTTGGTTAAATTATAACAGAATTCTTATAGAAGAATGATTTAATCTCTGATGTTCTATATCAAAGGTGGCCAATAAGCAGGTGGGCCAAGTTTCAGAATTACAAGGTTGTCCCAAAAGTTCGTAAACACTTTCAAAATATAAATCATAATATGTTTACAAAATTTTGGGACAACCTTAGTAATATTGGTAACCTATAACAGAATTCTTATAGAATAACGATTTAATCTCTGATGTTCTATATCAAGGGTGGCCAATCAGCAGGTGGGCCAAGTTTCAGAATTACAAGGTTGTCCTAAAATTTCGTAAACGCTTGCAAAATATAAATCATAATATGTTTACGAACTTTTGGGATAAACTTATAAAAACCTTTACTAGTGATTATGAAGAATTAGTCATAACACCTGTTTTGTCAAATTAAGACAAATTCCAAACTGTATACATGGTTTCGGGCTTTGGCCTTTATCAGTACAGGGTCAGCTTCGATTTGATAACATCCTACGAACAACTGATGTTGTGGGTCATTCTTCATCATCATTGGTGAAGTTTTTTACTAGCCAGGGGTCGGTAACCTGCGGCTCTCGAGCCACATGCAGCTCTTTGGATGTAAAGCTGCGTGTAGTACTCGTATAAATAAAAACTTTATGCGAATACTATTTATTGTATGATTACAATTATTTATTTTAAGATTAAAGACCGTACATACTAGACCCATTATGTTCATTGATGGATAAAATGTTTTTCCTGTCTTGCTCAAAATGCTTCAACTCCACTGCAACTCCAGCACATATCCTGGACTGTATTGGAGCTAAGAAGGAAAACCTATACAAGAACCCCAAAACTATAGTAGAAAAAATTATTTCTTTCAATCTTCATGATCTGGTGTAATCTTACCAATGGGATAATAAAAAAAAAAACATTTGGTGGCTCTTTAAAAACTTTGAAATTTTGTAAATTGTATTTTTTACTCTTCCGACTCAAAAGTTTGCCGACCCCTGAACTAACGAGATGAACAAGTGCATCGTTCTGATTCATAATTAAAGAGAGAGGTACCTCTTACGATATATATGTTATATAAAAAAATTGTAGTTTAATTTCAAATTATATTTCCTTGATCAAATTACTGTGTAAAGTCGACCGCCAGATGTCACGGCTTTCCTCATATAAACCCATTGTTGTTGTTTCCCGTTGGCCGGCTCAAATCTTTCTGTAGATATGTAAATACGTAATCTTTTATTTTATTTATTCTTACGCCTAAAGTCAGGTAGTACTTTCTTAAATATATCTTCAATATTTCATGAGCACAATTAAAGAAAATTGTGATTAAAACTGTTTTATTTTTTATTTTATTTTTACCACGACTATTACCACGGCAATTACCGTAAAATAATCATATATTCAAAAACAAAAGCAAGCTAATAATTTATATCTCAATAATTATATATCATAATAGAATAAAACAAAATTTATCATAACATATATATTCGATAAAAATAATCCCATGAAATAATATTAAAATAAGAACATTAAACCTCCAGGGAAAAGATTTAAAATATTTTTTATTTACAAATCTCTCAAGCTTTTGGGCAAGAAAGCCTTTCTACAGGAGAAAATATATTACATTAAATCGCCAATAAAATGAGAGTTAAAAATCAAATAAAATGCTTTGGGTGTTTACAGTTGTTTGAATGCAGAATTAATGCGGGCCTCCATTGCGCATTCTTATCGAGTTTGCTATTCAGAAGCGATATCAGGTTGTTGTGCATTCTAACAACTGTAAACTCCCAAAGCATTTTATCTAATTTTAAATCTTATTGGAATTTTAATGTAAAATATTTTCTCCCGTAGAAGGGCTTTCTTGCCTAAAAGCTTGAGAAATTTGTAAATAAAAATATTTTTAAAATAAACTTTTCCCTAAAGGCTCTTAATTTTCTTATTTATATATATAGTATAAGTAACCGTTATATCTCCAGACACTGCATAGAGCAATCAACATGTCTCATTGACTGACGCCCAAAATCCAGGAAAGTGTCACCAGATCCATATTCCAGAAATGTTAAAAATAAACATATGTCTCTATTCTGGGCGCCATCCAGCACTGGATGAACGTGGTGGTGTATGCAAATACACTTCCCTTCTTGGCAGTTTTAACATGTACAGCCGCGTGAACTGGAAGATCAACGCACCATTCATAAAAAAGAAAGTTAATATACACTAACCTCCCATGAGCGACCCATCTGAATGACTACTACCTCCCCGAGCGAACTTCTTTAAAAAAATAACATTATCACACGAACTTAAAGAAATGGAGCAATTTTCTTTATCTTAAAACAAAGATTTCAAGGAAAGTCACTCATCTATAGGCTTTATAAACCATATGAATTCATCATATTAACAATTTTATTCAATATAACGACCTGATAGCCAAATCTCCAATGAGAGACCACCTCCAACAGAAACCAGAGGTTTGTGTGATTTTAGGTTATGGCTTACTCCTCTTAGAAATTCTTCAAAATATTATTTTTATATATCCCAAGTACACGTGGTACAGGCCATGATAATCATGGTGGGTAGTTAGCGACTACTTTTACTGTAAGTGCATAACATGTGAAAAGCAGTTCAACTTTTTCACTTACAAATGTGCCAGAGCCACGTTTGGCTACTTGCACACGCTGGTGGGGTTGAACTTTTGCAAGAATCGGGAGCCTTTTTTTATAATAGAAAAAAAGTACCCAATGAGGGATTCGATCCCGGGTCGTAGCGGTCGAAAACCAACGGTTTAGACCATCCTTCCACCAACCCCCAAGATATAAAAAGACATAAACAGCAAAATGAGGCAGAATATAGATAGAAAAAAAATTCTGAAAGAACTAAAAATGATCAATTATTAATTGAAATTAGTTATTTGGTTAATCTTGTGAACTTTTTAAGCCCTGCATGCTTCACTTAGCGAATTACAAGAATACCTCCTGTGCGAAGTATTCCTATCTATTTTGTTTACTTTGTTTTGACAGAGAGGGACCTATTTAAACATTGTTGTTGAATTCAAACATGTTTGAGTAAATGTTCTTAACTCTTGTTAATTAGCCTGAGTGGGATGTTTAGGTTTTGTTTGTATTTGGTTTTATTTGACTTTGTGACCTCCTAGTTTTATTGCAGGAGTGCTTGTTTGGCTGGTTATGGATTCTTGTATTGGGTCATATTCAAGGTCGCTATTTGCTCCAAACTTCAAACCTGATTCATGATATTCGCAAAATTGAGATTTTTTTAAAGGTAGATTTGTGATATTAAAGAAGACATCATATGGAAAAATTGAAAAAGGTAGTGAAAACATTGTTTGGCTGGTTATGGATTCTTGTATCGGGTCATATTCCAGGTCGCTATTTGCTCCAAAATTCAAACGATCTGTGATCTTCGCAAATTGAGAATGTTTTTAAATGTCGATTTGTGATATTAAAGAGGACATTATGGAAAAATTGAAAAAGGTACCGAAAAACATTGTTTGGCTGGGTATGGATTCTTGTATCGGGTCATATTCCAGGTCGATATTTGCTCCAAAATTCAAACGATCTGTGATCTTCGCAAAATTGAGAATGTTTTAAAGGTAGATTAGTGATATTAAAGAGGACATTATGGAAAAATCGAAAAAGGTATTGAAAAACATTCCAAAAGATAGTTTTACCTTTTTTCTCGAATTATGGTATTGTATAACATTTAATTTTATTTATTACAGAATTATTTATTTTTAATATTCTCTGTTGCTTTTGATGATGATTCAGAAACATCTACAAGGTTATCCTAAAACTTCGTAAACATATTATGTTTATGATTTATATTTTTCAAGTGTTTACGAACTTTTGAGATAACCTTAGTAATATTGGTAACCTTGGTAAAATTATAACAGAATTCTTATAGAAGAATGATTTAATCTCTGATGTTCTATATCAAGGGTGGCCAATCAGCATGTGGGCCAAGTTTCAGAATTACAAGGTTGTCCCTAAAGTTCATAAACACTTAAAATATATAAATCATAATATGTTTACGAACTTTTGAGAAAACCTTATAAAATCCTTCTTTGCATTTGTAAATTAAGGTGATGATCGTTTTTTCGAATTTTGATCTTTAGGTTCATAAATAAAATTTTTATCTTATCGATAAGTTTTACATGTCTAATTAATCACTTTATAATATAAAGAAAGGAAGGAATCTAGGTATGGATTCGGGAGGAAAGTATTTGGAAAATAGTTTTAATTATTCTTATTTGTGTTTGTTACCTTTTTTTTTTCTTGCTGACCATTCCGTGTATTTATTAGAAACACCTTCTATATATTTGGGATGAAACATAAGGTTTCGATTGTTTTCAATTATTATATTTCTTCAAAAACAAAAAGAGATAGATTAATCCAAGATTATTTTGTAATGATGTAGGACTGGGGTCAGCAAACTGCGGCTCGCGAGCCACATGCGGCTCTTTGGATGTGAAGCTGCGGCTCTTTATATAGTTCCATACGTAAATATTATTTATGCGAGTACTATTTATTGTTGGTAAATAGAAAAATTTGTGGCTCTTTAAAAACTTAGAAATGTTGTAAATTGTAATTTTTTACTTTTCCTACTCAAAGGTTTGCCGACACTTGGTGTAGGATAAAGATTTTCTCCTAAATATCTCTTTTTCATTTTTTTTTTAAGAATTTGAAGCAATTGAAACTTTGTTTTTAATTACACTCATGAATAGAACTTAAATAAGTTGTACCTTTTAGCATGTATATCGGTATTCAGACAATAACTCTGAAAGATATTTGATATACAGTGACCTTTATTGAGGCTGAAAACCAAAAATAAACACAGAATAATGAAACTATTGTAGTCATTTATAAATATCTCTCTCTTTATTATGTTTTAAACTGTCTATAAGCAATTTTCAGTCTGGAATCTACCCTCAACTAGAAAGGACTTTGTCTGGACAAATCTGGCCACCACTCGCTGAAACCAAATATAATGACAGACATGAACCCAGGGAGCACAGAACACCAACTACCCGGGGAGTCCAGCTCTCTAGTATGGACTAGTGCTAAGCGCTTTTACTCGCGTACAGAGTGAATTGCTGAGCAGAACCAGTTGATCAGGAAATTCCATGCTGAGGTTGAGTCTGGAAGACTGACCATAGATTTAGGTTGATGTGGGTCAGTCCAAGTAGGATAGCTGTTTGTATCTGTCTCATCTGTTGCAGCTGTCTACTCACTGGCTTAACAGTCGCCGAGATGGTACATCGAGCTCAAGACAGAGATGGCTGGCGTCGCATCGTGTTTGGGATGTAATACGTACAATGGGCCACAACGTTCGATCGCGAATAAAATGATTTATATATTTCCTGTGTATATGGAAATACTGACAAGTCTGAAGGAGAGATAATCAACTGTCTGTGGTTCTTCTGAACAATGAGGGTAGCTTGGGTCTGTGTCGGGATTACAAGTGCAATAGCTGCCAGGAAATGGCCTGTTAATGACATGACACGGTGACATATGTAAAGCAACAGATATGGTCAATTTTTAAAAAAACATTTCAACACACTATTCTTATATTTTTCATCGGATTTATAATGATTTAAAAATACAAAAATATTTTCCCACAATGAGTTTCTTTTTATTTCAAAACGCTAGCTTTCAAGCGATAATCGCTCTTCAACGGGCTTAATAGAAAAAACATCGACTATATATTACAAGAAATATTTACAAATACATCTTGATAATTCTCATTGTGGGAAACAATTCTTGTATTTTTAAACGTTTTTCACCATTTTATGATAAATAGCTTGCTTTACCAACAAACTTGTGGGACAATTTTCTGATATAGAGTATGCAAGTACGCGAATAGGCTGCCTTTCAAAACAGATCCTTGAAAAAGATCAACACATGAAATGACACAAGAATCGATGTCCTGTAAAGACAGAAATGTGTTAGCGACACGGGAAGACGGCCCCACCCCGGAGAAAGTGGGCAGTCCCCATAATCGCCCCCAAGTTGTCGATGATATCAGGCGTCATACAAATGAACGGCATTGTCCGGTGTCACACGCACGTCGCCTTCCGTGCACGCCACGTTGTTGCGTTGCCCGGCCTTGACTGGGGGACAGTTGTAGGGCTGGGTGGAAACAGTTGCAAGTATTAGGAGCTGGATGGGAACAGATCCTAGCATCTATGGCTCAATCGGAACAGGCCCGAATATATATGGATGGATGTAAACAGAAGCAAGAATGTATGGGAACAGAAGCAAGAAATTAGGGCTGGGTGGAAACAGATGCAAGTATCAGGAGCTGGCTGGGAACAGATCCGAGCATCTATGGCTCATTTGGAACAGATCCGAATATGTATGCCTGGATGTGAACAGGTCCGAGTATGTATGCCTGAATGTGAACAGATCCAAGCATGTAGACTTAAACGGTAACAGAAGCAAGAAAGTAGGTCTGGGTGGGAACAGATGATAGAATTTTAATAACGAACCACTTGATGAGGAAAGAGTTTCTTTAATATACAATATCACAAGCTTTCGGGCACAATCACCCTTCTACTGGTGTAAAACGAGACAATACATTAGTGGCAATCAGCTATGTATATATATATACAAAAAGTAAGAAAATAAGACAGATATGTAAAATTGTGCCAGAGAAATTGACATAATAATTGGAGGATTATTCATAGAAGTTAAGCAAAGCAAGTAATTATACATATAATATATGGCTATTACAGAAACTATGTATGAACAACGACTATAAAATGAAATAAAATAAAATAAAATAGAAATAAAATAAAAATAAACCAAAACTGCCATTGACGTGTAAAAGTATAAATAGGTTATGAAAACTAAATCTTTCAGATAGGAGGTTCCAGTACTAAATTATCATATATTTCAGGAAGGTCTATTGCTCTATTGATGCTTTTAAAATTTTTGGTGAGTATAGCCTCCAGGACCAATCGCTGGTGCTTATTCTTAATCTCATGATAGTGGGCCGAGGGGTTATAGATATTGAATGTGTGGCCTGTGTCCCGTATGTGTTGGTAAACTAGAGAGCGGGGATCTTTTCTTTTTACCGATCTATCATGCTCCACCATTCTGGTCTTCACCATTCTCCCAGTCTCTCCGACATACTTGGCATCACACTGCTCACATGATATGGAGTAAACGGCATTGTGGGTATTAAGGGAATCAATGGTTTCACTACTTTTTGCTATTGTCTGTTTTAGTTTGGTTGCCAGACTGAGTGTGTTGGAGAAATATGAGTTTACACCATATCTATTCAGAATTCGTGCTATGGCCGCCGATTTGTAAGAGTATGGAATGAAACAGGTGGACCGGTACTGAGCAGTATTTCTTATTCCTGAGGAATCATAAAAATGTTTGCAAATAAAGGATGTCGGATAGCCTGCAGAGTTGAGATTCTTGATTATGTTCTGTTTCTCTATTGCCTGGAAAGATGGAAGGGAACAATGGGTGTGTATACGCTTAGATAAAGTTTTTATAATACTGATTTTTTGGGAATTGGGACAACAGGAAGTGTAATGCGTGTAGTTGGGGAGGAAATCTTTTTTGTAATATACGGTAGTGTGGTAAGAGTTTGGAGTTTGAATTATTAGAACATCAAGGAATGGTATTACACCCCCTTGAGCTATTTCTATGGTAAACGACATATCCTCATTGTAACTGTTAAGGGATGCTAATATAGTTTCGTATGAACTCTGATCACAGACACAAAAGATATCATCTACATATCTGCGCCATAACACAATATCTGTTCTATGTTTTTCATTGATTGATTTGTCAACCATGATCATCACCAATTCTGCTGCAACGGTTGAAAACGAACTCCCCATTGGGGAACCCCGTATCTGTCTGTATGTTTGCGACTCAAATTTAAATACACTCATATTTAGACAAATATCTGCCAGGCATACTATTGTTTGTATGGTGGATGCATTGGTCTGTATTTCTGTCAGGAAGGCAACTATGCTTTCTCTAATAACTGAGTGGGGTAGGCTTAAAAACAATGAAACTACATCATAAGAGCCCATTATGGTGTTTGGACCAGGGGGAATTTTCCATAACTCCTCAATGAAATTAGGTGTGTTGTGTACCGTGAATTTATGGTTATATTGTTTCAGTAACGGGGAGAAAAATTTGGATAAATACCTGGCTAATGGGGCTGACGGTGATCTGTGACAGGCTACGATAGGGCGCAGTGGGACATTAGGTTTGTGTATCTTAGGTAATCCATATATGTAGGCGTCTGTGGTAAGGCGTGATGTGAATAATTTGAATTCTTCTGAGTTAATCTGGGAGAGTCTTTTTTGTTCTAATAGAGCTTTCCTGAAATCCTGATAGGTGCGAAGCTTGGCATCCTCATCTATGGGAATAAAAGTAGATTCATCTGTAAGGACGTCCATCATTTTGGATCTATACGTTGAGATATCCATAACGACTGTCTGTGATCCTTTATCAGAGTTGCAGACTATGATGTCACTCCGATCTTTCAACCTTTTCATAATGGTTCTCTCCATGCGGGCCTGGGGATTTTGGGTTGTGGGATTCATGAGTACGGATGAGATACGGCTTCTAATATCACTTTTCGCCTGGTGACTAAGGTCCTTAATAGAAGCCTCTACACCGCTGATGATCCTAGGGACATCAAATTTGGCATAATTGCGATAATTCAAGCCCTTAGATAGTAAGGAGATCTCTGCTTGTGAAAGTTCAGTATTGGAGAGGTTCAAGACTCGACGATGGTCTTCCGCAATAGCATGGTATGGAAAACCATACTTTTTCGACCAAAAATAAAACTTCTTATCATGCTTCATATTAAGTAAGGAATTTTGGGTTCGAATTTCATCAGTAATGCGTACTATGAGCGAGGAAAGGATTTGGGGCGCAACACATTGTGCGGTGAGAGTTAAGAGGCCCTTAAGGGACTTTGATATGAATCTTATGTTAGACATGCATCCCCGGTATCTGGAACGAAGAATGTAATCAGAAGCAAGGATGTAGACTTCAATGTAATCAGAAGCAAGGATGTATACTTCAATGTGATCAGAAGCAAGGATGTAGACTTCAATGTAATGAGAAGCAAGGATGTAGACTTCAATGTGATCAGAAGCAAGGATGTAGACTTCAATGTAATCAGAAGTAAGGATGTAGACTTTAATGTGATCAGAAGTAAGGATGTAGACTTCAATGTGATCAGAAGCAAGGATGTAGACTTCAATGTGATCAGAAGCAAGGATGTAGACTTCAATGTGATCAGAAGCAAGGATGTAGACTTCAATGTGATCAGAAGCAAGGATACTGATTCCGATGTAAACAGATGCAATGATGTAGACTTTGAGCAGAGGCAATCATTAAAAGCTAGATGTGGACAGATTCAGGGATTCAGATGAGAACAGATGCAAGATGCAACAGACTTCAATGTAAACAGAGGTAAAGACGAAGATGTAAAAGATGCATGGATTTAGACTGGATGTGGGCAGATACAAGAATGTAGACAGATGAAAGGATATATATGTAAATATATGCAAATATTAACGGCTGAATATAGATATATGTGCATATGTATTCAGATATTCATTCTAACGGAATCGTTACATTTTTTTCCTATTCCTTCATATATGCAAATATATGCGTTGAATATATGCAAATATCCGATAGGAATTGCGTAGTGAGTACCAAATTTACTAAATACCTTTATATAACTGCTTATTTTATACGAGAATAGATTCACAAAGGTAATAAATTTATTTATTATAATACGCAGAACGGAATTTAGAAAGCTAATCAATGTTCAAATATTTACATATTGGCATATGATCCTTTTTTGCTGGTTCTTCGTGCAGTTTTCCTCTACATAGATCGTCGGTTGGATGGATTTCATACAGATTAGGTGCTGAAATCAATGGTAAGTAGTTTTAAATAATATTTTTTAGGTATTCTGTATTCATGATGAGGATGTTTCAAATGCCATACAATAGCTTGAAGCAAAGAACTCATCTTGCATATCCTATACAACAACAAACTGCTTTATTAAGACATTTCAGTCCTGTAAGGACTCGCCATACATCAATTTCATGAAGAAAGGGGGAAAAACATAAACAAAGGAGAGAAGGGAAAATAAAAGGAAATCAAAGTATTCAACATAACTATACAAATTAACTATGGAAGTAAATTGTTCTGTAATTTTAGTTCTTAGAGATTACCTTGTTCTCTAACGCTTTAAGAAAGTTAAACAATTATATCGCTATATATTTTTTCTCGGACATTATTTTGATTAGCGCAACTGGGTTCACGTAGACTTGGATAATGTTTTTTTTTTAAAGATCTTATTCCGTTCCTCTTTAACAATAGTGCATTCAGAGATGTAGTGGGTCATTACTTCTATGCTTTGTTTTGCAGAATTTACAAATTACATCTTCCCATATCCTATATCAAATTTTCATATTGAAAATTTTCAACATAACATCTTATCCTATATATCATCTAATTCTTTGTGTTTGTCATATGTGTTTTTAGGTATTCTAAGATTTATGAGAAGATTTCAAATGCCGTATAGTAGCTTGAAACAAGAAACCTATCTTACATATCCCATATCAAATTTTCATATTGAAAATTCTCTTGAACACTTAATTCAACATAACTTCTTATCCTATATATCGTCCAATTCTTTCTGTGTTTGTCATATGTGTTTTAGGTATTCTATGTCAATTATGAGAAGTCTTCAAATGCCGTATAGTAGCTTGAAACAAGAAACTTATCTTGCATATCGCATATCAAATTTTAATATTGAAATATTTCTTGAACTTAATTCAACATAACTTCTTATCCTATATTATCAAATTCTTTGTGTCTGTCATTTGTGTTTTTAGGTATTCTATGTCCATAATGAGAAAGTTTCAAATGCCGTATAGTAGTTTGAAACAAGAAACTTATCTTGTATATCCTATAACAATTTTTTCATATTGAAATTTCTCTTGAACTTAATTCAACATAAATTCTTATCCTATATTTTATCTAATTCTTTCTGTGTTCGTCATATTAAAGCAGATTGTAGAACGATGTTTGACAATTTTACTACAAATGTTTCTTTTGAACGAAAAATCGTAATTTTAAGGAGAAATGCGACTATTTCTATCTTTAGGGATGAAGTATAAGAGGATGAATTGTGAAGAGTAATGAACGTAAAAGTAAATTGTGGTAAAATTGTCAAACATCGTTCTACAATCAAAAGCAGATTGTATTTGAGTGCCTTTCAAAAAATTCTAAATATTTTCTCACGCAGATTTGAGTAGAGTTATGTTTTTAATGGTCTAAACCACCATAGAAATCAACTAACGACTTAAAAAGTAGATATTTACTATTGTGATAGTTGCATGACCTCACTACACCGTAAATAAGGTATATTGTATCTATAGTACTGGCCATATTCCTGGCAAAAGGTAGGAATGTTTCTAACAAAACAAAATATGTTGGAATTCGACCAACGGCTTCTGTATAGATTATGAAAAGTATATATATTTAAATATATATTTCTCTGAATATATAGTTTTTTTGTTTAATTATATTCAGCAACATTGTAATTGCAATATTTAAAACTCTCGTTTGTTTTTTGGGTATGTAGATTTGTAGAGTTAGTTTGCTGCTATTTTGTTATATTTTAAATTTCTATTAATGCAAAATAGGTTAATATGTATAAATTTTCCATTCCATTTTACAGAGGGATATTTTGATACTATATAAATATTTAAAATACCATCAAAATATAGATTGGTCAGAGATATTTTGCTGTAAATGTAATGAAAGTTGGATCCTTCAAAAAGAAGTTAGAAAGAGAATTGTTGTTTTCAGCTTTGTAACTGAATTCACATACTGACACCAATTTGAACTGCAGGGAAAAATTTCCGAAACAATTCATCTAAAGCATTAATCATTGGCAGTTATGACCAGAAACAACCTATTTTGACCATATTGTCACGTAGAACATTAGGAAAGACAAACTTCAGGATGACACAGCAATTTATTTAAGGCACAAGCACAAACTGAAATTGATCTACTTATATAATTGTCTTATTCTGTCTGTGTGAAGTTCACTGTGTGAAGTTCACGGATAGATTTTGGTCAGAATGGATAAAATAAAAAAAGTGTCAAGGGATGGGAATCGAACCCACGACCTTCCGCTTACCGGGCAGATGCCATGACCACTAGGCTACCCTGGACATATTTTTCCGTTCATAAAGTTAATATATTTTTAATGTATCTTTTTTTTAAGGCAATTTCTTTATAAGGCAATTGGCCGTGTGACCATTTAGAACCTTGCGGAAAGTTATAGGGTCATTTTTTTGTGAATTTTTTTGTTTCGATTTTATTGAAAAAAAAAAACGATATGGTGCCTTTAAAAAATGATCTTTATTACTATGCAGTTTTCTATTTAGTCAATATACCTAAGTTCATGTTGCAAATGTAATTATCTCTATCGATTTAGTAGGTGAAATGCAAAAAAAAAAATCGACATGATGAAATCTTTATGAAAATTCACATTTTTATTTTTATATTTTCAAGACACACACAGTTTGGGGCGGGACGTTTCACAAGAGAGACATCCACGGCGCCAATTTATAATTGTAACGAATAGTATTTTAATTAAAACATTTTAAAAACACACAGTTTGGAACGGGATGTTTCACAAGAGTGACATCCATGGCGCCAATTTATAATTGTAACGAATAGTATTTGAATTAAAACGTTTTTAAAATATATACGCACTCGGGTAAAACCCGGGCGTTGCCCGGGCCATTCGTCTAGTAAAATATAAGAGAAGCAATAAGGGAAATATACAAAGTAGAAATATATAATCAACATTAATACTCTGTTAGTAAAATAAATCTTTTGCTACAATTTCATGAAAACAGATGATTTGATTAAGAAGGTTATTCTAATACTAGGGAAGCTTGAGCGCCGTTCAGGATGATCAAGAACTAATAATCATTAAGACACCAGGTGCTTACTTCAGTACCTAAAGATGATTATACGAGGTATTGAAGTTCGTATAAGGTAACCAGAAGATTGTGAAATAATTTAAATGGATTTAAACGATATATCAATCGAAATAATTGCAAAAGGTTTCTTTATTCAATAAAAATGGCACGCTTTCAAGTGTTAGCTCATCATCAGGCCAATTGTTTCGCAAATTCCTACAATATATATAGAGGTGTAGGAGGTATTTTTTTACATATTTATACTTGAAAAAAGTTTTTTAATTTCTTTGAGAAATACTTTAAATATATATATCCCAAAACCTTATTTACTTATAACGGAAATAAAATTTATAAAATATGCTATGCAAAAAACTATGTGTGTTGATGGCACAAGATGGCACCTACAACAAACAGATTCAATTGCAAAAGCGTTCTGTATTTTAAATGATCATTAATGATGATGTTGATTGCTGCCGATCCAATGTCCACACTTTTCTCTAACTGCTGATACGTAATTCTTCGATCTTCTCTAAGTAAAAATCTTACCAGCTCATTTTTTTCTTGGGTCACTGCTGTTGGTGGTCGACCTGAACAAGGTTCATTTTCAAGGTTGGTTGCCAAATTTAAATCCATTAAACCAATTAAAAACTGTTCTAATAGAAGGAACCTTATCTCCCAAAGCTTTCATAAATCTTTAATGTAATTCTTTAGGAGTTAAATTACTTTTATAATCATAAAAGATCATGGCGCGTAAACTTTCTCTAGTCAACTCCATTGTGTCTGATACAATGTTTAGAGATTACCGCTGCCTCTGTAAACAAAGTCGCTCCCTCTATGAATTATTGTTGTTATTATTTTATGAAAATGTTTGTTGGGTAAAAATGCATGTAGATTTTAATGGAATAATTTATTTTTAAATATTTTAATTATTTAATATGGATTGCAAAAACTTTTAGAGTGACCCTTGTAACTCGCGCCTAGATAATATTGTAACGTATAAAATTGGGAAAGACAAACTTCAGAATGACACAGCAATTTATTTAATGTAAGAACCAAATTAAAGCTAGAGAGAGATATTTATAACCCAGGTTCCTGGAGCGCAGAACGCCAACTCTATGGGAAACTAATAAAATAGCAGAGAGGCAATGAGAATATTTTACAGTGTATCAAAATACAAATAACGAAATTCAAAAATATTTTCATAGAATGATAAATAATCTGCTACAAAATTTATTTTTGTAGAACGACATTTGAAAATTATCCCGCATGTGTTTCTTTTGGACGAAAAATCAAAATTTTATTTTAAGGAGAAATAACGATTATTTCTAACCTTAAGAATAAAATATGAAAGGATGAATTGTGAAGAGTAATGATAAACGTAAAAATAAAAGGTTAGAAATAATCGTTATTTCTCCTTAAAATAACATTTCGATTTTTCGTTCAAAAGAAACACATGCGGGATAATTTTCAAATGTCGTTCTACAATCATAAGCCGCATTATATTGTATTATAAATATATATTTAAAAAAAACATATGGAAAAGTTTCTGTTATTGGATCAGATGCATTATGAAGCTTTGTGACATAATCTGCTATCCTATAGGTGGTTGTACCTTTTCCATAGGTAGGCCTGGTATTGCTCTACTTCCAGATATCCTCAATTCGTACTTCCAACCAAAGAGGAAATACGGAAGACACGTGTTCAGACTTGCAAATAAAAATGTTCCGAATGATAAAAGAGAAAGTTGGTCAAGTTTTAATTACATCTCGTTTTTTTTTTGTGTCTTAATACTCTGCAGTGTGAAAAGGCTAATTACACATACACACCCGCAATTGGTCAAATTACATTAAATTTCATTAACTTGGTGTCTAATCGAAATCTTTTGATGTGTCGGGAAGAAATGTCCTCGGGCTTTGAACACCTAATTAATAAATTAATAAGTCTCTTGTTAAAAACCTGATCTCATTTTGAGGACGATATTCTGTCATTTCGTCTGCCTTAATTTAATTAAGTTTTTTTTTTCCTCTTCGTCTGTTTAGAAATTCTTATCAATCGACACACATTAAATTAATCTTAGAAGAAATTATATAAACTTACCTAGATTGTGTGTGACCTCATTCTATGATGCAACTCACTATTTTAAGAATTATTATATATAATACAAATGAAAACACCAAAACACGAATGTTTCTTTTCACAAATAAATCAAACTTCTACTGTCCTTACTGCGACGAAAAATATTGGGAGGGCTTGGTTCATCAGTGGTGAACCCTCCCAATATTTTTTTGATCACAGTAAGGACAGTAGAAGTTTGATTTATTTCTGAAAAGAAACATTCATGTTTTGG
>CP092877.1:37062989-37136398 GCA_030710605.1 Cordylochernes scorpioides | reverse complement strand
ATGGTAATAGATAAAATAATGAAATATGAAGCAACTTTTTATTCCTAATAACCAATTGTTAATAGACCAAACGAACAAAATAGATACCAAACGATCTTCATAAAAAAACAAGCCTACACCTACTAACAAACCAACGCTTAATTTAACCGACAAAACTAACAAAATAAGACATTGAATGAGCTTCATATAAAGATAGCAGACACCAAATTAACAGACCAAACGAACAAATAGGCAAGCAGACGAACGAAAGGAAGAGCAATCCCTCCCTCCGTCAATTACAAACAGCAGACAATTATTTAACCGCCGCGCACGTTGATCGGCTGATGCGTAGGTGGGATGAAGGGGAGCTACTGGAGGGAGTTAGGGACTCTCTATGGACTCCATCTCTGGACTTTAGTTTATTTAAGGGATAGACAATCTCCTGACGGATTTTTAAGTCCAGGGACTTAGGGACCTGTCTATACTAGCCCCTCTAAATGACAGCTGGCCAAGCTGAAATAGGACGAGGTCTCCTGACAACGAGTTTTTTGCGTGTCGTACTATTAGTTTCATTGAGCGACGCGCGTCGTTCTGGCCTTTGATAGATTTGTACTTTACTCTTCCGATTCTCTTTTTGATTAGAATTCCTTTTTCTTTTGGTTTATTTTTATCTCTGTGAATTAATCATTATACTTTTATACTGTGATACATTAGCGCGCCATCTGTTATGAAAATTTGAAACTATTATAGACACGTATGATTCTTTTTGAAAATTAAACAAATTCTACTGCCCTTACTGCAATGGAAATATTAATGAGAAGGTTTACCACTAATAAGCCAGGCCCCACCCCCCATTAATTTTTACATTGCAGTAAGGGCAGTAGAAATTGTTTAATTTTCAAAAGAATTATACGCTTTTATAATAGTTTCGAATTTTCATACTTTCATACTCTTTTTCGATTTTCGTATAAAAGCCATTGTTACATTTCCTCTCGATCTTTTGATATATTTGTGATTTCTTCTTTCTTTATGATTAATTTGAAGTATTATTTCTTCTTTTTTATATTTCTTATCAGAGAGAGTATAATTATTCATTCTACTTTTATCTATTCTTTAATCGTTTTTAATGGATATCTGTTGCGGCTTTTGAGATAGTTTTGGACTATCTTTTGGTTGAAATATATTATCCATACCTTTTGATCTCTTTTGACAATAGATTGAATATTCTTATCTAATATTATTTTAAATTCTTTAGCACTAATAATTATTGTTTAAAATATATTGTAATTATTTATTTTTCTTTTTTCTTATCTTCACACAATCATATTAAGGTATCAAGCTTTGTACTCGAGAATATGAAGAAAAATATTCCGAAATCTTCTCATTTTGTTATAGCGTAAAACTACCTCTTTATTTTAATATTATATAAATACGCTAATTTTGAATCTAGCCTATATATTGTAACCATCAAAAGGTTCTCTGATAATTAGAAGTACTTTGAATGCATACACACACAACTATATTATTTTTAAATACAGTTAAACCTGTCTATAGCGCCCCCTCTAAATAGCGCCTCCCTCTCTATAGCGCCCTATTTAAAATACGTAGTACGATGCGATTTGCATTAAAAGTGACCTGTCTATAACACCCCCTCTCTATAGCACCCTATTTTGGTGAGTCCCAAGAGGGGGCGCTATAGACAGATTTAACTGTATTTATAATTAATTATACATAAAAAACAATTCACTGAGTGAAGGGTTTCTTTTTAATGAGATTGATAGGCAATTTGCATAATACGGTTAAATCAGCAATCAATGAAAAAAAAAAGACACTCTTCCCTCAGCAAATTTCCATTTATTTATAATTTTATACCGAAGGGACTATAATATAATAACAAAATATATAATTAAAACTATTTTATACTGCTCCCTTTATGTTGCAAGGAATAAATATTGAAATAGGGTGGACATAGTTCATCAGTAGTGAATCCTACCAGCGGTTTCACCATTTTAATCTATAGACAGTTTTACTAATGTATTAGATTGAATTTCTTATATACTCACAAGGTAATAAGATCAAATCCAAATAAATAAATAGTGTGTGACGTTTCGGTAACAACGCTGTTACCGAAACATCACACACTATTTATTTATTTGGATTTGGTCTTATCACCTTGTGTTTATAATCTACTAGACGAATGACCCGGGCAACGCCCGGGTTTACCCCGATTAAATGTTTTATTCAAACACTATTCGTTACAATTATAAATTGGCGCCGTGGATGTCACTCTTGTGAAACGTCCCGCTCCAAACTTTACATGTACATTAGGTCAGCTGATATTACCTCCCATCTTCACGACTAGAGGCGCTGCTCGCGAGCTAAGTAGAATAATTTGAATATATAGTGTTAATAATTGATTTATATATTTTTAAAAATATCCTATCGTCTTCCCCGTATTTTTTTACCTATGTATGGAAATTTTGGTTTGAATTAGTGAACTACTGCGAATTTGTATACAGGACATACAAACAAACATACAAACATTCATTTATATATATATATATATATAATCCAAATTGTGCCTTATCATTTCTTATATACACTTCATTCGTTTTTCAATGTAATAAATGGATGTTTTGAAAGAACTAGGAACATATGTATTGCAGTATAAAGACAGAAGAAATAACTTTTATATATGTTTAGAAAGAAAGGAAGCGTTATAAAATACTTGTCAGTTTTAACGAAGAATGGCTCTCTAAGAGTTTTTTTTTTCTTATCCTTTTATTAGTTTGAATTAGACAAGATCTTGGAGGTCGTGCTCATAAAGAAGTTCAAGAACTCTTCTTGGTTCTCTGTACAGGGATCCTTTGTCCTTTCCAATACAATTTAGTATATGTTGGGGAGTGGCTTCTTCGGTTTTGCACCTAGTGCACATGGGGAAGCTTTCTCTAAAAGTAATGTTGATATTTAGAACAATTATCTGAAAATCGAAAGAATCCACTGAAATTTTAATTACAATAAAACTCAGGCTCAAGCTTTCGGGTACTGTAAGCCCTTCTACAAGAGCATGTAAAAACTTCATTTCGTTGTATACTCCTGTAGAAGGGTTTACAGTACCCAAAAGCTTAAGAGAACGTTTCAATAATTTTTTTAAATTAAATTTAGATTTTCTTTTCCTTTCGAAAAAACCAACCTTTCAGATTTATCGTAAAGATAGAGGCTGCCTGGCTGAGAAAACCTCTTTGTGTAAAATACAAAATAGTACACAACACCTGCTATAACTAAACTTCCAAAGAAATAACTTCAAGAAGAGACCATGCGTGACCATATTTTTCGATGCTTTCTCAGGTATTAATCATATATTTCTGTTTTCATTTTTTATATCTATCTTTTGAGCATCAATAATTCTTGATCGATGTTCAAAGGGAAAGATAAGTTCGATACCTAGCAACAGAGAGATGATATCATCAACGAAGATCAAGGGTCTTATTGAATTGTATACAAAATGAATTGTATATAAGCTGCTAAAATGTATTTAGGCGCAAGTATCCCAAGCTGGGATATCGCGTCCGATATGTCGAATAAAATATGAATATTTAATAAAATAAGAAACCTATTTTCGGAGGCTGTGTTTTATTGTAATTATCTGAAAATTATAATTCTTTTACTTAAATTTGAGAATTAAAACAATGAAATAGGGCCATTCTAAAGCTACTTTCTCATGACAACATATCGTAGCTATTCTGTACACTATCGATTTACTGCCAAAAAAAGACACCTTTAGAACAAATCTCTACAAGTAGACAATCAAATAATTAATAATAACAATCTTTATACTTCCCACTTAAACTCCGCCTTTGCCGGTCCCAAGCCCGGAAGAAAAAGGAAGAGGAGCAATAACAAGTTGCCAAAAAACCTAGGCTCAGCTGGCCTGGCTGATAGTACCCTGTAAGGGCTCCTGATCCAGGGATAAAGGATGAGCAGTGTCTGTGCTCCATGTTAGAAGCGGCTGCAAATGGTATATGTTTCTCATGTCAGATATGGCCATTTCTTTTGGAGCTAAGTCGGCCTGCCACTGAGTAGTACTCCTAGTCTTAATGACAAAGGCTGACGCATTCTACTTCACCCAATCATGACGGTTGTCACTCATCCATTGATGAGCTCTACTCATCCCCAGCAGACACCAAGTTTGGTGCCTCTTTTGTGTTACACCAGATTGAAAATTCATCTTCACTCTTGTCTTTTGAGCAAGTTTCAGAGATGCCAGAATTCTATAAAATCTTGGTCTTAAAAAATTATGTCTAAAATTTGGAATTTCTGCATATGTACTATAGAGTCTGTGCTAAGATAAAGCCTGAGCTATGCAGTTATTTTTATCTCGGTCCCCTGAATGGATATTTAAAACAGATTTGCCTGGAAGTCAACAAGTGTCCTAGAAGTATCAACTATACTCTAGGTACTTGAAGTCCCACTGTAGTTTCAGACAAAATGTATTCTCATTGATTTTCCTAAGATTTTGTGGGAGTGCCTGAGCCTTTGCCTTGAGAAAACGTACTAGGTGATGACAATGATGCTATGTATAAAGAATGGGCAAATATTCGAGATTAGAATGAAGTGAAGAAACTTCAAGCCTCACGGTAACTATCAGAGCTTAGTGAATTTCTCTCTCTGAATAGTTCCAGCCATTTCAGATCCATAGAATCGTAACCTAAGCCTTTCCTCTCTCCGGGATGTATCCGACCTTGAGAGCCCTTGAACTTGTAAGAATCTGCCACTCGAATGTTTGGATGGCTTGCTCAATCTGGTAAAAAAATGTTTGATGGTTTGTTTCGAAAGTCCCCAGAGAGGACCGGCGAGGGAGCGCGGCTAGGAACAACAAGAGTTACGTAACCGCCACGCAGGCGGAGTTCCACTACCCACTCGTCCTCCCACAGTCCTGCACCGCCCGGTGTGTTATATCACTCCCCTCGCTGCCTCCCACTCCTGGGACCGCATGGACAACAGCACGGACACAGGACAACAAGACCAGCACGGACAACAAGACCAGCACGGACAAAGGACAACAAGACCAGCACGGAAACAGGACAACAAGACCAGAAGCTACAACCCATCCTCAATAAATCACTCGAAGACTTAGGACTTTCCCACTATGTCAAGATGACAATCTAAATATACCCATATCTCTCAAAATCTATTTTGTCCATCTCTACACATCCTATATATGTTCAAAAAATCTCATAAACAATGGTAGACGATGGTAAAACACTAGACTGACCATCCAATAGAAGTATTTTCGATGATTTACGAGTACTCTTGGCCATCTCTAAGCCTCCAATCTTAAAAAATCTCAGCAACAATGGTAGATGATGGAAAAACACTAGATTGACCATCCAATAGAAGTATAATCGATGACTTCCGAGTACTTTTGGCCATCCCTATCTATTAAATGATAAACCCGTGTATAAACACTTGACTACATGTTCAGAAGAAGTATTAAGGTTTGTATATTCGTTCGAATTCGAGAGCTCTTGGCTTTATCTAGGTCTGCTATATAAACCTAAACAACCAGCAATATATAGTAGACCATCATAACACCCCAAGAATAACTATTAAGTCAAAGCATATTCGAATCTATAGAACAATACTGAAAAACAGGTTAAATAGCTCAAGGGTAAAAATCATCAATAGGTCTATATGGAGGAAGTTGAAATATAATATTGGAAATGATGAATTTTATCAATATAAATGAGAAAGTGTATGATGAAAAAGATTCAGATGGTGAACAGACTGCTGTAATGAAAAAGAATCGAGCTTAGAAGGCTACAAAAGAGATTTAAAAGATCTGTTTAGCTAAAAATTCAGCCCAATTTGTTTGGAACTGCGCATGATGGAAAGGAAATGCGTATAGTTGATAAGATCCTTAGTTTTTTTTTTTTAAGAAAATTAAAATTTGAGTTACTCGCTTAAATTGAATCATTGTTAATTTAAACAAAATATCTTTCTATATCAATCTAGCTGTCATTGTGGCAAGGAAATCCAGGACTCGAGACGCCTACTGCTGGAATGTCCACTCTTCTTTATCGCTAGACAACAGACAGTAAATAATGTTGTATATCTGTATGAATTTGTAAATACTAGAGAGAATTGTCGCAGATTTAACTATTTTTGTAAATATATTTATGATTATCTTTCTAACCTGAAAGGTTCAGATTCCTAATATATATTATTGTTTCTCTTTTTTTTTAAATTATTTTTCTCTCTTGTATAAAATGTTTATAACTGTTTCTGTTTAAAAATGTAAATCGACGCAATTATCCCTAGCCGAGATATCGCGTTTTGTGTGTCGAAATAAAATTAAATAAAATGTATATATCAATTTATGATAAAATTGTGAAAACGTTTAAAAAATGCAAAAATATTTTCTCACAATGAGTTTTTTTTTTAAATCCAAGCTTTAAAGCGATAACGTTCTTCAACGGGCTTAATAAAAAATATCGACTATATCTTACAAAAATTTGTAAACATTTCTTGTAAGTTTCTATTTTGAAATAAAAGAAACTCATTGTGAGGAAATCTTTTTGTATTTTTTAACACATATCGAAATCTGAAGATAAATTAAAGTCTTCCATAAGTGACCATATTTGTAAAAATCTGGAATGATCTTATTTGACATGAACTAACCTCCAATGAACGACAACCTCCCGAAGAAACCAAGAG
Source organism: Cordylochernes scorpioides (assembly GCA_030710605.1). Taxonomy (NCBI): domain Eukaryota; kingdom Metazoa; phylum Arthropoda; class Arachnida; order Pseudoscorpiones; family Chernetidae; genus Cordylochernes; species Cordylochernes scorpioides. The sequence goes on along the minus strand of CP092877.1, from coordinate 37,129,702 downwards.
TTTTTAGATGGCTTACATAGAAGGTTGTTCTGATTCTTTACATGATGGAATATGTATTGAATGGATACATGACTATAGCCATAGTTGAAGCCATATCTTCATTATTGAGGGATTAGCCTATTAATAATAATAATAATATCTTCAATATGTTCCGAGTTAGGAGTAGAGACTGCCACAAGACACCTATCCAGGTATGGTTGGGTTACGCATCAGACTGAAGTTGTCAAAACACTGAGTCACAAGGCACAAAGATAGTCTGAGCTTTCCAAGATATCTTACTTAAGAAGCACCACCATCTTCTTCTTTATTCATCTTTTCCGCATTTGTAGCTTCCTTGAAGATGAGGTTTTCTAATTTTTCGAAATTCTTAGAATTTAAATGATTGTATAATAATATAGTCATTGATTGTTCTCGATATTTAGATCGTTTCGTGCACTTTTGCCTATATTTAGACGGGATGTCAATAGGGCTGTGTTATTTGTCATTTGTCTTCGGTCGTTGATTCATGTATAGCTTCCCCAGCAAGCCCTTTCTTGCTTCTCTCCCCCTTGACACATTGTAAATAACAATGCTGATTATTGTAAATATTGTTCCTGTATATACCCTACCTTCTCTTGGAGAAGCTCTATAAGACCAAAGGGTCATAACAGGGACTTTTGTTGTTGTTATTACTGCTATTCTTGCATGTACCCTACATTTCCGTGCTTGGAGAATCCGTATAAGATTAAAATGTTTTAAGGAAGCTTTTTGTTGGTGTATTTAGATCGTTCCTGAGGATTGTGTTCCGAACGAACCAAGGTGGAGACATGATTTTTTCTGATAATTTTATTTTCAAAGATTTCTAACTTTTTAAGGATGGCCTTATATGTTATCATAAAAATGGGTTGGCCGTATATAAATATTGGTCTTTTTATTAACGTGTTAATGGTTCTTTTACAATGAAGGGATAATTTGCTTTTCGGCCTTTAGACATCTGCTAAACTCACAGATCCTATGGTAAAAGTTCATATAGACTGCATAGTTTCGCACCATACTTTATTTTTATAAATCCAATTGTCATTATCGATAAAATTTGTAACAATTAACTTTACTGGCAATTTTCTTATCATTGCAGTAAGGTCTATAGAGATAATATTTGTCGCAATTATTGAAAATAAGCACGTTGCCAGTAAATTTAATTGTTACAAATACTTTATTTTGCTAACAGATTTCCAATTTTCTACCATCTTCATATCAAAGGTTATTTTGTTCCTTCCTAAAAGCTAGAATGGTACAAACTATTCACAGATACAATCATATAAGAGTGGAGTGAACATGTAAAATAAACAGAAAATGTAAGAGTGGAAGATATGACATTGTAAAGTGTCAAACTATAGCTAGAACAGGACATTTTCAAATTGCAACTCCACAAACAAACATCTACGAAGAAGGAATAAAAGTTAACGTCGACGAGTTTCTTTTATATGTCATGATGATGTCAGGCGATTCCTTCTCTTGTAAAACATATACGAGTAAAAGACCTAGCATTATAGAATTTCCCAATGTCAACCAGAATAGGACATTCCAAGATTGCAACTCCCTACATAAAGAGCGGATAGAATTTGTAATAAATAATAGAAGACCTGGCATTAAAGAATTGACAAATGTCAATCTTCAACCAGAACAAGACATTCCAAAATTGCAACCCTTACACATAAACATGTACGAGTAGAAAACCTGGCATTATAGAAATGCCAAATGTCACCCAGAACAAGACATTCCAAGATTGCAACTCCACAACCAAACATGTACAAGAAAACCTGACATTATAGAATTTACAAATGTCAACCAGAACAAGACATTCCAAAATTGAAAACCTACACATAAAGAGCGGACAGAACATGTAAGAAATAATAGAAGACCTGGCATTATAGAATTGCCTAATGTCAATCTTCAACCAGAACAAGACATTCCAAGATTCCAACTCTACAACCAAACATGTACGAGAAGACCTGACATTAAAGAATTGACAAATGTCAACCAGAACAAGACATTCCAAGATTGCAACCCCACACATAACGAGCGGATAGAACATATAAGAAAGAATAGAAGACCTGCATATAAAATATGTCAAATGAGGGCAATCAAACAGTAGCTTGTCAACATCCTAATCTACCCGTGACATAGGACCATATCGAGGCCAAGGATTTCCGTTTTACCATAGGATGGTTTTCAGTACAAATCCAGAGACTTCAAGTATATCTTCAAATATTTAAAATCCATAGCTAATTATCTATTCGTTTTACCATAGGATGGTTTTCAATGCATAGCTAGGTACCATCAGTTCCGCTAAAAAGACTATACTAGATCAATTTTTCTTTTATCCTTAAAAATGTTAGCCTAATGTCAAAAGAGGATTTAGTGTTATGATAACGTTCTCTAATGGATTTTGCGAAAAATATGCTCTTTAGGAAATATATTTGTTGTTGTTGTCGTGTCCAATGAAGAGCCTCAGATGTCTCCATGCATCTCTATCACAGAAGTTGCAATGTTCCCTATCTTGGGTGTGTAAAGCTGCTGTTCTGGTCAAATATATTTGTTGAAGAAAATATTTGACAGATTAGTTCATACAAGGAATTTTAAATTAATGGGAAAAGCCCTAAATTTATAAATTTTGAAAATATACGAAAAATTATATTGGGAAAAGAGAAATGACTATACATTGAAAAGTCCAGAAAAATACAGCCACGTCAACCAATGAATTATTTAACTCCCGACATTTCAGTGACCTACCGTCACTCTCTTCAGGGGAATGGTTACTTTGAATCCTAGTTCTACTTATATACATATACGATTTTCTAAAATAGTTGTAAAGCGTCACGTATTTGCATATATATAGATATAAATGATCTTCAGAACTAAAAATTGAATGTACTGCAGAATTTTGAAGAATGGGAGATTTCATTTTTTTCTGATCTTAACAAAATTTTCAAAAATTTCTGTGATACCTCAAAATTGAGATTTTTTTTTTTTATAATTATTATATTTAATATAAAGATGATGTTAATCTACCTATTCGTTAATAGAATAAAAATTACAAAAAAAAAACGAAATGAAGATTTTTTTATTTTTCTGTCTACTATTGTTACAAAAACGACTGTATATTCACTTAAATTCCAATTCCCAATCGATACAAACAATTTTGACTTTTCCTATATTCCCGAAATTGCCCGATTTCTAAATAATTCAACTTATTTTATCAATTTTCCTATATTTAATCGAAGCTAATTGATCTGGCCAACCTTACAAACCTTGACTCAATATGAAAAAAATAATAGTACAAAAGTGAAATTGTACTGGGATCAGATGAATGAATTAAGAAAAAAGGCATCTCCTGATCTTGCAACTAAAATTTGCTGATAGCTTGCGCTATTTGTCAGATTAAATATCAACTATTCGTTGATTTTTAATTATTCCAGAATTGGGCCAAATACCCATTTTTGATTAATCAAGAAAAGCTAACCATGTATGTGTTTCGGGCTATTGGCCCTCATCAGCGTCGTACAAGCTGTACCTCAACGACCAAAAAAACCTGGTCTTCCAGGCATCCTGAAAAATCATGAAATGGGTATTTAAGGCCAGAAGTGCGTGAGAAGGCTAAACAATGTGAAAAGATAGTACAAACTTGATTCAATAGCCAAAATAAAATGTATTGAAGATTTGATCATATTTTCGCTTATCGTGGATCACATGTCGTAAACGGTGGTCTCATTCTGTAGAGAACTTTCCAATATCTTCCAAACATAAGGGTTCTACTATTCTACAATCTTTTAATCTTTCAAGAAATACCTTATAATCATAATGTTTTTAACCAAAACGTATCATCTAAATAAGATATCTCCGTCTAACGAGGCTTCAATTCGGAATATTTGATGAGTTGAGACTTGAGTTTTTCCCCAGTTTTATTCGAACATATAATTTGAGAGTCCATATCATAAATAACATTTTCATGTAAAACATATGGTTCTTGAATCAAAAGAATGTCAGGTGGGTCATCTCTAGTGTTGGCCTGTAGCTCACTTATAGCAGTAATGTACATATATCAATTGTGTTGATATTTTTAAAAATATTTTCATCTAACTAACTTGCATACTAATTCTGTACATATTTAAAATATCTTTCTTTCTTTTCTTTCAAAATATTTGTTTATTTTTAAAGTGCAAGTGTCCCTAGGTGGACATAGCGCTCTAAGTCGAAATAAAGAATAAAGAGAATTGAGTTTTGGAGATATTATAGTCTCAAGTGAAGACAATATCCTAAATTTTAGGTTTGTAACCGCCTTGAGTTAATCAGCCAGAATCTAGAAAATTCCCCAATAACTGTAATTTTTACTATTATGAAACTGTAGTATTGTCACCGTGAAATAGTTAGTTGAATTGTTGATATGGTTGAAATCTTAAAAAAGGATTTTTTTCAAAATATTCAAATTTCTTATATTTCACATTAAGTATACACATTTAGCTAGCTCTCAACACCTGTAGTGTTCTAGTAACTTTTTAAAGAAACATATAAAGACAGTAAGATTCTATTAAAAGAGAAAATTTCTATAAAGTATAAAATAAAAATTATAAACGGTAGCAATATAAACGCTATGCCTGTGGAAGGATTATAAAGATACGAAAGCTTGCAATTTTTGCGAATAAGGAAACGCATTGCTACCGTTTATATTTTTCATTTTATATTTTATATACAGTATTTTTCCTAATTTGACCGCCTTTGCCGGTCCCAAGCCGGATGAAAAAGGAGGAGGGGGAGCAGTAACAAGCTCACTAAAAAACCTGGGTTCAGCTGGCCTGGCTGATAGTACCCTGTAAGGGCTCCTGATCCAGGTATACAGGATAAGCAGCGTTTGTACTCCATGTTAGGAGCGGCTGCACATGGCGTCTGTTCCTCATGTCAGAGGCGGCCATTTCTTTTGGAGCTAAGTCGGCTGACACTGAGTAGTGCTCCCAGTCTTGATGACAAAGGCAGACGCATTCTACTTCACCCAGTGTGGAGATAAGAAAGAAGAAGAAGAATTTGATCAAACTTCTCCTTAGTGAACAGCGACCATTTTTGGAATTCAATTTGAACTAGACTAAAATAAACCTCCAATGAAAGACCACCTCCTTGAGAAACCAAGAGTTTCTTTTTTTTTCTATAGAAACAATAGACAATAATGGGCGATGGTTGTTCTTTAATAAGATTTTATTACTTAATAGCAATTGTAATTAGCATTCCTAGTAAGAAATATTAGGTATGGAGAGTAAATGTGTGGATGTTTCCGATAATAATACTTTTTAATGTGATTAATAATGATTTTAAAGTTGTTTTGGTATTTTTGCGCTCTTTCGATTTTGCCATTCTCAGTTTCTGACTCTTACGTGTCCATTTCGAAGCAAAGAAATAACAACTGTGGCACCCATCTCTAAGAAGCATCTTGGAATGGACAGGGCTTAACCTGTTCATTATGTTCGCAATCCACGGCTAGTGGAGTCTCTTACCAAAGTGGAAACTAAACTTTTTAAATTTTTATTTATTAATCAACCATGCGCGATATTGAAATATTTACGGCCTATTACAGAGGAAACAAACAAAACAACAAACAAATTAAAACTTAGAATTAAATATTTACAAATTTACATGTATTAATCGACAGAGTTCATAAAATTTATATAGACAAAGTGGCTGATGTAAAAGTTGATTCATTTAGATTAGGAAACAATCGATGTCTCACTTCTACAAAGTTCGGACAGTCATAGATAAGGTGAAGAGCAGTTTGTTCAGTTTCTCCGCAGGAACAATTTAGTGTTTCTGATAGACCTCTTTTATTCACCGAGATAACATCCTACAATGCTACTTCTGGTCTTTACTGGAGCTGGTCGTTATTAGAGGTTCATTTATATCAGAACGAGTTATGGAATTTATAAAAATTGGTCGCTTAAAGAGGTAGTCACTCACGGGAGGTGAATCACGAGCATTAGCTGGTTACACATTAAAGCATGTGCTAAAGTAGAAAGGACGTCAAGATCCCCTTAATCTAATTATTTATTTGAGATCATTAAGATTAATTAAGGTAACGTTAAAATTAATCGTTTTTAACTACACTTAATTGGGGGACGACATTCGAATATATAAACTCTATCGCATTCAAGATTCGGCATAATTCGTATGGCTCATCCTTACTTTTCATACCATTTGATATTTTGATGGAACGCTTTTCATGATTTTACGTGTTATCCTTGCGCAGGGGCCATGATAATCTTCTCTGTATCGTTTAAATTTTAGTATATGTACCGCCGAACAAGTATCGCAGGGGCCATGCTAATCTTCTCTGTATCGTTCATATTTTGGTAGTTGTACCGCCGAACAAGTATCGCAGGGGCCATGCTAATCTTCTCTGTATCGTTCCTATTTTAGTAGTTGTACCGCCGAACAAGTATCGCAGGGGCCATGCTAATCTTCTCTGTATCGTTCCTATTTTGTAGTTGTACCGCCGAACAAGTATCGCAGGGGCCATGCTAATCTTCTCTGTATCGTTCCTATTTTAGTAGTTGTACCGCGGAACAAGTATCGCAGGGGCCATGCTAATCTTCTCTGTATCGTTCCTATTTTGTAGTTGTACCGCCGAACAAGTATCGCAGGGGCCATGCTAATCTTCTCTGTATCGTTCCTATTTTAGTAGTTGTACCGCCGAACAAGTATCGCAGGGGCCATGCTAATCTTCTCTGTATCGTTCCTATTTCAGTAGTTGTACCGCCGAACAAGTATCGCAGGGGCCATTGCTAATCCTTCTCTGCATCGTTCCTATTTTAGTAGTTGTACCACCGAACAAGTATCGCAGGGGGCAATTTATATGGCACGCTTCACGATTTAGCGTGTCATCCTTGCGTAAGTGCCATGCTAATCTTCTCTATATCGTTTAAATTATAAATATAAATAAAAGGAATATTCAATGAGCATTACATATTCTTCAGGGTGTTTTTTGACTAAGAACTAGGGGTGTTAGACATTTTCGATCTAGGTACAGAGAAAACATTAATTTCCAAGATACACTAGTTATGCAAAAGATATTAAATTTTAGATCGATTTTGATTGTGATCTATAGAAATGTATGAAAATATGCATCTATAGAGCTGATTTAGAACATATTTGAGAGTTGATGTTATTTAAAATTAATTAATCAATAAATATCATTGGTTATATAATCGTCTGAAGCAAATTCATAAAAAGCGCGAAATCATAAAGCAAACGATTTTTTGATTTTTTTTTATTATTTTGCTGAGCATTTTCGAGCATTTCTGCCCTTCCACAGGAATAAAATAGAAAACGTATAAGAAGATTAATTATTTATATACATATCTGCATATTTACATATTTAAAAAAAAAAACTTTAAAAGAAACATTTCCCCTCATGATTTCGCACTTTTTATGAATCAATAAATATTTTCCATATAGAATGTGCAGAGGCCACAAAAAGAAAGAATACCAAATTCTGTAATGTTGTTTAGAAGAAGTATTTATCTTTGTAAATAAAAATATTATCTCAATATTTACAAAGATATCTTGATCAGAAACTCCTTTAATTTACCAAACGAGTTTTACATGTCGTCATATATTAAGTTTATGAACATGTAGAATCTTTTGATGGCTTGCCCATCCAAGAAAAAAAAACGCTATTTTATCCAAATAAAAACACAGGTTATAGTGAATTTTATTCTTTTGATAAATATTGTAGTGAAATTGTTAGATTAATGAAATTTATTTTTTAATTATTAGCTAGGTTTCATTCTGCTGTGTTAACATTGTATTCGTGAATGTGCAAGTATTAGTGTGAAAGTTAATGAAGCAGTTTTTAGGTATAAGAAACTTTACTTATTTACATATGAGTTTTACATACTAACTATTGTTTGTTTTTTTGGGTTTAAGATTTTGTTCTCTATTTGACTCGTTTATCCAAGAAACTACTGGAAACCTTGCTCAGTGTATTTCATTCTTACCTTTTTGAAATCATTATTGGATTAAGAATTTATATATACACTCATGGGTAAAAAATAAGGAAGTTATACCTTTTCGCATATATATTGGGATTCAGATAATAATTTTCAAAGATATTTGATACATAGTGACCTTTATTGAAGATACACGAGATAACCAAGTGTGAACATAATTGTCTCTGTCTATTTAAAAAAAAAAAAAAAACGGTGAGATCAAAATATGAAACTTCTTAAGTTTTGTCTATGAGTGTATATGCACACGTTAGATTATTGTCGTTCACACAAGATCCTTTCTTCCATGGTTATTAGAGTGAAATTTGATTTAACATATTTAAATATGGGAAAGGCTTTTATAAGAAGGCGCTTTAATAGAATCGATATTACTTAGGTTAAAGGAAGTTTATAGGAGGAATAGGAGCTAAGACTAAACGTTATGAGGATTTCAGTTTAAATCGTAGTTTATTGATGGCCATGTCATGAGTTTTATTTCAAATTTTCTATTAATGTTATTGATATATTAAATATTTAATAAGTTTATGATTTAATATGATGATATTTGGATGTGTGATCGTGATTCCTAGATATTTGTATTTATTTGCTATGTAAATAGTGTATACGATAATGAAAAAAAAATTAATCTGTTTGCGTAATGGTCTACCTTTCCAGAATTTTATGATTTTAGTTTTATCTCTATATATTAAGAGACATGTTATTTTTCACTACACCCTAGGCATAGGTTGTCGAGAGAATTTTTTATTTATTTATGATGTGTATAGATCGCAAGCATTATGGCATACACGAGACATTACAGCCTTAGGTACATTTTCACAGATGTTTGCAAGTAGAGCTCTCGAATTAGATTAAAGAAGAAATAATTCAGTATTTCCTGTATACATCTACTATTTGGTCTCTAAAGAAATGGTTGGCTATTATTTTTTAAATTCAAAATATTTGTTTTTAAAATATATTTTATTATTTTCAAAATATGTGTTATGTGTATCAATTAAATTTATTATTTACATATTCTCTAATGAAATGGAAGATTTAAATAATTTCGATATGACATGGTCTAAAAATGCTTTTAAATTGCGCTATACATATGTAAGAATAAATAAATATATAAAATTTTAATAGATTTCTTGATTATAGAAGAATAAAAATATAACTTTAATCATTTTAGCAATATCTGTGAATCAAAATAATAGAATTGTTTTCTCCTTGAGCTATCAGAATGTAAGCTTCCTATTTAAAAACAATAAAAATGAGCCTAGACCTAATAACATTAATATTGGATATATTTTTATTAAATATGGAACCGATATTTATGCTTCTAAAAATTATTATTATTATTATATATATAATTACATCAACTTTGTTGTTATTCAAATATTTTGTATTTTCACTTTTATATCATTGTAATATAGCACTCTCTTACTAATTTAATATCATTTGCACATCTTATTTAATAATACTGGCATGAATCATTTCTTGTTCTTTTATTTTTTAGGGGAGGGGTTTCAAATGTTTCGGTGTGAAATTACATCTCTTAGGGGATATTTCCTGATCTTTCCATGACCTTCTAACGTATGGCAGAAGATAATAAACAACCTCTTTTGTCTAAATATATTTTGTTGGTTTCGCTAAATAGGTTAACATAAGATTAAAATATAATATATATATTTTTTTGCAATTAAAAATTTATGTCTCTATATTCGAATTGTATAAAAATATTATTTACCCACGGTTCAGATTTTATATACAAATATTTTTTAAAACATATATTTGATTGTAGAAATACGTTTTAAATAAGGAAAGGTTATTACGAGTATTTTAAATTGCCAACAATTGGTCGTTTGTTCAAATTCTAACAAAAAAAAAAAGCCAATTAAAGATTTGATACAAAAGAAATATACACGATTTCCTTTTATTTCTTTTAATTGACAGTATCCTAAAAGTTTCTACAATATATATATTTAGAATTTAAATATAGGAACTCACGTTTTTCAGAGAACGCAAGTCCCCCCTCTCTATATGTGATTATCTATAATTTCCCCATTTAATTAATTATAAATTTTTTTTTTTTTTTTTTTAGCTGTTCAAATTCATGCTAGCTCCAATGTGTTTTCAATTTGTATTTTTATTGAAATATAATATTAAATATATAAATAAATATATTAATATATTTATTTAAACGCAGCCCGCTTAAATTTTTGTCAAAAGTAAATCGAATTTGTAAACTATTTTTTTTTGTCCAATAAAAAAAAAATAAAATCTATTCACGGGTAGTTGACGACTTTTATACCCTCCAGAATTTTATAATAATTTATTATTTATATTTATAATAATAATTATTATTAAATAATAAAATTAAAACTTGATGAATATATTCCGTTTATATATCTCTTTTTTTTTTCTCATAAAGAGAATACGTTTTAAAATTATTACGAAGAGAGGAATAATTATGTTATTCTTTATATTTTTCCAAAAACCAAAAGATAGAAAATTATTAAACAATTTTAAAGATGCAGTTTTGTGTAATTATTAATATCGTTATCTCATAATTAAAAGAAAAACAATTATTTTTATTCAAGTTATAAAGTTTTCACAACTTTATTGGAGTTTGTTTTGAAACCGCTATCACTTTTTAAACATAAATTTATTTATTACTTAGATAAAAATATTTTCTTATAATGAGTACGCCTATGTAAAAAAAGACCCTTTTCTTTTATAAAGAGTTGTATATATATTTTTTTAAAATGATGTAATATATTTTTATATATAATACCGCTTTTTAATTAAGAATAACTTGGTTTATAAAAAGCAAATAAAAGTGTTTCATTCAATTATATATAGAATCGCTTGAATTATTTAAATATTTTTTTTTTATAAAAGGATTTTTAAAATTTTTAAATCAAAACTAAGACACCTTTAAATAAAAGGCTTTAAAACTAAATATATTTTAAATAACTCTAAATATATTCCACGTTAAATAATCACTTAATATGAATAGGATTTTATTATTAAAAAAGTTTTTTAAATTTTTGAATGAAATTAAGAGAAAATAAAAATTTGAAAAACATCTGTTCGCCTTCTTTATCAATCCTTTCTCGTCAGAAGAGAAAGTGTGACCTCAAAATTTAACAAAAGACTGTTGAATAATGTGTGTTTGAATGACGAATTACTTTTTAATATAATAAAAATCAATTTAGCAAAAGGAAGACACATAAAAACAAAATATTTCAACGCATTCTGAAAGTATAATATGGTTTGAGATTAAAATATAGATTCTTTTCTAATATTTTATATATTAAAAAATATTTTCTTCAATAGAGAGATTTTTATAATAAATAAATAAAACAATATTAATATATATTTTTAGAAGATATATAAATCAAATGGAAAATAAAATTAGCGCGTTTTCAAGCAGACGACAGCATTCCAAAACTTCTCGATTCGCAAATATTGATATTTATATATATAAGCATAAAAAATATAAATAATCTTACCTTTTTCATGATGCCAGTTTTGCGTTTGCTGAAGGTAGTGTATCTCCTTAGTTTATTTGGAATAAATTCCATTTTGATCTTAACACGTCCTTTAGTTTTCTTGCCATTTGGTGGTGGTACTTTTTTAGGAGGTTCGCACTCTTCTTTGATGTAGTGTTCTTGGTGAGGGCCTGGTGGTGGAGGATGGGCTCCAAACATTGAAGGATAGGGCCCCCCTCCACCGTCGAAAGGCCGGTCAAGTCGGACGGTAAAAAGATCGTCGTGGTGGTGGGGTTCTTGCATGGCGGACGGCCGAAACCTGTTTGAGCAACGGCGCCACTCGCGCCCGACGTCAGTTGCCCCCGATCGCAGCGCAGCGTGGGTGTGGAACTTGACATCAGTTAAGAGCAGAGGATGACATCTGAGTGACAGTCGTTCTTCAATGTCTTTAAGGGGTATGATAAGCACTGCAAGAAAATCTTTTCTGAAGTCTTTAACGGCCGTTTTGATAATGGTATGCAATGTGGGGCTACCCTATCGTTCCCGTCTAGCCATATTTGGGCATGATACCTTATATGGTTCGTCCCCAGCTGATCGCCGACTACCAGTCCGTCGCTGGCGCCTCTTCTTGCCCGAGGCCTCGGCCGTTAACGGGAATGGATAATGCTGCTTCAGCTTTCTCTATTTGTCGCTTTTGTTTCGAGCTTTCTTCAATGGGCCTTTTCCATTTTGTTTGTTGATATAGCCAACTGCTTTCTTCAATATTTCGTTCTTTAAAATATTTTTATATAACTATCCCTTTTATCATTATTCATTTTTAATCTATCGGATGAGATTTCGTATATAAACATTTCACTAATGTTGTTGTTTGTTTGTTTTTGCATCAAAATAGAATTTCGCTTTCATTAATATTTTTTTCTACATTTCTTTTTATTTTGTAATAAGTCTTCAATCATAAAATATATCTTTATTATTAAAAATAGAGTTTGAAAATAGCGATTAAATTTTTTTCTCACTTTTTAATTAGTTTTGGAAGCTTTATCGTAAAAAAAAAATAATTGCAAAATTCCAAAGACTTAACACATTACCTATCAGAAAAATAAAAATAAAATTACAAAGAATGAATTTCTTATATTTTTTATATTTAAAACCAAAACCTTTGGTTTTTATTCCTGTATAAGGGTTGTTAATACCCGAAAGCTTGAAACGTAAAGCATTAAATATAAGATACTCATCTTTGGTGATTTTCTTTTTCTAATAATTGTCGAAGAGGATTTTAAGTTGATACATTATACATATCAGCATTTTATAAAAGTAATACAGCTGCTTTTAGCTATTCCTTTTAATATAAAAACAACACAAGACAGCCTTCAAAAATCATAGCCTTTTATCGTTACTTGTAAGACCATGCAATTAAGCAAGGGAATATACCAGATTTTACTAATACAATAGTTTTATACAACAATGTACAGGATAAACACACTATATTATTTCTGGAGAGCTGGGCATCTATAGAAGATAAAAATAGCATAAATAGGAATATAGAAAATACCACAATCATAACTACAATTAAAACAAATGGACAACTTATGAACAAAACTTAAGTAAGTCGTACCTTTTAGCATGTATATCGGGATTCAGACAATAACTCTGAAAGATACACTCATGGACAAAACTTAAGGAAGTTGTACCTTTTAGCATGTATATCGGGATTCAGACAATAACTCTGAAAGATACACTCATGGACAAAACTTAAGGAAGTTGTACCTTTTAGCATGTATATCGGGATTCAGACAATAACTCTGAAAGGTACACTCATGGACAAAACTTAAAGAAGTTGTACCTTTTAGCATGTATATCGGGATTCAGACAATAACTTTTAAAGATACACTCATGGACAAAACTTGAGGAAGTTGTACCTTTTAGCATGTATATCGGGATTCAGACAATAACTCTGAAAGATACACTCATGGACAAAACTTAAGGAAGTTGTACCTTTTAGCATGTATATCGGGATTCAGACAATAACTCTGAAAGGTACACTCATGGACAAAACTTAGGGAAGTTGTACCTTTTAGCATGTATATCGGGATTCAGACAATAACTCTGAAAGGTACACTCATGGACAAAACTTAAGGAAGTTGTACCTTTTAGCATGTATATCGGGATTCAGGCAATAACTCTAAAAGATATTTGATACATAGTGAGCTTTATTGAAGACACACAAGATAACCAAGTGTGAACGAAATCACCTGTCTCCTTTAAAAATTGGATAACCGGCGACATCAAAATATGAAACTTCCTCAAGTTTTGTCAATGAGTGTGTCATGTTCGAATTGTTTATTAACAAACTAATTTGTGTGTATAAGAATTAAAGTATAGTTAATATAGTTTACATAAATGATTATGATATAAGAATAGTTTTGGCATCAGGCGGCGTTTTATTCGTTTATGTTCTCCTGTAGAAGGGCAGAGATGCCCGAAAGCTTGACACTGCTTTAATAAAATGAAAAGAAACTTTTCTTCAGAAATATTTTAAATTATTTATTGTCCAGAAGATTTTTTAAAAATCAATTGATAAGAATCTCTATTAAATATAGATGCATATTTCATATATATATATATATTTTTTTTTTTTTTGCATAAAAAAAGACATATTCTGACCAGGAGCACATGTGCTTTTCAGAAGGCAGAGCGCCATCTGGTGGAACAGAAATCAACTAAACATTGATTTAGTCTGTTCCCTGATATTTGACTAACCCAATTTCTTGATAAATCAAGAAAAGCCATCCGCGAACGCGTTTCGCGCTGTTTTTTTTTTCTATTGTTTTTTTTTTCATATATATATATATGGAAGCAATGGTCGCCTCTCCCGTCCAATTGATTTCCTCCCGGCAAATTTTCCATCTATATATATATTTGAGAACTTTAATAAACTGTTATTCATGAAAGGTGTTACACTGATTAAACAGGCCCTCACTATTTTTATTTCAATGCAATAAGAACGGTGGAAATTTGTTTTTACAAAGAAATCTTTAGATTGTGTTCCTTTTGTCATCAACAAACTGCAAACTTATTTTTATTTTATTTCGACTTATAGCGCTATGTCCCACATAGGGACACTTGCACTTTAAAGGTAAACTAAGCAAAGAAACAAAAGAAAGATATTTGAACTATGTACAAGAATTAGTATACAATTTAGTTAGATGAAAATAAAAAAAATATCAACACAATTTAAATATGTATAAAGGATTGGTATGAAAATTTAGTTAAAATGAAATCAAATTGTAAAGTATTGTGTGTATTCAAGAAAAACAATTTACAGATTGAAGAAAGTTTTATGGAATATTTTAGAATGAAAATATGCAAGATATTAGAGAATTATTCAATTAAAACAATGCTAAACAGAGTTAATTTCTAAATAAAAGCGTTCCAAATGAATTTAGTAGTTTTTTTTATAAAATTCAAAATAAATCTGCAAAATGAGTTGAATTTTATATATTTCAAACTAGAATTTGTGTCGCGAAATTCACAGAATATTTCACTGGCGTTGGATATAAACAGGAACTTCTTTAAAATAATTGCAGTGCAGTATCACAGATTTTATTTCAATGTCATAACATTTTGACATTTGGTGACACATTTCTTGCGACATCTACTTTAAGCTAACCAAAGCCTAATCTTTAAAACTAAAGTGAATCACATTAAACGGGTAATGTTATTTGGTTGGCACATTGTCAATAAATAAATATATAAATATATAACATAAAGTTGCGGGAGAATTATATTCATGTAGCAAAAGAGGAATCTCTCTCTTTAATTAATGTATCAGAACGATGGTTCTACGATGGGCATCAACATAGTACAAGGTTGTCCCAAAGGTTCGTAAACATATTATGATTTTAATACAATATAAAGCGGCTTATGATTGTAGAACGACATTTGAAAATATCCCGCATGTGTTTCTTTTGAGCGAAAAATCGAAATTTATTTTAGGAAAGATTTTGGCCCACCTGTGCTGTGTGAGCAGAAGAGCTTGAATTAACTTGTTCCATATGTTTCTTTCCTCTTTTCGCTCTCCACTTCTCCCATCCATATTTCCATTTTTTTTCTTATTTTTTAAATTCTTTCTTATAATCTGTATATATTTACCATATGTATATAATCTTTCTCCATTTTTATTTCCCACCTTCATAGGTTTCTCCGTCTTGTAACCCCAAGGAGAATCCTCTGTAAGACCTGTGTGTCTTAATAAAGGCTTTTGTGTGTGTGTGTAATTTATTTTAGGAGAAACAACGATTATTTGCCCGGTAAGCGGAACACTGTGGGTTCGATTCCCATCCCTGGACACTTTTATTTTCCGTTTATCATTACTCTTCACAATTCATCCTTTCATACTTCATCCCTAAGGATAGGAATAGTCGTTATTTCTCCCTAAAATATATTACAATTTTTCATTCAAAAGAAACATTTGCTAAAAAAAACTTGTCAAACGTCGTTCTATAATCATAAACCGCATTATATTGTATTATATATTATGATTTATATATTTATTATCATCAAATCAGACGCGATATCCCCACAAGGAATGCTTGCGTCAAGCAACAACACTAATATCAGGGAACTATTTTACATAAACAATTGAAACCAAAACTAACCAATTAAATTAATACAAATATATACATAGATAGCAATTAAGGTTTTTTTTAACCAAGAGAGAAAAACATAGAAATATTTACAGAATTTCTTAAATTTAAAAATGAGTCCTACTATTTATAAACATAAAAAGATCCTTGTATTCAATGTTTTCCCGATTTCTGTAGTTCTGGAAGATTGGGCATTCAATAAGCAAGTGACTGGAATTCTGCCTTCTCTCTCCACATAAACACCATTTATCGTCTATAGCTCCTATTCGAAACAGAAAATCTCCGAAGTTTCCATGATTTGTAACGGATTGCGCATTGTATGAAAAGTCAGGGGAGAAATATTTTGGGATGCCTGAAGGGAAAAAGAGACTAAAATGAGCACTCGTATTAGAAAAAGTATCTGTCATTCTTGTTTTGCAAGTGTTTACGAACTTTTGGGAAAACCTTGTTGATATTGGTAACCTTGGTTAAATTATAACAGAATTCTTATAGAAGAATGATTTAATCTCTGATGTTCTATATCAAAGGTGGCCAATAAGCAGGTGGGCCAAGTTTCAGAATTACAAGGTTGTCCCAAAAGTTCGTAAACACTTTCAAAATAGTATTCTTAATATGTTTATAAAATTTTGGACAACCTTAGTAATATTGGTAACCTATAACAGAATTCTTATAGAATAACGATTTAATCTCTGATGTTCTATATCAAGGGTGGCCAATCAGCAGGTGGTCCAAGTTTTAGAATTACAAGATTGTCCTAAAATTTCGCAAACGCTTGCAAAATATAAATCATAATATGTTTACGAACTTTTGGGATAAACTTATAAAAACCTTTACTAGTGATTATGAAGAATTAGTCATAACACCTGTTTTGTCAAATTAAGACAAATTCCAAACTGTATACATGGTTTCGGGCTTTGGCCTTTATCAGTACAGGGGCAGCTTCGATTTCATAACATCCTACGAACAACTGATGTTGTGGGTCATTCTTCATCATCATTGGTGAAGTTTTTTACTAGCCCAGGGGTCGGTAACCTGCGGCTCTCGAGCCACATGCAGCTCTTTGGATGTAAAGCTGCGTGTAGTACTCGTACAAATAAAATCTTTATGCGAGTATTATTTATTGTATGATTACAATTATTTATTTCAAGATTAAAGACCGTACATACTAGACCCATTATGTTCATTGATGGAAAAAATGTTTTTCCTGTCTGCTCAAAATGCTTCAACTCCACTGCAACTCCAGCACATATCCTGGACTGTATTGGAGCTAAGAAGGAAGACCTATACAAGAACCCCAAAACTATTGTAGAAAAAAATTATTTCTTTCAATCTTCATGATCTGGTGTAATCTTACCCATGGGATAATAATAAAAAAAACATTTGGTGGCTCTTTAAAAACTTTGAAATTTTGTAAATTGTATTTTTTGCTCTTCCGACTCAAAAGTTTGCCGACCCCTGAACTAAGGTGATGAACAAGTGCTGATTCATAATTAAAGAAAGAGGTGCCTCTTACGATATATATGTTATATAAAAAAATTGTAGTCTAATTTCAAATTATATTTCCTTGATCAAATTACTGTGTAAAGTCGACCGCCAGATGTCACGGCTTTCCTCATATAAACCCATTGTTGTTGTTTCCCGTTGGCCGGCTCAAATCTTTCTGTAGATATGTAAATATGTAATCTTTTATTTTCTTTATTCTTACGCCTAAAGTCAGGTAGTACTTTCTTAAATATATATTCAATATTTCATGAGCACAATTAAAGAAAATTGTGATTAGAACTGTTTTTTTATTTTTATTTTTACCACGACTATTACCACGGCAATTACCGTAAAATAATCATATATTCAAAAACAAAAGCAAGCTAATAATTTATATCTCGATAATTATATATCATAATAGAATAAAACAAAATTTATCATAACATATATATTCGATAAAAATAATCCCATGAATCAATATTAAAATAAGAACATTAAATCTCCAGGGAAAAGATTTTAAATATTTTCATTTACAAATCTCTCAAGCTTTCGGGCAAGAAAACCCTTCTACAGAAGAAAATATATTACATTAAATCGCCAATATAATAAAGAGTTAAAATCAAATAAAATGCTTTGGGTGTTTACAGTTGTTTGAATGTAGAATCAATGCGGGCCTCCATTGCGCGTGCTTATCGAGTTTGCTATTCAGAAGCGATATCAGGTTGTTGTGCATTCAAAAAAACTGTTTGTTTTTTTTTTTTTTTTGCTTATCCCTAGTACACGTGGTACAGGCCATGATAATCATGGTGGGTAGTTAGCGACTGCTTTTTACTGTAAGCGCACCACATGTCTACACATGTGAAAAGCAGTTCGACCAAAAAACTGTAAACCCCCAAAGCATTTTATCTAATTTTAAATCTTATTGGAATTTTAATGTAAAATATTTTCTCCCGTAGAAGGGCTTTCTTGCCTAAAAGCTTGAGAAATTTGTAAATAAAAATATTTTTAAAAGAAACTTTTCCCTAAAGGCTTAATTTTCTTATTTATATATATAGTATAAGTAACCGTTATATCTCCAGACACTGCATAGAGCAATCAACATGTCTCATTGACTGACGCCCAAAATCCAGGAAAGTGTCACCAGATCCATATTCCAGAAATGTTAAAAATAAACATATGTCTCTATTCTGGGCGCCATCCAGCACTGGATGAACGTGGCGGTGTATGCAAATACACTTCCCTTCTTGGCAGTTTTAACATGTACAGCCGCGTGAACTGGAAGATCAACGCACCATTCATAAAAAAAAAGAAAGTTAATATACACTAACCTCCCATGAGCGACCCATCTGAATGACTACTACCTCCCCGAGCGACCTTCTTTAAAAAAATAACATTATCACACGAACTTAAAGAAATGGAGCAATTTTCTTTATCTTAAAACAAAGATTTCAAGGAAAGTCACTCATCTACAGGCTTTATAAACCATATGAATTCATCATATTAACAATTTTATTCAATATAACGACCTGATATAGCCAAATCTCCAATGAGAGACCACCTCCAACAGAAACCAGAGGTTTGTGTGATTTTAGGTTATGGCTTCTCCTCTTAGAAATTCTTCTAAATATTATTTTTAATATATCCCAAGTACACGTGGTACAGGCCATGATAATCATGGTGGGTAATTAGCGACTACTTTTACTGTAAGTGCATAACATGTGAAAAGCAGTTCAACTTTTTCACTTACAAATGTGCCAGAGCCCCGTTTGGCT
The DNA here is from genome assembly GCA_030710605.1 of Cordylochernes scorpioides. Classification (NCBI taxonomy): domain Eukaryota; kingdom Metazoa; phylum Arthropoda; class Arachnida; order Pseudoscorpiones; family Chernetidae; genus Cordylochernes; species Cordylochernes scorpioides. The sequence goes on along the minus strand of CP092877.1, from coordinate 37,110,302 downwards.
ACTTGCACACGCTGGTGGGGTTGGACTTTTGCAAGAATCAGGAGCCTTTTTTATATTAGAAAAAAGTAATAAATGAGGGATTCGATCCCGGGTCGTAGCGGTCGAAAACCAACGGTTTAGACCATCCTTCCACCGACCCCCAAGATATAAAAAGACATAAACAACAAAATGAGGCAGAATATAGATAGAAAAAAATTCTGAAAGAAATAAAAATGATCAGGTATTAATTGAAATATTAGTTATTTGGTTAATCTTGTGAACTTTTTTAAGCCCTGCATGCTTCACTTAACGAATTACAAGAATACCTCCTGTGCGAAGTATTCCTATCTATTTTGTTTACTTTGTTTTGACAGAGAGGGACCTGTTTAAACATTGTTGTTGAATTCAAACATGTTTGAGTAAATGTTCTTAACTCTTGTTAATTAGCCTGAGTGGGATGTTTAGGTTTTGTTTGTATTTGGTTTTATTTGACTTTGTGACCTCCTAGTTTTATTGCAGGAGTGCTTGTTTGGCTGGTTATGGATTCTTGTATTGGGTCATATTCAAGGTCGCTATTTGCTTCAAACTTCAAACCTGATTCATGATCTTCGCAAAATTGAGAATTTTTTTAAAGGTAGATTTGTGATATTAAAGAGGACATCATATGGAAAATTTGAAAAGGGTAGTGAAAAACATTGTTTGGCTGGTTATGGATTCTTGTACCGGGTCATTTTCAAGGTCGCTATTTGCTCCAAAATTCAAACGATTTGTGCTCTTCCCAAAACTGAAAATGTTTTAAAAAGTAGATTTGACATTAAAAAGCACAATATGGAACAATATCGATAAAGGTACCGAAAAACATTGTTTGGCTGGGTATGGATTCTTGTATCGGGTCATATTCCAGGTCGCTATTTGCTCCAAAATTCAAACGATGTGTGATCTTCGCAAAATTGAGCATGTTTTTTAATGTAGATTTGTGATATTAAAGAGGACATTATGGAAAAATTGAAAAAGGTACCGAAAACATTGTTTGGCTGGTTATGGATTCTTGTATTGGGTCATTTTCAAGGTCGCTATTTGCTCGAAACTTTAAACAATTTGTGCTCTTCGCAAAATTGAGAATGTTTTAAAGGTAGATTTGTGATATTAAAGAGGACATTATGGAAAAATCGAAAAAGGTATTGATGAACATTCCAAAAGATAGTTTTACCTTTTTCCTCGAATTATGGTATTGAATAACATTTAATTTATTTATTACAGAATTATTTATTTTTAATATTCTCTGTTGCTTTTGATGATGATTCAGAAACATCTACAAGGTTATCCTAAAACTTCGTAAACATATTATGTTTATGATTTTTTAAATTTGCATATTTATCGTCGGGCGGACGTGTTTTTGCAGCGCTCCGCGAATTCCGGTAAATATTACTTCAATTTTGTATTTAGAGTTGTTTTTGAAATTTAAAATCTTTTATACCTTACTTTTTTATATTATTATACATATAATAACCAACTCTTAAGTATACTTAAACATTTTATATACAGCTGATTTGCATATCAGCAGACGGCGCGGCGCGACCGCTTGCCGCTTGTTAGAACAATATGGTCGATAAAATTGAAAAACGTACTGAGGAATGTAGGATTCAGCATAAGATCATCTCGGAACAAATTGCTGACACATTAAAATCAAAGTACTCATCTACAAATAAAAGCATAAATCAAAATGATCTTACAATTGTACAGGGTTTGCTAAAGCAATTGAATATATTGATGGATACAATGGGAGATATCGCTGTAATCAATGGCTCTATTTGTGATAGACTTGGAAATCTGGACGAATGAATAAAGAAAATATCTCCTTCAAGTCAATTTTATAATAGGTCATATGCTCAAGCTACGAGAGCTACTAGTGAAGACGATAAAATAGTTATGCAAAATCAAAACGTAACGGATAAAACAATAATATTTAAATCCAAGTTAAATGTTTCCCCGGCTGAAGTATTAGGCGAGGTAAATAATGGTATTAAAAAGATGAGAAATGATAGATCTAAAGTCAAAATAAATAAAATAATAAAATCAAAATCTGGCGTAATACTTAAAGTTGATTCAGGTGAAGATTTGAATACATTGATTGAAGAGTTTAAAAAGATTGATGAGGTAAATCAAAAAGCATTAATTTATGCACCAAAACCACTAGATCCTACAATTGTTCTTAAGTCAATTACTAAATCTACAGATATTAAGGAATTGCCTTCGATTTTATGCAATATGAACCCAGAGTTAGAAGGTCGAGAGAAGAAGATAAAGGTTCTGTTCGCTATGAGATCAAATACTGATGTACAGGATGTTGTTCTCCGCATTTCCCCGGCTACATACCAAATTATGAAGAAATTACAACGTATATATACAGACATACAGGTTACATATATGAAGGATAAGGTGCTTGTACGTCAATGTCAAAACTGTTTTAGTTATGGTCATAGTAAAAATTCATGTAACATCATAAAATGTAAAAATTGCGGAGACAATGACCAACATGTTAACTGTCAATCCTTGCCCAAGTGCATAAATTGCTCTACACATCCTAAATATAGGAATAGCAATAATCATCGTTCTAATGACAAATTATGTCCTGTGTTCCTTCAACAAATGAAATATGAGATACAAAGAACATGTTATGCAGATTTAGATCATGATATTGTTACTTTGGATTATTTTTTTTTTGGTCAATGTTCAAATTAAAAATTCTACAACAAAACACGCGGAAAAGCAATTTGGTTAATAATGAAATAAGGGAATTTATTTCTAAAGAAAAATATGATATGATTATAGTTCAAGAACCATATAGTATAAATAATGAAGTAATCTTTAATATGCGTTCAAAAATATATTATGCAAATATACCGGGAGTTCCAATATATACCGCAACAATCGTTACAAACCCTTTCTTATCATGTAAATTAATTAAAGAGTTTTCAAATTCATTTGCAACCACTATATCAGTACAAACTACTAAACGGCAAATTATTCTTTCAAATATTTATATACACCCTAATAAAATGGATACCTGTCATGTTCAATTCCTTGATAAATTAATTAAAAATTTTAACACAAATCCATTGATTTTAGCTGGAGATTTTAACGCTCGAAGTCAGATGTGGTTTGATAATATTATTAATCAAAACGGTAGAAGACTTCAACCTATAATTGATTTTCACAATATGCTCATACATAACAATCGAAACAAAACATGTCGAGGATTAAGTATAATAGACCTTACTATTACTAATAGTCATGCTCATGTACTTGTTAATGGATGGAAAACGTTAAATCTTTCGCAAATCACAGACCATCACGCAATCTCATTCGACATTAGTCTGGAAACAGAAAGTTTATTACATGAAAATAATTCTACATGGTATTTTCAAGAAAAAAGAGCCAATTGGCAAAAATATGAGCAGGCAATCAATGTGTCTAAGATAAATGAGGCAATGATGAAATTAGGTAAAATAGTAAATAAAAACGATATAAACTGTGTAGTTTCTCTCATAACTGACATATTAATTGAAGCTGCATATGCATCTCTACGATTAAAACCAAAATATTTAAATAATAATCCATTTAATTGGTGGACGGATGAACTGGAACTTTTTAAAAATCATTTTAAATATGTTCGAAATCTATATTATCGGGGTAAACGGTCTAATAGGCAGCTAGTTGATGAAAAAATGTATAAAGAAATACGAAATAAGTATATGAATATTATTGAAAAAACAAGAAATGTAAGCTGGAGGGTATTCCTGGAGGAAGTTGAAAATACATCTCCTTTTGGTAATACTTACAAAACTTTTAAACAAAAAAATTCTCCTAGGTCTTTTGATTTACCAATTCTAGATGTATCTCAAGATGTGCTCGAATCAGAAATGAAAAATCTTTTATCTTCTCTATTTCCGAATGACTGTCAATCTTCTGACACAAACTATCATAAATTAATCAGAGACAAGAGTTATACTTTTTCTAATGATAAAATCATTTATTTTGATAATATTCAAATCTGTTCAATAATTAAAAAACTTAAAAATGGCAAGGCTCCAGGAATAGATCATATAAGCAATCAGATGATCAAAACGGCAGTTCATCATATATCTCCTGTGTTAACAAAATTGTTCAATGCTTGTATGGGACTTAATTATTATCCGGAGGCCTGGAGAAAGTCAGCAGTAATGATTATAAAAAAACCTAATAAAGAAAATTATAAAGATCCGAAAGCCTACCGCCCTATAAGCTTGTCTTCTAATTTAGGTAAAATTTTTGAAAGTCTAATTCATATTGAACTTTTAAATCATATTAATAGTAATGATGTTATGCATCCTGCTCAACATGGATTTACACAAGAAAAATCAACAATCTCTGCTTTACAAGAAATAACTAAATTAAGTCTTCTGAAAAGAGAAACAGAAAATACGGCAATAGTAACAGTGGACATCAGCGGAGCTTTCGACAACGCATGGCATCCGGCAATTCTCCAACAATTGGACAAGGCAAATTTTCCAGCGGTACTTATAAAAATAATTAATTCTTACTTTGAAGACCGGAGTGTAGAGTTTAAATATACTAATGTAAAGTGTATAAAAAAGATAAATAAGGGATGTCCCCAGGGTGGTATTATTTCTCCTATTCTTTGGAATATATTACTTAATGATTTCAACTTATCTTTTAACGAAAGTTTTGCTAGAGTAATTGCTTTCGCGGACGATGTGACATTTGTGGTATGGAGTTCAAACATCTATGATCTTCAGTATAATATTACCAAATGTTTAGTAAAAATCAAAGCATGGTGTGAAAAGGTAAAACTTTCACTAAGTCCAAACAAAACAGGTATACTCTATCTACATAACTATGAAAAATTGCCCATTAATTTTGATGAAAAAATAATACAACCATCAGAAACTGTTAAAATTTTGGGAGTTATTTTTAAAAATCATAGACAAAGGAATAAGATTAATTTTGGAACACATGTTGACAATATAATTATGAAAGCTATGAAACTTAAGAATATATTATTCTCATTATGTGCACGTACTTGGGGCATTGATACTCGGCGTAGATTGATCCTATATAAAGCTATGATACGCTCTACAATAAGCTATGCATCAAATATTTGGTTTCCTTTTATCACTGCAGCAAAAAGATCCAAGTTGAATTCTATACAATATCAAATTCTTATTAGATGCATTCATGCTTATAGGACTTCATCTTCTTACATCACACATATACTAGCGAAAACCCCTTTACTGTCCGATTATCTTGAATTATTACAAACAAAGTATAATATGACAAATTCTCTCACAGATCGAACACTCAAAAAACCCCTTCAAAAAGAATTAAACAAACTATATCTGGATCTAAAATTTAAGTTTTATCTTTCTCAATCTGATGAACTGTTCAAGAAATTCTTTCCAATTGCTGTCCCTAATTTCATTTCTTCGGATAAATTCACTACTTTATTCTTAACTGGCAAAGGACCCTTCTTAAGTTTCCTGTTCAAACTGAATGCTATCAATGATCCAACATGTGAATGCCGCTTAGATGTTGAATCACCAGAGCATCTTCTTTTATCTTGTCCTCTGACTAATCAAATTGTATGTAGATACTTTGAAACATTACCAAATTCTCTTTGTGTATATACTCTATCTTATGAGAACTTTGTTAAGTTTAGAACTATTTGTACAATAATTTACAAAACAATACTAATCCATCGTGTAAATAATTAATCATATATATATAAATAATACTAGCACAGCACAATAGTCCTTTGGACTTCGTGCTCTTGTAACAATAAAAAAAAAATGATTTATATTTTGCAAGTATTTACGAACATTTGAGATAACCTTAGTAATATTGGTAACCTTGGTATAATTATAACAGAATTCTTATAGAAGAATGATTTAATCTCTGATGTTCTATATCAAGGGTGGCCAATCAGCATGTGAGCCAAGTTTCAGAATTACAAGGTTGTCCCTAAAGTTCGTAAACACTTAAAAAATATAAATCATAATATGATTACGAACTTTTGAGAAAACCTTATAAAATCCTTCTTTGCATTTGTAAATTAAGGTGATGATCGTTTTTTCGAATTTGATCTTTAGGTTCATAAATAAAATTTTTATCTTATCGATAAGTTTTACATGTATAATTAATCACTTTACAATATAAAGGAAGGAAGGAATCTAGGTATGGATTCGGGAGGAAAGTATTTGGAAAATAGTTTAAATTATTCTTATTTGTGTTTGTTACCTTTTTTTTTTCTTGCTGACCATTCCGTGTATTTATTAGAAACACCTTCTATATATTTGGGATGAAACATAAGGTTTCGATTGTTTTCAATTATTATATTTCTTCAAGAACAAAAAGAGATAGATTAATCCAAGATTATTTTGTAATTATGTAGGACTGGGGTCAGCAAACTGCGGCTCGCGAGCCACATGCGGCTCTTTGGATGTGAAGCTGCGGCTCTTTATATAGTTCCATATGTAAATATTATTTATGCGAGTACTATTTATTGTTGGCAAATAGAAAAATTGTGGCTCTTTAAAAACTTAGAAATTTTGTAAATTGTATTTTTTTACTCTTCCTACTCAAAGGTTTGCCGACACTTGGTGTAGGATAAATATTTTCTCCTAAATATCTCTTTTTCATTTTTTTTAAGAATTTGAAGCTATTGAAACTTTGTTTTTAATTACACTCATGAATAGAACTTAAGTAAGTTGTACCTTTTAGCATGTATATCGGTATTCAGACAATAACTCTGAAAGATATTTGATATATAGTGACCTTTTATATAAATTCTACAAGGCAGCAGTCAATGTCCGTTGGAGAATAATGGATTCGCCGAATGTCGTGGTTTGCTTGGAGGAAGAAAACGAAGATTGAATGCGGCTGATTCCACACTAGCCCTCTCAATGATATCCTAACCTTGACATATTCTAAACATTGGTACTTTAATTTAAATATTTAATCATGTATGGTTCCTTTTGCTCGGTATGTTTATTTTTTGTATATATGGTTATATTTCTTTTTGTTTGTTTTTTCTTTCTTCTCTCTTTTCTTTTTCGTTATTACTTCTTGTATTCTAGCTTTTACTTTTGAAATATCTTCCTTTGCTAAATCCTGTAGAGGAGAATCATGTATAGGGCTGGATGCCCCAATAAAAAGGCTTGTGTGTGTATATACAGTGACCTTTATTGAAGACACATGATATAACCAAGTGTCCAAGTGTGAACAAAATTTGCCTCTGTTTCCTGACAACTTGTGAGGACTTTCCACTTCCTTAAGTTTTGTCCATGAATGTATATAATAAAACCGTGTTGATCTAAAAATGTAATACTCTCTCCACAATATTTTAAAACTTTGATAGCTATACTTTATTCTATAGCGAAGATTATAACAACAACAAAAAGCCTTTATTGAGGACCTCTCGTCCTATATAGGATTCGCCAGTTTACAGAGTAATTGAAGAGAAGATAACTAAGAATACAGAGAGAAACCTATATGTAGAAGGTATAATATAGTATTTTCTACACTGTCACTATATACAACAGCAGCAACAATCCTTTTACTGGAATCAAAGTCCCATACAGGATTCGTCATTTTAATCCTGACATAGATTATTTGCATATAATTATTTACATCAATTAGATTATGTATATAGCCTCCTCTTCTCTTCAGCCGTCTTCCAGAATTTGAACAACGCAAAAGCTCCAGCTCTGTTTCTCACCACCTCATTCAACGGGAACTCCAAAGAGAGTCCCTCAAGGCCTATTATAGCGAAGATTATTTATTTATTAATCAACCAGGCGCGATATTGAAATGTTTGCGCCTATTACAGAGGAAACAAACAAAACAACAAACAAATTAAAACTTAGAAATAAATATATTTACAAATTTACATGTATTATTCTATATAGTTCATAAAATTTATATAGACAAAGTGGATGATGTAAGAGAGTTAAATTATTTAGATATGGGAACAATCGATGTATCACTTCTGTAAAGTTCGGACAGTCGTTGATAAGGTGAAGAGCAGTTTTTTTCAGTTTCTCCGCATGGACAATTTGGTGTTTCTGATAAACTTATTTTATGTAAGTATTTCTGGTATCTTCCGTGTGATGTGACAAATTGAGTGACTATAAAATTTGGATGGAACTGTGTAGGAATTCCGTTTGAAAAAGTGCGAATTGTATTTTGCAATTATAAAAGGATTGATACAAATTGATTCATAATGATAGCTTTTTCTTTGCCAATTATTGTATATAGCGGAGATTTAGAATCAAATAGTTTAAAACCACAGATTCAGGTAAAATAAATTTTAAAATTTTTCATATTTTGAATTCCCATCGGCTGGGGCTAAATACGAAATCATTTTGTTGCGGTTTTCTATTTATAGTGAATATAATGATCCAACAATATGTTGCGTATATTATTATTAGTAAAAACCGTAAACAGAGATGACGAAGAATTACCCACAACACCAGTTGTTCGAAGGATGTTATGAAATCGAAGCCGTCACTGTACTGATGAAGGCCATTGTTAAGAAAAGAAAAGTGCCGAGGCTGAAAACCAAAAATAAACACAGAATAATGAAACTATTGTAGTCATTTATAAATATCTCTCTCTTTATTATGTTTTAAACTATCTATAAGCAATTTTCAGTCTGGAATCTACCCTCAACTAGAAAGGACTTTGTCTGGACAAATCTGGTCACCACTCGCTGAAACCAAATATAATGACAGACATGAACCCAGAGAGCACAGAACACCAACTACCCGGGGAGTCCAGCTCTCTAGTATGGACTAGTGCTAAACGCTTTTACTCGCGTACAGAGTGAATTGCTGAGCAGAACCAGTTGATCAGGAAATTCCATGCTGAGGTTGAGTCTGGAAGATTGACCATAGATTTAGGTTGATGTGGGTCAGTCCAAGTAGGATAGCTGTTTGTATCTGTCTCATCTGTTGCAGCTGTCTACTCACTGGCTTAACAGTCGCCGAGATGGTACATCGAGCTCAAGACAGAGATGGCTGACGTCGCATCGTGTTTGGGATGTAATACGTACAATGGGCCACAACGTTCGATCGCGAATAAAATGATTTATATATTTCCTGTGTATATGGAAATACTGACAAGTCTGAAGGGGAGATAATCAACTGTCTGTGGTTCTTCTGAACAATGAGGGTAGCTTGGGTCTGTGTCGGGATTACAAGTGCAATAGTTGCCAGGAAATGGCCTGTTAATGACATGACACGGTGACATATGTAAAGCAACAGATATGGTCAATTTTTTTAAAAACATTTCAACACACTATTCTTATATTTTTCATCGGATATCTAACGACGAGATATAGCTTGATTTAAAAATACAAACATATTTTCCCATAATGAGTTTCTTTTTATTTCAAAACGCTAGCTTTCAAGCGATAATCGCTCTTCAACGGGCTTAATAAAAAAAAACATCGACTATATATTACAAGAAATATTTACAAATACATCTTGATAATTCTCATAATTTTTGTATTTTTAAACGTTTTTCACGATTTTATGATGAATAGCCTGATTTACCAACAAACTTGTGAGACAATTTTCTGATATAGAGTATGCAAGTACGCGAATAGGCTGCCTTTCAAAACAGATCCTTGAAAAAGATCAACACATGAAATGACACAAGAATCGATGTCCTGTAAAGACAGAAATGTGTTAGCGACACGGGAAGACGGCCCCACCCCGGAGAAAGTGGGCAGTCCCCATAATCGCCCCCAAGTTGTCGATGATATCAGGCGCCATACAAATGAACGGCATTGTCCGGTGTCACACGCACGTCGCCTTCCGTGCACGCCACGTTGTTGCGTTGCCCGGCCTTGACTGGGGGACAGTTGTAGGGCTGGGTGGAAACAGATGCAAGTATCAGGAGCTGGCTGGGAACAGATCCGAGCATCTATGGCTCAATTGGAACAGATCCGAATATGTATGCCTGGATGTGAACAGGTCCGAGTATGTATGCCTGAATGTGAACAGATCCAAGTATGTAGACTTAAACGGTAACAGAAGCAAGAAAGTAGGTCTGGGTGGGAACAGATGATAGAATATAGACTTCAATGTAATCAGAAGCAAGGATGTAGACTTCAATGTGATCAGAAGCAAGGATGTAGACTTCAATGTAATCAGAAGCAAGGATGTAGACTTCAATGTGATCAGAAGCAAGGATGTAGACTTCAATGTAATCAGAAGTAAGGATGTAGACTTTAATGTGATCAGAAGTAAGGATGTAGACTTCAATGTGATCAGAAGCAAGGATGTAGACTTCAATGTAATCAGAAGCAAGGATGTAGACTTCAATGTGATCAGAAGCAAGGATGTAGACTTCAATGTGATCAGAAGCAAGGATACTGATTCCGATGTAAACAGATGCAATGATGTAGACTTTGAGCAGAGGCAATCATTAAAAGCTAGATGTGGACAGATTCAGGGATTCAGATGAGAACAGATGCAAGATGCAACAGACTTCAATGTAAACAGAGGTAAAAACGAAGAAGTAAAAGATGCATGGATTTAGACTGGATGTGGGCAGATACAAGAATATAGACAGATGAAAGGATATATATGTAAATATATACAAATATTAACGGCTGAATATAGATATATGTGCATATGTATTCAGATATTAATTCTAACGGAATCGTTACATTTTTTTTCCTATTCCTTCATATATGCAAATATATGCGTTGAATACGAGGTGTGTTTAAAAGGTATCGCGAATTTTGAATTTTCGCGGGTTACGTATATTCGAATTTCGATCTTTTTGTGGCTTTATGTTGGTACTCATGTCTCTCACTTATGCCGACAAGCTCAGCCATTTTGAATGTTCACTTAATTGTTGACAGCTGCTTTGCTTGCAGGTGTTTTGGATCGTCTTCGATTTTTACCTATTAAAAAAATGGATCAAAGAACCTGTATCAAATTTTGTGTGAAAAACGAAATTAAGTGCGCGGATGCATTCCGAATGTTAACTGTGGCATACGGAGAAGCTACCTTGGACCGAAGCAACGTTTATCGGTGGTACAAAATGTTCTCAGAAGGCCGAGAAGATGTGAACGACGAAGAGCGTGCCGGACGCCCGAGCACTTCAACAACAGACGAAAAAATTAATGAAGTGGAGAAAATGATTTTGGCCAATCGTCGAATCACCGTTAGAGAAGTTGCTGAGGACCTAAACATATCGATTAGCTCGTGCCATTCGATTTTTATCAATGATTTGGGCATGAGACGGGTCGCCGCGAAATTCGTACCAAAATTGCTCAATTGCGACCAAAAACAGCATCGCATGAACATTGCTAATGAGATGTTGGACTCTGTCCGCGACGACCCAAATTTGCTCCAGAGGGTCATAACTGGTGACGAAGCGTGGGTTTATGGGTATGACGTGGAAACCAAAGCTCAATCATCTCAATGGAAGCTGCCGCACGAACCAAGACCGAAAAAAGCGCGCCAAGTTCGGTCGAATGTGAAAGTTTTGCTGACAGTTTTCTTCGATTGCAGGGGCGTGGTGCATCATGAGTTCTTTTCACAGGGTAGAACGGTCAATAAGGAATATTACCTGCAAGTTATGCGCAATTTGCGCGAAGCAATCCGCCAGAAACGCCCGGATTTGTGGAAGAACAAAAATTGGCTTTTGCACCACGATAACGCCCCTGCTCACACATCGTTGCTTGTGCGCGACTTTTTGGCCAAAAACAACACGCTAATGATGCCGCAGCCACCGTATTCCCCAGATCTGCCCCCCTGTGACTTTTTCTTGTTCCCTAAACTGAAGAGGCTCATGAAAGGACGACGTTACGCTACGCTTGACGAGATAAAGACGGCATCGAAGGAGGAGATGAAAAAGATTTTTTTTCAAATGATTTTTTGAAGTGCTTCGAAAATTGGAAAAACCGTTGGCACAAGTGTGTAATATCTCATGGGGATTACTTTGAAGGGGACAAAATAGGTATTCATGAATAAATAAATAATTTTTGAAAAAACACAAAAGTCGCGATACATTTTGAACACAACTCGTATATGCAAATATCCGATAGGAATTGCGTAGTGAGTACCAAATTTACTAAATACCTTTATATAACTGCTTATTTATACGAGAATAGATTCACAAAGGTAATAAATTTATTTATTATAATACGCAGAACGGAATTTAGAAAACTAATCAATGTTCAAATATTTACATATTGGCATATGATCCTTTTCTGATGGTTCTTCGTGCAGTTTTCCTCTACATAGATCGTCGGTTGGATGGATTTCATACAGATTAGGTGCTGAAATCAATGGTAAGTAGATTTAAATAATATGTTTTTAGGTATTCTGTATTCATGATGAGGATGTTTCAAATGCCATACAATAGCTTGAAGCAAAGAACTCATCTTGCAAATCCTATACAACAACAAACTGCTTTATTAAGACATTTCAGTCCTGTAAGGACTCGCCATACATCATTTTCATGAAGAAAGGGGGGAAAAACATTAACAAAGGAGAGAAGGGAAAATAAAAGGAAATCAAAGTATTCAACATAACTCTACAAATTAACTATGGAAGTAAATTGTTCTGTAATTTTAGTTCTTAGAGATTACCTTGTTCTCTAACGCTTTAAGAAAGTTAAACAATTCTATCGCTATATATTTTTTCTCGGACATTATTCTGATTAGCGCAACAGGGTTCACGTGTAGACTTGGATAATGTTTTTTTTTTTTTAAATCTTATTCCGTTCCTCGTTAACAATAGTGCATTCAGAGATGTGGGTCATTTCTTCTATGCTTTCAGTTTTGCAGAATTTACAAATTACATCTTCCCATATCCTATATCAAATTTTCATATTGAAAATTTTCAACATAACATCTTATCCTATATATCATCTAATTATTTGTGTTTGTCATATGTGTTTTTAGGTATTCTATGTCCATAATGAGAAAGTTTCAAATGCCGTATAGTAGTTTGAAACAAGAAACCTATCTTGTATATCCTATAACAAATTTTTCATATTGAAATTTCTCTTGAACTTAATTCAACATAAATTCTTATCCTATATTATCTAATTCTTTCTGTGTTTGTCATATTAAAGCAGATTGTAGAACGATGATTGACAATTTTACCACAAATGTTTCTTTTGAACGAAAAATCGTAATTTTAAGGAGAAATGCGATTATTTTTATCTTTAGGGATGAAGTATAAGAGGATGAATTGTGAAGAGTAATGAACGTAAAAGTAAATTCTGGTAAAATTGTCAAACATCGTTCTACAATCAAAAGCAGATTGTATTTGAGTGCCTTTCAAAAAATTCTAAAATATTTTCTCACGAGATTTGAGTAGAGTTATGTTTTTAATGGTCTAAACCACCATAGAAATCAACTAACGACTTAAAAAATATAGATATTTACTATTGTGATAGTTGCATGACCTCACTACACCGTAAATAAGGTATATTGTATCTATAGTACTGGCCATATTCCTGGCAAAAGGCAGGAATGTTTCTAACAAAACAAAATATGTTGGAATTCGACCAACGGCTTCTGTATAGATTATGAAAAAATATATATTTAAATATATATTTCTCTGAATATATAGTTTTTTGTTTAATTATATTCAGCAACATTGTAATTGCAATATTTAGAACTCTCGTTTGTTTTTTGGGTATGTAGATTTGTAGAGTTAGTTTGCTGCTATTTTGTTATATTTTAAATTTCTATTAATGCAAAATAGGTTAATATGTATAAATTTTCCATTCCATTTTACAGAAGGATATTTTGATACTAGATGAATATTTAAAATACCATCAAAATATAGATTGGTCAGAGATATTTTGCTGTAAATGAAAGTTGGATCCTTCAAAAAGAAGTTAGAAAGAGAATTGTTGTTTTCAGCTTTGTAACTGAATGCACATGTTGACACCAATTTGAACTGCAGGGAAAATTTTTCCGAAACAATTCATCTAAAGCATTAATCATTGGCAGTTATGACCAGAAACAACCTATTTTGACCATATTGTCACGTAGAACATTAGGAAAGACAAACTTCAGGATGACACAGCAATTTATTTAAGGCACAAACTGAAATTGATAAAATAGAAGAGAAGCAATAAGGGAAATATGCAAAGTAGAAATATATAATCAACATTAATAATCTGTTCGTAAAATATTTCGCTACAATATCATGAAAACAGATGATTTTATTAAGAAAGTTATTCTAATACTAGGGAAGCTTGAGCGCCGTTCAGGATGATCAAGAACTAATAATCATTAAGACACCAGGTGCTTACTTCAGTACCTAAAGATGATTATACGAGGTATTGAAGTTCGTATAAGGTAACCAGAAGATTGTGAAATAATTTAAATGGATTTAAACGATATATCAATCGAAATAATTGCAAAAGGTTTCTTTATTCAATAAAAATGGCAAGCTTTCAAGTGTTAGCTCATCATCAGGCCAATTGTTTCGCAAATTCCTACAATATATATAGAGGTGTAGGAGGTATTTTTTACATATTTATACTTGAAAAAAAGTTTTTAAATTTCTCTGAGAAATACTTTAAATATATATATCCCGAAACCTTATTTACTTATAACGGAAATAAAATTTATAAAATATGCTATGAAAAAACTATGTGTGTTGATGGCACAAGATGGCACCTACAACAAACAGATTCAATTGCAAAAGCGTTCTGTATTTTAAAAGATCATTAATGATGATGTTGATTGCTGCCGATCCAATGTCCACACTTTTCTCTAACTGCTGATACGTAATTCTTCAATCTTCTCTAAGTAAAATTCTTACCAGCTCAATTTTTTCTTGGGTCACTGCTGTTGGTGGTCGACCTGAACAAGGTTCATTTTCAAGGTTGGTTGCCAAATTTAAATCCATTAAACCAATTAAAAACTGTTCTAATAGAAGGAACCTTATCTCCCAAAGCTTTCATAAATCTTTAATGTAATTCTTTAGGAGTTGAATTACTTTTATAATCATAAAATATCATGGCGCGTACACTTTCTCTAGTCAACTCCATTGTGTCTGATACAATGTTTAGAGATTACAGCTGCCTCTGTAAACAAAGTCGCTCCCTCTATGAATTATTGTTGTTGTTATTTTATGAAAATGTTTGTTAGGTAAAAATGCATGTAGATTTTAATGGCATAATTTATTTTTAAATATTTTAATTATTTAATATGGATAGCAAAAACTTTTAGAGTGACCCTTGTAACTCGCGCCTAGATAATATTGTAACGTATAAAATTGGGAAAGACAAACTTCAGAATGACACAGCAATTTATTTAATGTAAGAACCAAATTAAAACTAGAGAGAGATATTTATAACCCAGGTTCCTGGAGCGCAGAACGCCAACTCTATGGGAAACTAATAAAATAGCAGAGAGGCAATGAGAAAATTTTACAGTGTATCAAAATACAAATAACGAAATTCATTTTCATAGAATAATAAATAATCTGCTACAATATTTATTTTTGTAGAACGACATTTGAAAATTATCCCGCATGTGTTTCTTTTGAACGAAAAATCAAAATTTTATTTTAAGGAGAAATAACGATTATTTCTAACCTTAAGAATAAAATATGAAAGGATGAATTGTGAAGAGTAATGATAAACGTAAAAATAAAAGGTTAGAAATATTCGTTATTTCTCCTTAAAATAACATTTCGATTTTTCGTTCAAAAGAAACACATGCGGGATAATTTTCAAATGTCGTTCTACAATCATAAGACGATTTATATTGTATTATAAATATATATTTAAAAAAAAAAACCTATGGAAAAGTTTCTGTTATTGGATCAGATGCATTATGAAGCTTTGTGACATAATCTGCTATCCTATAGGTGGTTGTACCTTTTCCATAGGTAGGCCTGGTATTGCTCTACTTCCAGATATCCTCAATTCGTACTTCCAACCAAAGAGGAAATACGGAAGACACGTGTTCAGACTTGCAAATAAAAATGTTCCGAATGATAAAAGAGAAAGTTGGTCAAGTTTTAATTACATCTCGTTTTTTTTTTTTGTGTCTTAATACTCTGCAGTGTGAAAAGGCTAATTACACATACACACCCGCAATTGGTCAAATTACATTAAATTTCATTAACTTGGTGTCTAATCGAAATCTTTTGATGTGTCGGGAAGAAATGTCCTCGGGCTTTGAACACCTAATTAATAAATTAATAAGTCCCTTGTTAAAAACCTGATCTCATTTTTGAGGACGATATTCTGTCATTTCGTCTGCCTTAATTTAATTAAGTTTTTTTTTTCCTCTTCGTCTGTTTAGAAATTCTTATCAATCGACACACATTAAATTAATCTTAGAAGAAATTATATAAACTTACCTAGATTGTGTGTGACCTCATTCTATGATGCGACTCACTATTTTAAGAATTATTATATATAATACAAATGAAAACACCAAAACACGAATGTTTCTTTTCACAAATAAATCAAACTTCTACTGTCCTTACTGCGACGAAAAATATTGGGAGGGTTTGGTTCATCAGTGGTGAACCCTCCCAATATTTTTTTTATCACAGTAAGGACAGTAGAGTTTGATTTATTTGTGAAAAGAAACATTCGTGTTTTGGTGTTTTCATTTGTATTATATAGATGGCGCGATATTGCTATATATTAATTTATGCCTAACTGGCCTTGTCCTTATTGTTTACGGAAGAGCATTGCTCGATGCAAATATTTAAATGTAATTCTACTGTCCAAAAAGCTTATGTCCATAGTTTGCCTAAATACCATTTCTAAGATTCCACCCTTCAGGTGTTGCATATAAAATAAGAATGATCCAATACAGTATTAGAGGTCTAAAGAAGCAGTCTGGTAGATTAAATTGGCGAAACCGCTGGGAGGGTTCACCACTGATGAGCCAAACCCAGTACAGTAGAGGTTTGATTTATTTGTGAAATGAAACATTCACGTTTTGGGGTTTTCATTTGTATTATATAGATGGCGCGTTATTGCTATGTATTATTATTATTAAGAATTGAGCAATTCATTTTAATACCGTTAAAAGAAAGTCATATTTTGGATCAATATATATATATTTATCCAAAATATGCCTTTCTTTTAATGGTAGTATGCCTTTTTAATCAATATATTGTTGCACCAGGTTGCGGCTTGGCAGACTCTTCAGCCTTGATTCTCTCCTGTGCTGGGTCTTGCATCTTACCAGAGCGTGTTTCAACCATCCTACAATTTTGTATAAGGGAATAATGAGATAACTCTACTTTAAGTAGCCTCCAGAATAATTTATTTATTTTTCACATCAAAGAGAGCAGTGAAGTCACACAGTTTACCTAAATACAAATGATGATTCTATAATACATATATTCTGTTTATAATACATATATTATGTTTAATAAAATAATTATATAAATATAAAATATAATTTTGAATTTAAAATATATGAAAAATAATATTACAAATTAAAATAAAATAGGTTCATTAGCCATGATGCAACACTTCCCCCTCTCCAGAGGTCGTCACGTCCTCGTGAGTTACCTCATCAATTCTCTCAAAATAGGGTTTGAGTCTCGAGACATGGACAATCAATGGGTCTTGGCCAGGATTATCTTTCGGCTCAATTGAGTAATTTACGTTAGACAGCTTCTTTAATATTCGATATGGGCCAAAATATTTTCTCAATAGTTTTTCACATTTTCCGATTTTCCTGACTGGTGTCCAAACTGCCACTAAATGTCCTGGTTCATAGATTTTCTCATTGTGTTTTTTGTCATATTTTATTTTCATTCTTTCCTGAGTCTTCTCTGTGTTGTTAAAGACTACCTGTCTCGTCCTTGCTATTTCATCTGAGTAGTTTTCTATATATTCGTCGTAATCGTCCATGTTACTGTCCGTTGGGATATTCACGTCGTCTAAGAGGGACATGGGTTCCCTTCCAAACAACAGGAAAAATGGAGAGTAGCCTGTGGTTTCTTGAATCGTGGTATTATACGCGTGGGTGATAAAAGGGAGGATTTCGTCCCAGTTCTTCTGGTCTGTGTTCACATACATGCTGATCATATTGACTAAAGTTCTATTTAGCCGTTCCGTTAGTCCGTTAGTCTGGGGGTGGTAGCTCGTTGTGAAGCAGTGTTTAACTTTGCACATTTTCATTACCTCCTTCATCAAATTGCTAGTGAATTGTGAACCTCTATCGCTAATAAGAAATCTTGGGGTCCCGTGACGTAAAATAATATGTTCGATTAAAAATGTAGAGACTTCTTTCACGGTTGCTTCTGATACTGCCTTTGTTTCAGCATATTTGGTATAATAATCAGTCAACACAATTATCCACTTCCTTCTTCTTTTCGTTGATGGCAAGGGGCCAACAAAGTCAATTCCTATTCTTTCAAAAGGGTAGTTAGCTGGGGGAATAGGTTGTAAAAGTCCAGAAGGCAAGTGATTTGAACCTTTCCGACTTTGGCAAAGGTGGCACACGTCTTTACAAATTCTGAAACATCTTTCAACATGGAAGGCCAATAGTGTTTATTCTTCAATCGGTAAGTGGTTCTGGCGACGCCCAGATGGCCATTCAGCATATGGTTGTGGTATTCACTCATGATTTCTTTCCTTCTCTTCTTTGGCACTACCAGCAACCATGCCCTACCTTCAGGATTTGGATTTTTCTTGTAGAGACACCCATTTTCTTCTTTGAAGTTCTGTGTAATTGAACGCTTGTTTGCACTAAGGTTCTCCTTAATATTCTCAATAAAATAATCATTTTCGTCTATTATTTGATTCAGAAATAGTCTTTCATAATCTTCGTCCCATTCGTTTTCCGGTAAGGGTCCTCTAGATAGACCATCAGCGTCCAGATGTTTTTTACCCGATTTGCGTATAATTTCGAAATTATATTCCTGAATCTTCAGTGCCCATCGTGCTAATCGGCCGGTCGGATCTTTCAGATTCTTGAGCCAGCATATTGCGTGATGATCAGTTACGATTTTGAAGTGCCTTCCATATAGGTAGGGTCGTAACTTGGACATTGACCACACAACAGCTAGACATTCTTTTTCGGTAGTAGAATAATTTTGCTCAGGTTTGCTCAGTGTTCGACTTAAATATGAGATCACCTTTTCTTTATCGCCGAACTTTTGGACTAATGTTGCCCCCAGGCCGATGTTAGATGCGTCAGTATGAATGTAAGTAATTGCATTCGGATCAAAGTGCCCTAAGATTGGGGGATTTATCAATGCTACTTTAAGGGTTTGAAATGCTTTTTCTTGATTTTCTGTCCAGGTAAAAGGTACATTCTTTTTTATAAGACTGGTTAATGGATCGGCAATTTTGAAAAACCTTTGATAAATTTTCTATAATATGAGCACATTCCTAAAAATGATTGAACTTCTTTTATCTTTTTGGGCCGAGGAAAATCTCTAATAGCCTTGATATTATGCTCCGCTGGTTTTATACCATGTTGATTAGTTATATGGCCAAGAATCTCCAGTTCTTCGAAAGCAAATTGGCATTTTTTGTTGTTCAATTTTAAATTAGCCTCGCGAAAACATCTTAAAACAGCTTCTATTCTTTTGAGATGTGTTGAAAAATCCGAGCTATAAATGATTACGTCATCTAGATAACATAAGCAAATTTGCCATCTAAGATTACCAAGCATATTTTCCATGTTCCTCTCAAATGTAGCAGGGGCATTGCATAGACAAAAGGGCATTACGTTGAACTCATATAGGCCATGTGCTGTAGTGAAGGCTGTCTTTTCTTTATCTTTCTCCTCAACCTCTACTTGCCAATATCCTGATTTAAGGTCAATTGCTGAAAAGTATTTGGATCCTTGAAGTGTATCCAATACTTCATCAATTCTTGGAATTGGGTAAACATCCTTCACTGCTACATCATTCAATTTTCTGTAGTCAACGCAAAATCTGTACTTACCATCTCGCTTCTTGACCAAGATTACAGGGAAGGACCATGGACTCGAGGATGGTATAATTATGCCGTCTCTGAGCATTTCATCAATTTGCTCTTTTATGATTTCTCGCTCTTTCGCACTCACCCTATACGGCTTGTGTTTGATCGGTTTCGCGCCTTCTGTATCAATCCGATGTTTCGCTAAGTTGGATCTTCCTAATCCCGACGAAAACAAATCCGCGTACTTTTCCAAAACTTGTTTCAATTGCTCCTTTTCCTTATATGATAAATTTTCGTTTATCTGAAATTGGGGTTCTTTATGCTCTTTTTGTTCACTTTCTTCTATAAGATTCACTTCGGCTGGCTGGCTTCCAAAGCACAATGTTTGTTTTTTTAATATTTTTAATGGTCGAGGGTAAGGGTTTGTTATCCAGATATATGTTTCCTTATTCACAACATTTATTAAGCTTCTCGCTAGTCGAAGTCCATTTGTTTGAAACATTTTATGGTTCTCCTCGATGATGTATTCGCCATCCTCTGCTTCTACAAATGCATTAATCAATTTAATAGAAAGTTCTGGTATAATGGCATCCTTTGCACTTTTTATTTTCTTCTGTTGATATTTGATTACGTCACAATTTTCTGTCAAGTCATATTTGATTATTTCACGCTGACAATCAATTTTTGCGTTCATTTTCTTAAGAAAATCTCGTCCAAGTATAAATATTCGCAAATGTGTTCTCATTATCACAAATTGATGTGTAATTGTTTTGTCATCAAATTTTATATTTAAAATGATATTTCCTACGATATCTAATTCTTTGCCATCGGGTCCGGAGCACATTTTATCAGGATTTATTATTTCAAGACCTGTGTTAAGAGCTTTACTAAGGTCGACCACTGAAAGATCGGCGCCTGTATCAATCAAAGCTTCGCAGATACCGATTCTATCCACGTTAATGTTCATTTTATATTTGGGGTCCAACTTTTTAATTCCATTTATGGTCGACTTGCTTTGATTGACGGACTCAGGCGCGATGCTTAGTTTAAATCTTCTAATGCGGCATATCTATTCCTTGTAGGGATACCAGAGTACGTGCTATTACTTACGTCAGCGTAGAGCAGAGGTCTCGACTTCTCAGTTCCATTATCCATTCGGATTTCTTCTTCGACCTTGTCTTGTGTAACTATGGGGTCCTCTTCCACAATTCTTACAAACCTGACTCTGCAATACCGCGCTACGTGTCCTGGCTTGTTACACTTGAAACATATTGGTCTCCCGTCTTCTGTCCTATTCCTGTTTGAATTTGGACTCTTATTGTATGTTTTACTTGGGTAAAAGTGGGGGCCTGGGAGGTGTTCTGGTAGTACCTCGGAGCGGGGGCCTGGGGCTTGGAGGTGTCCTGGTATGGTCTTCTGAACGACGGAGCGTTCTTCCATTGCTCTTGATGATGGGGACGAGGAGAGCGTGGTCCATTATAAAGAGCTTTTGATTTTTCCACACGTTCTTGGTAATTCTTTTCGAACAAATCCAGCTTTTTACAAATTTCAAGAAGTTCATTGGTATTTTTAGGAGGGTTTAGGTGAAGGGCAAAAGAGTATTCTTTCTTTAACCCTCCAATAACCCAGTTTATTTTAGTCTCTTCTTTCATTTGGGGGTCGACCTTGTTGCACAGTACAAGGATATCTTCTGCGAAAGTGATTGCAGGTTCATTCCACTGTTGCATCCTGTTTAATCTCATCCTCATTTCTTCTTTGTTGGCGTCTGAGGCAAAATCCTCAATTAGGCGGCTTCGAAATTTTCCCAGCTGGTGAAACTTATTTTGTGTAGGTTCAGCCAGGTTTTGGCGCTACCAATCATATTCATGGCAGCATAACGGGAGATAATGTAGTCTTCCCAATGGTACAGGAAGCCAATTTCTTTAAGAGATTCAATCCATGGGCGAGGGTCTTCTGTCCCATCATACTTGGGGATGTCGATGTTGGGATTCAGGACAACTGGGTCGGAACTAGCATCTCTACCAATTGTTGCACCAGGTTGCGGCTTGGCAGACTCTTCAGCCTTGATTATCTCCTGTGCTGGGTCTTGCATCTTACCAGAGCGTGTTTCAACCATCCTACAATTTTGTATAAGGGAATAAAGAGATAACTCTACTTTAAGTAGCCTCCAGAATAATTTATTTATTTTTCACATCAAAGAGAGCAGTGAAGTCACACAGTTTACCTAAATACAAATGATGATTCTATAATACACATATTCTGTTTATAATACATATATTCTGTTTAATAAAATAATTAAATATAAAATATAATTTTGAATTTTAAATATATGAAAAATAATATTACAAATTAAGTCGGCGCCAGTGGAGGAAAAAGGTCCGAAAAATAAGTCGGGTTCCCAGGTGTGCCCCTTTCTTACTCAAACAGATAGGTCCGCTTTGAGACACGATTGACAGACCCCTCTCGACAGTTCTCCTCTGACCGGTGTCGGCTACACTCACTCTCTCGCCATCTCTGTGGTGACATCTAACATGCCTCGTCCTTTTGTACAATCCCAATCACGCCTGAACCCACTATAAACATTGTGGCCACCACGACTGCAACCAACATGCCACACTACATTCATCCAACAGAACAACGCAACTACATTACTACATATATATATTACAATGAGAGATTTTCTGCCGTTTATTTTGGATTTAGAGTAATAGAATTATTACTTGCTGAAGCTGAAATTTTTAAGGATTAAGCATTTGCTTGAGGTTGGTATACATGATTATTTAAATTATATTGTTTTGCAGTCGTGTGAACAATAATAAAACTAGTTTAGATATATCAAAATTAGCTTTAATTGTGCTAATGAAATACAAAATACATAATTAAGGGGAAAATACCTGATTTGAGATGTAAAGAAGAAAATAAAAGACTTATTTACATAATTACAAAAGGTTTGAGCCGGCCAACAGAAAACAACAACAATAGGTTATATAAAGGGAAGTCGCGACATCTGGTGGTAGACTTAACAGAATTGTTTAATATATGAAATATAATTTGAAAGAAAGTTATATTTTTATATAACATATATACGAATATATAACATATATATTCATCCTTTCATACTTCATCCCTAAGGTTAGAAATAATCGTTATTCCTTTTTAAAATAAATTTAGATTTTTCGTTCAAAAAAAACATCTGCGGTATAATTTTCAAATTTCGATCTACAAATATATCTTTTGTTTTCTTTATTCTACTCGCCTTAAATTAGGTATTTCTTCCTCAATTATTTTCATCATTTCCATTAAAGCAAAATGTGATATAAATTTATTTATTATATCTTCTTTCAATATGGCACGACTGCATACAATACCATTAAGTACTATGTACTTAAAAGAACCAGAAAATAATCTCTAAGCAATATTTAATATTAAATATTAAATATTTAATTATTAGTTGAATAAAAAATTTTCTATTCTCTCTGTGCAGCAAATCATGGGGTTTGAGCTCCCATAAAAGAATTACATTGTACAAATCTTTATTCAGATCAACTTTAACATATGGATCAGAAATATGGTTCAAATTTTTAAATAAAAAATCGATACAAAAATTAAACTCAATGCAATATCAGATATTATTATGGAGCATTCAAGCTTACAAGACAACTTCGTACAACTGTGTTCACAGTTTGGCTAAGACTCCATTGATTGCAGATTACATTGAAGCAAAAAATATGAAATATGACTTAAATAACTTATCGTTCGAGGACAAGCAAAAATACAACATCGATATTCCCTTAATAATTAAATCCTATATAGACGAAAGAATGTTGCTCTTACTGAATAATACAAACGAGACATTTACAAGTTTTTTCAACCGGGGTATTCCTAATTATTTTCGCCCTAATTTCCACAACACACAATTTGTAACCAACCATGGTAATTTCGGAAGTTTTCTGGAAAGAATACGCGCATCGGAGGATCCGGGCTGTTTTTGTGGATGCCGCATTCAAGATTCCACTCACCTTTTACTTAAGTGCCCAGCATTTCAAGACTACAGACTCAATAACTGTATCCTCTGTACCGATCCAAGAGAATTGATATCCAGCAGGGATTCATACATTGTTTTCAATAGATTTTGTAAATTTATATCAAAGTTTTTAATTAATCTCAAGTGTTAGGTATAATTAACTATGTGCTGTATATATGAATCTTTTTTTTTTCCTTTTTCCTTTATCTTGAGGTGTGTTTAAATTAAATTACCTATGTATATAGTATGCTTGTTTGAAATCAATTTCAAAAATATGTAAATGCCTTGAGCATATGTTTTTTTTTTTTTTTTATGTAAATAGATTCTCCCTCTCTCTCTCATGTATTGCTTTCCTTTGGGCGCCAGTGTCCTTGGCGGGACATCGCGCTTTGTATTTACAGTTGAATAAAAAAAAAATCTATCGATAAAATTTGTAACAAATAAACTTACTGACAATTTTTTATAATTTATAGTTTATAATTTGATAAATTATAGCAAAGCCGAGGAGAGAAATGATTGTAAAGAGGTTTGTTTACTGATTTCACACAAAGAAATATTTAAAACCTGAGTGTTAAATCGAGAAAATTTTTAAATAGGGGATCTTTAAATATAAATAGTACTGTGTATGTTACCTAAAAATAATCAATAATACTTTAAAATACTTATAATAATAATAATTTAAAATATATATATGTTACGATAACATTTTTTGTCGGCTTGCTATTATATTAAATATTTGTAACAAATAAATTTACTGACAATGTGTTTCTTTTCAATAATATCATCAAAAATTATCTTTACAGACATTTCTGCAATGATATAAGCTATTGATAAGCCAAGCCCTCTCATTCAATAACTTATTGCAGTAAGGTCTGTAGAGATAATATTTGATGATATTATCATTGAAAAGAAACACACTGTCAGTAAATTTATTTGTTACAAATATTTAATACAATAGCAAGCCGGCAAAAATTGTGATAGCATAAATAGGTATTTTAACATTACATTATATAACATATAAGTGTTTTAAAATAGAGCAATTCATTAAAAAAATCTTCAATTAAAAAGGCATATATTGGATCAAAAATATCATTTATTTTACCAAAATTTCAGTTGGCTGAACGCCAACTTTTATCAAGGTATTATACCATATTAATATATGCTATTATACTCTTTTAATATATATTAATATATAATTTTTGTGCCAAATATATATATAAGTGTTTTAAAGTATTATTATTCTAAGTATTATTAAGTAATTTTAGGGAACACACACAGTACTATTTCTATTTAACGATCCTCTATTTAACAATTTCCTCGATTTAACACTCATGTTTTAAATATTTCTTTGTGAAATTAAAGAGTGTGAACAAACCTCTTTAAAATAATTTCTCTCCTCGGCTTTGCTATAATTTATCAAATTACATCATGAAAATCTACTTTCACAGAAATAATTAATGTAGTTCTCTTCAATGGTGTATATATAACACAAAGCAATAACGCGTCATCCATATATATATAATAAAAGCATTCGTATTTATAAATCCTTTCATTATATATATATAGATGGCATGTTATTGCTTTGTGTTAATTTATGCCTAACTGGGCTTGTCTTTATTGTTTGTAGAAGAGCATTTCTCGATGCAAATATTTGAATGTAATTCCACTGTCCTATAAACTTATGTCCATAGTTTTCTTGAAAACCATTTCTGAGATTGCACCCTTCAGTGCTGCGTATATAAGCAGAATCGTCCAATACAGTATTAGAGCTCTGAAAAGCGTCTGATAGATTAAATTGGCGAAACCCCTGGGAGGGTTCACCACTGATGAGCCAAGCCCTCCCAATATATTTTTCATCGTAGTAAGGGCAGTAGAAGTTTGTATTGTGTATAAAAGAAATATTCGGGCTTTTAAATCCTTTCATTTTTATAGTTGTATATATAAATACCCATTATTTCATTATACCTTAATACTCTGATTACTCTTCATAGAAATTATATTTTCTACTTTATTGATTTCCAAGCCAAAACTACAGTAGATATCTAAAGTAACAAGACTACTAGACTCTTAACACTGGACTGGACTCCTCAAATTAATCCATACGTCCATTTATAGCACAAATAAGTTAAATTGAAACTATGTATTTTCTGCTACAACAAAGATCAAATATGCAAAGAGTAAATATGCAAAGACACAACCAAAAAAGGCAAAGAATGCCAAGGCAATGTATTTTGATCAAACAATTCCAAAATATTTACATAAAAGAACAGAGAGTCACTGAGAGAAGGATGCTAAGTAACAAGATATGTAAAATAACAATCTGTTGATTAAATTTAACATATTCTGTCACTTCTTCCCTATTGTAGCAGTGACCCATAGATTGCAAATTTTGTTGCGTATACCGGTCAAGGTTTACCTTAGCGTCTTTTAAATGGTCCCTAGTAGCTCTGCATCCTTTTTCTTGCAGGGTGAAGAGCAGCTTTATCATCGTAGTGTCTATATTGAGATCGTCTTTTTGGAAGAAAATCTTAGCTTTGATATGGCAGTGGAATCCTGGAGTCAGTCTCGGGAAAATGTCCACAGCACCCATGGCCTCAAGGTCTGCTTGACGATCTTCAGCTTATCTTCCCTAATCTACCCAGCATATCCACAAAAGTGAATTAGAAAAGTCAAACCTCAGAGTGGCACAGAACTTTATTTTAATTCAAAAAGTTAAACTTATTTAATAACAAAGAGGCGCTGAGAGTATTTTGCTGTGTAGTAAGATGTAATAATATTTTTTATGTAAATATTTGATGGCAATGTTTTGTTTTTTTTATTATCTCTCTTTCTCCTTGTTATTATCATATGACTATACGACCTAAAATTATTGTAAATATGTATAGACAAATGTAAAGACTTACATGTAGGACCGCGCCAGTGTCTCTAGGGGGGCATAGCGCTTTAAATTTAAATAAATTGAAGATATAATAATAATCAGTTGATATTACATTTTTAAAAATTCAGCTCAAATATGTGCGAAAAAGACATTTCTTTCGTTTAAAAATCCATTAAAGCAGTTCATACAGTTCGGACAAATAGCAAATCATAACCATTGAAAAGGCCTGGTGTTATGGCTAATTCATTGATTCCAATTTGTTTGATTTGACCGGAGACGTTCAAGGAAATACATTGGTTGATTGATTTTCAAATGGTAGAAGTATTTTATCCATGCCTAACTATTTTCCTTCTCCAAAAGGTTGAAATGTACTCTTTTTCTATATATACTGAAAACTTCTAACAAAGTCAAGTTAAAAGAATAGAAATCATTGACCTTTTACCATAAATACCCTCTTTCTGAAAAGGAACTATAAATCTAGTTTATCAAAACTAAATTTACAGATTTTTAACAAATTTCAACACATGTTATGTGCATTGTTTATCAGGAAAAATAGAGAAAAATTAAACTAAAATATTGAATTTAGTTCAAAAACGTTTTTTAAATGATCACTTTGAGTAATATGGGTCGGAATATTTGGACGGTAAAAGATATATTGCATTTGAAGGTAAAATTGTTTTATAACTTTTCTTGGAGAAGAATAAGAATTTCAAAATGAAAAAAGCTCATAAATCATTTCAATATAGCAACTATTGTAACACAATGTTTTTTTAAATAATGAAACAGTTTTTTGTCTATGCGTTTCTTTTCATTTTTATTAACGCAATCTCGAGCTTTCTGGCATTTACTACTACTGCCCTTCTACAGAAGAAGTACATGATAGTGGACATTGCTGCTGCTGTGATAGAGAAGCATGGAGACATCTGACGCTCTTCATTGGACACGACAACAACAACAGAAATACATAAAAAAAAAAACTAATAGAAACGCCGCTAACTAATGCTGTTAAGATGCTATATACTCCTGAAGAAGGGCAGAAATACCCGAAAACTGGAGATTACGTTAATAAAAATGAAAAAAAAAAACTTATCTCTAGAGATCTGTTTTATTATTCAATTTATATCCAGGAGATTTAAAACAATTGATACAATATTGACATATCGACACAAGTTATTAATTTTACCAATCTGTCATTCAGTCTCATTGTCTATTATCTGCTCTTTTATTTTTAACGAAGGGGGGAGAATGTTTAAAAAAAAAAAACCTTTTTTTTAATCTTCATGATATTTTGGTGGATATTCTGGGTTTTAGATAAGGAAGGCAAACTGAAGAACGCCAGGTAGTCCTTGAGGCCAAGGGCGCTGTGAACTTCTTTTTGCTGAGATTAACTCCAAGATTCAGCCGCTATGCCAAAGCAGCTGTGAGATTCATTTGAAGAAGAATTTCAAAACACTAAAACTTTCGATTTTCACCAAGAAGAAATGAATTGCAACTTATATATTTTTTCTATCCATTTAAGTCTACAATTACTTCGAAAACTCATGGAATGTGGAAAGCCAATTTTTGTAGCCACTTTTCACAATGAGTTGATATTTTGATGGGAACATTTTGACGGTATTTTCAAATTTTGACTAGTGTAATTAGATGGTCAATCACATAGGGAAAGTGACTGATAGGTTTTTCCTTGAAGTCTATGATTTTAGGATGGAATTTCTAAGTTGTCATCTGTCCCTGTCGGTAAGGGAGGACGAAGTAATTTCAGCAGCAGGAGCAGCAGCAAGGCCAACAAGAGGGCAAATTGATGGTAAGTGGGAGTGTGGGTGGAGTGAGTCAAGCCGCTTCCTGCAAACACCAGAGCCCACGCCAGAGGCCCTCTCGACCTCTATTTACTACAGATTCAGGTCTCCAAACACCGTCTTGCAGATATTTAGGGATTTTCGTTTTCTTGTAACCACTCATGATCTCCCTAAACCTCCTGCTACGACTCAGACAATCTCAGCGGCAATATCAGACTAATGCACCGGACTGGCCATCCAGTAAAAGCGTATTCTATAATTCCCTAGACTCTTTACATTTTCTAGACCTTCTGTTACAATCAGAGAATAATAGACCAATGTATGAGCACCGGACTGGTCATCCAGTAGAAGCATATTCTATAATGTCTTAGACTCTTGGTCTTTTCTAGACCTTCTTTTACAGATTGAGAATAATAGACCAATGTATGAACACGGTACTGGTCATCCAGTAGAAACATATTCTATGATGCCCTAGACTCTTGGCCATTTTTAGACCTTCTATTACAATCAGAGTATGTTGTGGAGGAATCTCCAATCTCCATTCTGTCACCCCGGAAGCCCTGAACTGGCTGAAGGCCTTGCCTCTCAGACTTTAATGACCGATATGTCCTCACTTCTTTTTTCTAGATTTAATTCATTTTGTCTCCTCTCTAATTGTAAATACGCTGCTGTATCACCTCATAAGCATAAATAAATAAATCCTCTTGTGTAAAGATTACACGAATCCCAAGAGTTCATGCTACTCGAGCTGTTTTATGATAAGCAGCGGCCTCTCCCAAAGGTCCTGTTTAGTACATCTAATGCAAGCCAAAATGTGTTCTGGAGCTGCAGGTACCAAACTACATTTTGGGCTAGTGGGAAAAATTTTGATATTATTTTCCATCTTCAATGGCTTGAGATGGCCTGTTCTAAATCTTGTTAGTGTTGTTTGATGCTGTCTATTTCTGATGTTCAGAGCTCCTCCAGGGTTAACTCCACTGTACCAACTGTGCTTAGGTGGAATCCTCCAGTTCTTGTTTATTTTTGTTTTGGCTATTGTTTCTATTTCTTTAAAAGTAAGTTTATTTTTCTTTGGCAAGGGTTCTTTTGAGCCTTTTTTCGCTAGCACATCAGCAGCTTCATTGCCTTTAATGCCAACGTGTGAGGGTATCCATTGAAGGTGCATTTTTGAGGTTTTTGAGAGTTTTTGGAGATACCCAATTATGATCCTGCTTACTTTGTCTCCAAGTTCCCCTGTGTGACTCAAGTGTTGTATGGCACTTCTACTATCAGTAAGAATCCAGATATCTTGATAATTAGTATTTCTGATGTATTTTAAGGCTTCATAGATGGCTATAAGTTCTGATCTGAAGACTGAGCAAAAATCTGGGTTTCTTCTGTTCATTTTCTAAATGCCATTTGTGGTTTTGATGAGACAGCCACTGCCAGTGTGTCCTAGTTCGTCTCTGCTACCATCGGTATAGATAGTTATTGCATTTTTAGGAATGATATTAATTATTTTTAATGATAATTGTTTTAAGTATTCTGGATTTTGGTATTGTTTGTTGGTGGGTTCATTTAAAGTGGCATTAAAAATAACATTTTGTAGTGGTTTGCATGGAGAAATTTTTCTGCTAAATAATTTTTTTCCACTTTATATTTTAAAAATCCATTTCTTTTGGCCAGGTGGAAAGGGCCTTCTTTTTTTAGTCTTATTTTGGATTCCCAATTAAGTATGTAATTGGAGGTTCTGTGTTTGTTTCCTTAACTTTTGATTTTGTTTATATATTTTGGCAGATTGTAGCTTCTTCTATCCTTTAAGGGCATAATGTCTGCCTCGTAAAGTACAATATCATTAGGGCAGGTATTTCGAAGACCTGTAATAATTCTAGCTGCACTTAGTTTTATCCTTTCCAGTGATTTTAGATTTGTTTCAGATGCTGTACCATAGATTTGATATCCATATTCCAGGATAGGTCTAATTAGAGATGTGTAAGTTAATTTTAGTGTGGTTGCATCGGCTCCCCACTCTCTTCCTGAAATATATTTCAGGATTTTTAGTCGGTCTCTTCCTTTTCTAATAACTTCTTCAATATGTTTACTGGAGTTAATTTCTGGATCCAGGGTGTAGCCGAGATATTTAGGATGTTTATTATATTCTTTCAGAATAATATTTGGTCTTATTTTGTATAGTTTCTTATCGGTTTCAGATTTTTGGGGGTTAAATTCTAATTTATGTTTATTAGCAAATTTTTCTAGGTCGAAAAGAGTCTTGTTCAAATCTCTTTCAGCTTTTGTCCAGTTAGTATTGCTGCTTCATAGAATAATGTAATCAGTGAAAAGTCCAATATTCGTTTAATGTGAAATTTTTTCTTCTATGCCTGCAATAAATAGGGTGAAGAGAGTTGGGCTAAGGACTGATCCTTGTGGTAATCCTTGGTACAATTTGAAGGTTTTAGATAGAGTGCCATTATATTTGACCATGATGTATTTATTTTTAAGGAAATCATTTATCCATGTGATAGCTTTTCCATCAATTTTGAAATGTTTGTATAATTTTTTAATTAACTTGTTTTTCCATACCTTATCAAAAGCTTGTTTAAGGTCTAAAAAAGCAGCTATTGTGTGGTTAGTTGGTTTTATGTTTTGTGCATATTTTACCTTTTGTGTGAAAAATAAGAGTTGTTCTATTGTTCCATGTCCTTTCCTAAATCTATATTGTTCTTCTGGTAAGAGATTTCTTGTGTCGAGGTGGCATGTGAGTCGTCTGAGTATATTTTTTTCCATTAATTTGCAGCAAATACTTTTGAGGGAGATAGGTCGGTATTTTTTTGGGTCATCAGCAGATTTGTCAAGTTTTTCATAGGAATTATTGTTGCAGTTTTCCAGTCTTGAGGCAATTTTCAAGTTTTCCAGGAGTTATTGAAAATATCAAGAAGTCTTTCTTGGCTATTTTGCCCAAGTTTGATATCATTTGGCCATGGATTCCATCTGGCCCAGGAGTCTTGTTCAGGTCAGTGTTTTCTAATGCATAATCTAGCTCTTTCAAATTGATTTTTTCATGGAAAATATTATGAGTGCTAGTGACGTTTTTACAGTCATGGATAATCTTTCGGGCCTTTTTTTCAACTTTCTTATCTTTTATTTCAAATTTGATTTTACTACTTATTTGATATGAATTACCTAAAAGATTAGCAGCATTTTTGTGATTAGTTGCTGGGGTACCATCTGTATTCTTAATCATATTTGTGTTTTCAGTTTGTGGCTGGGCTCTGTCAATTTGTTTTGCCAAATGCCAAAGTTTTGTATTTGGGTTTGTTGGGTTCAGGTTTTCACAAGTTTGTTTCCATTTTTCCTTTTCATATATATGTATAATCTTTTTATTTTTGCATTCACAATGTTCAGTTCACTTGTAAAATTTGTTTGGTTTTGGGTGCACTTTTTTGTAGTTCATTTCTTTTAGTTATAAGTGTTTGAATATCTTTTGCCTGGTGTGTATAATTTGGAATCCATTTCTTAATATTACCTCTTGGTATTGAAACTTTAGCTGCTTTAATAATGGTGTTTTTGAAAGATATCCAATTTTGTTCCAGATATTTTATTCTAGTGGGTGCTATTCCAAAGTCTTCATTAGTTCTTTGCTGGTAAAGATCCCAATTAGCCTTTTTGAAGTTCCAGAATTTTTCTTTAATTGAGCTGGTTTTGGTCTCGGTGCTAATTTCTATCAAAATAGGCAAATGATCACTTCCAATACTTTTTAATATTTGCCATTTGCATTTGTGGAAAATGTCAGGACTGGAGAAACTTATATCAAGTGCTTGTTCAGTATTATAGCTGTAGGAATGGTAGGTAGGATTCCCATCATTTAAGCACATGAAGGCATTGTCGTCAAATAAGTTTGAAAGTATTTTTCCTCTTGGGTTTGGCGTGGAACATCCCCATAGTTGATGTTTGGCATTATGGATTATAGTGTGGCTGTAAGAAATTGAGCCATTGTTCCATCGTCGATAAGTTTATTGTTTGGTGGGTGATTCATATTGAATATGTTGATGGTTTTGTTTTGATTGAGGTAGACTTTGATACCTTGGGCTTCGAGGTCTGATGTGTTTGGAATATTAATGGCTATGTCTTCATAGTACAAATTGTTTATTAAAAATGCAAGGCCACCACTTCTTTATTTCTGTATTTTCTGAGGATATTGTAGTTTTTATATTTGAGATTGTAATTTTCATTTAATTTAGTTTTCCGTAGGGCTATAATTTGTATCTTTTGTTTTTCAGCTATTTCCATTATTTCTTCTAATTTTATTTTTGTTGCTGTTGAGCACAATCCATTTATGTTGCACTGCAGAATGCTCAATTGCTTGGAAGCTGCAAAGTGTGAAGTTTGTGTAGACTGTATTATACTTATCGGACAGAACCCTCTACCTAAGTCCTGAACGCGCGCGCCCCTGTTTATTCTGCGCGACGGGCGATGCAGCATGCAAATCAACATCTGATCTCATGGAGTATAATAGACCAACGTATGAGCACCGGACTGGTCATCCAGTAGAAACATATTCTATAATGCCCTAGACTCTTGACCATTTCTAGACCTTCTATTACAATCAGAGTATAATAAACCAATGTATGAACACCGGACTGGTCATCCAGTAGAAACGTATTCTATAATGCCCTAGACTATTGACCATTTCTAGACCTTCTCTTACAATCAGAGTATAATAGACCAATGTATGAGCACCGGACTGGTCATCCAGTAGAAGCATATTCCATTATCCCTCAAGAACCATCTCAAATACAATTCAGACAATAACATCGGCAATGATAGACCAATAGAATATAAGCACTAGCCTTGCCAGCCATTAGAAGCACATCCAATATAATTCCTTATGCTACTGAACATTTCCAAGCCTCCTTTTACACTTCAGAGAATAATAGCGGCGATGGTAGGCCAATGTATAGGCATTAGACTGATCATCCAGAAGCATATTCGATTACCTCATCAGTTTTGTGATAATTTGCGACCATTTAATAAACATTCAAATCTGTACGTTTATTGATAAAAACCTACCATTTATAAAAATTTCTAACTTTCTATCCTACACAGGAAAAATGAAAAAGTATAGGAATCAAATTCTCTAAGTGTAGCCGACTCCGAATTTACCGGAGTGTAAAGGAGATTTCGTGGCAACCCACGCTATATCGAATTCCAAAAAGCAAATCCTCAAATTCCTTTAAAATAAAAGTGTGAAATAAATCCTTTTAAGAGATTTCATTTGAACTTAGACGATTCCGTTAAATTTGAAAGCCAGGGAAAAGTTCAATCGTTAAATCGAGAGTTATCGTTAATGATCCCCTGAAGCCTAGATAAATCTGTGGATTCCACGATAACACTGAAGAGGAAAAGCCAACTAGGAAATGATTTATGCTACAACCAAGATAACTGTGACATCTGACGGACAAACAAGGTCAATCCTGGACGAGGTGGAATATGAACTTGGAAAAAGATCAAACTGACCAAAATATCTTACTTTTGAAGAAATTAGCCAATGATATAATCAATTCGATTGATATTTTAGACTGTCTTTTGCCTTCATAATTACCTTTGGCATAATAATTTATGCGTTTTTGTTATCGATGCCTTAAACGTAAAGAATTAATGGTTATTTTATCTTGATTTATCTACTTTTGGCATAGTACTAAGGCATTATAAGTTATTAGGATGGTTTACCTATATATATATATAAGTATTCTACAAGCATTTATTATCTTTTTTTGTATGTATAGCTGCTTTTTCTAACATAGTACAAGAAATCATAATGAATTATATATAAAAATCGAACTATTTTAACACGTATACGTTCCTTTTTAGAATAAAACTAGCCGAATGACCCGGGCAACGCCCGTGTTTTACCCGACTGTAGATGTTACAACGGTGATCCTTATGTCGCTGGTTCAAATCCGGCTCGAGGGAGCCGGCGAGCACGTGACCTCCCTGTGCGCGCGCATCCGTGACAGAGGCCGATGAGGAAAGACGGTCGTGACTATATATATATAATTTTAAAAACAATGAAAAAAAGTTCAAATTTCTTATAACACATAGCACGATAAAGTATCATATTGATATATATACAAGGTTTTATATATAATAATAGTGTGTTACTAAAGGGTTACAGTCATGAAGGGTTACTGTTTCTAGTAAATCTGTTTTAATAAAGTTATTTTTTTTGCTTATCCCTAGTACACGTGGTACAGGCCATGATAATAATGGTGGGTAGAAGTGGGCGACTGCTTTTATTGTAAGTGCACCACATGTCTACACATGTGAAAAACAGTTCGACTTTTGCACTTACAAATATGCCAGAGCCCCTTGTTTGGTTACTTGCACTCGCTGGTGGGGTTGGACTTCTGGAAGAATCGGGGGCCATTCGAGATTTTTTTTTTTTTTATAAGAAAAATATTTCCCAATGCGGAAATCGAACCCGGGTCGTAGCGGTTGAAAACCAACGGTTTAGACCATCCCCCCATCACCAACCTACTTAATAAAGGTAAAATAGCAAAATAATATATTAATGATAGTTTTTATGAGGCCTACAAGGTTTCTAAGTATTTTACTTGATGTATTTGCTTTTATCAAAGTTAAAAAGGATTGTATATAGACATAAAGTCTTCAATTCATAATCTTATACATTAGGAATTAGCCTCGAAGAGAGAAAGTAGACATAACCTGGGTTTCTGGAACGTCTCTAAGGCCTTCTACTTCATCGAAGATTAAAAGCAAAGATAATTACACCCACATACAGCTTCAATACCACCG
Organism: Cordylochernes scorpioides; assembly: GCA_030710605.1. Taxonomy (NCBI): domain Eukaryota; kingdom Metazoa; phylum Arthropoda; class Arachnida; order Pseudoscorpiones; family Chernetidae; genus Cordylochernes; species Cordylochernes scorpioides. The sequence goes on along the minus strand of CP092877.1, from coordinate 37,074,871 downwards.
GTCTTATACAGATTCACCACAGGAAGGAAGCATAGATGGAGCTCCTATACTCCAGGCAGCGCAGAACCCAACAGCCTCCAGGTCCAACACATGTCCAGTGGCCACAGAATCCATCGAAGCAAAGATAATTACATTTAATAATGGAAACACAAATGATAACCATTGTTATAAAATAATCATAGTATTATACATAGAGATTCATAAGTTCTCAAAGAGACAAAAATAAATTAAAAATAAGAACTTTTTTAATGATCACTAGCGGACGTACCCGGCTTCGCCCGGGTTTTACCCGAGTAAAGGTTTGTTTAACGAATCTTTCGATAAAGTGAACATTTTTTCCCGGTCCCTTGAAAAATACTCGATAAGTTGAATAAAATCAATATTAATTGGTTCCCTCGGTAATTAGAAGTTAAAAGAATAGTATCTTGCCTTGGAATTGTATCATTATTCTTGTCTCAAATAAATTGCCGTGTCATCCTGAATTTTGTCTTTCCTAATTTCTACATTACAAAATCATCGTATCATCATGATAATATTTAGAGCAGATTGTTGAATTATAACAGATAAATTAGAATATTTATCTTGTTTATTTTAAAGCGAAAAGTTATTTCAAAAATTTTATTTGCTAGAAACCTTCCCAGTACTATACTAAATAACTTCCCAAAGTTTCATGGCGTTCCAATGAGTGGTTTGGTCAGGCATAAAGGACAAACAGACACACATACACACATACATTCATTTTTATATATATAGATAGTAATACATTTTACATTTTATTAATCAACCATGCGCGATATTGAAATATTTGCGCTTATTATGAAGGAAACAAACAAAACAACAGACAGATCATTGTAATATATAGATTATTTTTAAAATTTTTATTTCAATTTAAAGCGCTATGTCCTTTGACATTTACCTTTACCCTATAATTAAAAGAGTCTTAAAAGGACGTATATTTGAAACAATACCTGAAATAAAGGAGAATACGAAGAATATTTTTAAAAGCCTGAAAGATGAGGATTTTCAGAGGTGTTTTGATATCTGGAAAAAAAGATGGAACAAGTGTATAGATAGTGACAGTGATTATTTTGAGAAATTTAAAATAAAAATGTATTAAACTTTTGTTGTTCTTTAAATATTTAGCATTCCTGGAAATTATCGATCACACTATATATATAGATTATAGTAAAAAATAAAATAATTATTGTTTCAATATTAAAGTTAAAATATCAGGTTTCGTGGGTTACATTTCTTTTATAACATTTTAATTCATGAATCTCTAGCTTTCTGCCATGAAAGCCCTTCTATAGGAGAAACATTTTACATTAAATCGATTATTTTATCGATAAAAGAACCTTTAAATTTGCAAGAAACAAGTACATTAATGCTATCGAAAAAGCTAAGAGGAAAAGTTGGAGAATATTCATTGAAGAAAATGAATCAAACAACCCATTTGGAAACTCCTATAAAATTTTGAAATATCTGAGATCATCCAACAACAATACAGGGCTTGTAGAATTCCTGAATGAATAAATAACACACACACACAAAAGCCTTTATTAGGGACTTGCCCCATACAGATTCTCCCAATTGGGTAAGGTAATAATCATCTTGTGTTATTTACATTGGTAGTGAAATAGAAATTGAACTGGCTTTACTCTTCATCTCAAAGTCATTCACTGGTCCTTATATAATGATGATCTAAAAAAAATTATAATAAAGTATTGAATTAGATTTTTTGCTGATATTTTTGAAAGCAATACGTAGGGTGAAATGTTGGTACATTTGATTTGTTGATATAGGGCCTTCCTCCCTGCATCAAGGGCTTTACAATTAAGCAGGTAATGGGGGAGTTCTTCAGTAATTTCCTTGGCACACAGTGTACACATTAAGTTTTTGGCCTCAAACGTTAGAACGTAGTTTTTTTTTTTTTTTTGAAGACTGTAAATAGTATTCTCGATTGAGCTATACATCGTTTGACTGGTAAAGGGAAATCATCGGTTAGGTAGAATTCTATTTTATTGACGTATGAAAATATTTATAATGTGGATAAAGTGAATGAATAAATAACATATACTAAAAATCCTAAAAGGCATAACAAATTAATGATGAATTCATAAAGAATGGGTGTTTGAGTTCCTAAAGAAATGTAAGTAATTTGAGTTGTATTCCTGCAGAAACATATCATCAATATATACTGAAAGGACATCTAGAATATGCACTGAATTCTTGAAAAGTCAACAATATATACTGATGTTCTGATGAGAGAGCAAAATTAACAATATATATAATGATGAGAAAGCAAAATTAACAATATACTGATGAGAGAGCAAAATTAACAAAATTTTTACTGATGAGAGGGCAAAATTAATAATATATACTAATGGGAAAGCAAAATTAACAATATATATATATCCTGATGAGAGAGCAAAATTAACAATATATACTGATGAGATGGCAAAATTAACAATTATATACTGATGAAAGAGCAAAATTAACAATATATACTGATGAGAAAGCAAAATTAACAATATATATATATATATATACTGATGAGAGAGCAAAATTAACAATATATACTGATGAAAGAGCAAAATTAACAATATATACTGATGAGAAAGCAAAATTAACAATATATATATACTGATGAGAAAGCAAAATTAACAATATATATATACTGATGAGAAAGCAAAATTACAATATATATATACTGATGAGAGAGAAAAATTAAAAATGTACTGATGAGAAAGCAAAATGACAATTATTTTACTAATGAGAGAGCAAAATAAACAAATTTTTACTGATGAGAGAGCAAAGTTAACAATATATACTGATGAGAAAGCAAAATTAACAATATATATACTTATAGAAGAGAAAAATTAACAATATATACTGATGATAAATCAAAATTAACAATATATATACTTATGGAAGAGAAAAATTAACAATATATACTGATGATAAATCAAAATTAACAATATATACTGGATTCCTGAAGAGACATCACCAAGATACACTCAAAAGAAAACAAGAAATGTATCCTTTTCCTAAAGATGAATTAATAATACCACGAAATTATTTAAGGGATTTCATTAAATATATTCTCTGAATTCCTCAAGAGAGACATTTTCAATTAAGTTAAAGACACTAAAGAGAGAGGAAGACATTGTCCGATAACTGCAGCATCAAGGCCAAGAATTTTGCATCAAGAACCATTATATAACGAATTCCCGAGTCCAGATATTTTGCATGAAATATTACTAAAATATCTTGAAAATAGACATCCACATTATATACTAAATTACTGAATAGAAATACATCACCAATATGTAGTAAATATATAAGGAATAATCAAAAATTAAACTAAAGACATAAACAATAAGAGAATATGAAGGTCGTAGCAGCATTCTGCATTAAAAACATTAATAACAGATCCCAAATTCCTGAAGAGGCATCAGCACTATACGTTACACATTCAGGAAGATAAAATACATCAACAATTTGTAGTAAATTTATAAAAGGAATATGCACAAAATCAAACTAAGGACATAAACAAGAAGTGAATCTGAAGGTCGTAGCAACGAGTTGCATTAAAAACATTAATAACAGATCCCAAATTCCTGAAGAGACATCATCACTATACGTTACATTCATGAAGATAAAATACATCAAAAATTTGTAGTAAATATATAAAAGGAATATGCAAAATTAAAGACATAAACAAGAAGAGAATCTAAAGGTCGTAACAGCATTCTGCATTAAAAACATTAATAACAGATCCCAAATTCCTGAAGAGACATCAGCCCTATAAGTTACATTTAGGAAGATAAAATACATCAACAATTTTTAATAAATATATAAAAGGAATATGCACAAAATTAAATTAAAGACCTAAACAAGAAGAGAATCCAAAGGTCGTAGCAGCATTCTGCATTAAAAACATCAATAACAAATCCCAAATTCCTGAAGAGACATCAACACTATACACTTAATTGCTGAAGATAAACACATCACCAATATGTAGTGAATATATAAAAAGAATATGCACAATTAAAAAGACATAAACAAGAAGAGAAATATGAAGGTCGAAACAGCAAGGCCGAACATTCTGCATTAAAAACATTAATAACAGATCCCAAATTCCTGAAGAGACATCAACACTATACGTTACATTCATGAAGATGAAATACATCAAAATTTTGTAGTAAATATATAAAAGGAATATGCAAAATTAAAGACATAAACAAGAAGAGAATCTAAAGGTTGTAACAGCATTCTGCATTAAAAACATCAATAACAAATCCCAAATTCCTGAAGAGACATCAACACTATACACTAAATTGCTGAAGAGAAATACACATTTTTTAAATAAATTTATAAAAGGAATATGCAAAATTAAAGACATAGACAAGAAGAGAATCGGGAGGTCACAACAGCAATACCGAACATTCTGCATTAAAAACATTAATAACAGATGCCAAATTCCTGAAGAAACATCAACACTATACGTTGCATTCATAAAGATAAAATACATCAAAAATTTGTAGTGAATATATAAAAGGAATATGCAAAATTAAAGACATAAACAAGAAGAGAATCTAAAGGTCGTAACAGCATTCTGCATTAAAAACATCAATAACAGATCCCAAATTCCTGAAGAGACATCAACACTATACGTTACATTCCTGAAAAGCCATTATGACTCAATATCGAATTCCACAAGAGGGGCATTAAGCCAAGACTTCACGACCAAGAAGAAGAAGAGAGTCTGAAGGCCGTAGCATCAAGGCCAAGGATTCTGCCCGCCGCACGACGACCCTGCCCAACCCTTCCAGCCAGTCCCTGCGCCAGGGAAGTGCCCCGGGCCATCCCCCCTCCCCCCAAAGAGGGAAGCGTAGAGGGCAAGGTCGTTCCAAGGACTGGCTATTGGTTGACCTGTTCCTTCATTCCGTCCAGGCAGGAGTTTTGTTTTGCCTTTTATGGAGGACACCATGACTCATGTGATTTACATAGAGGGCTTTATGCTTCTGCACTTTTAGTTTTCTTTGCTCTCTTTTTTTCCTATTTGTATTCTTCTTGTATATATTTTTTCTTAATTTGTTTTTTGAGAATTATAAAAAAATGTTAACAATGCACTTGTTAATGCTATTGTTTTTACTTTTAAGATTTTTAACGAGGTCTTTTGTTATGGTTGCAAAAGTATATTTTTGAATAGAATTAGTGAATTTATTTGGAATCTGTTTTTTTTTTAATCTCTTCTTGCATGCATTTTTGAAATTCTTTAGTAGAAGTAACGATTACAAAGACGCATATTATGATGTAATTTTTTTAGCTTTTCAATAGTAACACTCTTGATATTTTGTGATCATGCCCTTGACATATTTCAGTATAACTTCTCATGAAGGACTATCATAGTCTCTCCTAGAGGTGGTCTCTTATTGGAGGTCAGATTAACCTAGTTAAAATCTTTTTTGTTTTCTAAAAGATGATTGGACAGGGAGTTGGTCACTTATTAGAAGTTATACTGTACATTACTGTGATTTTAATGTTGGCATATTTCAGTATTACTTCTCACGGCTATTCATAGTCTTTCCTAGAGGTGGTCTCTCATTGGAGGTCAGGCTAATTCAGTTAAAAACATTTTGGTTTCTAAAAGATGATTGTACAGGGAGATGGTCACCTATGAAATGTTATACTCTACATTACTGTGATTTTGCTTTTGGAATATTTCAGTATAAATTCTCATGGCTAGTCATAGTCTTTGCTAGAGGTGGTCTCTCATTGGAGGTCAGGCTAATTCAGTTAAAAACATTTTTGGTTTCTAAAAGATGAGCGGTCAAAGAAATGGTCACTTATTAGAGGTCATACTGTACATATCTTTTAGTTATGAGTCAATTTATAGGCAAAAACACAAAACTTGTGCTTTATAATAGAAAAGCAATGTCACGTTTATAAAATTCTAATATTTTTATTCATGTTTGTATAACATTTACTTTTTTTACTTAAAAAATTCCAACCTTCTCTGTATATGATGTGCATAACTTGTATTTTAGCGTTTTAACATTATCTTGAAATTTTGAACTTTTGACACTTTCAAAAAGAAGAAAAATAACTTTCAGTTTTCAAATTGGTATTATTCAATGAAATAATCTCTTGTATCAATATTGAGAAAAATATCAGGCCTTCAGGGAAAATACCATGTTTTCTCCTGTAGAAAAGCGTCCGTGCCCGAAAGCTAGAGATTAAAAAGGTTTTTGAAAAGATACTTTTCCCTGGAGGTCTGATATTTTTACTCAATACAGTAGAACCTCCCTTTACCGGACACACCTCTACAAAGGACAATTTTCATTTGAAAAATTACCATTTTTCTATTTAACAACTATCCGGTAAGAGGACACCTATCACTAAAGGACACTTTGGCTCTGCAATGAGGTGTTCTTTACAGGGAGGTTCTACTGTATTGGTATTATATATATATCAGGGAACAGGCTAAATCAATATTTAGTTGATTTCTGTTCCACCAGATGGCGCTCTGCCTTCTGTAAAGCACATGTGCTCCTGGTTAGGATATGACATTTTAAAATTTTAATATCAACACCTGACCTTTTTATATATTTTTTCCCTTTCATTTTTCATATATATATATATAGGGTGTCAAATAATATTTTAAAAAATACCCGTGGGGAGAATTGTGTTTTTAATGTTTTCTCTCGTACACTATTCAATAAACTTTGACCTCGCCAATTTAAGATATTCAGTGTTAAACGAATAAAAAGTATTTTTATATATTCAGCATTCAATATTTAACATGGAAAGTTGAATGCAAAGAATTCAAAATCCTCACAAACTGAATCCAAATTGTTCCTGCGGAAAATCTGAACAAACTGCTCTTCACCTTATCTAAGACTGTCCGAACTTTACAGAAGTGAGGCATCGATTGTTTCCTGATATAAATGATTTAAGAGACATCAGCCACTTTGTCTATATAAATTTTATGCACTCTGTCGAATAATACATGTAAATTTGTAAATATTTTAAATTCTAAGTTCTAATTTGTTTCTTTTTTTGTTTGTTTCCTTTGTAATAGGCGCAAATATTTCAATAACGCGCCTGGTTGATTAATACATTTTAAAAATCCCTACAAAGAGGAAATTAGCAAATAACAATATGCAACAGACCAAACTCAAGAAAGTTACCAACTTTATTAAAACTATATCGTTTTATATTAATACATACTCTTTAAAACATTTTTATTATCACAATTACTTACGGAATCTTATAAGAAGAATCAAGATTAAAGGTCAAAGACTCTTCCAGTAAGATATGTCAAGTAAGAAGTTTCAGAAGATGAGTTTCTTTTAATTGTAAAACATTACAAGCTTTCGGGCAATGCCCTTCTACAGGTATTAATTTTTGTTTTTATTTTTATTTTACCTGTAGAAGGGCATTGCCCGAAAGCTTGTAATGTTTAACAATTAAAAGAAACTCATCTTCTGAAACTTCTTACTTGACAAGAATCAAGATATTTTACGAATTGAATAGAAATATACATAGCTGTCAAACAAGCCAGTGTAAGGCAATGTTAGAGATTAAAGAAAGACAAGAAAAGATGAAAGAAAAAAGTAATTTCGGTTTTCAAGATAAAACATCAAAACATCCGCCATTTTTCCTTCATTATACTGGATTGTCCCAAAAGTCGGTAAACACTTGCAAAAAAAAAAAAATTGAAAGACCAATATTTTTCGCCGTTATATATAATGTTTTGTATTATGTATAAAATAATTGTATTATGTATTATTATGTATTCACCGTAATAATATTATTTTCGGCAAGTAATAAGAAAAACAACGTTTTAAGAAAAACACGAACTTTTGGGACAACTTTATTATACTTGCCAAAGGCAAAATTTTACATCAAGGCCGTAAACTAGATCTTTTATTTCTGTTTCATAATAAAATTTCTTCAAAGGAATTTTTGTTTGGAAGCTTTTCTGAGGAATATAGAATAAGGTCTTCAGCAAAGAACTAGATTCATTCCTTTTAAGGCGGTTATGTTTACCTGATTAAAAATTCATCTTTTGGTTTAATTCTAAAAGATAGAACAGATCTTTCCTTGCATCAAAGAATAGAAATCATAATAATAAAATGTAAATATTTCATCAACTATACAGTTAAACCTGTCTATAGCACCCCCTCTAAATAGCGCCTTCCTCTCTATATCGCCCAATTTTAAATACGTAGTACGATGCGATTTACATTAAAAGTGACCTGTCTATAGCACCCCCTCTCTATTGCACCCTATTTTGGTGAGTCCCAAGAGGGGGCGCTATAGACAGGTTTAACTGTATTTATTTCATTTAAAAAATAGTACAAAAGTGGAATTGTACTAATACCAGGTGAATAAATTAAGAAAAGGGCATCTCCTTGATCGTGCAACTAAAAACAAATTTTACTAGTAGTAGATAATGAGATATGACCTTTTTTTTTTCTTAATATTGTATCATTTTTGTGTTAATGTTAAAATATGTTTTCACGTTGTTAATTCAAGTTTGTTGTTGTTTCATAATAAGGAAGATGCAAATTACATTGTTGTTGTTGTTTTATCGTTTGTTTAAAAAAATTGCATGTAATGATGATAACAAATGACTTTTTAATTTGATATACAAAAACCATTGAAAAAAAAGAAATAATTAATTATAAAATTAAGAAACGTGACAATATATTTATTTAATTATTTTGAAAGGCAGATATCTACAACAGAATCAATTTCTCATTACCTAAATATTTGTAAAAATTGGAAATTTTCCCTTTCTCCGAAAACCAAATGTATCTGCAAACTGAAATCAACAGATGGTGTTCAGTTTTAGCGTCTGTTTTGATAGAAGAAGATATATTTCTTTTTATAGATGTTTAAGAAACATAACGATTTCATTAAATCCAAAGAAATGAAATATGAATTAAATTATTTAAATTTTGAAGAAAAACAAAACTACAATTTAGATGTCCCAAGCATAATAACGGATTTTATTGAATTTAAAATGGCTACTTTAAAGAACAACACAAATGAAACTTTTCAAAGCTTCTTCCCTAACAACACACCAAAATATTTCCGACCAAACTTTCATAATTCTCAATTCATTTCTAATCATGTAAATTTCAGAAGCTTTTAAAAAATAATTAAAGCGGTGGAAGACTCGAGTTGATTTTGTGGACATGAGGAACAAGCCTCAATACATCTTTTACTAGATTGTCCTGTTTTTCAAGACTACAGAATCGAAAATAATTTAATAGTAACAGATCCAAGTATTTTTATTTCCAGTAAAGAAATGTATATTAAATTCAATACCTTTTGTAGATATATTTTAAATTATATAGCAACAAATATATTTTAAGAAACTGATAATTTATTTTATGCTGATTGTACATATTGCCAGACACTTCTTTCTTTTGTACACAGTTCTTTTTTCTCGTTTTTTTTTTCTCTCTTTCTCATTGTTAACATCATATGACTATTTTATTCACGGCCTAAAATTATTGCATATATACAAGGTGTGTCCAATAAATAATGAGACCGGTCAAAAACAAAGAAAAAATGAAATGATAATTTTTTTTTTAAGTCTATTAAAAAAAATAGAAAGCTTCAGCTACACTGCGGTATATCACATCACGTGATTGCGCGCGCAGTCGATAAATTGTAAGCTTGTAAAAAGAACGCCTTGCATAACAACTTCTCATTTATAATGGATAGAAAATTCGAACAACGAATTTGTATTAAATTTTGCTACAAAATTGAGAAATCGGCTTCAGAAACTTTAGATTTGTTGAAATTGGCTTTTGGAAATGAAAATGTAGATAAGCCCACCACATTTAGATGGTTTTCACGATTCAAAAATGGAATGGAATCGGTAAAAGATGAGAAGCGTGTTGGACGTCCAATTCTGCACAGGAACCCTGAAAAGGTGAGCCAAATTTCAAATTTGATAAAAGAAAATCTAAGGAATAGGGTTACGGGACATTGAGGAAGAAACAGGGTTATCAAAATCATTAGTTGGATCGATAATTAAAGAAAACTTGCAGTTAAAGAAGGCACCTTCAAAATTTGTCCTTAAAATGCTCACAATCCAACAAAAGGAGAATCGCGTTGAAGTTGCCAAAAAAATGCTTGAAATGGTAGAAGAAAATCCTAATTGGAAGGAAAAAGTAATAACTGGAGACGAGACATGGGTTTACGGGTATGACCCGGAAACAAAACGCCAATCCATGGAGTGGAAAGGAAAAGATGAACCAAGAACGAATAAATCCCGACTTTGCAAGTCTTATTGGTCATGTTCTTTGACATAAAGGGAATTATGCATTATGAATATCTAGAGGAAGGTCAAACAATCAATAAGGAGTCTTATTTAAACATTATAAGACGTGTACGTGAATCAATTCGTCTGAAAAGAAGTGAAATGTGGAGTTCCAAAATTTGGATTATCCATCATGATAATGCACCACCACACACCGCTACATCTGTACTGACTTATTTGGCTAAACACGGCATCCAAATACTTCAACAACCTCCCTATTCCCCAGACCTAGCTCCAAATGATTTTTTTTTTCTTTTTCCAAAACTCAAAATGGCTCTAAAAGGAAGGAGATTTGACACTAGAGAGTCCATCATAGCGGATTCGAAAAAGGTCTTGAAGAACATCCCGAAAGATGCCTTTTATAAATGTTTTAAATCATGGGAGAAGAGATGGAAATTATGTATAGATGCGGGAGGGGACTATTTTGAAAAATACTAATAACTTTTTTTTTTAATATTCTATTTTTCTTTATTTTTGACCAGTCTCATTATATATTGGACACACCTTGTATGTATAGACAAATGTAAAGGCATACATGTATGACAGCGCAAGAGTCCCTAAGAGGACATAAGCACTTTAAATTGAAAAAAAAAAACACTTTGTGGAATTCGGGAATATTTTCATCTTTGATTTTTGATACTAAAAATGTTTTACTTTTCATTCTATTTGTACTTTTAAAATCCATATATACGCTGGCCACAAAAAAATTGCATCACCTATAAAAACACAGAAAAATATGACAAAAAAATAATTCGCTGAGGTAAAAGTTTCTTTTTATTTTATAAAAATATAAAGAAACTCAGCGAATTGTCTTTTATTTATAATTTTACTGAAGGAATTATATTATTAAATATAGAAAATTTTCAAAAATTTGCATATATAATAAGAACATTAAGGTATTGGAAATTGAAAATTATCCCGCATGTGTTTCTTTTGAACGAAAATCTAAATTTATTTTAAGAGAAATAACGATTATTTCTAACCTTATGGATGAAGTATGAAAGGATGAATTGTGAATAGTAATGATGAACGGAAAAATAAATTTTCCAGGAATAGGAATTCACACTTCACAATTCATCCTTTCATACTTCATCCTTAAGGTTAGAAATAATCGTTATTTATCTTTAAAATAAATTTCGATTTTTCGTTCAAAAGAAACACATGCGGGATAATTTTCAAATGCCGTTCTACAATCATAAGCCGCATTGTATTGTATTATAATATTTAAGCATGTAGACAATGTCTACAAAGACATGCCTCTATAAGTATTGAACTGAGAACGGTTCAAATTGATCCTGTCCTTGTCTGGAGGAGGACCCTCTCAAGATGGAGGAACCTCCCTTCCTGAGAACAGTTGTTTATATATTTTTATCACCAAATTGTAAATAATCACATTTATCTTTGTTTAATTTACTTTTGATTTTTGTAACAATTAACTAAGAGTTCCAATAAAATATATTGAATTAATAGCTCCACGCTGACGAACGCCAACAGCGCGAAACGCATTCGTGAATGGCTTTTATTGATTTATCAA